>OX596210.1:3023186-4223186 GCA_951394215.1 Glyphodes perspectalis | reverse complement strand
CCTTTTATCCCAAAAACAGTCTTCATTCACTCTTTCTAAATTACATTTTAGTATTCGGCGTTAGTTAACAAGTTTATTAAATCATCTTTATCACATTTAACAAATATGTACTCCATTGTTTACAGTTTCTTTAACTTTTTAAACATAATTCGCCTTTTGTATTATCGGATCTTTATGATTGGGTAAATTTATTGCGTATATGACAATCTGCCCCTAGTTCACAATTGTTTTACTGTGTGCAATATATAACCAACTTTGAGTGTGTTTTGTTTTATCTATGTTGTCAATCTTTTATTTCTGTTGTAGTACCTTGGATATTTAGGTTAAAATTTTATGATCTCAAATGTTAACTTAAAGTTAATTTGTTTTGGTAGTAAATTTATGCGTGTCTTAGTTTTATTTTATCTTAAAAAATAGATCGATGTTAGATTTTATCGGGTCTTGATTTATTATTTAACTATTTCACATCAGTATTAAATTATTTTGGTTTAAAATTTGGTTTGCTGCGTCTAAGTCAACATTGTAAAACGAATATTGGAAAAATATACTTTCGGATTGGAAAAAAATTATAATAATTTGCAAAGTCTATATGTGTGTGTATATTCTCATATATTGTTTTCATAAACATTAACGTATCGTATTTTGCTTTCAAACATTGTCATTGGATGAACGTGCAGTCGGTATGTAAAATTGCTTATTTATATTCTGAGATATACAAGCTCCCACACAACAAGATATGCCTCCTTTAAAACTTCTTAAATATTTGCATGGTCTTCAACCAGAGTTGATGATTATTTGAGTAAAGCCAAATCTTGTGTATCCTTACAACCTTTGTGTGTAGGCACTCGTACCCAAATACACTACTAACATTATTATCTTGTCGGTAGTACATTGCTAATTAGACAAATACCCAATACCTAGTTGCTATTTCCATGGGAGTTTGTGTAACCCCAGATATTGTAATATGTAAAAGGTGGAAAAGTTTTGTCAATGTGGAAATGGTACCGCTATCTAAGTAATTGTGTTTTTGAAATTCTTGTTCCCTACCAAAATCTTAACCTTCTTCAAACGTATCGTATTATAACAATAAAATAAAATAAAATAGATGCTGAAATATAAACGATGAATATTCCTTGAAATTTAATTTCACAAAATTCATTTGTGGAAGGCAAGAAACAATATTTAGCTCTAATTATATTAGGTATTACTGAATAATTCTGCTGTAAAAATGGAGCAATTTATATAAAAATAAAGATCAATCTTTGGTCAAATACTTCATTGGCAAAACATTTTCTATATTGCGTGTGCCCCCCACAAGACTGTAGAAGTACACCATACCATTCCATTGCGTTGCATGAACCATGTTGTAAATTTTGTGCGGCTAGGAGCTGAAGGGTGCGTCTCCCATACCGATGGATGTGAAAACACAGGTAACATACATTTTGAATTTTGACCAGAAATATTATGGGACTGAGAACTAAGTACCTTCAAGAAGAAATAAAGTAGTCTTATCAAATTTTCACGGAATTGAAAAGACAAATTGTGTCTATAACATCTCGAGTTACCATAATATATTCTTGTCAACTTTAATATTGTTTTTATAATACCAAATATTTTTTAAAATTGTGTGATTGTTTTACTTTCTTCGGTTTTTGTATTACTTACCTACCTTTAAACTAATAAGTTTAATCGTCGTCTTCAAAATGATGCTTTTAATATAACTTTATTCACTTACGTGTTTGTATTCGAAAGAATTTTAAGTTTTAAACTTTCTTAAAGATGCACAAGACTCTGACTGTTAAACTATTACTCTTTTTAACTCTACATGTTAATACAGACTTTAGAAGAAACAAATTAGTAAGTAAGCAATTTGTTTCAGTCAACTGTTCCATATTTGGGCGCAAGAAGAAGCAGCCCAAAGACAAGTACTTGGCCAAGCACAACGCGGTCTTCGATCAACTCGACGTCGTCACTTATGAGGAGGTCGTCAAACTACCATGTAGGTGGCACTTTTATTTTACTTTCTACAGCTACAGAATTTAGAGTTATAAGGCAAGACAGAGATGGGGCAATATTCAAAAGGTGTTGATGAGGATGTAAAAAGCTTGCATTTCCAACCTCACGGGAACCAAAACAGTGCTGGCCATAACGTTTCCTTTTTCAGGCCTAATATTATTACTTATATATCTACATATCTTACACAAGAAATGAAGAATTGCTTCTGAATTTGCAGCTTTCCAGCGGAAAACCATCGTGCTTCTCGGTGCGCACGGCGTCGGACGCCGTCACATCAAGAACACACTGATAGCGCGTCACCCGGATCAGTACGCCTATCCTATTCCGCGTAAGTGCCTATGCTTTATATTTTTCCAGTTACATTCAAAAGGATTACACTATACACGGTACACTCTTTGCAATACTCTGTTACATCAGCTCAACGACATCTACTAGCTCAGATCAAGAAAATTGAGCAGGAATTAACCAAGAGTTAATCGCAGGGGATTTCGAGCGTAGACAAGCTGTTTCGCCTCGCTAAGAACAAACAAGATTATGCCAAATTGACCGCCAACCTTCGCTAGTCGAAGAGGCACCTAAAGAAGAAGAATCGCAGAAGTTTGTAGTTGTACCACAAATGATTCACAATGTCCTTGTTGCAGATACGACAAGACCACCTAGGCCTGACGAGGAGAACGGGAGACACTACTATTTTGTCACCCACGAGGAGATGATGGCCGATATTGCTGCTAATGAGTACTTGGAATATGGTAAGTCCTATTATTTTTCTCAATATTTTCCAGATTTTAGTTATCAAGAATTTAGTAATCAACTCGTCAAATGAAAAAATGTTCCAATTGATCAAGCGTGTCACGCCTTTTGCCCATGGGGGCAGGCATAGATCACATCCGTCCATTTGCTACGATCCTGGCACACACCTATAGCTTCATCACTATTTTCATGGAAAATAGTAATCTTCAAAATGGTTTCGAACTGGTCTGAACGATTCGTTAATCATCAGGAACACACGAAGACGCGATGTACGGGACTAAACTGGAGACGATTCGGCGCATCCACTCGGAGCGCCGCATCGCCATCCTCGACGTGGAGCCGCAGGCGCTGAAGATCCTGCGCACGGCCGAGTTCGCGCCGTACGTGGTCTTCATCGCCGCCCCTCCGCTCAACAATGTTGCTGATGTAAGAACTTATCTATACTTATACTAGCTTCTGCCCGCGGCTTCGCTTGCGTGGTACATCGTTGAAACATAGCCTATATGTTATTCGGGTGTATGAGCTATATTATTCTAAAGTTTCATTAAAATCCATTCAGTAGTTTTTTGTGATAGAGTAACAAACATCCATCGATACATACAAACTTTCGCATTTATAATATTAGTAGGATATAAAGCTGAAGACTTATGAATAAAATAAATAAATAAAGTCTCCAGACTGACACACCAATTCTCTAGTCCCAAACTAAGCTTATGCTTGTTCTTTGGATACTAGGTAAACGAGATAGGTTTGCTTGTTTCTTTGGTTGAACGCGCTAATCTCAGGGACTACTGGTCCGAATTTAAAAATAGTCTTTGTGTTGTTGTTGTTCATTAATTAAGGAAGGCGAGGACAAGGATAAATGTCGATTTGTGTTTTACTTTTGGAAAAAAGGCGATTGGTATAACTTTGTCTCTGAATTGTAACCAATAAAATATTTGATCCAAATTTATTATTAAATTTTAATACTGCTCTAAAAATCTAAAATCGTTGTAAACCTGGCATTTAATATTGTCATTCATAGGCGATTTAGGTGTACCACACGAACAACTCCCGCTACCCCTAGGTATGTATGTAATAGAGGATCCTTATGGTTTTATTCCTTTCACAGTACGATGGCTCCCTCGAGGTGTTGGTCCGCGAGTCGGAGCAATTGCGTCGCACTTACGGCCACTACTTCGACCTGAACATCGTAAACAACGACATTGACGACACTCTTGCGCAGCTCGAAGCTGCGTTGGCCAGACTGCGCTCAACCCCACAGTGGGTGCCCGTCTCTTGGGTCTACTGAGCGCCACACCTAAAAGAATGATGTGATTAAAGTGTCCACATCATTCTTATACGATAGTGCCCTCCAAGCGAGTTATGACTTAGTGGGATAGCTCCTCGGATCAATATCGTGTTTTTTTTTTATACTAATAAGGGGCGAGATGGCATTACCGCGCTAATCCGTCGTTCTCGTTTCCAGTGCGTCACCACATTGGCTGTGTGAATAGTATTCCGTTAGCGTTGTTAATTTTCTTCAATTCTGCTCTTTTATCGTCTCGACAATTTCTCTTGAAACTGTCTGCCGCGCCTGAATGAACTGGCTTCATTGTTAGTTCTACGGGACGTAGGCCGGTCATCTTATAAGTTCTTCAACGTATAATTTTGTTAAGTTTGAACTTTTAATAGGTTTGTACAGTTGTGTTATTGTATATAATTTACCATTTTAGTTAAGTATTTTACCGCATTGGAAAGTGGAACGGCGGCCCACTACGGAGCGTGAAGATGTCGGGTTTTAAATTACACAATACATCTATATTATCCAAAATAGTTCTCATAATACTTACAATAACGTAATATTTAAGGATCCTTCTCAAGAACTGGGCTTTCGTACTTTCTACCGTGTATCTAAGCCTGGTTTTTCAGAGTTTGGATGGTGTCTAAGTACCTATGTAATAAAAATTTTAGTCCTTTCGTAGTTGCGATATAATTTATCGTCTTCGAACGCAGTTAACGACCTTTACATCAACTCTGTCCTGTGTAGTCTTTAACGGGCCGCTTTCAGCAGTCTTCATCGGTATGTTGAGAACGGTTCGTTGGACATCCGGCCACAAGACACATTGACGTAGTTTGAAAGCCCTTAGATTAGTCGCGTATCTGCTGTTTCGGTATCTTTAACGCTTTCATACTCTCATCATCATGGAGTATTGGAAATCGCAAAGGCACTTGAAACGTACACCTAGAGGCTAACGACGGTCTTTTAAACAACAAAATAATGCTCGGACTTACGTGTGCCTTATTAGACGTACGTCAGTCTACCATCTAGCATTGGGATCAGTCTACCAACGCAATCCAGTACCCGAAAGATTAAAAAATACCTCACGTGCCTTGTGGTCGGACTTAACTCGATTGGGTACGCAACATTCAACAAACAAACATGTACAACAAACTACAATGGAATAACATTACCTCAGTGACAAACTAGATCTCCGAACCTAGAATGCAAACTTTACGGTAAGTTTTTCATTTGTAGTCATATTCCATTGTAGTTATGTAGTATTCATATGGTGTGGTGAGGCAGATTGGTAATTGGCTAAGGTCACACAGTTCAATGTCGAGGACGCCTGCTCCGTCGCGTGTTCCATTGACGATACGAGGTCACTGGGAATGTCCACTGATGTCGTGTCTCCGTCGAATGCTTTGTCTACACTGGCCCTCTGGTCGATGTATACATTACTACGACGTAGAAATGGACTCAACACGTTGCACGCGCCAATACATCCGCTCTGAACTTGTCCATGGCTGCAGCTCATCACCTCCACGTCTGCCCGCAACGTTTTCGAACATGCGGACATTGCCGCCTCCCCAGTCCATTACTTTGTAAATACCGTGTAAAATATCTTACGCATATGTGTTAGCTTAAGGTTGTGGGATTACAAACTTAGGGCTGTTGTGACTGACCCAATGTGGCGGATCTTTCATCTTCCCCACTTACACGTCGATGGGTCTAATAACAAGTCTTATCTACATTCATATACTGACGTGTATACTTGACGTCAGTATTTGAATCTGAGGACCACTTGTAGTCCCATAACAACCCTGACCTACCAATATCCCATTTGGATATATATAGGTCAGGCATCGTACCACTCTCGATTTGAGAGTGTTGCGATTTTTACAGATTGACAACAGGATAGAGAACTGTGACAAACTCGAAACTTTGCATCAGTTATTGGGCGAAGTTTCATTAAATGTTGACGAACGTACATTGCGCTGTAAAAGTACGGAGTAGGAGTTGACTCTCGTAAGTCGGCGGGGCCAGAGTGGGCGCTCTAAACATCTTTTGTGTGGTCCAACGCGCGGTTTTCTTCTTTTATGCTGGTTGCGAACGCAACAGTAGTCATCGATTAGGGACTACGGCAGAAAAAAAAGAAAAAGGCAGCGGTGACGTTACAAATTTAGGAAGAATTTAGCAGGGATAAGGGTAGCCAAATTAAAATAAATATGGATTTATAATGTAGTAACGACATGGTTCAGAATGCTGAGTAGCACTATGTATGTTTACGTAGAATTGTTTGCAAAATTTTATTAATGTTGCCAATTTATAAATATTTAACAATATTAGATAATTATTTCATCGCAATATGATTGTAGAAATTTTGTTGCTATCTCTGAAATTCTATTGTAATAATATTTTCATTCCGTTTGTAAGGTGATATGGTTTTGTTATTACTATACTTGTGAATTAAGATTAACATTGTGTTCCGACTGTTTTTGCATGAGCGTTTGAAAACTCAAGAGATTACGGATTGATATGAAAATCTATTGCCTATTTGTATTAACTGTCTAATGACATTAAAATCCAAGTGATTCTATGGTAAGTACTTGCTACTTAACACAGAAGGCACTGACTTCCCGGGATAATCTCGGCTAAGAACAAAAGGATAGATACGACGAAGCAACAGATATTTAGTATCAGTAAATTTTCTCTTAGTTTTCTTATAACTTGTGTAAAAATAGTATAATTTTTATAATTTACTTAAGCGACTGAATTTATATTCGAACAGCTAAGAGAATGTCTCGATTATGTTTCTTAAAGAGTACGAAATGATTGTACTTTTTATGTGACATAGAAGTGATATTATCTATGGTCCGTATATAAGTTGAGCCACCCCTCTAAACATGTTTCGTTAAATACACGGTAAGTTGTGAGCCGAGTGTTTGACCAAATATATTTAGTGGCCTTAGTTTTGTATGAACATTTTTTTTTTCCATACTCCAGTGCTGCTCCTATAAGGAAAATGTGTATGGAAAAGAAGTGTAATAGCATAAGAAAAAAAAACTATTTATAATGTTCTTAATCCATTCCATTAATTTAATTAAGTTGAGAGTATTGTTCTGTTGTTATGTGAAATTAAGTTCGAGTCATTAGTTCCAAGTTACGATTTTTGTTATTACGCTATAAGTTTATATGATTTAATGTGATTGGTACTTAAGTTCACTTGTGTTAAGGTTTGGTGTCGTGCGATTATGTTCCTGTGGTTTTATG
This sequence comes from Glyphodes perspectalis, assembly GCA_951394215.1. NCBI lineage: Eukaryota > Metazoa > Arthropoda > Insecta > Lepidoptera > Crambidae > Glyphodes > Glyphodes perspectalis. The sequence goes on along the minus strand of OX596210.1, from coordinate 4,215,886 downwards.
TTCAAACTTGTAATTATAACTACCTAGTGAATTTCATATAAATTCCGTAGAAAAATATTTACTAAAAAGTTTAAATATAAAATCACACGAGTCGACCGAGTAAATAATGCATAGATAACACATCATAACGCCTATTGTAATTAAATGAATATTTTAAATAAGATCTACGTTAATTTAAACAGGAAACCCGAACGTAATTAATATATTCACTTATTTACTAGAAATATAAAAATAACGTTATCTTATATTTACTCGAAATAATACATTTTAGTATATCAGAAACAACTAAAGATGACTGAAAGTAAAATCTTATTATAACTGTTAAAATTGAATAAATCGCACAAAATAATAAAACGCTTGTTTCATTTAACCCTTATGGCGTCATGTCCTGGTACAGGTATCTTTTATATTAGTAAATCATTAGGTGCAGTATAAACTATACTTTATAATCATTATATATAAGTAACAAAAGACAGATTTTATTAAAACATAGGCTATAACAGTCAATGAGAGTTTTCAAAAAACAAAAACCGCTAGATGGCGCAAAGGAGTCTCGCGGTCTTATCACTGTCACTATTCGCTCTTTGTTGACAGCACCCTTCATAATGTGACACGTTGTCAATGTGTACATGCCAGTTTGTTCTGACAACTAACCAATGAGGATGGTGACAAGACCGCACGTCACAGTTAAAGACGACCGCGCTATCTATCGCGACCAGGAGAGCGCCCGGCCCTCCACTCCGTCTCCGGGGACAGGAGATCGAGTGGGGGACGACTGTCACCTATCTAGGGTGTCGAATAGACAGGTCGCTGCGCATGGTACCCCAGGCGACGCACGCCATTAATATGGCAAAGGCGGCCCGGGCCGTGCTGCGGCCTGTCTTAACGTCAAGACTACCTGTGCCAACAAAACTATCCATATACAAGACCTACATTAGAAGTCGAATTACATACGCCATGCCGGCCTGGTATGGACTATGTAATAAGGCGACTAAAAAGCGACTCCAGGCACAACAAAACATCGCCCTCCGCATCATCACGGGGGCGGGACGCTACGTCCGCAATGACGTCATCGCCCGCGACCTGAAGATGCAGTCGATAGAGGACTTTGTGGTACTGTCCGCGCGTCGAATGTACGACCGCGCGGATAACGGGCCACACAAGCACCTCGTTAATATCGCGCCGCTTCATGCTCGGCCGCCTGACCCATTGGGACGCGCACTTCCCCGCGAACTCATCCTCTCCGGGGATGAGGAGGGCAATGTGGGCACGCAACTCACTACACAGGTTGCACCCTCCCAAACACACCGCACACCAACACCCCCACCCACACATGTACACGTCGCACATACACCCGTTACACAGTTACTCACCGCACAAATCCACCCATGCGCCTCGACTGCGCTGCTCCCCGCCAACCCAGTCGACCCCTCCCACCCTATCCCCAATCCTACCCCTAACCCCCGTCCCCGTCCCCGCTTCAGGGTCGTAAGCGGGAACCCCAGGACCTGTTTGCTGAGCTCGCACCACGACCCAATGCGCAGCGACACAGGCCCTGACAGACAGACGGACGAGAATTAGGACAGACAGACACGACCGACGAGAAATTTGTTAACATGCCCCCCCCCCGACAGACTGACCGACTTCCTCCCCTTTGCGCCGCACCTGTAAGCCGCACCCGCTCGCTGGCAGACTCACTGGGCTTCCCCAACGGGTTCCACCCGGTGGGTCCGACCGCGCCGAGGGTGCGCCGGATAGCGCAAGGGGAGGACTCTCCCAGCCGAGAGGCCTAGAATACCCCGAGCTTGAAGAGCTCGGGAGAAGACGCCCGGGCAAAGAGCTCCCCGCTCGAGGCCCGAAACCGCCCCCTAGGGGTGATGAAACCCGACGACGACGACGTCACAGTTACGCCACCTTTTAGATGTTTTAATTAAAAAAACCCTCATTGACCAGATATGAGTGAGAAATGATGAGTCTTCAATACAAGTAACAGTCAATATTGAATTCGTTATAGATGTAATAAGGGCTTCTGAAAAATCCTTAAATCCTCCGACTTGTTAAAATGTCATAGAGACTCTGGCTGCAACACTAAAGGTAGCGGGTTTGAATCCTGCTAGTAGCCGTGTAATAAATGTTAGTGAGTTTATAATTTAGAACTTAAAAATAACACAAATCTTCTGGTAGGTATATTCGACTGGCTCGATGGCGCATTCGGTAGTGCCCCTGCCCTATGCACCAAGAGTTGTGAGTTCGATCCCCACCTAGGACAAACATTCGTGTGATGAATACTTATATTTGTCCTGTGTCTGGGTGTTAATATCTCATGTTTAAGTATGTATTTGAAATACCACTGTTGAATCTGATATCCATAAATAACACAAGTGCTACTTAGCTCGAAGTCAGTTCAATGTACATGATGTTGTGGGATATTATATTTATTTATATCGCAATATACAAAACTGAACATTTTAGACACTCATTCGAGCAATGGTCACTGTCGGGCACATCTGGCGAATTTTCAAAATTATGCACCAATATATAATTACTTGCTCGACGGCCTCTACAGAAAAAAAATTAATGTCGTCGTCACATATATACTTGCTCGACGGCGAGAGAAAACATGCACTCTCGCAATGACTATGGACCAATCGTTACACATCTTCCAAATTGTCTGGATCCCCTTTTTATGGGTTATGAAGATCAGATAGGCAGTCGCTTCAAGATACTTTTTAGGCTTACCGCGCTGATATCCGACTAGCCGATAGTGTCATCAGAGCCGTGGCCAGATGATGCTAGAATCAGTCCCAGATATACACTTTTGCCTCTAGTCATTATCTTCTTATCGTCGTGCTTAATCGAGGTCCGCTTAGACCATTATCCAGGATTTAGCGAGTCCGGAAATTACAAAAAGCGACTGCCTATCTGACCTTATAGCCCTTAGATAGAGGAACCAGGCAAATTGCATCATGGTGCATCATGGTTACTCCGATCAAGAATAGTACTTATTTCTGATCGAAGGCAAACATGGACTAATAAATTTTTTTTGCGGATAACGGAATACCCTTATGAATCTTAACTTGACTAAATAAACAAGGGCTAGTAATATCGTAGGCTTATCATCTAAGATTTACTACTTATTCGATTCGTCAAGCCTAACGCTTTAATTAATAAATAAAATAATAATAAATTCTTAAGACTAACACACCAATTCCCTAGTCCCAAACTAAGCTTATGCTTGTGCTATGGATACTAGGTGAACAGATAGACATACTTAAATACGTTTATAAACATCCATGACTCGAGTACGCCACCCTCGGTTTCGTGGCCAGGGTCTCTGACCACTCGACCATCGGGCCAGTCATTGAGCGACAATGTTGCAACCGACCTAAAGGGATTACAACATTATGCTAATCAGTTTTCCATAAATTTAATGGCTCCTTGACCAATGTTACGGCCAGATTAGTTATGGTTCTATAAACAATAATAAATTCAAAGTATAAAAGCGCGGCCTCTCGCCTCAAGATTTATTCTGTCAACAGCCCTCGTGTAATTTAAATTAGTTCTGTCAGATTGACTCTGTTATTTATTTCCTTAGAGTAAAGTCAACAACTACGAAGTCCTCTCTCCAGCTCAGCCTCTGATTTGCGTTAGTGGCGCGTTTGGTGAGCTCGAAAGTCCAAATCCGAGTAGAGCACAGATTTTCGTCTCAACGATTAAGCGACCAGTTTTCCACCCCAATAAAAATTCGTATCTGCAAACGAAGCTGAAGAGAGTCTTCAAAGTCGTCCCTCATCGCAACGCGTACAGTACCTGATATCCCCAATCGGCGGTTGGCGAAAAGCTGGCGATAAGACAGCAGCAGCTGGACAACATCACCTGACGAGCGGACCTGTAGAATCGGTTAGAGTAAAAAAATTGACTTTTTCCTTAATGCTTCTACATGAATCCCAATAAATCACAGACACAGTTGTTATTTTAGTCGCAGAAAATGCGGCCATATCTATATATTTCCAACCGGAGTTAACTCGCTCCATACCTATTGTTATCGACTTACATACATAACATAAATAACATCACGCCCATAATCCCCGAAGGGGTAGGCAGAGTGAAAGGGACAGCAAGCCCCTTCAATCACAATCAGCTAAAAATAAAACTGGGCTGGGTTAGATGGAAAATTGTGAAAAGTACTGACGAGTGGCTAGTTTGTCGCCTACACAATACCCAATACTAAAAACCCGATATACCATTAGTCGCCTTTTACGACATGCTAGGCAAGAAACACAGTTGGCAATTCCTTATAAGCCCTAGACTAACAAGAGACAATACCAATTTAGATGGAAAATTGTGCAACTTCGTAATGTAATTGAATGAGTTGTCTCAGCAATCGTTTTAAGAGGGTTATTGCTGCTCTTAAAATAGTTCTGTTATAAATACAATCTGATCCACCTGCATGAATGCAATATGGTATCTGTAAATATTTGGGATTCATTAATTCAGGACTCTCACCGATTCTGCAGGTCCCTCTTCTAAGTAGTTAAGTTAAGATTTAATTGTAAAAGTTGAGAAAGTATTAAAATTAGTACTATCAGATTGACTCTTATTTATTTCCTTCGAGTAAAGTCGACAACCACGAAGTCCTCCTTACCCTCCAGCTCAGCCTCTGATTTGCGTAACTAATCTGGTCGTAGAATAGGGCAAGGAGTCATTAAATTTATTGCAAACTGATTAGCATAATGTTGTTTTCCTTTAGGACGGTTGCAACATTGTCGCACTAATAAAGCGTAAGGCTTGACGAATTGAATAAGTAGTAAATATTAGGTACCTATTTGGCTACAACCTAAAAGCGATTCGGACTGGTCGCGTGTGATGTCAAAATGTAAGTAAAAAAAAAAAATTGCCGCGAAATTCACACGAGACTGTACGATCGGGTAGTGAGAACAGCTCTATTAGGGGTAAATATTATTATAAGTGATATTATAGGTAATACGATATTACCTACTTATGTATGTAGGTATGTGTGTGATGTATGAAATGAAATGAAATGAAATGAAGTGATCTTTATATAGGCTTCAACAAAGCACTCATAAATCGTCATAACAAATTCAATATCAACCAGTTCAAAAGGTAACTTCTACCGATAAGAAACCGGCAAGAAACTCGATAGTTACTCTTTTTAAATGCCAAGTCTTTTAACTAATAATGTGTGTGATGTATGAAATTAAATGAAATGAAATGAAGTGATCTTTATATAGGCTTCAACAAAGCACTCATAAATCGTCAAAACAAATTCAATATCAACCGGTTCAAAAGGTAACTTCTACTGATAAGAAACCGGCAAGAAACTCGATAGTTACTCTTTTAATGCCAAGTCTTTTAACTAATAATAGTAAAAAAATGTATACAAGTTAAATCTATTAGTGCAGGTGAACAGCCTATAATAATGCCAACCAGCTATTCTTATCATTTAAATAGTCATCTACCTTGTAGTAGGCCTTTTTAATCAAACTATTTTTTATATGTAATTTAAACTTATGCATAGGTAAGTCAATGAGACTTTGTGGTAACATATTAAATATTTTTATACTTAGATAACCCAATGAAGGAATTCCCACTCTTATGAAGTCTGTGATTTTATGTAGAGTGAAGTTGCAGAATCAACGGTAGCTGCAAGTCAAGCGGATAATAGTGGCAATTATTGAGTATGAATGGTAGTCGAGACTCGAGCCAATAAAGACCAAAAATGGCGATCTTAGAAAGTCCTCAGAAATAGCTCTGATTTTAATGATTTTTTATTTGTTTTGTAGGTTATTTATTATATACTATTCAAAATCAGAAACCTTTAGAAGTGGGATAGAATTATACATATTAGCAACAATATAAGTACATGATATTTAAATGCATAAAAAATCAGTAAGTATGTATGTCTCCAGATAAAAAAAATATATTCGCCCAGTTTGTCTAGTGTGAAAAGTAAATATTTTTCATACTAAACTAGTATGAAAAATAATAGCAATTTTATTACTGCATTTTTTTTATCTTATTCTCAGCACTATAGTAAATGATTACCGAATTATGTACCTATATATAAGCCAAAGATCTATATGTTATACATAAAGAAATCCTGTATCACGGTGTTTGTTGTCAAACTACCTTAAAACGGCTTGACCGATTTTATTAATTTTTGTGTTTTTGGTTAGTGTGAGAATAGGTCCTAAAGTATTTTTCACTCTCCTTCTCCTATCCCCCTTTTTATCTCGAGAACAGAGCGGTACGGAGTTCTCCGGGACAGGTAGGTAGTATGAAATGAACCCCTACTATCTATCATATTTTGCTATTGCAAAATAAGATGCGGCTCAACGTGGCTGCGGAAAAAGTGGTCTACGATCTCCAATGAGGTTAAATCCACTCGGATGAAGTCGAGGGCATATTTAAAATATTAACATAAGAATCTTTTTATGTACATCATTAGGACCATTGCGAGTGCGCTATTTTTGTTTGTTTATATATGCCTGTATATCGTAGTACCTATATTCGTACTTATATAGATTCATATCTTCATATCATTGTCATACCAAAAAGTAGGTAATGTTTTAATTTGTAGTCCTCATTTATCATTAGATAAACTTTGATAAGGAATAACTGGATAATTCCATAAAACTATGAGACAGTTTTATATTGCATAATTTTTTTGTAAATAAATACCTACTTACCTAACCAATTATCGAAAAGTTTAATAAAGTTTCTAAAAATCGACGTTTTACTTAAAAATAAATACTTGCCATTTATTACTCACTTGAGTACGCCCCATATTTGCCTGCGACTTGAAACGTGCCAACTGTGTTGCTGGCCTTAGCAAGTCGTGGCTACTAATAGTTTATTGGGTATTGGTTTGTACCGAGGTTTAGAAATGGAAAAATAAAAAGCAATTCTTAAACTTCATAAATTAATATATTACATGATTTTAAATTAAGCAACATTTCTAATATTATGAACACATAGCGTATAGGTTAGATGATTGGTAAACAAATATTAGGTACTCCTTGAATTTAGACTTATACATAAACATCCCATTCATGTTATAATGAGTAATTCAGCGATAGTGATGGTGGAACTTGAAACTATGGATTATTGTGTAATGTTCAAGATTTTTGACAGAGTAGGAATCTCTCAGCTTGTTCCTGAAACAAAAATAAATGGTTATCCCACCATATCGATATGAGATTGTAGACTGACAAACATATACCTACTTATGTTTAACTTAATAATGAAATGTTCACCTGCAGTATTGTTACCTAGTAAGTAGAGATTATTAATTACAAAATTGTAATTTTTGGCACTTAAAAAGTACCTACCTAACTATCGAGTTTATTTCCGATTTGTTCTCAATAGAGTCTAGTTTCCGAACTGGTTGTACTATTTTCCTGTTTTTTTTTTGAGAGGACATCGGCAGTTTGCCGAAGGCGGCCTTTTACTACCTACCGGACTGGCGGGGGAGCGAGAAGCTCTCACCCCCTGTACATATCAACTATTCATAAGTGCTTTTTTTGAAGTACATGTAAATAAATATATATTGAATTTGAAAATAAGTAGGTATTTTATCACAAACAAATCACATAATTTACAGTTCTCAGTTCATATATAAAATACACCATTCGTCTCTAAAGGGGATACAGTATAATGAGCTCTTGTATACTTGTATAAAAAAATCATTTTGAAACATTCATAAAAAAAATATTTAAACAATGTGAATGTCATTCGAATCAATGACATTCACATTGTTTAAATAATTGTATAAAATACTGGAGGCTATCAGTGAGAACATTACCAAATAACACTCGTTTAAGAGGTATAAAGTATATTTATTAATGTATACAAAAACTGAGGTTCTAATATTAAGCATTGAGCGATAGTAGAGTTCCTTTATCTGTTTTAGACGATTTATAAGTGTTTCTTTGTAACCCATATAAATAAAGAATATTTTGACTTTGACTATTTTGACTTTGAGCCCTGGAACACATCAATGGATGAAGCGGGAGAAGGAGTGCCTAATAAAACCAGTCCCATGATCACCTGAAGACTTTCAGCTAATAGACTAAACAGACTAAGGGCATTAATTGAAATACTTAGGCGATGTAACTTGATCAAAGTTTGATAGTCCACGTAGTCAAACGCCTTGCACAATTCCCAAAACTACCTACCTACATCATACATACTACAGGTTGGGTCATGGTGGGCGGGAAAGATGCCCATTCTGTGCATGGTGGGCGGTATGTTCAATTGTCAGTGCAAGAAGTTATTGTTTGTCAGAATGTCTCTGGCTGTAGAGAAAATTATATTGTCAGAGTTTTTTACTTTTTCAACTTATGTCACTATAAGATATGGAGTTTTTGTTATCAATCTATTAAAACAATGCAAAATTAAAGAATGGTGTTTTTAATCAATGGCATCTGCCCTTTAATTTGATTTAAAATAAATAAATAAATAAATAAATATACTTAAGTTTCGAAAACGGACAAAAAAGTATGTATCTACTACATTATTACTTAGATACTATTTAAATAATGTTAAGAAATTACGTAAATTTACGAAATAATTATTACCTGGATCAACTTATGAATAGTAGCAATAGCATCATCGCTCCTGCAGTTCACAGCCTCCACAATGACATCCGATCTCTTCGCCCAGCCTGACGTAAAAGTCAGCTGGGCCTCGGTAGCCACAAGGATACAGGCCATGATCGCGAAGAAAACCAAATACTTGAACATGATGGTGCTTGGTGCAACTCGAGAGGAAAGACTGAGAGTGTTTGATGGGATAGCAGAGAATACGCAGCTTTTTATAGGGAAAATGGAAGCCACAGTAGTTTTAATTTGTTCGTGATTAGTTTGTCGATCGTCGTTTGTTGGTCAGTTCAAGTTTATTTATGTCTTCGTTGTGACGTCATTAAATTGAGATGACAACATCAAAAGAAGGCGTAATACAGAAAGTTCATGCTGATTCTTTGGACTATAGTGCCGACTCATTCTAAGTTAGGTACATACGTAAGTATCTTCTACTTATCTATAATAATTTAAAATTAATAAAATAAATCGCTGAATATGTTGCTAAGTGCAAATCTCGAGAACAGCTAAACCGACTTCGCTAATTATTTTTTAGTTGTGTTTGTTATTATCAGGTGAAGGTTTTTATGAAAGAAAAAATAATAATAAAGTTGCACGAAAAAAAAGGGTACCTATTGAAAATCCGAGAGCGGCGCGTTACGAAGAGCGCCGGGTCTGCTAGTTCATAATAAACAATGAGGTTGGAAACCTATCTCAGATACTTCTAGGCTATCCTATTTATTACAACACACTTGATAAAAACCTCGGTCGCTAAATACATGACCAACTGGATTATGTACATTATGTATTAATTGAATTTAAAATTTCAAATAAAACCTTTGGAATGCGCTGTAAAGTGTATTTATTGTTTTTTTATCACATGTTGATAGAAGTGTATAGTTATAAAAACGCTGCAATTTTTTAATAGTACATAACATCACGCCCATAATTCCCGAAGGGGTAGGCAGAGTCAAAGAGGCAGCATGCCCCCTTCAACCACATTCAGCCAAAAATCAAGCTGGGCTGGGTTAGATGGAAAATTGTGAAAAAGCAGTAACAAGCGGCTAATCTGTCGCCTACACAACCACACAAACAAAACGCGATATACCTACCATTAATCGCCTTTTACGACATGTTAGGCAAGAACCACAGTTGGCATATTCTTTTTAAGTCCCAGACCAACATGGGACAGTGGGCTGGGTTGGATGGAAAGCTGTGAAAAAGAAACTGTGATTTTTTTTAAATAGACGGCTATAAATCATTTAGTTATGGATATGTACACAAATACCTATTTACTTATAATTTAATAGGTATAAGGCGCATTTTTTATCTAAAAGTTGCTGTTGCTCGCGACTTCGTTCGCGTGGACCAAAAAGAATCCTAATTATTTTTCTATCCCGTTACTTCTTGTTCACCAGCTTTCTATTTCATGTAATTCAATTCAGTTTTATTTGTCTTTGTTATACCTACCTACTCTTAAAACTTTCATAATGCTTTTCAATAAAACACTTTAATTTCATTTATATATCTGATTAGATGTATTTCGGTATTATTTAGTATATTATAAATAAGTAGGATTTGTATATAAAAATAGGTAGGTATTTTAAAAAAAATAATACCTATCTACAAAACTTGAAAGCACAAAATTATTCGATAATATTAAAAAACGATTTAAATTACCGTTTGCAATAGTCCTTTACTACAATTTTACTGTTCCATCATGAAAAAAAAAAATTAATAGGTACAGCTGTGCTACATTCAATCAGTAGGTACGAAACGAATATCTCCAATGGAATAAAAAATCTTTTGTACTGACATTGAGCTATTATTACTACGCTATGTCAAATAAAAATATTATCACGAAGCATGGACTGAGCGTGTTTCAGCATTTGCAGCGCTAAAACAAACAATTGTCGTCTAATTAAGCTATTAAAACACGCAGCCCTAGATCGCTTATAGAGTACATTTTTCTCGCGACCAAAACGTTGTAAACGCCGTGAATTTCATGGAGCTTACGCGTGAACGTAGGCGAGTGACTAAACGAGTTGTTGCCGATCGGCAACAACGCACGGTGCAAAAAACTTGTTCGTGGCGTCGGTTCCATGCGCTAGTAATAATAGTTTAATGTGTACTGATTAAAATTTTTTTTTTTTTATATTTATTTTTAAACTTATTTTATAAATTATTTCCAAATATGAACCTCCATTATTCATTTTAGGGTAGAATGAACGATAATGATATAAATTGAAAAGCAAGGGCAGGGTTAACACGACTTAAATGTGGTTAATAATTATCGTGTCGATGAAAATCTATTTATGTGATAGAAAATCTTTTATAATATTATGTAGTTACCTACGATCTGCAAAACAATCTCAAAAAAAATGTCACATTGACAGCTGTCGGTATGACATTTCAAGGGTGCCCACATAATCGATTTATAGACACGCGTAATCGATAGTTAATTATACCAGCTTCAAATTGATGCTATCATTTATTATTCAAGCACGAAACCGATGATGATTATTGTTGATCAATAATTAAGTTTCAGAACTTTTTGAACAATAGGCAAATACCTTATCAAGTTGAAGTGCGAGATTTTAAGACATTTGATAACAAATAACATACCCCCCCGATAGACTGACCGATTTCCTCCCCTTTGCGCCGCACTTGTAATCCGCACCTGGTCGCTGGCAGACTCACTGGGTTCCCCAACGGGTTCAACCCGGTGGGTCCAAACGCGCCAAGGGTGCGCCGGATAGCGCAAGTGGAGGACTCTCCCAGCCGAGAAGCTCAGATCACCCCGAGCTAGAAGAGCTCGGGAGAAGACGGCCGGGCAATGAGCACCCTTTTTTTTTTTTTTTTTTTTTTTTTTTTTTTTTTTTTACTTGAGGAATGCTTACTTACGCACCATCCAGTTAGAGTCCTGGGTGGACCTAAAAGGGTGAGTCGGGCTCGAAACCGGTAGCAATCTCCGGAGACCCTACCGACTAAACCTCAAGGCTGTCGTTCTTCGGGCGCTAACGCAAAACCAACGGGATCCCCACTGTCGGGATTCATCTCGTAAAGTCTACGTAGCGCGCGCTGCCGCCTAGCGGCCCATCTCGAGGGAGTGGTATTCTCCCCCAGAACACCTTGGGTGGTGTTTCACGACCACATAGACAGCTGTGTACCCTATCCTAACGGACCGGGTGTAACATCTGCAGTCGGCTTCTCCGGGGACGATTGAGGGCAGAGGACCTCCTCCCCTAACCCCCACGACCCCGAAGGCCCTTTTAGTCGCCTCCTACGACAGGCAGGGATACCTCAGGAGTATTCGGAGCCCCCCCTGCAGGGCGCGGGCAATGAGCACCCCGCTTGAGGCCCGTAACCGCCCCAAGGGTTGAAGAAACCCGACGACGACGCAAGAAACACAGCTGGCACATGCTTTTTAAGTCCCAGACCAATATCAGACAAATAGTTTTAAAAAACGGTTAATTTACTATACCACAAAAAAGTAGTTGAAACCTTTCGTAATCCAAGTTCAAATGTTGAAAATTTATTTCTTGTCGTTACTAGATGGCGTCGTATTTTTATAGGAACAATTAACGTATTTTTATAATTACCCCGTAATCAGGAATAAGAAGTACATTACACGTAGTCTTGCGTTACAATGCAATATTGTGGCTTCACTGCCACGCCCACTTGGCACTTCCACTTAATATTTATTTCGTGAGGACCAACAAAGTAAGGGATATTTGTCAGAAAATCAAAGCAGTGTATTAATTATCTCTAGTTTAATATAATATGATTAGTGGTATATTCTATTCTATTCTATTTATTTTTCTGTTCGGCAACATAAATTCTTAATAATTTTGTAATATTTTATTTTAATCCAATAACATTTTCTGTTTTTTAATATTATATTGTATGCTGCTATTTAAAAAAAAGACTGTAACAATTTTAGAGTTATTAAAAATACTCACTTTGTCTGGAATAAATTAATCAAAAGGTTTATATAATAATAAAAAAAAATGTTTTTCACATAAAGATAGATTTTGATTTTTATGTACAATGAAATGATGATGGAAGAAGTGATTATATTCATGTTCGTAAGTAATGATCGATTTAAAATCGAGTACTAAATGTTAAATTTAGTATCTGTGATTGTCACTGTAAAGTAAACGTCACAAACTCATTGATTGGAGCACTATTTGTGTTTAGTTGATAATTTTGTGTGAATCAGCCCATTTTGTGCTGTTTTGAGAAGTTAAGCTATATGAATGTAGTATTATATAATCTAGTTTGTCCATAAAGTTCAATAACCAATATATTACGTTCGCCTTAACGTGCTACAATGGCGAAAAGGGAGAGACGCTCGAATGCCGGGAATCGTATGGCCAAACTCCTGGACGATGAGGAAGAGGACGATTTCTATAAAACCACTTACGGTGGCTTCCAAGAGGTGGAAGAAGACCGCGACTATATGTAAGTATCTTCTTCGTCTATACATGTTCATCTGTATCAAAAAAAATTGCGTTGATTGTTGGTTCCAAACATTATTGTTTTGAACAGTTAGTTGGTCCTGGCAATTTCCACAATAAGAATAATTATTTCACAATAAGAGCCTATATTTATTTTGAGAGTTTGTATTTATGGATATCAATAATCTATTTGTTATTTGTATAGCAAAATGAAGGTGTCATTAGTTATAAACTTTTTCCTCAGTTCAGTCAATAAAATACTATTGTTTATATTTTCAGCCAAGAAAAAGAAACAGAGGATGTGGTGGACTCTGATTTTGACATAGACGAGAATGATGAACCAGCCTCGGACCAGGACACTGATGATAAGCAAAAGAGAAAAGTTGGAACTAAAGCTTACAAGGTACAAAAAATTGGATTGTGATTGACATACAAAAGAATTTGACAGTCAGAGATGAAATAATACTTCACCTAACTAACTAATTTATCTTTACGCCACTTCCCTAGCGGAGTAGGCTACTTGACTTAACTTCCCTACTTAACCTAAAATAGCAAATAATCAAAGTTGGTTATTTGTCACTCAGCATTTGTATTTTATGCTTACAGACATTAAGTTATTTCGTTTCATTATAATCCTGTTTAGTGTACTTTCAATCTTTCAGGACCCTAATAGGAAAAAGAAAGTGGCAGCCGAGAAACCAAAGAAGGCAGTTGTGAAGAAATCCAAAGAAGCAAAACCACCCAAAGAAGAGAGACATGACAGAGTTGACAAGTCTGATAAATTCAGTGCTGATATCTCTATAGGTGAGAGTAATATACAAATAATTGTTTTATAAAAGAATCTGATGGTGATGGTGAAGATGATGTTAGGAGCCATAGAAACCGTAGAGCTTATACATTATAGCTCAACGGTTTACGGATAAGGGTCATGAATGTTGTAGTGGCAAATGATGAAAGATCATGCGTGTTTCGGTTTTACTCTGCCTACCCCGCTAGGGTAGCAGAGTGAAGTTTAGTTAGGTAGTTTTAGAAGACTCTAAAATAACATAGAATTTGGGATATAATTTTTTTTTTATGCGCTACAGTAAGCTTCTCAAGTAGATTAGGAATTATCTCAACTCACCATCGTGTTAATAAAGTTAAGTAGGTGTAGGTTTGTAGCATAGTTTGTGAGTAGTAAAATTGTAAATGTAGTCTTTTCAAAAGCAGTTTCAAATCATCTTCATACAATTTGGGGCAACTTAGGGTTTCCATTAAGAAAGCCAAGTATCTTGTTTGTTATTCCTTTACTGTAGATTAAAATTTTAGCAATATTGCTAGTAATTATTTTAAATTATAAAGAAATTATTCATGCCAAACATAGTTTTCTTAGCCTTTTCTTTACATAGTAGTTAGCAGTGGCAGATTTACAGTCTTGGCCGCCCTAGGCCCCAGGCCATAATTCTCAGTACTAACGCGTCATCACTTAATTTTTATCACGATTGGCCGCCTCTAATATCCGGCCGCCCTAGGCCCCGGCCTACTGGGCCTCAGGGTAAATCCGCCACTGGTAGTTAGTTTTAGTAATTACCTAGTAGTAGTAACAAACTGTATGTATCCAAACATTTGTGCACCCCATTAATTAAACTTATATTACTACAAAAATTATAATAGCTTTATACTTATCCTACTAATATTATAAACGCGAAAGTTTGTTTGGATCTGTGGATATTTGTTACTCTTTCACACAAAAACTATTAAATGTATTTTAATGAAATTTTAGAATAATATAGTTCATAAACCCAAGTAACATATAGGCTATGTTTCGTCGATGTACCACGTAAGCGAATCCGGGGGCAGAAGCTAGTATTCTTTTGGGTTATAACATTTGGGTTATAACACCATGCCAATTGATTTCAGAACGCAAGTCAATTAGGCAAAGTACAGCGGTGAAGTCTGCAGAGACACAACAGAGGATCAAGATCAGGTCAGAATTGAAAAAGAAGAAACCAAAGAAGGTTGAAGAGAAGATGCCCACTCAAGAGGAACTGCTGGAAGAAGCGCTGATAACGGAAAAAGAAAACCTTAAGAGTTTAGGTTTGTATTCTACATTTATTAATAAAAAGATTATAGAAGCATACGGTCAGCCTTATGGTAAGCGGTCACCATCAGTCTGGTATTAAAAACTAAACTAAACTAAATTAAAGTTCATGCCACTTCCCTAGCGTAAAAAAATATTAATACCCATTTTAAATACTAGAGGTGGCATGAAGTAAATAAATAGGGTCTGCAACCTTATTTATTATACAACTAGCAACATCTCACTGTTTCAAGTTAGTTTCCGTTCTTAATAAATATTCCGTATGTTATCGCTATTTTAGTTTTGGCAAGTCTAATGTTATTCATTAATATGCCTTCGGCTATAAATCATTGCACCTTTAATAAATACTGTAGTTCTATCATAAATAATGTTTATTTACAGCAATACTGCAAATAATTAGGAAAATCAATATGTTGAAATGTAGCGAAAACTGTTAATAAATTAATTAATTGCTCACATTTGTCATTGCAGAAAGATTTGAGCAAATTGAGATGGAGCGGAAAAAGATACGACCAATAAAGAAAACTATCACAGGGCCTGTGATAAGGTATAATATTCTATTAATTTACATTATTGTACAGTGTATATAAAATTACTAAGGTTAAAAAATTAATTTTGTATGTTTCGCCGAAAATTATAGCGATTAGTAAGAAAAAGTTTTTTTAATTGGATAAATAAAGTGACTTCTTCGGTTTCGGTAAAAAGTTGGGAACAGAATCAGCTGTAGATATTTGTTCTTATGTTTCCTGGTATAAAGATTGGAATTGTTATTTAATGAGGGTTTTTTGAGTTAAAACATCCATAAAATGGCGTAACTGTGACCTGCGGTCTTGTCGCCCTCCTCATTGGTTAGTTGGTTAGTTGTCAGAACAAACTGACATTCTGTCAACAATGAGCAGTGACAGAGATAAGACCACGAGACTCCCTCGTGCCACCTAGCGGATTTTGTATATTTTTAAAAACCCTCATTAAGATACTTTCGTTGCCGTGTCAATTAATTATTTTTAAATTCACATTGTCTTTTCGGATACAATTATTTTTCGGTCCCGGTAGCCACTGCTTCCAGCGATCAAAGTCAAAGTAAATTTTTAAAATCACATTGTTTTTACAGATACCATTCTTTTTCGGCCCCGGTAGCCCCTGCTTCCAGCAATCAAAGTCAAAGTCAATTTTCAAATTCATATTGTTTTTTCAGATACCATTCTTTTTCGGTCCCGGTAGCCCCTGCTTCCAGCGATGAAGACAAGACTATCTTGACACCAATTGCAGACATTACGCTTAGTGATATTATTAAATGTGAAGGTAAAAATTATTATTGTATATTAAGGCATATATCGTTCTCTCACATACTTGAAATTATCATCAGTCGTTGGATAGTCAAAGCATAGGTTCCCAACCTTTTTTTTAGATTAACGTTCCCTTTACAATAAAAAATAACATCTAAAAGCAAACAAATATAGCATCACGCCCATAATCCCCGAAGGGGTAGGCAGAGTCAAAGGGGTAGCAGACCCCTTCAATCACATTTAGCAAAAAACAAAACTAACAAAATAATATCTAACGCTCTTTACATATTATACCAATTTTATATGTCTGTATATAATAATTATGTGTCTATAAATAATTACAAATTAGTTATGTCTCTGTATTCATGCAACTTGTGGTTGTTGAGAGATAAACATCTTAGACGGTTACATACGGCTAGATACGAAAACTCGGGAGTTACTCTTTTTAATTGTGTTTGCAATATCAATTCTACTTAATATCTATTTATTTAAATAGTTATACAATTAATGTAATACATTACGTTAGTAAAGTAGACTACATAAGAATTAGAAAGCAGATTATATAGATTCCTATGATTAAAAAAAAATATATCATTAGAAATGTTTTCATATACCACATTTTACATCTTACAGGATTCCTTACGGGTGAAAATACAGATGTGCCAATACCGGATATGAAGACTGAAGCGATGGATGAAGGTGTCGAGAATGATGTGAAGATGGACATTGACGTCATAGGCCCTGGTGACGAGCTAGACATAGATAATATTCCGTAAGTTATATTAATCTTCTTTGAATTGAGAGTTATATACAGACGCTACATTGATACATAAATACTATATATACATCCATGGACGATTCTCCTTCCGCTATGCTTATCAGCGTTCCGTTCTGATTTGACTTTTATTCAATGATTGTGCCTATTTGGTCCTAAAAGGTGCCTGTTTAGCAGGGCTGCTAGACATGAATTATTAGATCACCCACAACGACTTACAAGAATACCCGCTTATACCTGCCTTCAAACACAAAATACCCGAATGGGGTATTTTTTAGGGTCGTAAAATAAAACGAATAGTAAAAAATATAATCAACATGTATAAATGTTTTATAAGCTAACTTATTTTTCAATATATTAAATATCTACGCCATTAGCGGTCATGCATTTAGGAGGGGAATCCCTCACCATAGACGTTATTGATTGTTTCATAGTCTAGCAATAGAGGCATTTATAAATTAAATTACCCGGTTTTACCTTCAAGGCTTGTTGCCTTGAAAACTACCCGCCCGCCCGAATATACCCGCCAAATTACCCGCTTTTACAATTATCGTCAAATTACCCGCTTTTCGGGTAATTACCCGCCGATTGGCAGCACTGCTGTTTAGTGTCCCAATTCAACAATTTCTAAAGGAGGTGTCATTAAATATTACGGTTTTGTGTAAACCAGGTTTATTTTACATTACCAAGCATATACTTAGTGGTAGAGACACGCGCTTCATAACCGAGGGGTGCGGGTTCAAACGCGTGCACGTACGTCCGGATTTTTCAAATTTATGTACGTAATACCCAGCTCGGCAGGGAGGGAAAACATCGCGATGAAACCTGCATATTCAAACAACTTTGGATTTGTAACCATGATCTAAAAATTGTCTGGTTCCCATATCTTAGGATTACTTAGGTCAGATCGGCAGTCGCTTCATTGTTATTATCAGACTCGCTAAATCCTGGATCATGGTCTAAGCGGACCCCGTCTAAGAACGGGACATAACGCTAGGAAGATGATGACTAAGGTCAGATCTGCAGTCGCTTCATTGTTATTATCAGGCGCGCTTAATCCTGGATCATGGCCTAAGCGGACCTCGTACGGACATTAGGCTAGGAAGATCATAATACTTAGTGTGCTGTTCCTATAAATAAAAGTGAATTAAATAATGAAGTTTCCATGGCCTTAAATGTTTAGCAACTAGAAGTAGCATAAGGCAAGTCAGTCAGATACTTTATAAGTTACTACGAGTTATCTTAGTTGACTGGCCCGTTGGTTGAGTGGTCAGAGACCCTGGCTACTAAACCATGGATGGCGGGTTTGAATCCCGCTAGGGGCAAATGTTTCGTGTGATGAACATGGACATTTCTACTCGGGTCATGGATGTTTATAAACGTATTTAAGTATGTCTATCCGTTCACATAGTATCCATAGTACAAGCATGAGCTTAGTTTGGAACTAGGGAATTGGTGTGCCAGACTGATGAATTTATTATTATTTGTTATTCAATCAAGACATTGAATCATTACCTCCATTCCAACAAAATCTCGTTTAAACTATACAATTTACCCAATATAACAATTAATTTCAGAAAAGAAGAGAAACTGGATAAGTTTAAAAATACCAATATCACTCATTATGAGAGAACTCTGCTGTCGTTCGAGAATGACATCAAGAATAAGGCGTTTAACTCGTGCTTCCCAAAAAGCCGGCCCAGGAGGAGACGGGAACTGCTGTGTGCTGTCACTAAGTATGTGTCAAGGCAAAAATTATATAATATTATTTTTCTTTCTAACACCTTTTTTTTTTTCTAGTTCCAGTTGTGTCATTTTGTGCCATGATATTAGATGCGGATAAGTACAGATAGCGCGCGAGATGAATGCAGAGCTCAGGTATGTCTCGTCTCAGGCCCCGACTGCATTCAACTCGCGCGCTATCTGTACATTGTAGTTAACATACATTTGTGATCTTAAGCAAAGAGAATTGAATCTTAGTTACAGCTTTAAATGTCAACAGAATTGGATCTTAGTGACTGGTTCGATGGCGAATTTGGTAGTGACCCTGCCCTATGTGCTAACATTCGTGTGATGAATACTTGTGTTTGTTCTATGTCTGGGTGTAACTATCTAATATTTAAGTATGTATTTATAATTGTAATACCACTGTTCATTCCGATATCTGTAACACGAGTGCTTAAGCTGCTTAGCTCGGAGTCAGATCAATGTATGTAATGTTGTCGGATATTTATTTACTTTTAAAGTTATTTAAATTTCTGACTTAACTTACAATACAATGTTTTCCCTCACCGCTACGTTGTGGCATTAGAATTATATTTTCTAACTTGGTTGTGATCACTGCTTTCATTAGTAATCAAACACAATATTTTTAAATTGCAGAAGACCAGCCCGCTACATAGACCCGATCACTTTGCTCCCGTACCGCAGCGTGGACGCGTTCCGCATCATCCGCGAGGCGTACTACCAGCAGCTGGAGGCGCGCGGCGACCGCGCCGACGCGCGCACCGCCGCCTGGCTGCGCTGGCGCCGCGCCGACCTCGCCTCCACCTACGTGCAGATACACATCAAGTGAGCGCCCTGCGAGACCTCCCGTCAACCGACTAACTTAGTTAACACTGTGCATACCAGGGCTTGGAATGCCGTTGAAAATATAGTAGCGTTACTTTCGCCTGGCTGAAGTAACGATACTCAAATTAACGTTATTTCAGTCAACCATTAAACTAATTAAATATTAACGTTATATTGGACGTTGTACTGGTAACGATTTTATTATGGTTTATTTAAACCACTATCTAATATCCTCTCAACTGCTGTTAGTTAGTATTTTACTAACTACCGTACTATTCATCGAAATTCTATTAAACTATTTATGTAAATATTATTATTATTGTTTTTGTTCGTAAAACATATTTCGAAAATGGTAATCTCGATCTGTTCTCCGGGTGAATTCATCCTAGGGTGAATTATCTGGTGAATTCTGGGAAACGTATGTCCGAGAATTTACCGTTGAGCGGCGATACCGGAGAAGTAACGATGGAAGTATCGTTATTAATATCGTTACCTTTTAACGTTTTACTACAGTTTGGTTACCGTTACAAATTAACGTTAAAATATTTTTGCTACAGAAATACTATTTTGCTAACAAAAAAGTATTTTTATGAAATAACGTTATATAACGTTACTTATAATGTGAAATTATCAAGGTAGGGTAGGTAACGTTATCAAGCCCTGGCGTACAAATTAGACATGTTCGAACAGTGCATAAGTTAAATTTACTAAGATGCAGTTACCGCCACGCTTAGCTTGACCAATCAGGCCACTTCCTTCTTCTACGTGCAGATCTATTGACACGCGACCGCCGACCGAGCCATGTGACGCCGGGGCAGACGATGGGAGTTAGCTAATTAGACTATATAAGATGCAATTAAAACCACTCTTCAAATTTGAAAATGTGTTAATAACGAAGTACATGTTTTTTCTTTCTTGTACAAAAATATTGTGTTATCTCATCATAAAGTTATATTTAAAAAACTTAAGATTTTAGATACTGCTGCGCTGCGGTGCCTTTTTGCACACCCCCTGCACCCGCGCGTTACCCTACCTGTTTCATTCATTGCATTACACGGGAAGCGTGTGTTCTACGTTAGATAAAAGTAACAATGCGAACTTGGTAATTATTTCGGACAAGATATTTTATAGTGAAAATTTTACCAACTCTTTTTTTTTATAAATGTGATTTATTAACTAAACCTAAGACCTGGAAAAAAATTGGAGAGGTATTAAGTGCATCTTGTATATTTTGTGCTTGAGTCATCACCTACTAGATACACATCCATTGGTTAATTTTGCCTGGTCACTGGGTGTGTATCTGCCCGACTCAGCGTGCGCCGGCCGGGGCGTGTGACGCCGGGGCAGACGGTAGTTTAGTACTGGTTATCGACCTAGTTAATTAGACTATACGTTAGTTGTGCTCAATAAATCATTTAACATACTGTTTAGTTTAAATCTCATAATATAAGAACAAATTTGGAAAGAGCGAGATATACCCAACACAAGTATTTATTACTTGCTGGGGCTTGTAATTTAAAATTTGAGATTTAAAAAAAAATAAAATACTTCAATTCAAAGTTGTAGAAAATATTATTCTGACTTACAGTTTGTCATATTACTGCACTTAAAAAAATATATATAGGGCAACTTAGTAACTCATTATACAAATCATTGAAGATTATTGATGAGTGAAGAATGGCTTAAGTTAAGTGTGTGTGGTGTTTTGGAATTATTTGTATACGGGTCAACATCTTATAGTTTATTTGATGAGATAACCTACGACTTATGAGATTCTCTCCGCACCTGCATTAATCCTGTAAAGTGATTTGTGAAAGTGTAGAACTACCTTTATTAATATCACTGTTTGTTATTCTCGCCATAGTTCATATATTAAAAATCGTTCCCACTTTATCCATTTCACATTTATGTAAGTGGAACTTCTACGAAGCTTTTCATGACATATTGCTAATAATGAATGATGAATTGTGTAGATAGTTAAATATTTTGTAACTACTATTGTAAATATATTTTGCAATAAATATGTGTAAATCTTATTTCGTCTTATTTTAGTAAGATCCTGTTTAAATAAAAGTAACAACGTAGATATTAAGTAGTTTATTTTAAAATAAATAGTTACAATACAAATAATACTTAATTATAATATTAGATTCAACATCTGTACAATTGTACAAGAACTTAATAAAAAAATTAAATTATTATGACCACATGTGAATAGAGGAAACACATGAACTTACTTTAATTATAATATATGTAGTATTGCATGAATTAACGATAAGATTACTTTATAAACTGAAGTATTGGTTCTTATACTAAAACAAGATATGTTAAGGTTTAGTTTAAAGACTGTATCTTATGTGAGTAACTAACAATACTGTCATTTAGCGCGCTAAATAAAATACGACTTATAGGTCTACGGTGAACGTTGGATTCAATCTTAGATCTGGCACACTATTCCTTCTAGGCCTCTTATCAATTAGCTCCTTAAATGATATCAGGCCAGTGGCTTTCGTATCTAGCCGAGAGTGGTACTTGGACGGGTCGGTAGTCGGCAGATATGGGTATTCAGACAAGTACGTCTGTGCGTTTTTGATTTGGTTCTCATTAGCAAACTCGTTCAGATTCGACACTGCGATCTCGTATGGACTCAATTTTTTGTCAGCAATGTTTTCCATTGATCTAAACGTCTCTAGTACCGCTTTCTTATTCGGTATACCCCTTAAACTACCCTGACGACTCAGCCTGCCCTCCATCACATCAGTGAACAAGTCTTCTACGTTGAATTTCTCCGAGATCTTCACAAGTTTTGAAGCACCAGCCTCTTTCTCCTGATTCTCTTGCAGCTGATTCCAGATTTTCGATATTTCGGTTGATGGCATCGAATGCGCCTTAATGTTCCGCTTAACGCGTTTCTGTGGGCGGTCACCATCTAGAGATTCTGTTGATTCTGTGGACTTATTTTTTAGTAGCAATTCACATTCGTTCATCTTACGCGGTTTCTTTATCTCTCTCAGCTCTTCGAGCGACTGAAAGTATTCCTTGGCTGTCTTGAACCTGGACTTGTAATCTAGATGATTACTTTCCGGATCTAGTTGCGGTGAGGACTCGGATGACTTGTCGACACTGCTCTCAACGATTTCTAATTCTATATCAGATAGACTTAAATGTGTGGTTTCTTTATCGTGATCCGATATTACTTCTATGTCGATCGAGTCTGCGTTACTTTTTGGGTAAGTTTCGATGCTGCTAATGCTTTCGAAGCTTTTGTTAGACCAATGCTTTCTTGAAGAAAGAGATACTGAGTCCGTAACTGATTCATCAACGTGATTCGGCGATGATTTTGATTGTACTGGAGTATCTGGTTTTTTGACAGCACCTGTGGAGTTGGACAATTTCATATTAAAATATTGCAAATCAAAAAGCATTACTTTATTTTGATCAGTGTATTCGTTACCTGAGTGTGACCTGTCAGCATGCCACGGCTTTTGAGAATCCGAACTCATTTTACTGATCTTCCCTATTGATTTGGAATCAACTGATGTCTTTGATACGCTTTCGAATAAAGATATGAAATTCTTTACATTGATTTTTGGAAGTTCATCGCAAGACTTGTATTTGTCTAGACCATCATCTTCCGGTTGGGTTGTAGCTTTGATGAATATATCCGTTTCTGATTTACTGAATGATTTTCGACGGAGTTCAGCTGTTTTCTTGTATTTATTG
Source organism: Glyphodes perspectalis (assembly GCA_951394215.1). Lineage (NCBI taxonomy): Eukaryota > Metazoa > Arthropoda > Insecta > Lepidoptera > Crambidae > Glyphodes > Glyphodes perspectalis. Next base: position 4,192,391 of record OX596210.1, on the reverse strand, counting down.
ATATGTTGACTATGTTTATTTAAATCCTTTACAGTGTTTTGAACATATTTGTTTTCCTTTGGAATCTCTTCGGTGTTTTGTTTCTGATGCATTGATTCGTCAAAACTCTTGTTGAAACCGTTAAATGCTATACGAGTCCTCTTTTGTTTTAATGTTATAGGAGCAGCTTCCTGATCGGAGTTTTGCTCATCAAGACTTGTAATAATCGTCTCATTTTGTGTTTCTATTGTACTTTGTATCTTGTTTTTTACAATTTCGTTTAATTTGATCTCCAAAAGTGATGGCTCTGTATTCTTATCGCTGTCTTTACGTTGAAAGATATCATGTAAAGATTGACATTTCCGCCGGTTACAAGGTACCGCAGAAGCGTTATCTTCTGTGTTTGAGATGCTATGAAACAAAGATATACGACTAGATACTAAACCGCTATCGTGATTGGTTGCTACTAAATCTGTCGTTGATTCATCTACGGTGGTGCTCGGCTTTCCTAAAAAAGTATCTATTTTGCTTAATATCTGTTTTCGAGAGGTACCGAAGAATCTTTTCGGACTTGTTTCAAACGCTTTGAAAACTTCCTCGGGTAATTCTTGTTTGACGGGAAGAGGTGTCGATTTGACTTGGTAATTTATTACCTTGTTATCTGACACTGTATCATCTTTAATATATTGCTCTGAATCAGCGTGAAATTTATTTTTAGGGGATCTTATCTTGAAGCACGTTGATTCCGTTTCATTCTTTTCGGTCTCTAGTTTATTATCCCAATACCTTTTCCACTTGTCTACTAGTTTTAAATCTGATCTCGTGTCGTCTAATGAATGGCAAGTTTCGATTGGGGATTCTGGTGTTATAATTGCATCGTTTCTGTTGATCGGTGATGGAGTTTCATTAAGATCACCTGCGCTTAAGAAATTTTTAACAATCTGTTTTCCACGTCTTCTCGTTAAGGAATCATTGTATCGCAAATGTTTGGATGATAACCGTTTCTTCTTTTGTTGGGATGCTGTCTCTTGCGATTTTGCTTCAATTTGACGAATTCGATCATCCCAGTATTTTTTCTTCTCAAGCACAATGTTCGTTCGATTATTATCGCCGAATTGTGTTTCATCATTACTTGGGACATTTACTGCTTCAAGCTTTTCGTTGTAATCGTGGCCATGAAGGGGTTGACTTACTGAAACAGATTCAGTGACATTTGCCTGAACCTCAGAAATCTTTCCTTCTAATTCTTTCGTTTGTCTTTTCACATCTGTTTCGATTTCAGACGCAGAATCGACATTAGTCTCAATAGTGTAGTCCACTTCTAAGCTATGCAGTTTACTGTCTTCGTTTGTGGTTGTTGTGGACGCAGTTTCAGAATTAGGGAAATAGTCGTGGTACACATCATTTAGTTCGGCAAAGGCCACTGTAACTGGATCAGTCTCTCCACTTTTTGACTGTGATGTTTCAACCCTGGTTATATTATTCATGCCCGATGAAATGCTTCTGTCACTCTCTTCTATTATTGGCGTGAACATAGGTCTCCTTATTTCCCATTTTGGATGTCTTATTTCTTCTGGCAACTTAGGTACATCGTCTTTTAATTCATTACAGGTTTGCCAAAGCTCTCTTTCGGCTGGACCCATGTTGGTCAGCTCTGCTCGTTTTATTCCGAATGTGTCGTCACTAGGAGAAAACTTCTGTTTGTTAAATGTCTCACATAATTGCGTATTATCATTATTATTGCTATCGGGTGAACTATTATTTTCATCTATACTTACATACGCAGAATCCCATATTTCTTTTTTAGGCGTTATGTTTCGATTTGATTGTATGGCAACGATTTGGCATGGATCGAGTTGATTGTTAGATGTATTTAAATTCAAGATTTCAATATTATCTGAATCGAGGCTATGAAACGTTGACGACGTAGCAGAATTATTCTCCGGTTTTTCTAGTGTCAAGTTTATGTGTAAAGGTGTTGAAAATTCAGACTTTGCTTCTTCACTCATTATCTTGACCTTTTCTCCCTTAGTTTTAAGGTCTACGTTTTCAGTTACATTGGTTATGTCTTCGTTTTCACTGGTTATTATTAAAGATGTCATAGTAGGCTCCGGGGATGACGCCCTAATTACAGGAGGCAAAGAAACGGGTGCACCTATGATAAAATCTGTTGTAGGTAGAGATTCTTCAATGTGTTCTGTTTGCAAATGTTGGTGTATGAAAAATGGGTTTACAAACTCGTTACCGAGCATTTCTTCTGTCAACAATTCATTCTTCGGGTCAATGTATACAGAATCATCGCGATTTTTCACGTCCCCTGTGATGATTTTGAAAACTGGTGTCTTAGGTCTTTCTAATTCTATTATATCCCGGTCAATAAAAGGATTTGTGTGGTTGGGCGGTGGCGTAATATTTTCTTCCACAAGTATCTTTATTGGTGTTTCTGGTGTTTCTTCATTTTGGGAATTATTCGTTTCATATTCACTTGCCACGAAAGTACCTAAATCTTTTTCTGTTACAAAGGTATGCTCGTAGGTATCTACCAAAAAAGGGTTACTCGATGATGATGACGTAATGACCATCAAGATATCGTCTTCTTCTTCTTCTTGATCTTCATCGTATGTGACTAGTTCTTGATCAATCTGGACAGCTTGTTTAGTCAATATATCTTCTGTTCGATAATTAGATGCAGTAACATGCTCAGGATGAGTTTCTGTTACAAACTTTTGGTCCAAAGACTTTTCTGTTTTGAGAGAAACTGATATATTCTCAGGAATAATGTATTTGTCTCGTGCATCAGCTAAAACAAACGGATTAACATTTGTTTCGGTAAAGGTTGAGTTGACTATATCGGGTATATCTTGTTGGCTTCTAGGTCTACGTTTCTTTTCAATATTTTTGGACGCATTTTTCTTTTCTATGACGAGATCATTAAATATCTTACACACTCGATTTATCATAATAACTTTCTTCACTGTCTTGTTAAATCTTCCATTTATCTTTTTATTAGTTACTTCGTTTACAATACATCTTTTCATAACCTTTTTATCTTCAATATTATTTATTTCGTCTTCAGTGCTTTCTGTGGTCATTAAAATTTTAGCTTCGTCTTCAGATATTTTCTCCAGTGAGCCATTTTCCTTCAGAAGCATCTTTTCAGTGACGAAATCGACAATTCTCAATACCACTTTTCTGTCAGTTTTTATGTCAACAATATCAATTTCTTCCCCATCTTCTAAACAAAAACTGTCTCTTTCTAAAACACTCAGAATATTATGAGAAGCAGTAACTGAAAATGGAGAACCAACAATACTTTGTCCTCTACTTGTGATGGAAATTTCATATCTCCCTTCAATGTTAACAACGTAGCAGATCTTTATGTGATCTGCTCGGGAGTCGGCTTCGATTTCAATATCATACTTCGTTTTTGGAATGTAGTAGGTTTTGTTCATGTCGTTTTTGCCATAAGATCTCAAATACGTCGCTCCCTGGGTTATGGGTAGAATGTTTTCTGTGTAATTTACTTTTGTTTGCAAGCCCAATAGTTTCTGTCTGATCAGCTGTGCTTTTCCCAGTATAGGAGGAAGAACGGTCATTCCATAAGTGTCTTTTGGCCCACGGATGAGTATTGTGATTTCACCGGGGTCTAAAGACTGTTGGGCTGTTGGATAGATTTTGAAATACATCTTGTGGTGTAATTGCGCAGCTATCAACCCTGACCCTTTAGCGACGTAGTCCAGAGTGAACTGTGTAGTCTCCGGGGAGGTCCTCTGAGATCCTGGCTTGGAGACTGGCGGTGTTAGTTTGGCAAGGGATAGGCGGATGCGGTCTAAATATGTGGCGAGTTTCCATTCTTGATGTTTACTTAGTGCGTCGTTAGAATCCAGCTCCTGTCTGGAAAATACCTGAAATGAGAAAATTGTATCTTAAAACAGTTAATGACGAGTTTCTTATGCGTATGATAATGCAGATTCCTGTGCAACTTTCCTATACGATTAATGCACAATTAATCGTATATACGCGCTCTCAAAAAGTGGAACTAATTGAAACAGCCACGAAATGCTGCAGAAAATAGGCATATTCATTTGTTATTACTTTTGTGAGCCATTGGAATAACGATGATTAGTTTTTTATTTGTAAATCTCAGAAGAATGACACTTTACATCACTTTCATGTAAGTTGTTTATAGGTCATCGGTCGTTTTCCAATTCAATTTCAAGATCGTATCGAAGTTTTAGTGGAAACATCAACTTTAATTCGCAAAAAAAGTTGTAAGAAATCGCGTTGTTAAGCGTTTTAGATGTAAAAATAAAATCTTGAATGCAATTAACAATTTTGTTGCAAAAGCGTGCGTCAACAAATGCACAATTTATATTTATGCCCCATAATCGTAGATTCGGGTCAGTTACTAATCGATGAAGTATTGTCTAGCTGATACGGCGCTAGTTTCTTCCCTGACTACGGCACTAGTTTGCACTATTAGCTGTATCATTATCACTTAACTTAATTAAAATTCACTGCCACTACGATTTTCATGCCTTCTCGGATGCCGCCTACGTTTTAGCGAACAAAATTTAACACGCCAGGCGAGTCGGTACTGGAGTCAAATTTACATGAACTCCGGGCGAGTGCGGCACTGAACGTGTTAGCATACTTGTAGTGAAATGAAACTTTATTTCATACCGGTTCGACACCAAGATAGTGATCAGCGATAGCCTGCGCGTGTTTTAAAGAGAGTCTGGTGGGTGGGTGACCGGCACAGGCGCCCGGCAGCGCTCCGTCCAGCACCCCGCACACGATCCACCCGTGCCGCCATACTGTGTCTAGAGACTCCACTCTCACAGGTCCGATCTCTGCCAGCCATCTTAATACTGCTTGCTTCTGTTCTTCGCTTGAGAATACAACTGTAAGGTAAGAACGGGTAGGCATTAACTTTTGTATGCTGGTGACATTGTAGAGGTGTACTTTGATGATTTCAAAAGAGGCATAATAAGTACCTATATGAGTAATGCCCACGTGTGAGCCATTCAAAAAGATAAAATATGAGATTATTTTTTTGTCTTTACGATGATGTCTTTGTTTGAATAGTGATAAAGTAGTGAGTAATACCTAAATATTGTTATGTTTCGAAGTGTAAGTTCTTTTATATCCGGTAAATAGATCAATCAAATGTGATTTATGATTTATTTCCAAAGGCCTTGTAAAGTATTGAGGTATTTTTCAGTATAATCATAACATATAATTCAAAAAGCTAAGCAAGAAAGGAAATCGATCTCGGTCTTTGAATAATGATATTATTCAACTAAGATTACCTACTTATACTATCTTTGCTCTTATACCTACTGTTTAGTTTTTCATATATAACTCGTATCTACATATTCATACATTTGACAAACCGAGCAATCATAATACCGTATAAATGTCTTTATTACAAATTAACAACTAGAATTAACTAATTGTCCCATGTTGGTCTGGGATTTGGCCCATGTTGATCTGGGACAAAAAAAAAAGAATGTGCCAACTGTGGTTCTTGCCTAGCATGTCGTAAGAGGCAACTAATGGTTTACGGGCTTTTGGGTATGTGACTGAGTAGGCGACTAGCTAGCCGCTTGTCACTGCTTTTTCACAATTGTCCATCTGACCCAGCCCGGCTTTTTTTTTGGCTTGCTTGGGCTTGCTGCCTCTTCGACTCTGCCTACCCCTTCGGGGATCATGGGCGTGATGTTATGTATGTATGTATGTAACAACTAGAAAGTGCCAATAAGTAAAAAACAATACAGTTATGTAGGCAGGTACGTACGGTAGGCGGCGTGTGATTGTCTGAGAAACCAAATTCAAAACCGGACAAAGTTATCGTAATCAGTTTGTACGATCTGAATTCTGGTACGAATGGACAACAAAATGCATTGTTTCATATGGAATGCAGATAGATATCGTGGCAAAGGTTAACGGGCTTACTATAACCATAAGGCCTTTTTCACACGGTGCTACTAATAAATTAGTCGGGTATACATTTATCTTTACTAAAAAAGCGAGTTTAGCTGATGAATAGGTATGCTGAAATTGCTCTCTTTGTTTAAGGTTTGGCGAATTAAATTGGCGTTTTTTATCTCTTCATTTCATAGTAAAATTGTATCTAAGTACATGTCAGATTGTGTAAATAGCGTCAATAGATTGCGTATATTGCGTAAATATATCAGAGTAATAATATACTACGCTGTGATACATTTTTTAAAAGTTAAATAATAACGTTTTTATTCGGTTTTATCTCTCATCAGTCTAAATGATGCCTGTAGCGTCATCTGTCTGTGTCAAGTCTATACGAAATCTAAAATGTATGTGACTGACCAGACATGTCTATATTAATTAAATTATATTATCATTTGTCAAATGTCAGAGTCAGCGCCCATGACAGAAACACAACAGAGAGCTCTTATGTGTTTTTAAGTGTTACCGTATCTTTTATATTTTATTTAAAGAATTTCAATACATAAGTGTCGGTAGAACTAGATTTCGATATTTTGGTAATCATTAAATATTAAAAGAAAGTTTATTCTATAAAAAATATAAACTTAACGGTAAAGATTCCCGCACATATACATTTTGGTATGTGGTATTAGGAATTTTTTCACAATTCTCTCTAATTGTGAAAAAATTCTTTAATCCGTTGTTACGATTTATATTGATATTTTTAAATAAAACGTTTCGTTTGTTTTCCTCAGTACTGTATATTATTGTCATGCAGCTCCGAGGTCGTGTTTGACGGGCCTAAGCTCAATTACCGACTTTTACTCCAGTAGCGAGTAAGATTTCGGCCGAGATAACGCCAGATGTGAATTCTGGAAGTAGGCAACGCGTGTTTGTGAACTGAACTGTTCTAACGCTATCTACGTAACTATCTTGGTCAAACACTGCGAAAGCAATGAGAGATCGAATGGTGTGCGTAGGTCGTTCAGTGCTAGTGAGTTGCTAAACTATATATTTTTGACGGCATGAGTAGAAATAACTTTGTTAACTTCGTTTTTTTGGTAAGGTGATTTGTCAATAGAAACTCAGTAATATTTTTTGGGACAAGATGTGATCAATCTTCAAAGATGGCGTCGCAAAGTTCCAAGGTCTTATGTCAAACGACATAAGCGACTAGCTCTTCGCCTACACAATCACACACCCAAAACCCGATATACCATTAGTCGCCTTTTACGACATGCTAGACAAGAAACACAGTTGGCACATTCTTTTTTAGTCCCAGACCAACATGGGACAAGTCTCAGACCAGTACTTCTTACAACAATATCCGTCTTTCATTAAACTAGGTTCTTGTTATATTTCATACTTACTAGCTCTAAACGCCGAGTCGATATGCTTGAGCAGTTTAAACAAGAAGCTCTGCTGGCCCCAGAACAGCGTCAGCAACGTCGCCGGTGCCAGATACCGCAGGGTCGTGAGGATGGCGTCGAGCGCCGCAGACCACATGCCTCGCTCAGGCTCCAGCTCAGGATACTCAGGGATGGGAAACAACCCTGAAATAGGAACATGAATCATCAGTCTTTGAAATCTGTTGGATGGAGGAGAGGACGTCGTTTGGTCTGCAGAAGATTTTGAGAAGATTGTCACAATATACCTTACTTACTTTTTCTCTAAGGAGGACTTCTCATTGGTTCACACTTCTTTAGGAAGCAATGTGTCTATCCAGGACTCTTACTGGTTAAAACTCTCGCGTCTTTTGTCTTTGCAGTGACAAAGGCATTTTTGACTTTAAATCTAATCTCCCGTCTGTGGTGAGATTGGAATAACATAGGTAAATGACGGTTTTTTAACTCAGTTTTCGATATTAACCTAACAGTTTGCATGTTGAGAAGTAAATAATATATTCAATACTTCTTTGTGGAATGTAAAACGCATTAGTTACGGTGAATGCAGTTTCATAACGTATTTCATTGGTTTCCTCAGAAGCATCACGTATTGGAAAAACAAAGTCTCAATTCCTATGTACCTTTAGGTGAATATTAATCAGTGATTCATAGTCCCACTTTATTATTAAGTGAGTGTTATTACGGTCCTTGATATAGGCGTCATATAGAGAGGTAAGATAATAGTCCTTTTTTTAGAAATCAGGATTACCTAATGTTAAGACAATTTTCGCCGTTCAAACTTCCGACATGACTTATGGGATGTTTTACAACATGAAGATTAATACTGAGTATGTAACTTGTCCTAAAAATGGGTTGCTGAGGCTACCTATATCCATAGCAGTTCTCATTGTGTTTAGAGGATACTAACCAATGCTCCGCGGGTGTTGTCCAATGAAGACATTCTGCTCAAAATGTTTTTCTAAATCCTTGATGCAGTCAGACATGTTTACATTCCTTGTTAAAATCGTTTTTATATATCCCTTTCCATGATCGCCGTTCTATTTAAATGTATTATATTGTAACTTGCATTCATATCAAATATCAATATATCTATCCATCTTAAGGAAGAAGATGAAATTGTTTAATAATTAACTAAAAATTTTTAAAATGAAAAAGTTCATTATTAGTTAGTTAATTGATATTATCTAACGTCACACACCCTCAATATAATCAGTGGCGGAACTTTAAGGCGGCAGGAATGGTAAAATGCCACGGGCTACCGCCTGAAGGGGGATCCCGAATTTCGCGAGCTCAGGGGACCTTATGCTACAGCATCGAAATCGAATAGAGTCTAAGAGCGAGGTCACCAACCGATGAATTTGTCAGGGGCCTCAAACGGCACAGTTACGCCACTGAATATAATTCATCTCTTTATGTATCTTTATGTTGTATGTTGTGGTTGTTAGGTATATCAGTATGGTTCGGCATTTTCAGAAAGACGAATAATACACTTAACTACAGCTAAAATAACTATAATCCGTTAATAAAAACGTATCTTTGACAGGCTGAGGGTCGCGGGTTGGAATCCCGCTAAGGGCAAATGTTTCGTGTTATGAACATGGACATATGTACTCGAGTTAAGTTTACCTAGTATCCATAGCACAAGCATATATGCTTAGTTTGGAACTAGGGAATTGGTGTGTTAGACTGGAGAATTTATTTATTTATCTGGCAGATATCTGTAGCAAATGTGTGCATTTACAGGACGTATTTAATCTTATCGGCTGTTTCATCAATATTGAAAAATTCCTTTTTACCTATTTCCTCTTATCTATCTTTATCAGAATGTTTTCAAACAAATCTATACCATCAATTGAAAGTATTGGAAATATTTGTTTGTGTAGAATATGTACTTACCTATATAGATATACATTAGTTTAATTATGTATACTTCGTTGAATTTCAAAAGGTAGGCACATTATTTCACCTAATACCCAGGCCAGGGGTCAATCGTGAAAACCCAAAAAATGTATAGTATTTTATTTAAATTTACGAATTAATCATGATTGTCTCATTTTGCAGTAACATTTTACGGCTTTTAAAATAATAATAAAGTCCACATATAATGGTTTATGAGGCTAAACTGCAAAACGGCTGTAGCACATTTGTGACAACTAAAATAATTTGAATTTGTAATTATGCCGCGAGACAGGATAAGCTCAAATATTATATTTAGTACATTCACCTCGTTGATTCGTTTTGTTTTAATAACAATAGCGGTTTCGGAAACAGGCTATTATATTTACGTCTTGCATACCGGTATCCTAGGTAATTTCGCGTAAATTTTTTACAGTATTTTTTTTCCTATTTATCCCGGTTAGTCGTCATCCAGCTCCTATTTCACTCCTCTCTCCTTTCATACTTCACACAATCCATAAATATCAACAGTTAATCAATTTGGTTCGACGCGTGATACCACCTCTCGTTAAATTAAGTAAATACCTTTGCTGAGTGTCATTAGACTTTTCTATGACTAAGATGGCTTTGACAGTCAAATTCGGTGTGCTAAACTCCATAGTTTTTGCTTTTTGCGACGTAATGTACTTTTAATATGGTGATCCTGGTTGACTTGACTCTTAACATTTGACTAAATATATGTATTAGATGTTTGTACGTAAACGTCTCCCGAAGATCACATTGATTAAATTAGGTGGATTCGTATAAAATGCATTCTTAACACTCTGTCTTATGATTGAAATTTGACAAGAAAAGATAATTACCTAATCGTGATTGAGTTTTATCAATGCGATAGCGTTATCGCTTTCGTAATAAATCAATTTATTTAATAACAAAAGCATTTTAAAATTACACAGAAGACTCACCAGTTCTGTTTCACACGGGCTAAAGTCGCCGATACACTGATTCTGGTATAGGTAAAATGTATCATCCGTATCTTATCTCAGTATGAGACCATTGTGAGTTTACAAAGTGTAAAATGCGCGATAAAACGATTTAGACGGTACTTGCTTCAATGATGTTCGTCATGTAGTCCTGAGGCGATAGAACAGCTTTATTTGTTTGTTTTTATTATCAATGGAATGCCATTTATAGTGCGTATAAAAGTTGACGATCGAGTAGGATTAAATAGCGATTATGAAATTAAATTATTATATGTTGAGAAAGTGAATTTTTTGTTTTGGTTATTTGAGCGTTCGTGATAAAGTGTGAGGAAATGTTTCTGAGGTCGATGTAGGTATAATAACTGTTCGATTTTCGAAGCGATTGTTTAGTATTATGTATTAGCTACGTTACGAAGTTATTTTAGAAATGAATACGAATAAAAGTTATCCCAATAGCTTAGATGATATAAAAAGGTACACATAAAAAGCTTATCTTAAAATAAGAAACAATAATTTTTGTTTTAATCAGATTAAATGTCAATGAATGGAATTTATGATTATAGAGATTGTTTGATTAGACTCGAGCTAACGTATGAAAAATTCATTTAAATATTTTTCATTTTTCTGAAACATAATTGGATTTTCCATCAAATCTCTACTAACAGGAAAATCGTCATTTCTCAGAATTTTGTCTGGAGTCTTAATCTATACTAATATTATAAAGCTAAAGAGTTTGTTTGTTTGTTTGAACGCGCTAATCTACAACGCAGCACAGGACCTACTGGACCGATTTGAAAAATTCTTTCATTGTTAGATAGCCCATTTATAGGCTATATAATATTAACCATAGCCCATTTATAGGCTATATAATATTAACCATAGCCCATTTATAAGTTATATAATATTAAACATAGCCCATTTATAGGCTATATAATATTAACCATAGCCCATTTATAAGTTATATAATATTAACCATAGCCCATTTATAAGTTATATAATATTAAACATAGCCCATTTATAGGCTATATAATATTAACCATAGCCCATTTATAGGCTATATAATATTAAACATAGCCCATTTATAGGCTATATAATATTAACCATATACGCGGGTGAAACCGCGGGCACAGCTAGCTAAAGATAAATTTACACAAATTGTATGTAAATTTATGTATGATTGTTTCAAGTTTTTGTTTCACTAACATCGTTCTCGTTGGTACCTACTTAAAACTTTTAATAAAGATAATTTTCTTAAATTTTTTTCGACAAATGTTAAATATCTGTATTCATGAATATAATATAAACGAGACTTAATACGCGTCTTACATAAATTAATACCGTGAAGGTATATTAGGGTTTTGGTTGGTAGTTTCCGTGGGTTCGACTTCGTTGCGGGCCAAGCACGTCCTCATACAATTAATAATGTTGTATTGCCTCCCCCCTATTGTAATGCCCCCCCTTGAACCAAAAACTGCGTACACCCATGATAGAAATCCTAAATTTCTGCCATTTTAAAGGCCTTTGGAGCCCGGTACCCCCCTGACCGGCCAGCCACACGGTAGCCGTTCAAGAGCAAAACTGCAAACCATTCAAATGCGCGATAAAAAACAGCTATTACTCACTTCAGTGTGCCAAATTATGACTTAATTGTGTCATTCTCGTATCGATATCAAGTTAATCCGACTACCTGTATGATTGTATATTCACTCAATCCGTAATCAGATGTATTTGTTGCATATTTAAGTATCGAAGTGTCTGACTTATCGGTGCAGCCTTCAACTACGAAGCGGACAACCTAATCTGACTTGCAGGAGTTTTAGTGTTATCTCTTTTACCTTCAAAATTTGTTTACAGTTATTGCTACGATATATTGTAGCTAAGCTATTTTTAGTCTTTTGTTTCCTTGAGGCAAGTGAGACAAAATGTTATAAGTAACTAACTAAACTTCTTATTATCAAAATGTTATGATTTGTCAAAATACAAATACGATTCGGTGTGTGTACTTATCGATTTGAAATTATGTAACACTACACTTTGATGCGCTGTATTATTTTTTTAAGTACGATATGTGTCGGGTCACTTCTGTGGTCTCGATGTACCTACCACAATATTACACCTCTCATTTTATCGTGAGGTTACCAATTAAAAAAATACGGTGAATTTCGCGTCAAAGATACAAACATTGACCTAAAGTCGCTATTTGGTAATGTTTATCTGTACTATTTTTTTTGTTACAAAAATTAGCTATGTATTGTTAGTGCTATTCACTTTGTGCTGGTTTTTTTTTAATGTTTGTTTTAAAAGGATTAGACAAATGTTACAAAAATCATGTTTATGCCTTAATATTTATAACAAAGGTAAACAAGGAACAAACAAACATACATAACATCACGCCCATGATCCCCGAAGGGGTAGGCAGAGTCAAAGGGGCAGCATACCTACAGCTGGGCTGGGTTAGATGGAAAATTGTGAAAAAGCAGTGACAAGCGGCTAACCTGTCGCCTACACAATCACACACCCAAAATCCGATATACCATTAGTCGCCTTTTACGACATGCTAGGTAAACAAGGATTTGTCATAAAATCAGCAAAATACCTACATTCCTATTTCCAGTGTTTTTAAGGCACCCCACGGCACCCTAATCCCTATATTCTACGGTTATGACTACTTTGAAAATGTATTATTATCATAAAATTTTATATTTAATACTCTTAGTAAAAAAATAAGTTTATATAATCTCGCATAAGAAGTATTGGCACTCAATATCGATAAACTGTGACGATAATGTCCGAATATGAATGATCGCCGCTGGGATAAAACATCGCGTTTCAATCAATTTCAATAATCACATGACTTACAGTACATTATGTAAGATTTACGTTAACATGTGAGAAGGGCCATAAAAAAATTGTACCTAGTATTTTAAGCATTAGGTTTACAATGCGAAACTATTCACCGATCACACGTTTCAGATTCTTTAAAAAAATAAATTACTTAAAAAAAATTGCGTAAGAATCAAACGTTAAACACTAGTAAGCCCGTTTAATATGGGAATACAGTTAATTGAACTTATTAAATAAATTAAATGATCAAATAAAATAGTTCACCCCGCTATCAGGTTCCTCTATAAAGATTAAAAGATACATATTTATCGTAAAGATCCAAAGCTTCTAAAAACGTATGACCAAGAAACTAATTAAAACAAAGAGCAATTTGAGATTTGATTAGTGTTATGTTAAGAGAACGACCTACTAAGTTATCCAACAATCAAATAATAGTGGGAACACGATCTTCGAGGCCAGAGGCCACAATACGTCTCGTGCGATTGTTAAGTAGCTGTCATTGTAACGTCACAATGACAGCTGAGTTCACCGTTGTGGGGACGGTTCTTTGAAGATCATGCGTGCACGCATAGTGGCGTTGTAGTACTAAGATCCTTGGGTAATTACGATAATACAGGTGTAGGTATATGTAGATGTAAAATAATTGTAAGTTTGACGATATTAAAAGTAGCTGGGATATAAATCGCCTTATTACATAATGTTGAAAAAATTGACAAACCATTTGAAATGTTATCACTGTTGGCAAATCCAAATAGAATAATCGTTACGTAAGTAAGATATATTTGAAACAATTACACACTTTTTATAAATTGATCGCTTAGGCTCAAGTCGTAATCCCTATTTCCAAAAAAACAAACTAAGTAGGCTTTCATAAAACTTATACCTCCCATATATATATACTTATAATAAATCTGTAGAGGTCAATTCTGTACATGAAATATATTTTCAAAATAACTATCAGGGGGTGATTAGTGACCGATACTGATGCCAAAAATGCAATCAGTAAAATTTTTGTCTGTCTGTATGTTCCTTATAGAAACAAAAACTACTCGACGGATTTTAACGAAACTTGGTACAATTATTCTTCATACTCCTGGGCAGGTTATAGTATACTTCTCATCACGCTACAATCAATAGGAGCAGAGTAGTGAAGGGAAATGTTGGGAAAACGGGAGAAGTTACTCCATTTTTTAAGCTTCCGTCGCGTGTGCAGCCTTAATGGTTAAAGTTACATAGAAATCATGTATGACGGAAATAGTCTATATAATATTAAGCATAAACGCGGGTGACACCGCTGGCACAGCTACTATTTAATAAGATTTCACGTTAGCCGTTTCTTTTTAAATTGAAGTTTTCAACTCATTTTCTGCTGTGCCAAATATAAATATGTATGACAACATTGGTAATAAATAAATTACTTGGACTTGTTGATGTTTACTTTTATCCTTAGGTATTTACAAAGTGCTGATAATAACATACTGATTAGGAGAAATGCTCAAGAAAAACTTCAAAGTTTCATTATCCACAAAGACATCAAACTATACGATCGGGAAACTCAAAACTGCAGATGAAAGTGCCATGTTTATATCAAATCTGCCATTTTTATCGGTAATCTTGAGGATAAATAATACTTTTTAGCATTAAGTTTTGACATAATGATTGATTTATAAATACTAAGTTTCCGGTAAATTTAAAAATTTCTTGAAACATATTCAAATATTTCTATGTCTACATGTAAAACAGTTGCAATAATATTTTTTAAGAAAAGAAGCACTTTGTAAGATTAAGTTATTATCTAACAGTCGGTTGCCTCGTTGGTCTAGTTGTAGCATGCGCCGCCTAAGGACCAAGAGGTCCTGGTTCAAATCCAGGGTCGGACCAAGAATTTGTGGCTGGTTATTTCAATATTGAAATTACTCAGTAATAGTCCGGAGTCAAAAAATTGGCGGTTTAATCACGCTAGTGCCTCGGAAAGTACGTTAAGCTGTTGGTCCTGCGCCTAACCTCTCTCCGGTCATGTCGAATTGCCGTCTTACTGGACTATGAGAGTGAAGGAATAGAGAGTGCACCTGTGTTTGCGCAAACACTTGTGCACTATAATATCTCATGCGCAGATGGCTAATCCTCGTTGAGATTGCCGCCGTGATCGATATCGGTTAGAAGGACATTATTTATCAGTCGGTTCTTATCTGGCCATTAAAAAGTCGGTCCTTAGATGAACTAATGCTAAAAAGTTCCGTCGCATAGATGTGTTCATATATTTCAAACCAAATACCCAATATGTGTACGTACACCCTTAGTCGCCTGTTACGACATGTCAGGTAAGAAACGCATTATTTTGAATGTCAGACCAACATACCAACTTCAGTGATACTTCACTTTTCTCTCAACACATTTTCACACACCACATACTTACTTAACACATTTACAACAAAACATTATTATGTTAAGACACTCGAAAGCCGTAACCACACAATTCACCATTAAAATTACTTATGTTTTATGTAAATACTTTCACTGCTTTGAATATTAAAATCCGTTCTCGTTTCGCACATACTAAATCATTATTAACGCTTACAAAATAAGTATGAATGCAATTTACAATTGGAATTATTTTCTATTCAATAAACCACTTTCACTTTAGATATTGTGACTTATATTCCGAGACTATCTTAATACTTAATCAAGATGCTATTTTGAAGAGAGATCACTGAGACGGATAAGTCTTTTTTATATTTCCGGCTTGTTATTTTTTTGTACAGACATTAATATTATTACAGATTACAACTTCAAACGAGGTTACGATTATATCTAATTACAGTTAGCTAGACACTCGACGCAGGCGCAGGTAAGACAGTACTGACACGCTGTACAATATAACATTATCTTAGTTATCAATTGTTTCATATTACCTATCTACCTACTACTTGACCGTAATCTCTTGTTGTAAACATGTACCTACCTATTATCTAGTGAGTTTTAGGGTACTGTTCTTGAATTAGTTTATTCAAAAATAGTAACCTGAAATGTACTAGATTAGGTCATTCTTTACAATGGAAGTGTTATCTTTATAATACCTAGCAAACTGCCGTGAAGTAGGTTTTAAAACTTTGTTTGATGAGACCCAAATACTAATAAGCGATTCGTAGGGATCACAATTGAAACATTAGATAGAACTTGTCATTCTTTTGTACCTTATGCCATCAGTGCGGTGTATCCTCAAACATCAAAGGTGTGTTGCAAGTGATAGGTACTTCTTATGGTGCAAGCGCCTTTGAGCTTGACGATTATTTTTTTTCAAACTTTGCATCTAACTTTTCCATCAACTTTTATAAATAAATTTTCTTGATCGGTCACTCGGTTAAATATATTTATGATTGAAACTACAATGATTATAAATTATTCTAATATGATAAAGAACGCGATTAACTCTATCGCCTGTATGTCTGATTTTCACGCCTAAACTGATTACGATAAAATTTGTTATGACTAAAGTTTGAACGATATGAAAAAACACAAATTCTTGGTAGGTACTATCAGAGTTTTTGCAACATACTGAATTCATTATGGTAGACTCGTTGCCGTATACTCAGCAAGTAATTTAATGTCTTATTTGAATTATTTACCAGATCGCTATAAATTATCATTCCATTGGAATGAGTTTAGTTTTGATATCGTTATTGATTCACGGATAGTAGAATAGTATTATATTAAAATAGAATGTTTCGGATGGAACTGATAAGCTCTGATAACGTGCCTTATAGGTGTACCGTAGATATAGTATTATTACAAATAATATAAACATTTTTTTAACGTATAGGTAAATAGTACGTAGTGCATTGTTCATTGTTCGCAAACAAATTGACATGGAAATGTCAATTTGTTTGCGATTTTTTTTTACTAGCTGTTTTACCCGCGTTTATGGTAAATGTTATATAACCTATAGCCTTCCTCGATAAATGGGCTATCTAACACTGAAAGAATTTTTCAAATCAGACCAGTAGTTCCTGAGATTAGCGCGTTCAAGCAAACAAACAAACAAACTCTATCGCTGTATCATGCGATTTCAACCGGACGAAATTGAATTCGAGCTCTACCTGGACGTTGGTAGTAAATTTATTTACACCACTCAAATTTACATTGAAAATGTAAAATATTAAAAATGTATTAAAAATAAATAACTATATACATATTTACGAAAAAGGGTAGTTGTCCGCCTCGCCGATCAAGGTACCCAGAATACTGGCAGCGTTGCCCCTTTGAATTGCCAGGCTGAGGCGTTGGCCGAGGAAGCTTCCAGGATTCAGGTCGCCAGAAACTCTACCTTAACATATGTATCTTTGTAAAGCAGATAGTTATTTGCATTGCCAGATAGGTAATGTATGTATGTAGGTATTATATATATACAATTCACAACCTCATCACAAATTAAACGTGGCCCAAATCAAAAAGTGCGCTCTATGAAATGATGATGGTGAAAAAATGTGGAAGAAAATTTTGGAAACGTGTATTATTTCGGGAAACAGGGATCATGTGTTTTAAGTCACGTTCATTCTGAGGGTCCGGTAGTCACTATTACATACTCACGTAAAAAAATATGTTCAACATGACAGAAATAGATATTTTGTTTTAAAACGTACGGCGAAATAGTCGTGGTTTCAAAAACAAACAATTGAATGGCTATTCGTCGAGTGGTTAAAACCTTGGGGAAATTGTTTCGTCACATGAAACAATTTCCCCTAGCGGAATTTGAACCCGCGACCCTTGGTTTCTTGGCCAAGATTTAGACAACATAACATAGACATAATATGTACTCGAGTCATGGATGTTTATAAACGTATTTAAGTATGTCTATCCGTACACCTAGTATCCATAGGATAAGCTTATAGCTTAGTTTGGAACTAGGGAATTGGTGTGTCAGTCTGGAGAACATTTTATTTATTAAATATACTGAACCATAAAATTCAACATTGTTACCATCATCACCATTTTTCATCAAAAAGTCTCGAGTTTATTCTAACATGTCAAAGGAAAATGGCCTTGGCACAATCAGTGTCGCGATAAGGTGCGCAGACGCAGCTTCACGCTCGGCTCGATTGGTCGTACACACGCAACCATTGTATAATAACCTAGTCTAGAATTCTAGATCATAGATTAGGTAATGCGATTATTGGACCTGCCTTCCTTAGTTTACCGTGGCAAATGTTGTAGCACTTCCTAGGAACAACGGGATAGAAGTGAAATGCTAGTAGCGTTACATGATTTGATTTTTGATGTAATGTTGCTTTAGGCTGCGGTTGAGATTGTAGGCTGCGGTTGTGATCATAGCGGAGGCACAAGCGGTGGCGGGAGCGATTATGCAGGAGAGTAGAATAACTAACTAACTAAACTAACTGGAATAAAAACCTAAAAGATATATTTATTTCATGGCGTTTATATAAACGATGCTTTAACAATGTGAATTCTTTTCTTTCAACATTACGGATGACTTGTCGAATTTTGAATGAGATATTTTATTTTTAACCATCTTTAAAAATATCGGAACATTCATAGATCTAAGTAATGTGTTTTAGGTAATCATACAAGTACTAACTCTTAGCTAACTAAGTATATGTAACTATTTTATGTGGTGGCTTAGACAAGTGTTACGGAAGAAAGTCGCTTCAATGTAATGACCAGGCTTGTTAAATCAAGAATAATGGTTATATTACAGCTTATGTGGGAACGAGACAAACGGGTTTTTAATTCGAACTAAGGTCAGAGGCTCTTACCTTTATTTTTAATAGGTATTAGGTATTAATACGTATGTAGGTAACTCTGTCTATTACGTTTTTACACTTAAACTACTTAATCGATTGTGTAAAGTCCTGAGAATGGTTAAAGAACAGATTATTGACCTGGAAAAAATCATAGATCTTACAGGACACACGATAGAGTCTTGTAACTGACCGAATTTCACGCGAGCGGAGACGCGATGAAAAGCTAATTATCCATAAAAATGGTGGTATCTACTTATATAACATTATCACGGACTAGTAAAAAAAGAAGGACTCCGCGCCACTAACTAGACGTTGAAGCTCCCCAGGAGCTCCAACTTGACACGTAACTTACGTCCCACATTGACATAATAAGCGCTCCATATGACAGATATCTAATATCTGGTATCCACTGTCCCATGTTGGTCTGGGACTTAAAAAGAATATGCCAACTGTGTTCTTGCCTAGCATGTCGTAAAAGGCGACTAATGGTATATCGGGTTTTTGGTGTGTGATTGTGTAGGTGACAGGTTAGCCGCTTGTCACTGCTCTTTCACAATTGTCCATCTAACCCAGCCTGGCTTTATTTTTGGCTGAATGAGGTTGAAAGGGCATGCTGCCTCTTTGACTCTGCCTACCCCTTCGGGGATCACGGGCGTGATGTTATGTATGTATGTATGTATGCATAAGTATCTTACTCACACATGAATAAATATGGCTTCACGATATAGTATGACAGCGTGGAGTCCTTCTTTTTTTACTAATCTGTAAACAACATAAAACAATTCTAATATTGGTATTCACATTACACATCGTTCCGTCTATTTAAGAGTAATAACTCTACCAATATTTTTTTCAGAATTGTTAGGCACTAAAAGTATTATTATAGTAAATAAATTTATTTAATATCATATTCCACTTATTGTTAAACCTTTCCTTTGATAATAATCATCATTATAAAAGAGTAAATAATTACATTCATTCAGGCAAAAAGTCTAAACATATTTATAGTAATAAAACAATTCGTTTATTTCGGTGTAAATGCATACATATCATCCCGCCCGTAATCCCTGAAGTGGTAGGCTTTAATCACATTCAGCCAAAAAAATAAAACTGTAGTGGATTAGATTCATAACTGTAAAAAGGAGTGACCATTGGTTAGTTCGTCGCCTACATAATTACACACCCAAAACTAGTCGCCTATAAGTAGGTATATAGGCGACTAATTTGTAAACGGCCTAATCGTAATAATCGAAATCGTAAATGGCGTAGGCAAAGACATACTAGGCGAGGAACACAGTTGACGTATTATTTTTAAGTCCCAGACTAACATGGGATAAGATTAAATACTAAAAAGAAGATAAAACGTTTCGACTTGGGTAGGTAACACATAAACACCGTATCTGCTCTTGTCTCGATCTATGGCTTCCATATCAGATGAAAGATAATAGCAGAACTCAGCTCAACACAGCTGTAATTATAAGACGCAGTTTAAAAATTAAACTCCACATATTTGCTTCATAACGCAGTGCTGAACTTTCTATAATAACCATTAAGTGTGAGCTCGCAAGAAATTTTTATGGCGAACTTAGTTCAGTAATTACTTAATGGATAGACGAAATACGAAACTTGATTAACCTATGGGTAATTTCATTCACAAGTAAGGTTCATAATAGTTTGGAATAAAATTGCAACGTTAACTTCAATGTGCACTGTTTAATTATTTTCTACGTTGTAAACCTGTTTATGAATGCGCTCGGATGTAATCTAATAGGGATGATGACTGCATTATAAAACTATAATTCTATTTAGTCCGTCAGTTACATTATACAAAAATACTAGACACATATTTTTCGCTCTTTCAAATTAACAAAAAATCACAAAATTAAAGAGCATCAACTTTTTGGAGTGGGGGCTTGCGACGTCACTATTTAGTAAATATTGTACAAATGTGTGACGTCACGCGCAACTTTAATGCATTGTATCTTCGTCAATGTTTGTTTGACAAAAAAATATAAAAAAAATACGTGTTCAATATTTTTTCATATTCTAACTGACGGACTTAACAGATTTTTTTAGTCATCGTATCATAGGACATTGCCTATTATGTTTAAAACTATTTATGAGTATAACTACTTAAAAGTATAATTCACGGAGTCCCAAAATAAAAACTATCTATATTTTTTTTTATTATTGAATTTTTTTTAATATGGCATTATTATATCTAGTAATAAGTTTGGAGTCAAACAAAATGTTAAAAGCAATCTAAATATTTTTAATTTGTAGGACAAAAAAACAATAATGGGTTTATGCTTATTATCTCATCATGTCATATATTGTATATGGTTAATAATTAATAATGAGTAAAGTATATGTTAACTGTATTATATTCATGAGTAGATCGAACCTCGGCTTATTACTTCATCAATCAGTTGAACACTTAGTCGTAACTTGTAACCGCACTTACTTAGACAAGATATATTGCATGTAAGTGTCGTTATAAATAAATATATATTACTGTATGACTAGTATATGAGACACACGCGTGGAAACATTCAATATGGCAATAGGTGTCTTATTATTTTGGTCGTTTTTAAAAGACCGTTATAATTACTACATCGTAAACGATTAACTGTTTTTGTAGTTTTTTTGTTGGTGTATTATTGTATATGTTGTATACTTATTTAGTTCTATGTGCAGTATGTAGCTACCGCCGTATCTGCCGTATCAATTATACAGGGCCCCCGGGCCACGGGGGCCCCCGAAGTGCGTAAGCAAAAATTAATAACAACTTCAAAATTAATAAAGCTTTTTGTCGAAAAAATGGCAAGGAGAGTGTATATTTAATTGGAATTTGAATTGTTGGTAAACATTTTGAAAAAAGTGACATATAGATAATTATGATGAATAAATATTTCTATTAATTTTATGCAAACATTTATTTTTCTTTTGAGAGAAATCTTTACCGTTCATAAGGGCCCCCAATTTTTTTTATACGGGGCCCCGCTAAGGCACGCTACGCCACTGTCTATGTGGGAATAGGGGAAAGTCTTAATCGTTATTTTAGTAAGCACTTCTGTAACTACTTTTCTTTAGTTCTGTGACCATACATTTATAGATTTATAATATTTATTTTTGTGCATTAATTCCATTTACAAGTACTTTGTGAGCAAAAAGAGTTGAACTATGAAAATCAAAAAACATATTAAATTAACTTAGACTCGATGACAGTTAAAACAAAATTGTGACAGTTAACTCAATGCCTGCACAATTCCAAACCCACACACTTAAACACACACACACATCATAAAAATTTTTTACTATTGTAACTAGACCATAGATTTATTAAAAAATTCTAAATCTATGAACTAGACTTAGTATGTAGTTTAAGTCAGTAAATAGTTTAAGTCAGTAAACTTAATATAATTGTAACTAGATATTAAGCAATAAATAATATTTTCATTTATATATTTATTTATTTAATACACACATCTTTTACGACATGTTAGACAAGGAAGACGGTTAGTACCTTCTTTCGAGTCCAAGACCAAAATGTATCTAAAAAGTTGACAGTTATACGGAGCTCACGTTTCTATGTAACTTTTGAGCACATAACTGCATTAGCGCTACATCTAGATCCAGGGCAGCTAGGCAGTAAATCCAGATTAAACGGTATTGCACCGCACCGCGTTACGGCTACATGGCCGGCGTCAGTTAATTACACGATGCAGGTAAATCCTGCCTTGTCCGTGATCTCAAGGTCGTAAATCGTATGTAATACTATGCATTTCGCCAACATTAGAGATGCCAGGCGGTGCTACTGATAGACTCGCAATAGTAGAACTATAGATAGTATAATAGTAGAATTAGAGACTGTCCCGTTGCTCGAATGGTCAGAAATCCACGAAACCAAGGGTCAGGGGTCGTATATAAGTATGTCTATCCGTTCACCCAGTATCCATAGCATAAGCTTATAGACTTAGTTTGGAACTAGGGAATTGGTGTGTCAGTCTGAAGAAAAACTTATAGTTTCGTTACTACTGGTAGTATCAATACTATCTATACTGTCGGTCCTTTATGTCTCGTTATTTGTCGAAGTCGGATCGATTTGACAAGTCTGGTAATTACATTAAAAGTACTGTCCTCTGATTTCTTATTCTTTTGATGGGAGAACCAGACAAAGATCATCGTTACTCATCCATAGTTACTTGAGTAGGTATGCAGAATTCCTTGCGATGCTTGCCCCCTCGCCGCCGTGTTAACAGTTTATAAATACGAAAAATCCATAGATACGTGCCTAAGTCTGACCACCACCCCACCTCAGACGCGTGACTTGCATTGGAATTACCATCTCTATTATATATTATGATCTATATAGTAGGATCAACATTATCAATACTTAACTATTGATAGAGAGGCATAGTCTCAGGAACATCGGTAGGAATCGATAGTATCGTCATTTCCGCTCGGTATTCACTTAAAACTCTAGTCCAATTGCTAGTAAATGCCTAATTAGATAAACAACAATGACAGAATTAAATAAACAAATCACCGCGAACAGATTTCATTCAATTTGCATGCGCTCACTCATTGAATGAGTATTGCTAATCTCGGTTCATTGAAACGAAACGCTAGGTAAAAACATAAGCGTTTCGGTCTACAAGATGCGATCTGATTACAGAGAGAAAGTACTTGGTCGAGTGTCGTTTTCAAAATCAATCAAAACGAAGATGGGTTCGGTTGGTCGGAGACACGCTGTCGTTTGGCTGTTAGGTACTTTCCAATTACTTTATTTGTTTATGGAACTGCTCGGACCAAACACCCCTTGTACCCCTAACCCACAACTGCTCAATATTAAAATTCTGCAACATTACACAATTTACTTTTTTGACAACTCCAGCTACATCGTGTTCAGTCAGAGCTGAGATAGACAAAGGGAGACAAGAGACGGCGGTGAAATAGGATCTGTTTGAAGTTCGATCCTTTGGGAGTGGGACCCCAATCATCTTATCTTTCAATGTCAACGGTAAATCAACAAAGCAATACGCTGTCGGTCCTCTGATGAAATGCCAATTTAAGACTTGTTGTAACAAGTACATTACATAGATAAACTGTTATAAAAAAAAAAATATCTGAAGATATTCCTTTGTGACGTAAGTACTTAATGGTTAAATTTTTTTAGCGTTGCTGTAGGTAACTGATTTTAATTATTTATATGCTATTGTCAATATATAAAATTTCCCACTTGAACATTTTAAACCCAGACCACAAACCCCGTTTGAACTCTCCTCAGTTATCCTCTGAATCAGAACAAATCCGTGCAAACGCAATCGAATTGCAATCCTACACATACCTACACCCTTAGATTACAGACAATCTGAGCCTAGACCTAATATGTTACACCTAATATGTTAACTGAAACATTAAATAAAACAAACGGTAATTAAAAGGTGCATTTATATTATAATTCATTGATAAATAAATGATATATGATGTAATATTTTCGAAAGAAAAGTGTTTTTATTTAATTATTACTTTAGACATTTTTCATTCAGCTTCAACAATAGATTTTTCTTATGCATATTAGGGTGGTACCAGTACCCGGAAGAAAAATATAAAAATTAAATCTATCCTGCAACTAGGACCGTGGTTCCAGTTAATTGCAGTCCCAGTCGCCGGAAACCTCTTATAACAATCCCATACAGTCCGGTGTCATAATTCCCAATTTCCCGTGTCCCGTCCGTGGGGTGATTGACGCGCCTCGCGCCTATAAACGGGCGTCGCGCGCGCAGCGTGTAATTGACGCGTCGCCCGAGCGTGTGTTCCCGCGTTTATATGCAAATAAGTGGCGCTCGATACGTCCTGTGTGCACTCATATTTAAAGCATAGACTAGTCGTTGCCTGTGGATTCAGCCGGGTGGAATGTTACAAATATATTTGTGCGTAGACTTTATTATATTTTTTCAAATAAAATTACTATTACTATTGTTTTTTTTCAACCGACTTCAAAAAGGAGAAGGTTCTCAATTCGACCGTATATATTTTAGTTTTTTTGGTCAAATGTTGGGCCGAGACTATAAAGAGTTTGCCAACTGTGTTCCTTGCCTAGCATGTCGTTAAAAGCGACTTATGGTATAATATAAGGTTTTAGGTAGGTACCATGTGATTGCGTAGGCGACAAGCTAGCCACTTGTCACTACTTTTTCATAATTTTCCATCTAACCCAGCCCAGTTTTATTTTTGGCTGAATGTGGTTTAAGGGGACTGCTGTCTCTTTGACTCTGCCTACCCCTTCAGGGATTACGGGCGTGATGTTATGTATGGAGCAAAGAAAATAAGCTATCGTTTAATGCTTAGAAATGCGTTACCGTTACTTTCACTCGAGCGCATAATGCCGTCCGCCATGATTACGAAGTTGACACATTAAAATTGCAACGAGTAGCCAAGGTAAAAGATTTAGGGGTAACATTTTCTTCCGATCTTAATTTTAGAGATCACATTGTTAGTGTTTGTAAGAAGGCGTATAGAAAGTTACGATTTATACTTCGTCGGTTTTCGGGTTTTACAAACATTGGAGCGATCATAGCCTTGTACAATGCATTGGTCAGAAGCAACCTCGAATGCAATGCAATCATCTGGGCTCCCCATGAGGCTAAATATATATAGCGAATACAAAATAAATTTGCTAGGTATGTGTATATGAGAAAGTATGGGGTATATCCTTTTTACCCATTAATGTACCATAGCCTGTTTGTTCTTGGTATGGTTGGTTATCATGAGTTGCGTGTGCGGAGGGAACTGTTTATGGCAATATATATATTCAAGATGATTAGAGGTAAAGTAAATAACAGTCAAGTTCTAAGCGTGGTGAGCCTATGTGCCCCGGACCGGTACGTGTGGCGCCGGCGCCGGCCGCCGCTGCTGACCGCGCCGCGCGGGCGCACCAACCTGCTGGGCAAGGCGCCGCTGACGCGCGCGCTGCAAACCCTCAACCAAGTGGCGGAGAATGTTGATTTATTTAAATGTTCTCTAAATGAATTTACAAAGATTGCTCTATTAGTCATAAGCTATCATAATTAATTAAGTAGTTAGTTACGCTAAGTTTACCATTAAATAGATAAGTAAGTTACTCTATTGTATTAGGTTAAGACCTGTAAAGATAGCAGTAAGTATAGAGTAATAAATAAAAAAATAAAAAAATAAATAATGTTATATAATAAAATAACATATATACCTATAATCAAAGGGACAGCAGTCCCCTTTAACCACATTCAGTCAAAAATAAATCTATCCTATCGCATTGACGTCCTATCGTGATGTCTAAGTATTGACGATGTTGTGCTTTTTGCCATCTCAATTAAGGAGAGAGCACATCACGAAATCAAGAGCGATTCTATCGAATCCACTAATTCGCCGTAATCGATCTAATTATCGATAATCAATAAACTATTTCTTTAACTTGCTACGGCTCGTGACTCCATCCGCGGAGACTTTACAAGTTAATCAACAAGGAATACGCGTAGTTCTATAGGAAAATTTAAATTTGATGAAAATCCCACATTTTGGCTCAATATAGATATCCGAAGGTACAAACCGAAGGTACGTGCCTTCACTCCTAATTTTTGGTCTAATTTAACCAGATTACAATGGTTCAATGAATTTTCCAAATATCCTAACTGACAAACATTAATATTTACAGAATAATTATATAAATATTATATATCGCAATTTATAAATTTTCAACAAACAGATAGCTAATTAATTACTTTTTAGTAAAGCGCGTGTCCTTACAATAGAGCTACCACCGCATTGAAAAAAAAAAACAAATGTCCAAATAATCGCACGTATTATTACGTAAATATCAATCGATTTGTACGAAACACCGCTTGCATGAACCGAACCCGCTCCTCATCAGACACAGTTTAAGCGTAAACAACAAAAAACATAAACAACAAAAAACAACAACAGCTTTCGGTTTCTGTCGCGTGCGGGTTTACGCGGTTTGCAAAAACCGCAAAGCGAACCGTTACGTTCGGTTTGACTGATATAATTGATGCCAATGAAAAACTGTTTGATTCCATAATTGTTGTTGAAAAGTTGATTCGTATGTACACAGTTCGTACACAATTGCTAAATGACAGTGATGTATCTTTGACTTGTAAGGTCGGGCCAAAAATTGTGGCAAAATATCGAAATTACTCAGTAGTAGACCTGGAGTCAGAAAGTTGGCGGTTTAGTCACCCCCGAAAGATTGTTAAGCCGTGAGTCCTGCGCCTGACCTCCCTCCGGTCATGTCGGTTGAAGGAATAGAGAGCGCATCTGTTGGCTAATTCTTATTGAGATTGGCCGCCGTGACCTAGTTCGGTTAGGAAGATGTTATTATTATTAAAAATTAATAAAACAATTCTTGAGACTCATACACCAATCCCCTCTTTCCAAATTGAGTAGGTAAATGTAAGCTAGTGTTATGAATACTTGGTAACATACTTAGGCATACGGTAGATATACTAGAATACGTATGAACCAATGACTGAAGAACATGAACACTTAAGTTCATTACACGATCCTTTGTCGTGATTCGAACCTACGACCTTTGGCCCTGTGGCCAGAGTCTAGCCACTCGACTCAGTTGCAGCGGCCCCTCTAAATGTCAATAACCGAAATGTACATTGTTTTTTTTATAAGGCATTGAACGCAGTGAAATTCAAATACACCTACGACCATTGACTCTTTACGTTTGGCTATATCTGGTATGACTATTCTAGGACACGGTTTTACTCATAAAATATGCCTTTTACATGAGTAAGAATCATGTGATTCCTAATAAGGTAAGGAACCGCCAATATTAGTGCATTTTTTAAAGGAATTACATTTCCACACGGGCATGCTCCGGTAATTTGGACATGTTGAAAGAATGGAAGATGAAATATTGAGTAGCTAGATATACAATCCAGCTCTAAGCGACCAAATTAGATGTATCTTAACATTAAGTGATGTTAAGAGCCATAATAATCGTAGAGCGCGTATGACGTACCTACGTGTCCCGCCAGAATACCAGCGCTCCTGCGGCGTTATCTTGACGCAGCAGTACCTTCATGCTGAGGCAGGGACCCAATGAGGGTTTTTTGAATTAAAACATCCAAAAGATGGCGTAACTGTGACGTGAGGTCTTGTCACCCTCCTCATTGGTTAGTTGTCAGAACAAACTGACATTCTGTCGACAATGAGCCAATAGTAACAGTGATGACCACGAGACTCCCTCGTGCCACCTAGCGGATTTTGTATTCTTAAAAACCCTCATTGGCGCCAATCTGTTTCTTGTTGCTTAACTGATTTTTATTTTCTTTGTATTATTTTGTATTTATTAACAATTGTGCATCCAATAAATGTTTTTTATTTCTTCTTTCTTTCTATGAAGTATTATGAATGTCAATGAAGAGGGTAAGATGTGTTAAGACCGCGTCATGTGCCGCTCGGTTGTCTGTCTACCCTGCTAGAGATTTGGCGTGAAGTAGGTTAGTTATTGACTGGCCCGTTGGTCGAGTGGTCAGAGTGGCCACGAAAACAGGGTTCGCGAGTTCGAATTCCGTTAGGGACAAATGTTTCGTGTAATGAACATGAACATTTGTACTCCAGTCATGGATGTTCAAAAACGTATTTAAGTATGTCTATCCGTTCACGTAGTAGCCATAGCACAAGCTTATAAGCTTAGTTTGGAACTAGGGAATTGGTGTGTCAGTCTGGAATTTATTTATTAGTATAGAATTGAAGATTACCTGTGTAAGGGGTACACACAACATACATATGTATATAATAATTGTAAAGTACTCGATAAATGTGGTATTTAGAATCCTGGCGAACATTATGATAACTTAACTACTTCTCACATTCGTACATAGGGCACTTAAACTCTTTGCTTAGATGCATTAAAAAATAATGTAAAATGACTTCTTCCCATGTTCTGAGCGCCTATATTGTCACATACATTCCCGAAGACGTAGGCAGAGTCAAAACGGCAGTTATCCCCTTAACCACATTCAGCCAAAAAATAAAACTGGGCTGGGTTAGATGAAAAATTGTGACAAAGTGGCTAACTCATCGCCTATCACAATCATACACCCAAAACTAATTGTTACTTAACCTACTGTTATCTTTTATATATTGTACAATGTTAAGCCAGTCGGTGTGATGACTCGCACTTGACCGGTGTTCGGTTAACTTGATCTAATCTCGTTTAACGATTCTAGTTTTTCTAGGTGTTAAATCAAAAAACCTGCCAGTTAGCAAAAAATAATTGCGCTTTTGGCCGAAAATCTCTTGGGAACAATGCCATTGTATGTTTTTTTTATAGTCTTTGAATGTTTATAATAACAAAATAAATTCTTTGTATCTATTTTCTTATGTTTTCTATGAAACGGAACCTATTATTGAGAATTCATTGCTTTGAGCATACTAGAAAGAAAATGCCCGGGTGGTTTAGTTTTTTATTGATATATTACAGGTTCCGTAGAGTCTAGATTATTTTGCCGTACATAGTAGCAGGTTCTAAAGTATGTTGTTTGCTGGACAAATCGCTGGACATACGATGCACGTCTCATAAACGAAGTATTTTTATAAATGTACCTATATCTACGTTACTTCACAGCACTTTAAAGCTCAATATTACGTAATTTTTTATACTGAACTCCGTTGAATACTACATAAAATATATCTTAATTGAATATTTTGATCGTTCCCTTCACCCCTTCACTGAATCATAAATAATAATTAAAAGTTGAATCGCCATTTATATGACAGTAAAAAAGTAAACTTTCATTCAAGTTAAAATATCGATACAACCCAATGCTTTATCGATACTCCGTAATATCGATTATCTCTAAGTAGTTTGCTGAAGGATGTTCGCTGATGGTTGTGTGCAATCCTGAAGGGATCGAGTTTGCTATCGGTTTCCGATTTTCACTCGAAAACCGAAGGGTAACAAGTGCTGTTGACGGATACTCGACCCTCGACGGTGAAAGAAAAAAACGTGTCTAGCGAATATTTAAACAGGCGATGTTGGTCCAAGTTGTAAACATATTGTATTATAACATATTGTTAAACCTACCTTAATAGGATATTATTTCTTTAAATCATTCGTTTATTTTATACAATTTCAAATGCCGTTGTTTCATAACATCTTCACTTGAGAAAATGCTTAGTAGGATGTACAGTACTACTGGATATGGAAAATAAACTAAATCGAAAAAGTACTGATACCATATTTTTTACTAAGTACTACTGGGATATATTAATAGAATAAACAACAAACTACTTAGTCAGACTTCAAATAAAAAATAAATGTATTAGTCCCCCAGTTAATTTAATTTCCAATAGGAAGAAAGCAATAACATTGCAATACCACAGAGATTGCCATAAATCATAGCAATTCCACTTTTAACAATAAATCTGATTGTGGCGCATATAATGACCGTTACAACCGCAATTCTGCGGAACGAATGTTACTGGAATATGATAAATTTTATTTTAACTGAAATATTTTATTATTAGCGGGTCGTGGTTTTACCGGACATGAGACTCCCATAAGAACTGTATACGTACTTGAGAATAGGGAATTAGGTAGACGGGACCACAATCAATTAATATTAAGCCTTCCTAAATAAGTAACATAGGCTATATTTATCCACGTGTTCCCACGGGAATGGGAGCTACGCGGGTGAAACCGCGGGCGCTGCTATAATAGATGAACAAATGATACACGAACGCAAACTCTCAACGATTGTACCGAATAGTAAACAGTCCAAAGTGCCATGTGACAAAAGAAGAAGCAAACACAATCGTGATCGATGATTATCAGTGTCGCGAGCTTACCGAAATTCTTGGCATCCTACTCGCCTCATCTACTTGACATGTGCTAAGCAAACTAACAGGCAAGTTCACTGGACGATCTAAAGAATCGTGTTAGCCATTCTGTTTTGCGATTCGAATTTAGAAAACTAGTCAATTGTTGAATAGTTGAATATGTATCAAGTAGGTGTTTCTTCACACTGATTCACTAATTGGTTCAGACCAAATAAAGATTGAAGTTTGTATACGGATACTTGTTGAGAGGAATATATTCAAGGATGTAAATAAATGCGTATCGCTTGTCAAAAGACTGTGTTCGTCAGATGATTTGTTTGTATTTGCATCTTTAAGTAGGTGTACCGTTACTTTGGAGATTTGTTGTAGAATAATGTTAAAATTGCAAATTTTAATATTTTTCATTATTGTTTTTATAATATTCATTTATATAATCATGGTGATTGCAAAGGTTAAACAGTCCAAAGTGCAATGAGACAATAGAAGAAGCAAACGTGTTCGATGATTATCAATATCAGTTAGTTATTATTAAATGTCTATTAAAGTAATTTTAACACTACAATTTCTGACAGATCCGTTTTGGATTTTCAAGTTATTTTTAAGTAACGGACAAACCAAACTTGTTTATCGTTTGTAAAGCGATCTACGCTTCATAATAAAAAAACCGATCAATATCTGATTCAAACGTGAGTTTCAAAGGTGAAGATCATCTTATAGAAATAACCGTCTTAGTGAAACCGAAGCCACCTTATGTGGTAATACTTGGCCTGCCATCACTTAAATTGCCAACGCTGGATATATAAGGCAAAAATCCCGGCCATTTGGGCGAAATATGTTTTTCCCCGGACACCTAACGGTAATATAGTAATAATAATAATTGGAAACAATCTTCTTTTTGGCATCAATCAAATGAATATATAAAATTATGTCGGGCATTCAAGATAGCACGCCAAAATAATTATTATATATGAATTTTTAAATAAGATTTATGTAAAATGTTCGCCTGCTTATATTTAAACAAATTGGGTTTCCCCTGACAACAAAAAGGGTGAAACCTGGACACTTTTGCCCAGACACTTTTTAAAAACCCCTGCCGGACGGCCCCCGGACGCCCTTCAAACTAGGACAAATGTGGGGAATCCCGGACGGATGGCAGCCCCAGGTAATACACGCTGCCAAATAACTAAGTGACATCTTTAGATGAAATATTTAGATGTCAAATGTCCAGTTAACCCAGATAGACGTCGATTATAGGAAAAGAAGAAGACTGACTCGACTTTTTCATCTATTTCGCGATCACCGACCGTAACACTGTAAAGGGGTTGTTGTCTTTCAAATTGCCGAAACATCTGAGAAACTAAAATCGTTTATATCTACGTAATCTGCACTGTTGCACTGAAATTGCAGTCATCAATTCAATCGGATTAGCAATTCAATTGTCAGCGTACTTATTCAATCTGTTAGGTCATATTAAACGGTTGTCGGTTTTGTATTCGGAAATTATCTAAATAGACAGAATTAGGACGGCAGTGCTAATGTGAGCGGAATCGAAATTAGTTATTCAGTGGTTATTTGTCCACCCTCGTGAGTGAAATAACGGGTTTGTTAATAATATAATTAATGAATCGACTTTCGGTTGTTTTTATGGTTTATAAACTATATAATTTTCATCAATGAATTTGAAATACATGCATTTTAGCTTCGATCATTTTTAATTGTCCTGTTAATTATAAGATTTTTTAACTGAAATGCGATTTGCAATATCGATTAAGTTTTTGGCACACATAAACAAAAGGCTTATTTTAAACTCTTAATTGCTTTCTTTCAAGAAAAAAAATACCAAACCTTATTAAATGTAAACAAATCTTTTATTTACAACCAAATTAGAAATCGATTTGAGTAGAATACCTACATGACTGAGGTAATGAGTTTAATTTAAAATAAAGTGCATTCGTTTTGAGCGAAATGATTAAACACTGATCGGTATTACCATGAACCTTAATTAGGCAGTTTTCTGAAAAACATTTGATAAAAACGGTACATTTTTTATATACAATGTTTTTTGCGTAGCTTAACTCCGATACAAACGCCTTAAGTTCTAAAAATAGATAATGTATTCTTTGTTTATTCGTTTTGACAGAGCCGTAATTGGTTTGTTAGATAAGAAAATCCTGTTGGCCGGGGGAATATTTATATATAATTCCTTGCTGTTTTTTATAGTTCTACAAACGAAATGTTTCGGTAAATAACATGAGTTATTACCATGAAAATATACACAAGTATATAATGGAATCACGTCCAATTTTAGTTTATCAACGTCATGTAATTTTTTTTTTATTACAAGCGAAAATGAATTTATTCTGCAAAAAATAAAGATATTTTGCAGAACAAATTATTTTACCTAGTTTAAGTCGTCTTGGACCATGATCTCAGATTTAGGATTTTGTCAATTAATTGAAACCATTTGTCACCGCCGAGTTAATAATACAACTATTTAGAGCGGTTTCTTCTTGGTAGCATCAACATTTAAAAATGTATATGACATTTTGATTTTGAACAGAAATATTTAGTATATTGTACCATGGATGTGAGGTGTCTCAACCATTGTGCTACCACCGCTTAACGTCTAAATTGCAATTGAGCAATGAGATTAGAGTAAATTGATTGATCGAGAAAAAAATACGTTATCAATGCAAATATTGCGATTTTGATCTTTGCTGATCGATTCGCGACTAGAGATCGATTTACAGATAGATCTTTTAGATGCAGACATGTAATCGATTATTCGATACTAATTGCTATCCTCAGTTTCGGTTGACCTCGCGTCTAGTGTCAGTTAGATGTTTCTAAATAATACAAAACATTTTCATCATGGCTCGTCGTTTGAATGGAATCGGTGACGGGCTGATGGTCCGAAACAGTGAATGTAAAAAGTTGGATTATTAGCGCTACGGTAAATTATTATGTATTAGCCTTTGTCTGCGGATCCGTAAAATGTATGTTATAGAGACTATTGTGGGTCATATGCGGTATAGACCTGAGAAAATAAATATGGAAATAATTATAGAAATATTTCCAGATAAAAAATGATCTTGTCATCATCTCATCTTGTCTCCTTTATTTGGTTAAAAAGTTACACCTGAAAACGTCTCAGACAAACAGATAGATAGAGTTACTTTTGCATTTATAATACAGTAAGGATGCTGGCTTGAGATATAAGTATGTTTTATGATGTACCACGCGAGCAAAGCTACGAGCAGAAGCTAGAAGTGATATAAAAAAGGTGATCAGCACGCTACCTAGATTTTAAAAATTCAAATGTACCTACATAGGTTTAAACTAACACCATCGTTTTGAGGCGTGACTCGTTCCCAACGAATTACCATGCCTTTTAGTAGTTTAACATGAATATTTATATTATTCATCTAGGTCAAACAAGTTTGGCTCCGGCTTATAGTTTTAACGCCAAACCCCGGGTGAAATTCATTTCATATTGCACCGTTTTGGTCTGAAATAACAGTTGCTGTGTGTTTATTAAATTACAATAAAGCCTAATTGATTCGCCATTTATTAATGTTTCAGCATGCATGCAGAGAAAAGCTCCGAAAATTAGGTATTTGATTGGTGTTTAATAAATAAGGTTGTTTAGTGAATGTAAAATGTAATTAAATGTGAGTTGGTGAAAGTCCATTATTTTATGTTGTTTTATCTACTGTAAATACATAACATAACATCACGCCCATAATCCCCCAAGGGGTAGGCAGAGGCGAAGGGGCAGCCTGCCCCTTCAACCACGTTCAGTCAAAAATAAAGCCGGGCTGGGTTGGACGGAAAATTGTGAAAAAGCAGTGACAAGCGGCTAACCTGTCGCCTACACAATCACACACCCAATACCCGATATACCATTAGTCACCTTTTACAACATGCTAGGCAAGAACCACAGTTGACACATTCTTTTCAACTCCCAGACCAACATGGGACAGTGGGCTGGGTTGGAAGGAAAGCTGTGAAAAAGGAGAGACAAGTGGCTAGCTCGTCGCCTACTTAGTCACATACCCAACAGCCCGTAATTATTTACGTATTTACTGTAAATAATGGAGACAATTAATAATTTTTATATTAATTGAAGTTTAATGATATATAAGGAGGTTTTATGGCTTTAGCGTTCTTTGATTGCTGAAATTGCTCTATTACGGGGCATGCCTGAAAGGGGAGAGAGTTATATATATAAAATATCCTTATTTATTTTGGTCACACCATAAAATGAGATTTAATCAACCGATTGCATTCATCATTTTTTCTATATGATTCCTATTTTTTATTAGAACATAGTTCTGACGGAAAGAAACATTCGGTAAAAGGAAAGAAAATTGGAAAAATCTTAACGAATATTTTGACTTCGAATGTTCGATAGTTCGTTGTATAGACAGGACAGGGTTTGTCAGGTCAGCAAGTAAATAAATAAAATGAACTGTGCTTGACAATAAATTTAAATATAAGAATTTATGTTTATACACAGGTCTGTTGGTCGAGTGGTTAAATACCCTGGGCACGAAACCAAAGGTCGCATCTTCGAATCCCGCTGGGTTTCGCGTGATGGACATAGAGTTTGAGCTCGTGTCATGGATGTTTATTGACGTGTTTATGTAAGTATATCTGTCCATTACCTAATGTAGGTACATAGCACAAGCTTAGTTTGTAACTAGGGATTTCTGTGTCAGTTGGGAGAATTTATTTATTAGCCGTGTTACCTACAAATACAACTTTTGCATTAAATATTGTTAAATCCATGACTATTTGCATTCGTAAAAGATAAAGTAAACAAATCAATATCTGTTTTTTCTTAATTGCAGCCAAACGAAATCAACTGTCATAACTCAAATGTCTTATTTTTGAGCGGTTGTCAATTAAAGACGGAAAAAAGGAATCATAATATTTTTAACCATTAAATTTAACGTCGAAGTAATTGTAAAAATTAAAGGCATTAGCCTCTTTTGCATTTAAAACGAAGTTCAATGATATTTGTTGAATTAATTTGTTATAATTATTGAAGGGTTTTATCTTTATTACTTTGTTTTCATTTAAACTCGTTTTTATAACAGGATAACGTTTTTTAATTGTATGTTGGAATTGATAAAGGAGTTTTTATCTTTTAGGAACTATTTTTTGCTTTTTATTTGTGGGTGTAACTGAATCCAACTTTTTTTCTTATATTTTTTTTGGTTTTACATAGGTAAAACTAGAAAAAAATATAAGAAAAAAAGAAAACGTTTTTGAAAAATCCACACTCTTTCTTCAAAAACCTTTTGTGTTATCAGAAACACAGAATATCGTTGTGTGTGTCTTTTCACTCGTAATACATGAAACCTAAAATTCTATATAAAAGATAAAATAATCCACTTATTCATAGGTTTTAAAATATATACGAGCTAACGCAATTGAATTTTAATATAAACCTTGCATACATTTTTATTCATTCAATCACAGCCGATGTTTTTATTTCATTTCCCTTTGGCTGGTTCCGTATAGTTATTGTTCGTTATAGTTTATGGAGTTCCGGAAAAACAGTTGATCGGCATACATTATTTATCGGTTGTTGAACGAATGTGTGTATTTAATCATTCAATATTTCCTGTAAACCTGAATCCGACTCGTTCGAGGAAATTCCGCACGTTTTAAAACGATTCCATTAATCGGAGATAGGACTATACTAGATATTGGGCGCAATGAGATTTTGCAAGGTTTTAAACGTTTTCCACGCGAGAGTTTAGTAACTGCCATTTTGTGGTCATTGCATTACGCAAACGTCAAGTTAAGTACTCATGTACTGTATAATGCATATCGCATTTAGTTCTATCAGAGATAATTCTTATGGTGTAATTGTAATAAAGTGTCACAGAGGAGCCACTTAACATTAACATTAAAGATTGATATATTCTTTGTACAACATAGTACATTAAAAAACGTATCTCCGAAGTGAGCGGATAGTCTTTTGTTTTAGCCAGATTTTCTAACCGCTAAACTCTAACCTGTCAACGATTTCAAAATGTAATCCTTACAAATACTATACATGAGAAAGTTACTCTTTTTACCTGTCTGTTACGTCATCACGTCTCAACATAACCGATTGTGGTGAAATGTGGCACACTTAACATTTATAAGGACGTAGGCTCAGAGAAAATGATGAATGTTATAATTTAGATTCCTTCTGTGCGTGCAGATACGTATTGCACAAAAAGAGTCTGTTGATAGATTTATATCTGTAAATTTAAGTGCATTGCTGGGGGTCTATGAAAATGTAGAGAATTCATAAACTTTAGCTTATATACATATCACCACGCCTGCAATCCTTAGAGTGGTAGGCAAAGTTTAAGGAGCGATAATCTCCTTAAACCCGTGCCAGAATACCAGCGCTTCTGCGGTGTTGACCCGATGCCGTAGCAGCATAATGCTGAGGCTGGGACCTAGTTGGTAGCACATACGTTACTTTCTTATTCTTTATTGTCTTTTAATTTTTCCTATTTCTATTTGTCTATTGTAGCTATACTCAATGTGTGTTCCGCGGAACCCTGGGGTTCCGTGAAGCCTTTCTGGGGGTTCCACGAAAATTGGTACTGATCATGAATATCATAACTCCTAGGGGAAAATCCGTTAAAAGTCGATTATTACACCCCCCCCCCCCCCCCCCCCCGCACTGCCCCCCGCGCTGTTCTAGGATCCCGTCAAATACTCCGCTTCCTAAAAGGGTTTCATAGCATAAAAAGTTTGAGAAGCACTGGTCTATTGTATAATGTCTGTATTATTTTTGTTAGAGTATGTGTTGTCAATAAATGTTTCTCTCTTTCTTTATTTCTAAACTACAAACAACCAAAAAAAAAAACAGATATTGGTCTAGATGGAAAATTGTGACGAAAAACTCTAGCTTAATTTTCTAAATATATTTGTTTATATTAGGATTGAATTTCGAAGTAATATTGATATTTCTTTTCGATGGTATGTGCATTGAAGTATTTTCTCGGTGCGTGGTTAAATTGAAGGAATGCCAGACTGATTACTAATAGTAGCGACTTCGCTATACCGGTCAAGTTTTATGATACCTACGTTAAAAACATACTCTGTAAAGAGGTTTTTGATTATAAAAAGTTAGTTCTGTTCAAGAGAAACACTACTTTAGCCATCAAAAAGCTTAATTAGTATTTGACAGATGACCGTAATCTTAAAAAAAAATTATTATTATTTTTAAGATGTAATTTTGTTCGTTCTATATTGGTAAAAGACTTTAAAAGAAGTACCAATTGTGGTCCTTACTTATGCCTAAGGAGACTATTGGTGTTGAAAAGATATTCAATTGGTGGCTGTGTAGGCGACGAGTTAATCACTTGTCATTTCTTGTCAACAACTTTTCGCTTAACCCAACCCATTGTTTTTGGCCTTGAAAGACCTTGCTTCTCCATGGACTCTGCCTTGATATTAAACTAGTAGTATATTGACAGAGTGTGATAGTATTTATGTAAGTATTCTTTGACCACAAAATGCAACAAATATGTCAGAGATACTTTTATATTGGTAACCTGGCTTAGATGTTCGACCCTCTAGTTTACATACATACATAACATTACGCTCATTATCCCCGAAGGGGTAAGCAGAGTCAAACGGGCAGCAAAAATTGTTAAGAAGAAGTGATAATTGGCTAGCTCGTCGTCTACACAATCACATACCCAAAACCTCTTATACCATTCACGACATGCTAGGCAAGAAACACAGTTGGCACATTTTAAGTCCCAGACCAACATGGGACTAAGTTTAACTGTTCCTCAACTATAGCTATCATACTCATAGAATGGTTTGCATGATGTGTCATAAACGGAAGTAGTGAAGAACCCATTACGTCGTCAGAATGTCGGCTCATCATCAATCACCAAACTGTGAAACAATAACCTATCCGTTCACTCAAAACTATAATTAACCCGCTTTCTCGTATTCTCATGGACATCAATACTGTATGAAGTAAATGACAGTGAGACGACTGTGTATAGGCGTGACCATCTTAAAAAAAATCCAGGTTTTTTTTAATCGATAAGCTGTTATGTAAAACTAACTAACTAACTAAACTTCACGCCACTCACCTAGCGGTGTAGGCAGAGAGAACCTAACGCCATATGGCACGATCCTTATACACTTCACTCGCGTCTACAACATTTATGATCCTTTTCATATATAAGCTCTACAGTTTTTATGAATCCTAACAGATCTGTTAATATACGACCAATCTAGTCGTGGTAGGTGAGCCTGGGCCTTTCGCGGCTCGTAGATCCTTCCTAATAGTAAAAGGTACGTAATAAAAAGAGAACATCTTGAATTAAGGCTGGGACATTTGACAGCATGCGACATATGTTTGTAATAGACCAGGTTACACATAGAATAAAGACAGCATAAGCTTGAAAACATATACTAATTTTAAAAATGAACAATGAACTTAACTTCGTTATAATGATTTTCTTTGAGAGTAAACTTTTTTGGATTTTTGCAAAACCGCATGCAAACCGCATATGCCAAAGTTAGGTACTTCGCGGTCAATACAAACTATACTGTATCTTATATGTGATACCCAAAATAGAAACTCGTTTAAAACAAAATAAAAAAATGCACATTTTACTCATATTTCGCGTGACTTAACCAACTTTACGCAGAGTTTTACGAAAATCGATTTTTAATAAACCTTTTTAATTAAAAACGAGACAGCCTTGTTATCCAAATTTAACTATCGAAATATTGAGTATGGAATTCTCTTGCAACACACGAAGTGTTGAATTTAACGTTATCACTTTTTATCGAAGTTGTTTTAATGTTCGAAATTAAATTAATAGCGTTAAGTTCGGATAATCAGCTAAGAGTTTAATTTAATATCGGTTGCGATACCATAAATTGATGTTCATGAGTTGGTATAAGTTAATTAGATGGAATCTGCAAGAGTGAGGGCACTCCTATGTTAATTAAATTGGACGAGATAATTATGACTTCGTATGTAAAATGTTAACCGGACTCCTTTGTTTATTCGGTATTTAGGAATATATTTGACCTGCTTTTAATCCAGGACATGGATATTTTTTTAAATACAATTTTTTACGCACAATGGCCTACTTTTGAGGCTAAGTGCGGGAAACACATGTCTAACTAACAAATTAAATGGTTAAATGTATACTTCGCATGGAACGCAATGGGCCGCAGGTTCGATTCTGCACCGAGACAAGTATAATTATTGCAACAAGTATTTCGGTGTGGGTGTTTGTGATACATTCTTTGATACTGTTTTGCATAATACAAGTGTTCACATTTATTTTGGAGTCAGAACACTGTGTGTGATATTTTTTATTTAAAATTAAAGAATTAGGAATCTTAAATCACTTCATCACATAAAATTGGTTAGTTTTAAAATTTTAACATTTTCATCATCTTCCTAGCGTTATGTCCCGTGTTTAGACGGGGTCCGCTTAGACCATGATCCAGGATTTAGCAAGTCTGGTAATTACATGAAGCGACTGCCGATCTGATCTTCGTTACCCGTAATAGGGGAACCAGACAATTTTTGGAACATGGTTACAAATCCAAAGTTGTTTGAATTTGCAGGTTTCATCACGATGTTTTCCCTCACCGTCGAGCTAGTGGTATAAATACGTACATAGATTTGAAAAATCCAGAGGTACATGCCCGGGTTTGAACCCGCACTCCTCGGTTAAGAGGCGCGTGTCCTTACCATTGAGCTACCACCGCTCCTAAAATTGTAACATTTTAATGTCTAAAAATCCGGCATGATTACTTTGATAAGAGTAAATAAAAAAAAAAGGACATGATCTAAAATCGTAGTACTCTTGAAGTGGACCTATTTATAGACGTACAACATATGTCTGAGAATAAAAATATTGAAACAATCGAAATTAATTCGACATTTTGCAAGAAAAGTAACAAATCTGAAGTAAAGTAAGTGACAGGAAATAATTATAGCCACATAAGTGATCGAAGTGCACTTTCGACGTCAGTAATTGGCACTGAAAGTCTCAAAGGTGTGGCCGGTTAAAGCCCAAATTAACAGAGCAGACAAGAAACGATAACGATCCCGCTGGGATTCGAACTGGTGACCCTGATGTCCGAAGCTTACGCAGTTTTTTTAAGTTTAGTAGTGATTAACTGATAGAACATCCGAATTAATCCATGTATATCGATGACTATCTTAATATTATAAGCAAAAAATCGGTAAAATTTAGTTTTGTATTGTCATTTCTTATGAGTTTTTTTGAGGCCTATATATACCTCGTTCCATGTATCTTTTATAAAAGTTAGTCCTTATATTAAGTACCTAGAGTATCGAACACCAAACCAGAATAACTGAACATATCTTCCATAGATGTTTTGTGTCAATGGAATCTTCTAACATTAGAAGAAACTAAGAGAAGTAAGAAACTAGAAAAGTAAACTAGCAGAGAAGAAGATACTTTATATTATTGTGCTATATTAGTATAAGATCAAAGCTTAACACGATATATTTAATATATGTAATCCTAAACTGAATTTAATAACCGTACAATTATATTGTCATTGTTCTCCAACGCTGTTATAATGTAATTAATGATAATAATGAGTTATTATAAATACTTTTACTTACATAAATACACGTTTTCTTATTATTGTACACACCATTATTATAAAAATAATAAACTGCGTAATTTTACCGCTGGGCTCGCAATGTATAATCCTCCTAACCTTTATCGGTCACGGCGGACAAACTCAACGAAGATTAGCCAACTGAGCAGGAGCTATTATAGTGCACAAGTGTGTGCGCAAACACAGGTGCACTCTCTATTCCTTCACTCTCATAGTCCAGTGAGACGGTAATTCGACATGACCGGAGAGAGGTCAGGCGCAGGACCAACGGCTGAACGTGCTTCGCAGTATATACTTATAAGATAAAAAAACAAGTAATAAGTAGGTATGAATATGTTACGTAATATAAATTGTTCCAATAATATGAAATAATACTTATAGGATAGATATTGCACTACGGAACATTAGGAGTCCTTATGACCACCTTCTTCTATCAGCA
The DNA here is from genome assembly GCA_951394215.1 of Glyphodes perspectalis. Classification (NCBI taxonomy): domain Eukaryota; kingdom Metazoa; phylum Arthropoda; class Insecta; order Lepidoptera; family Crambidae; genus Glyphodes; species Glyphodes perspectalis. The sequence goes on along the minus strand of OX596210.1, from coordinate 4,150,603 downwards.
TCATTTGATCAGGAGAATGGTAGGTAATAACATCGTATTGTTATAAATCTTGCATACCTAAGTATTTCTGTCAGCTTAATCAGACTTCAATTCATCGATAATCAGCAGGTAAATACACTAAAAGTCTTAAAACGGACAATTCGCATACTAATATTACAATTAACAAACTCAATAATTACTATTTTACTAACTAGGCTAATTGGGTTAAATTTATTTTCATTTATGTACCTACCATGTATTTATTTAATCAACATAAAAAGCTAACATTAATTAATACTATAAACCGCTGATAAGAACGAATAAACCATGTTGATTAATTTAACTTAACACAAAATACGAATAGGTTCTGAGCCTACTTTAAATAGAAGATAGAAGGCTATTGACAATACCATATTTGCTTACTCAAACTAAATGGGGAAGTGTGTTTAACACTATTCAATAGAATACTGAAGCGATAATCATTTCACGTTGTTAGTACTAATTTACATTATTATGTGTTCTCAGTAGTTACAAGTGTCTTTGAACAACTTTGAATTATTTCACGAAAGACTCTTAAAGGGATCTGTCTGTATATGTATATGTAAATGATAATGGTCCTCTTTAAATTAGAACATTTTGTAAAACCTTTTTATGATGGCTAATTAATTAATTATATCACACACGTTGATAATGACTTTCAATGAAGTAGGTATAAACAGTATTTCGTGACAATAGTTAGGAAGTAGTAATATACAAAGTTGGATACCGTGATATGCACTTCAAAACATAATTATTTCCAAGAGACAAGTATTTCAGTTCACATAAAGTTTTAATTCTGTTATGAGAATTTCTCTTTAAACAACTAATTTGTTATTGTATGCTTCAATTAGGATGTTGACACCCATTATATTTAATTTTGAAATATCAATTCTGAATAAAAAAGTATTATAGTATGCTGGTAAGGCTTATTGATTTTGTATCATATTGAGTCTAAGATTTTAAATTTTACAAAAACTGCTTAATATTAAGTCAGTTGACTATACAAACTAGTGACGTCACACGTTGACAAGTCCATACAAAATCTATGAAGTGATTTCGTTTTGACAGCTTTAAAAAAGTATCTCAATTGACAAGCCAGTCAACATCCCTATTCTGCAATTCCTACAGGTAATTTCACTTGTCACTTTTCTACATCTTAACGGCATAGCAATGCGGGTGATGATATTTGAAAACATTGTTTACCCAACAATAAAATGAAACTCATACTATTTTCGCGCATTGCCCCTTTTTTAATCCTTTCAACAGCGCAAAACAAAAATAGATCGGAGACGTGACAAGACCATGGCAATTGATTAAGTTGCGATAAAAAATAAACTAAATAAGTCGGTGTTGTAAACAAGCTTAAACGATCTAGTCTAGATATCTATTTGTAGAAAGTGCCTCGAAACCAAAGACTGATTAAACTAACTGGAACCGAATCTTTCAAAACAATACAAAAAACTTTGAAAAACTATTTCGATGATTGCGAGATTTAGATAAAAATTTGATTTTTCATTTTAAAATTCTCACTGTTCACAGTAACTAAGAAAATTGTATAATGTCTTGCTTAAATAAGAAAAACGGTTTTAGTTCTTCCATTCGTTATTAACATGTTAAGGTTATTGAATATTTTTTAAATACATCCACCATTTTGATAGAAACACGTGTGTTCGACACGTGTATGAGACTAGTGTAAACATAAACAAAGTTATCAAAATGTTGCATGAGAAAACATGCTCATTAAAAACAAAATACTTCTCATCTTATTTAATGTGTAGAAAGGTACTTTATCCGTGTACAGTTTAAAGGACACTTATAATTTAATTTAATTTATCAATAAATGGTCACAATTTTATTGTTGCATGATTTTATAACCATCAAGGTAAATCTTTACAAAAATAGCCACGGAAGATGAAAAATGAAATTTCAAAACTAAAATTGTAAATCTTATTACACGTAGACACTTGAATAGCACGGTAGAATAAACAAAACATTTAATTTAAAAATGAACATGAATTTAGCAAGATATTTCCTTTTGGAATCTTTGAACGTGTTTAAAATGTAGAGTTTACCTTTATAATTGCAAAACAACAGAATTCAAAAGCACAAATGCTCACAGTTTACAAAATTATCGCTCAACAAACATTTGTTTGTGTTTTAAAAACAAAATAGCACCAAATAACGGCGCGCTAGCACCTGTTTACGTCAAAATAATGAGTCGGTTTTCACCCAACCCGCGCTCACTGGAGGCAATTAAAAACAAAAGTGTTTTCTTGTTGCTAAATAAGTACATGTACTAAAACGAAACGGCCTCACCTCTCCGCAAATAGTGAAGATGGACAAAAAAGCGGAACAACAAAAGAACATCGAAACTTACGTGCAGGTTAATGACACTCCATTTTTTCGGAACCCCACAGAATCCCACGTCACAAAAACAATTCTTATCAACCGGTGAAAACGATAACAAATGTGATCGCGTTTACGTTTACCGAGTTAAATGTGCAAACGCGGTATAAGCCGGCACACGGTTATGCGAGGCGCGCGCGCTCCTCTCATGTTAGAAGGCAAATGATCAACGCCGGCGACGAAGCACCACAATCGCTTTGACGTCACAGCAAAATGAAATTAAAAACGGGAAAAAATCCGAAGAAGCTCTAATAGACGGTGGATCTATAGGCGTTATTGGTAAGCTGACAGTTGCAGGAGAAAGTACAGACGGCTGTTCTCGATTTGAAAGTGCAAGTCTTTCCGTGTTTACGAAACTCGGGAGTCGATATGGTCCGAACGCTCCACTTCTTGTGTGAGCGTCGCAGTTCGCAGTCCTACTAATTTCCAAATTTTGCGCAAGTTAGTTGACATAGTAATTTTTAAGTCCCACATTTCTTTTGTTGGTACTTGCGTCATAACGGACATTCTCGTTGCGGGTTAGCTTGAAATATTTTAGATTTGCATCAGTTTTTGCTCGGCTTTTGTCACCGCTTGTAATCATAAGTTTTCTTGAGAAAGAGGGCTGAGGTATTGTCAGGTGTGTTTAGCGCTGGCGCAAGATCTGATGGCGTTGGCTCAGACCATAGGAACGGAACGGAGAATGCAGTTACTTAATGTTTGAATATTTTAATAGACTTTGAAATGTATTTAAGAAAATATAGAAATAGAACCAAATTGTTTTACTTAAGGTACCATTTACATTTTTTGGTACCTTAACTTAGGTTTTGCATTACAGAATAAAATCGCATCAAAAATATAATTATCCTTCTAGCGTTCCGTCCCGTTAGTCGAGGTGCCCTTTTACCATGATCAGACTCGCTAAATCCCGGCTTAGGGAGTCTAGTAATTACATTGAACCGACTGCCGATCGGACCTTCGTAACCCTAAGATTGGGGAACCAGACAAATTGAATTATGGTTACACATCCATAGTATTTACAGTTGAGCTACCAACGTTTAAATAAAATGCGTCAACAATATACTGACTGAAATTTCAGAACACTCTGAAATAATGTTGAATTTGTTTTCTAATCAAGTGCTAATTTAAAAAAAGGAGGAGGTTCTCAATTCGACCGTATGGATGTTTTGTGACTCAAATTTTAAATATAAAAAATGTTTAAGAACATAAAACTAACTATATTTTTTATAAAAAAAACTAGAACGCCAGAAACTTCTAGAGCTCTTTGATAAGCGATAACATTAACTATATACCTAGCCATATTAAACCATACATAAATGGCAATGTTAAAGTAATGGTCATTAAAAAGAATTGATTAGGAGGTACTCGCGTTACATATTTATAGCGATGGCAACAGTTTATTAGCGATATATGTGAAACGATCAAATACAACATTCCTCCAGTCCCATGACATAATGAGAATTAGTAATGTTTATTTATAACTTTTAAAATCCAATAAACCTACAGTTGGTCCTCAGAGCCATACGAGTACGCTGAAATAGGTAGATAATTATAATTATCACAATTAGTAAAGGCTAACGAGTCTTGATACAATGTCTATATGTAGTGAGAAACATACAGATATATACTGATTTTTATATACTTTCAAATATAATGGTTTCAAAGATTTGTATTGGCATTATCGTGATACGATGTCACGGAATGTTACACTTTAAAATGTTATTTAAAAAATAATTAAAAACTTACTTGTAATAATTTGTCACTTTGTGATGTCTATATGTCATTTAGACAGCGAAACTTACTATTACAATATTCTTTAAGCCGATTAAGGTTTCGGGGTTCAATATCAACGAGGATTACTTATAGCCAATTACGCACAAGATATGATATTATACCTACATAGTGCATTTGAAGTGAAATCGCTATAACTACATATGTACATACATAACATCACGCCCATAATAATATAATAGGTAGAGTCAAAGGGGCAGCAGGCCCCTCTAACCACATTCAGCCAAAAATAAAACTGAGCTGGGTTAGATGGAAAATTGTGCAAAAGTAGTGACAAGTGGCTAGCTTGTCGCCTACACAATCAGATACCCAAAACCCCATATACCATTAGTCGCCTTTTACAACATTCTAGGTAAGAAACATAGATGGCACATTCTTTTTAAGTCCCAGACCAACATGGGACAGACCTGTAACTATTAAATTAAAAGTAATTAATGTTATCACTGTTCGTAAAATATAAAAATAGTCATATCTAGGATCTATCTATTTGGACACAGCTTTGAAAATAAAAAACCTTGTAAGTAACGGCTTTGTTTTAAATCGATTTGTTGCAGAATAAGCTAAGTACTTACCTAACGGCCTACGTATTGTTTGTTTCACCTGCAAATATTAAAAATGCGAAAGTTACCTTTGTCTGTCTGTTACGTCCTAAGTCTTCCTCATAAACCGATTGTGATAAAATTTGGTACGCCAAAAATCAAAACTTAAGTATGAGTTTTAAATTCGAAAAAGTAGCCGAGCTAGGTATGAATTCGTACACATTTTGAAAAATCCATAGGTACGTGCTCGAGTTTGAACTCGCACACCTAGGTTATGAGGTATTATTGTTACCGTAACAAATTTGTATTGATATTGGACAGACCGGCGTAAACAGCTGAGTCTGAGTGTTGTATGGCTGCAACCTTTGACATTACTTATCATATAAGTTAACTCGCTTATGTTATGTAATATAACCTTCTAGCTTGAGGCGGTACCTGAAGAATACATAATTGACTAGGTAGTGCAGTATTATGTAATTAGACATATTTACAGAGTAAAGAGTGTGGGTAGCTCAATGACAAGGACACGCGGTTAAAATGCGAGGGACCTTTCCGTTTTTCCTTTTTCTTTGGGTGGTGTGTCCCTCCCGGGAGCCCTTGAGTAGGGGCCCTGCTCCGGCCAAGAGTAGTAGCAGGAGTATACCAGTTAAAACACCGCGGTACTCTTCATTGCCCGAGTGGAACTGAGATGTGGGTGACTTGGCTCAGTCTTCGCTTCCACATTCACCTCCAAATGCGGTAGGCCTTTTTTGTACCCGGAGAAATGCGTTCATACGACTCCGCCGTAGCGAAGCGGTTATGTGGGACTCCCAGGTGCATCTGCAACAGGAGACTCTCCGGCCAAGATGGTAGTAGCCGGGGTATACCCACAAAAACTCCGGGATGCATCCTTTACGCCGGCTTCGCGGGTGCTTGGTTCAACCCCGGTTAAGTGCTTGTAATTTCTTTTTAATCTTGAAGAAATCTGCGTACTTAAACATCCACGATCTAGTTTGTCTGTTTAAGGGTAACGGTTTAGGCGACTGTTGCTTCAATTTAATAATAAACGTGAAAGATGTTTTCCTTTAATGAGAAGATAGTACCCGAAATTACATTATACAAATGAGAGTATTGGTCTAGAACAGCGTTCGGTAAAAAATCTATTACCTTCATCAATTCATTAAGTAAGTTGAAGGTCAGATCAATGTGAAACTAAGTGATGTTGTATCTAATTCGAACGGATTGTCCGTATAAAATATAATTTATATAGATTTTCCGAATAAAAAAGTAATTTGTATAAATTGCAAAAAAAAAAAAACTATTTATGTAGGTTCCCATGTATCAATTTTGTTTATTGTTAAACAGCGAAGAGTCACAATTGTTATTGAAATTTCATTGTTATTGATTTTATCGCTGACAAACTGTTATTGTTGTTGTTTCACGGACAATGGGATGAAACAATCTATTAATTGCGCTCTTTCATGTTTCCAGTCGATTAGGATTAATTAAGATTGTTTCTCGAGAACTGCAACTTCGCAACAAATGTATATACAAGTATGTTACGATCGTATTAAATTTATGTACTGTATATCGATAGTTGTATTTTAAAATACGCAAGAACGATTTAATTAAATATATATATATATATATATATCAATGTATGTATACATACGAAAGTAAGTCGCTAATGAACTCATAAGTAATAAACAAATGTATGTCGTTCACCAAAAAACTAGTTTCTATTCTGTGGTATGGTGGCACAAGTTGTAATTAAAAAAAGGTGTGCAGTTTTTTTATTAGATTGTTATTAAATTTAGTATGACTAATGACATAGACCTTAAAATGTAACAGACAGTTACATTTTTTTATTTATAATATTTATGTTTATAATATTAACAAGAGAAGTACAATAAAGCTGTATACTTTACAGTGTATTCTTTAGACTTGAAGTAATTGACTGGCTCGATGGCGCATTTGATAGTAACCCTGCCCCATGCGCAAAGAGTTGTGGGTTCAATTCCCAACCAGGACAAACATTCGTATGATGAATACTTGTGTTTGTTCTGTGTCTGTTAATATAAATTATTTAAGTATATATTTGTAATACCACTGTTGATTCTGATATCCATAACACAAGTGGTTAAGCTACTTACCTGAGAGTCAGATCAATGTATGTGATGTAGACGGATATTTATTTATTTATTTATAATTGATGCAAAATACCTAGTAGGTACTACATCTCCTTATTACGCACCAAAATTCAGGGGAACACCCGTAAATTTTCAATACAGAGAAATTGTAACATATTCACCATTACGTACAGTCGTAATTAACATGTCCAGTCAGTTCACTTTTGACGGCGTCTCTCGTATGCGATCGTATTATGCGGCTCGCTACCCGTGCTAATCACCCTTCACAGTAAGTGTTGCAGAAATGAGATTACTACTGGATCTCAGTTTGTGTTTAGATAATAATGGTCACGGTATAAAATAATAACACGAAGGTAAATTATTTAAATTTTAACTGTGAGTTAAAGTTACAGGAGTTGGGCGTAGGTATGCTAATGCATATCACTCCCTCGAGATGGGCCGCTAGGCGGCATCGCGCGCTGCGTAGACTTTTCGAGATGGATCCCGACAGTGGGGATCCCGTTGATTTTGCGTTAGCGCCCGAAGAAGGGCAGCCTTGAGGTTTAGGTATGCTAAGGCGAGCATTACTGTAGGCTTTCCAGGTCTTTAAAAATTTAAATTGTTATATTTTAAGATTCGCAAGAACTTTTTAATTGATGAAAAAAATCCAGACAATACATGCGTTGTTTTCGCTAATGCACTTATAAGCAATAAACAAATGCTTTGCATGCACAATTGCTTTGCATGCTTAAAAGTAAAGTGGCCCTACCTATCTAGGCGACTATAAATATCAGTAAATCGTTTTAATAGTGATTTAAATAGCCTTCACATTCTAACTAACTAAACTTCACGCCACTTCCCTAGCGGGGTAAGCAGAGAGAACCGAACGCCATATGGCACGATCCTTACACACCTCACTCGCCTCTTCAACATTCATGATTCTTTTCATACAAGCTCTACATTCTACAGCTGAAAGTATCGCAACTTAAGACTCTCAGTGTATCGAGAGTATATGGTACGAGGCGTGATGAAATCAATAACTCTCTTGAAATATAAAAAACCGCATCTTCGTTTGCAACTTGCAACTTTTCCCGTCAGGTTGCAATTAGACTCGTTAATTGTAACTAATCGCTCGTGACGGAAGGAGCACGCGACGTATGCAAAGTGGTGGATGGGGGCGTGCGCGGGCGCAGACCACTACAAGAATCACTATAAAAGTAGAGCCAAGTCGAGTACAAAAATTGTGGTCTTTATTTATGGATTTTATTTTTGGTACATCAGAGGAGTTATTTCGTCTTAAAAGGGGGTGAAGAGCATCTATTTATTACCATCGTTAGGGTAATAGTTATGATCGGAAAAGTCTAAATAATAAGATTAAAAACTAAACGCGACTGCAAAAAGGTCTCATCTGAAAAGTATTTTCATTCGCTCAATATGTAGCTTATGCCACCCAAGTTATAACAAAACCGGTTGAAACTTCATCAGATTAGGAATCATGGTGAAACATACTCTTATTATATTAAGTTAATCATCAACGGTACACACGATTTAGAAAAGATTATATAGTTGTACTAACTGACCCGGCGCACTTCGTAACGCCCAGTTCTCGGATTTTCAATATCCATTTTTTTAGTTTACCGCGCAACTTTTTACTTTTTTCTTTAATAAGAGATTTCACTTAACAATAACAAACACAACTAAAAAAGAATTAGCGAAATCGGTAAAGCCGTTCTCAGATTATAGCTTTGGGGTGGACCACCCTTAACATTTAGGTGTATGAAAATAGATGTTGGTCGTTTCGGAGGAGTTTGAGAACAAACACCGCGAGACGATAATTTTATATATAAGAAGATTATTAAGATAAATGAGCGACATACATAATGATACCTAAACCAAACCGGAACTTGGCCATAGTCACCGTGCACCCAAAGAGACGTTGTTTGCGTGGGATATACGCGTTTTTGCAACGGGGACAAATGGTAAAGATATTTTTTAACGATATCTATGTCTGTCTACATCGCAGAAGCGGACTACCCAGCTCGCGTGACGCTCCATATTACGGTACGGAACAGAGAAATATCTTACTTGGAAATCTTTGTTTTGCGAAATCTGTGATGTTCATGACTTAAAGTTGTAAAAAGTAGATTAAACCATTGCTAAGTAATTGGGCTAATCTTATCAAGAGATAGGCTAGATAATTTATTTATTGCTTAAACATCTACCGCATAGTGATGGAATGTGTCATTAGGTATAGACTAGGCGGGTTTGTTTGTTATATTAATTTGTATTATCATCTTCCTAGCGTTATGTCCCGTGCTTGGCCGGGATCCACTTACACCATGTTCCAGGAGTTAGCGAGTCTGGTTGATTAAGCGACTGTCCGTCAGACCTTCTTCACCCTAAGATAAGGGAACCAGACAATTTTTGGATCATGATTACAAATTTAAAGTTGTTCGTATTTGCAGGTTTCATCACGTTTTCCCTCACCGCCGTGTTTATCTGTACCATAGTTCAATAATGTTAAATTATATAGGTCGAGGACACGATTGAAAATGCCTACAATATATTGACTGGCTCCATGGCGCATTCGGTAGTGACCCTGCCCCATGCGCCAAGAGTTGTGGGTTCGATCCCCACCCAGGACAAATATTCGTATGATGAACTACTTGTGTTTGTTCTGTGTCTGGGTGCTAATATCCAATATTTAAGTATATATTTGTAATACCACTGTTGATTCTGATATCTGTAACACAAGTGCTTTAGCTACTTACCTCGGAGTCAGATCAATGTATGTGATGTTGTCGGATATTTATTTATTATTATTTTATTTATATCTTATTTATCAAATTATGATAACAGCGTAAAGGTCGACACTGTATAATAAACACTGTAATATGAAAGCAATAGATTATGTATGTATTCCCAACCTCAGTTCATTACTATGGAAATAACATTTCAGAGAAAGTATGCCAGTTTTACTATGTTACTCTTGTGATATATGGTGCACAAACAAACAGACCGACAAACTTTATCTACCATTTTATTATTAAGTTTCATTGAAATCCATCAGTCGTGCGGTAGCGTGGTGAAAATGTACATTCGGGGGGGTGGTAAGGACACGCGGCTCTTAACCGAGGCGGGTTCAAACCCGGACACGTACTTCTAGAGTTTCGAAATCCATGTACGCATTTATACCAACAGCTCAGTAGTAAGAGATAACGTCCGTGGTGAAACTTACATTTGTTTTTATAAAAAATAAATAAATATAGAATTTATTACTTAATAATAAATAAATAAATCGATATAGTCTGATAAAAAATAAATATCAGACTATATAGAAGATGTTGAGAAAGGTGGACTTGAAGAAATAACTATTCAACTAAGAAGAAAAATATTATGAGGAAGAAAATTATTCTCTTAATATAAGTAAAAATAGATATTATGGTGGCCTTACTATACGGGTGTTCCATGCAACCTGCACCAGCGCAAGTTTGTGGTTAGGGGACACCAATACCCATCGATTACACCATTGTATGATCTACGATTTTTTAAAATTTCGAAATATGATAATTATTGTGATATTTTCCTTTATCTACCTCTTCTAAAACTTTAGCTTCTATGGAAACTGTGTTTTATCCAAAAAATACAACATAACAACTCCGCAAGATAAATAATTTAATAGATGAAAGTTCTGAATGGACAATAGCATCTTGATCAGATACCTTATTATTGCAACCTGGTTATCCAATACCAAAAAGTGTAATTTATGTAACAATAAACATTCCTGCAGAACTTCGTTAATTCAGTTCAGAAGTCATAACTATTTGCCGCCCCGCTTCCGAGCGTGTTATGTTAACATCTCTATCAGTCAACAACATCGCAAAGTAAAAGGCTGGTAATGTTGTTTCGTCGGGACCAACTTAGAAGCGAGAAGCGGTATGGCAGTTTAAAGGTTTTTGGATTTCTACCTACTTACTTATCATCACGCCTATAATCCCCGAAGGGATAGGCAGAGTCAAAGAGGCAGCATGCCCTTCAACCACATTCAGCCAAAAATAAAGCCGGGCTGAGTTAGATGGACAATTGTGAAAAAGCAGTGACAAGCGGCTAACCTGTCGCCTACACAATCATACACCCAAAACCCGATATACCATTAGTCGCCTTTTTCGACATGCTAGGCAAGAACCACAGTTGGCATACTCTTTTTAAGTCCCAGACCAACATGGGACAGTGGGCTGGGTTGGGTTTGGATTTCTGTGTACGAATATATGTATGGTTAAACATGTTTATACAAATATCAAGTTTGTAAGCTTCTAAGTTCAGAAACTTGGTGTTAGTTAATTTGGTTTACAGTCGTGAACTTCATGTGAAAGATCGTTAAGAGATAAAGAGTGATTTTAATTTTATATATTTAAGCAGTTTAAATAAGTATTTGAAAGAGGCTTTGAGGCTATTTGAAAGAGTATTTTAATGGTCCCATGTTGGTCTAGGACTTAAAAATAATGTGCCAAAAAAGGCGACTAATGGTATATCGGGTTTTGGGTATGTGATTGTGTAGGCGACGGGCTAGCCACTTGTCACTACTTTTTCACAAATTTCCATTTAACCCAGCCCAGTTTTATTTTTTGCTCAATGTAGTTAAAGAGGCCTGCTGCCCCTTTGACTCTGCCTACCCCTTCGGGGATAATGGGCGTGATGTTATGCATGTAATTTTAATGGGAAATCGTTTTTTTTTTATTTTGTATTCAAGTTTTTAGATAGTATTCTGTTCATACTTATTATCTAGAAAAAGTTTATCTTCCATGATGAGGGAAAGTACTTGCCTGAACCTTGTCATCATCCTTTCTTTTTGTTGGTTACAATTTTAAGGTTTTGAAGCTTAAGCGGAATGATGTACCTATCGATGTAACGTTATAATAAAAATACCTTACCCATTTCTTTCAACATACCATCAAAGTTCAAATAAAACCGCTTTAAACTTTCAACTTGTTCCCTATCCGGGTGAGTCTCGGTGTTCCCATTAATCAGTACGTTCTTGCTAATTGTGTTTTATCTTTTCGCGTTACTGATTCGATTTGCCGAGTTAGCGCCGAGAACAGACTCCTCCACGGGAAAGAGTTCCTAGGTAGTTAGGCTTCGGAGTAGTTGGTTGTAGGCAAATCTAGTTAGTTAAATAGTTAACAGTAGTGGAGCAAAGAAGGTTTATCCCGACGGAGATTAACTTAATCAAAAGTGGATGGATTCAGTAGATGTAAGAATGGTTAGTCGAAGCTGTGATGGTGATATCATCGTTACTTCATGTTATCCTTAGTAAATTAATGAGAATAGATGCCTTTTGGCTCTCTAATCGACCCTTTCAAATCATCACATATCATCATCTTCCTAGCGTTATGTCCCGTGCTTAGACGGAGTCCGCTTAGACTATGATCCAGGATTTAGCGAGTCTGGTGATTACATTGAAGCGACTGCCGATGTGACCTTCGTAACCCTAATATAGGGGAACCAGACAATTTTTAGATCGTGGTTACAAATCCAAAGTTGTTTGAAATTGCAGGTTTCATCACGACGTTTTCCCTCACCGTCGAGCTAGTGGTATGAATACGTACATAGATTTGAAAAATCCAGAGATACATGCCCGGGTTTGAACCCGCACTCGTCGGTTAAGAGGCGCGTGTCCTTACCATTAAGCTACCACCGCTCTCATTATATAAATAGTAATTTATTACTTAATAATAATTTGAAGAGGATTGCTGTTCCTTTGACTCTGCCTATACCTTCGAGGATTACAGGCGTGATGTTATGTATGTATTTCTAATAATCTCACAAATCCTCAGAAAACCAAGTAATATACTGATATTATTTGGTTGCATACTGACGCGATATATCGTTATATATGTTTTGTATTTCACTTTTAGTATAAGTTCTCTTAAAAAAGATAGGCAGACTCCAAGAAGCTTACAATTTTAGTTAATTATTTCTTCATTGGCTAGTACTCTGAGACACTATGTTATTAATTTAATGAATTCATTATTAATTACATCTAATCGGAGATACACGTACCGTGGTAATTATGATTAATGACGTATATCCGTTCAGTTACGTAGAAATTATAATATATCACAAATTAATAAAATTGTACGTTTGTTCATTTTTATGCGTAAAATATTAAGATACTGACGTGTTGTCAGACAAATAACAGTTTTCTGACTAAAAAGTAATAATATATTAATAGTATGAAGCAATGAAGCAAAAACTTTATACCCCTTTTTACGAGAATTGCGCGGACGAAGGAGTATAAAATTTCGCACTCTTATAGTTTACATTGAGAAGGAGTGCAGAATACTAATATTTAAAAAAAATGATGCATAAGAAATATATTATAAATTTCGACCATTGGGTCGACCTAGTGGTCGCACTAGTACCTAGTTATAAAAAAGCAACTGAATTGGACAATAATGTGAAAACTAGCTTTTGCTGGAGATTTTGTTTTATGGATGGATACATTTTAACGTTGTATTTTAGTTACTTAGTTATGTTGTTTTCAAGGTATCTCATAATATGCATATATTGCAACTATTTGGTGCCTTGCCTTAGATTTTTTTTTATTTGATTTAGGTATTATAATTTTACACTGGAGATTGCACCAAGAGTTGTGGGTTCGATCCCCACCCAGGACAAACATTCGTATGATGAATACTTGTGTTTGTTCTGTGTCTGGGTGTTAGTATACGATCTTAAGTATATATTTGTAATACCGCTGTTGATTCTCACATTTGTAATACAAGTGCTAATGCTACTTACCTCCGAGTCAGATTAATGTATGTGATGTAGTATGATATTTATGCTTATACATATGTATGTACGATGTGAGGACTACTTCTCGAAGGAATTATTATTTTACGATCACGACATTTTAACAAAGGAATAATCGCTTTGATATGATGATACAGTAATACAACATCCGAGGTAGCGCGCCCACACTAGTCATTATTATCCAGTTATAATACCTCAAAGTGAAATCAGGTTCAAATGCTAGCCGCCATTTTGCTTTGTAATGATCCTCTTGATAATTTACTTTTCATCGCTCCGTCAAAACGCATAGTCAGTGGCCAGTGACACGAGGAAAGTAACAAGGTGGTTTTTGAACGAGTCATAGCCTTTGCTTGAGTGGGAATGTTGCATCTGCCAACGTCCATAGCACGTTGAAAACACCAGTTCTCGTCCAATCACTGAAGTTAAGCAACGTCGGGCGCGGTCAGTATTTAGATGGGTGACCGCCTAGAAACACCTGACGTTGGATTTTTGTTATAATATCGACTGTAGAACGCTGTCTATTGTGCTTGCACATTAAGGAGTCAGTGGTTCCAAATCAACGATCAATATAACATCTGACGATGTTTTTTATAAACGAGAGTAATGAGATTTCCTTTGATTCTGATATTTGAATTAAGAGGATAGCGGTGGTAGCTCAATGGTAAAGACAGTCGCCTCTCATGCGAGTGGTGAGAATGGATTTTTTTTTATATCAAATTTCATCACATACATTAATCTGACTCCGAGGAAAGTAGCTTAACCACTTGTGTTACGGATATCAGAAACCACAGTGGTATTACAAATATATACTTAAATATTGGATATTAACATCCAGACACAGAACAAACACAAGTACTCCTCAACACGAACATTTGTCCTGGGTTGGGATCGAACCCAACTCTTGGCGCATGGGGCAGGGTCACGACGAAGTGGTGCTGGTTCAAACTAAATTGTTCTTATGTACGGTCCAACACGTTATTTTGACCAAGCATGATTATACCTCAATAAAGTGCTGAAGCTTGTTCATTCAAATAACATTAGATGATACATCTAACCATGATCCAAAATTGTATGGCTCCCATATCATGTTACGGAGACCAGATAGGCAGTCGCTTTTCGCTTTAATATAATGATCAGACTCGATTAATCCTGGGTATACTTTGTCATTTCATTAGGAAGGAATCTGGTCCGTTTCTCGGTTTTGGAGGAATTTCTCTCTCCAGTTGCTCATTGAATTAGATCCAATTAGTGAAGGTATTAATGAACGTATAAATTATTATACACTAGGTTTTTTACACCAGGTTGTTATTGCTAAGCGGTTCTGTGCAAGTAGTGTTAAGCTCTAAACAGTTGCCTAATTCAAGTAAGAAACCATTGCTCAGCAGTTATTTATGTAAGAAAACTAATTTCGTTTTTTACCATAACTGACGTGATGTAAGAAATATCTATACGAGACCAGCTCTAAATTAGTTTATTATCGGACAATAGCTATTTACAAAGAGCCATTGTTGTTGGTATTGCAATTTACATAATATCTTTGGTCTAACAATTAAGTTCGTAACATATCTAAACGATCTCAAACATTGTACAATAAGCTTTCGCTCGCGATTTTATTGGTGTTTATAAGTAGGCTAGTGTTGATGATGATGATACAACCAAAAAAAACAGTCATCATCTTTCTAGCGTTATGTCCCGTGTTTAGACGGGGTCCGCTTAGACCATGATCCAGGATTTAGCGAGTCTGGTAATTACATTGAAGCGACTGCCGGTCTGACCTTCGTAACCCTAAGGATAAGGGAACCAGAAAATTTTTGGATCATAGATACAAATCCAAAGTTGTTTGAATTTGCAAGTTTCATCACGATGTTTTCCCTCACCACTTCTCGGTTAAGAGGCGCGTGTCCTTACTACTTACGTGTAAAAAAAAAAAGAGCAGCAATACTGTTTTTTGCTTAAAACACTAAATACGGTATTCCGAAAATGTTCAGTCTTCATTATCTCCTTAGCGTTCCGTTCTTGATCGATTTAAATCATGATAATGAATTTAGGGAGTTTGGTTATGACATTCAAGCAAACGGTTACAAAGGGCAGATCCGCAGTCGCTTCAATGAGGTAATTACGAGACTCGCTAAATCCTGGATCATGGTCTAAGTGGACTCCGGCTAAGCAGTAATGCTAGGCGATGACGATGGCTGAAGCGAAATGTGTTATGACTTTAGTAATCCCTGGATATATGCAGCAGACAAAACGTATCATGTTAATATGCCTCAAGACCATTAAAAAGTATTTTCCATACTGCCGTACTATTGGCATATATGTAAACAGATTTGAGAAATCTAGAGAATTGTACTCGGCTTTGAGCTTATGCTTCTTTCTTAAAAGAAGATCTTATAAAAAAAACTTTGTTTGGCATAACACATCAACACAAAAATTCACGAATGACACGCAAAAAATTCAAGTCATGCGATGTAACCAGCAAGTCATGCAGATACACTTTCGTTCATCATTCACATTTAAAGACCAATAAAACGGATCCCATACAACATATCACACACGTCTATTGAATCATGAATTTATTTGATTTCGAAATTTCTATCTCTTTCATTGTCAATGTGCGATGCTGTAACAACTTTTACTGTGAAAGACAGGTCTGTGTTCTTTGAAAGCTTTCTAGTGAATTATGCTGGTAAGCAGTTTTTAGGTGGACAATTCTCTTTATCTTTGTTCTGATTTATTACGCAATATCAAGCTTTGCTCAGTGGAAACAATGTTACATATTTGTCAAATAAAGTTTTAGGCGCATATATCACGAACTGTCCATGTTTACTTAATAAATGAAATGTAGGCACATAATTGACTGGCTCATTGGCGCATTTGGTAGTGAACCTGCCATATGCGCCAAGAGTTGTGGGTTCGATCCCCACCCTGGACAAACATTTGTGTGATGAATACTTGTGTTTGTTCTGTGGCTGGGTGTTAATATCTGATATTTAAGTATATATTTATAATACCACTGTCGATTCTGATATCCGTACACAAGTGCTTAAGCTACTTACCTCGGAGTCAGATCAATGTAAGTATGTGATGTTGTCGAATATATTCGGATATTAGTTAAAAAAACTTTTTCTTTAATCATAATAAATCTCATGAAATTTGAGCATTTTGAAAATTTTTGATTAGAATGTCCCATGTTGGTCTGGGACTTAAAAAGAATGCGACGACTGCGTTCCTTGTCCAGCATGTCGTAAAAGGTGACTAATGACATATCGGGTTTTTGGTATATGATTGTGTAGGCGACGAGCTAGCCACTTGACACTTTTACACAATTTTTCATCTAACCTAAAACTGGGATACAGTTTTATTCATAGCTAAAGGTAGTCCAAGGGGCTTATTGCCCCTTGGACTCTGCCTACCCCTTCGGTGATTACGGGTGTAATGTTATGTATGTATGTTTGTACGTAAAGATTCAAATCCAGTAACGAACTATGTATTTAGGAAAACTTTTGATAAAAGTTTAGTTCCCAGAATTTTAACATCAGATAAAATTTGTGCAGCTAAATGGTAATTACCTACTAATAGAAATGGTGTGAGATATAGACAGTAATAACACAGCTGTAATGTTTATTTCGCAGCGAAGTTATCAGATCTGGCCAAAGCCAGAGAAAGGAGATAGTTCACATTTCACATTCATAATTTTTGGGCCTAAAATTGAAAGTGCCGACGGCCACCTGAATATGTATATGTATATAATATATGTCTATCTTTATGTTTGTACTGTACGCGTAAACGTGTGGATGAAAGTAGTTCGAAAACAAGATCTGTTTTGGTGAATTTTTAAACTTGTTTGTAAGTGTATGGAAGGTTAGTTATGAATGCTGTTCATAAATTATGCAGTTGCATTATTTTTACATGTATTATGACGTGAAGACACTAGTTGAATGTCTTTATATCTATATCAGAGTATAATTTACGTAACATCAAAGATACTTTTGGCTGCTGAATTAAAATGGTATGGTAAAATGGTTTGATCTTCCATAATATAAATACTAACTAACTCATCAAACAACCTTACAAATTTTATTGCATATCTACTGGTTTCAGTATAGTAGCCCGTAATTCCCGAAGGGTAGGTGGAGTCCAAGGAGCGACCAGCTCCTTAAACCACATTCAGCCGAAAATGGAGTTCAGTTAGATGGAAAATTGTGAGAAAAGCTGTGACAAGTGGCCAGCTCGTCGCCTACGTAATCAACAAACAAACAAATCTAGAACTCCATTTACTATTAGTTGTCTTTTAGACATGCTAGACAAGAAACACAGTTAGTTTTGAGTCCAAATATAAATAATAAATGCGCAATTTATAATAGATATTTAAAAGAAAACATATGTATAACAATATTATAAAAAAAACATGTATATTAAAAGAAACTCACATTAAACAAACACATTCAAAAGATCGGAGCCAAAATCTTATCAGTGGTAATCCCTTTTCTGATCGCTGTTCATAAAAAACTCAGAATATAATTGTACCTTCGTTAAATTTAATCGTGTCAGTGCACGCTCGCAAGAATAATGGTTGGTACTGCGTTAAAAGTGTACCAACTTTCGTTGGTACGTTGCTATCACCGTCAGCTATTTAAAAATTGCCATGACCAAGTTCAAGTGAATCCGAAACAGGTTTGGTATGACCTCTTCAAGGTTGCCCAGATTGATGTCGGTTATTATTTCAACCGAACGCACTTGAGTCTAACTCGTTTGAGTGTTGGTATTGCTGTTGTATTACATCGATAATTTTTTTCTAGTTGCGTCTTATTGAATTTGGGATTGTCTTTTTTTTTTGTTAAGTGACCTGTTTTTCTACGCTCTTTGTGTTCGTTCGTTGTGGGGTAGGCAGAGTCAAAGGGGCAGCAGGCCTCTTTAACCACATTCAGCCATAAACTGGGTTCGGTTAGATGGAAAATTGTGAAAAAGTCGTCGCCTACACAATCGCATAACCAAAGCCCCATATACAATTCATATCTTTTACGACATGATAGGCAAGAAACACAATTGGCACAGTCCCAGACCAACTATTGATTAATGAATTTTATAAAGAATAAACAAAAAAAAAATCCGACTTCAAAAACGAACCTAATAAAAGTAAAAAATAAATTTGCTTAGGCCAAAGTAATACGTATTTTAATACTTATAAATTTGAAGTCCTTTTTAAAAACTGAGATGCTTATACATGATGGGCATACGATTTCCGATAGATTTGATGTTTATTTTGTTCTGTCTTAACGCATATTTTATTCATTTATGTGATACATACGTAGGTCGTAGGTATATAAATTTTCTAAAAGAAAAACCTATAGCTATAAAGTTGGACTTTATTCCTGCTTTTATCAACAAAACAACCTTACCTAACCTTTACAAAATATACTTCGGGGCAAGCGCATAAAATGCAAAATAGATGAGACAAATATGACATAGCTATGTGTTAGTGAAACTTTGTTTTAGTAATTTTCCCGTTCTATTATTCAACTAACTGTGACTTCATTAAGATCTCTTTGGGTTTAGTTACAAGTATCACTTAATTATACGTTCTTAAGAGAATTAGCGGTCACTCGTAACAGCTTTTCTGTAGTCGTTCTGTTTTGATTATGCATCATACGGTTTTTTATTTTATCTTCATTGTTATGTATTTTTACTCAACTCGGCATTTAAATGCATAAGATATTAGACGACTAATGTATACACGAAGCACTTCAGGCTAAACACTGCGGAGTCTTATGTCGTTGTGATAAGGGCTGTTTCGCAAAAAAAAATGTATAGCCTGATGTGCTGCCGTCTGTACATTCCTATTTATTATTAACTAAATAATAATTATTTATTTCATATCTTCAAAACTTACTGAGGCTATCGGTACAAAATCTATAGGAGCATTTTAGTTTGAAAATTTTTATTAATTTTTATTTAATTTTATTTATTCAAAAATGTATATATTTAGAAATGGGCTTAATTTCCAGAGCCCAACACTAGAATTTTCCACAGTATCAAAATATTTCCATTTTGCATTCATAACTAAAGCTTCAAATCCATGTTAGAAGTAGGTTAAAATTTACTTACGTGATTTGATTACATAATTTAAATGTAACTAATTTTCGTATCTAAAAATCGTAGCGTTAAGATCTTCATATTATAAAAAAATGTGTATCAAACACAGTCTGGATCCGAGATCTCAAACAGTTACATAATATAGTTGTCATGGTATGTTATTATCATAAGAAAAAACATAATAAAAAAAAGTCAAGCCCCACAGATTCACAATAGTTGTTTTACTTTCCAAAGTGTTAAGTCGAATTTACATAATATCTTTAACAAAACTCGTAACATTTCTGAACGGAACCTGACAAAATAGTGGTATGTAACCGTCACGTTTTTTGTTTTAATTACACACGCCGTGTGTATGGCATTTGTGTGTTCGTTTATGTATTATTTATCACTGCCGACGACCAAGGTGGCCATTAATCTGCGGATCGTCTTAATCTCGAGTGCTTGGCGACAAGGAGATATATTATTGGAAGAGACTGACGTATTATTGATCAATATTTAGATATAGCATCACATGAGTACGGGACACCAACCGAATATTATTGCAAGCTGTTATTCATATAAATTCAATGTGCACTTTATTTCCTTATGAAAAAATATTTTGATTTAAGACGGATTTGTGGAATAAGACCTATGTTGGTCTATGACTCAAACAATTACATAGCAACCGTGCTCCTTGGCTAGCATATCGTAAAAGGCGAGTAATGGTGTACAAGGTATTAATCTCTGTGTGTGTGTGTGACTACATAGGTGATGAGCTGGCTACCTGACGCTACTTTTTTACAATTTTCCTTTTAACCCGACTTCTTAGTTTTAATTTTTTATGGTTAAAGAACTTTATGGTTAAAGAATTTTATTATTTGTCATTAGAATTACTCATAGGTATTTGCTTATTGAGAAACAGGTTTTACATACAAACTAAGATAGTTCTGCAATCAAGCGCACATTTAAACAGATACCTTATTACTTTAGACACGGTAATTTTAAAAACGTCATTTGTGGTGTACCGACAGAGCGGCGAATATTATTCACTATGAACGGACTCGCTAAACATGGAGCCATAAAGAACGCATTACGAACAGATGAATTTTTTTTACATCACTGTAAGGAGCTATTGCTCTTTAGACTCGTCCTACTCCTTCGGGGATAGCGGACGTGATGTTATCTATGTACGTGCAAATGTATGTATGTATGTAATAGAGAAAACAAACAAGACGCATCTAGTCATTCATACGTTCACTCCAAACGCATTCGCTGGGATTATTCATAGGAGAGTGAAACTGGTCGTTTGCAATTCAACGTGTGGATGCTGTACGGAATTAATTGTTTCTTTTTGTTGTAATTATACGTAAGACTGCTTGCTTCATTAAGCACTAGACTCTCAGAGCGGGTACAGATTACTGGTTGGAAAAATGCGTAATTTAATTGAACGATTGTTGTCATTATTATCGTAGTAGGCTTAGTTTGGGGTAGGCGAATAGGTGTCATAGTCTGAAGTTTATATTTATTTATTTGTTTATTTATTATACGTGTTGGACATAGAAGTACTTCTTAAATCTTTTTTTAATTAGCTTAGTTCCTGTCTCATACTTTTCGTTTATTCTAAACGCATTAGTTTTTTGGTTAATGTTAACTTGCTAAGTAAAATTTTTCTGACATTAGGTAAATAGACATAGAGCCGTTGCCATTTATTTAACATTTGTGCATAGACGGAAGTACTGTTTTTTTTTTCTTCTCTATGATTTTCGTGTTCTTACTGTATGTACAACCGTTTTGCCTCTTTAATTAAAACCCATTCATTAAGTAAGTTTTTTCAGTTTTTATTCAAGAAGCCCCAAACCTTAATTGTTAAGGAACGTATACATACTAGCCGAATTACCTAACTTTACTGATAATAATTAAAGATATATAACATCACGTCAAAAGGGGTAGGCAGAGACAAAGGGGCAGCAATCCCCTTTTAGCCACATTCAGCCAAATATAAAACTGGGGTTAGATGGAAATTTGTGAAAAAGTAGCGACAAGTGGCTAGCTCGTCGCCTACTCAATTATATACCCCAAACCCAATATACCCACTATTAGTCGCCTTTTACGACATGTTGGAACACAGTTGGCACATTCTTTTAAAGTTTCAGACCAACATGGATAAATTAATGATATTTTATTAATATTTCTTTAATTTGGCAATGGTCATGGTAACTTTGTGATCGCAAAAAGGCTGTTTATGGATATAAGTTTAATAATACTCTTTACACATCAACTCCTTTGGAGTTCGTCAGACGGAATTCAAATCTGTTAGTTGACTCATTCAAAAAGCAATGTTTATGTAATCAACCTGAACCTGCTATCCTAATAATTAAGCTGTGTAGCGGCATCTGTGATGGCACCTCTGAAAAAGATGTCATATGATAATTTCGGCACTGAAAACACTGTCATACATATTCATAATTAATGTTAATGTATGATAATTGTTACATCGAGGCGTTCATGCATAAAGATGTGAGTGGTAATGGAATTATGTGTTTTATGGGCGAGTTGTGTTTTAATACGTGAACTTTGTACGTGAACTTTAGGTGATATAATTAGGGGTACTTTACCGGGCGGAAAGGTGTGAGAAGGTTAGAAATTCAGACTTTGAGTACTTCATCTCATTTTAATGAGACGATTCGGACTAGTAGGCAGTAAATTTGATGCGGTGATCAGGAAAACATAATTGGTAAATTTATTTTGAATCCCCGACCACCGAGGGACTTAAAATGAATGTGTCAACTGTCTTCCTTGCCTGTAACGTCGTATAAGGCGACTCAACGTAGTATGTACCTATTGGGTTTGTGGTCAGTCAATATACCATTAGTAGCTGCTCTAATTGATGGTAAGTGTCAACCTC
Organism: Glyphodes perspectalis; assembly: GCA_951394215.1. Taxonomy (NCBI): domain Eukaryota; kingdom Metazoa; phylum Arthropoda; class Insecta; order Lepidoptera; family Crambidae; genus Glyphodes; species Glyphodes perspectalis. Next base: position 4,127,951 of record OX596210.1, on the reverse strand, counting down.
TGCCTATGGACGTCTGCAGCACCAGGTGCCTCATATTTTACGTTGCTGACTTTTAGGAAGGGAATATGTTATTCTTTTCTTGAAAGCTGCCAGGTCATATCTTTTCCTAATTCCGGTTTCAAAAATAGTAATTAAAGACTTGTCTGTTGTACCGGACAAATTGTTAATGTGCAGTACCGTGGACATGGTGCCGTGTGGCGGACATGTGACGAGTGCATTAGTGCTAAATGCGGCACAGCTACACTCATAAGGCCTCTGAGCCGCTGACGAGATTCAGCGTATAATTGCATTATTGGACGCGTCATTGTCTGTCACTGCCCGTAATAAATGCAGCCTTATAACAGTTAAGGCTCGTTGTCTACTGATAGAGGCATTTATCATTTTCTTACTAGCGCTATTGTTGACTGCCTTGTTGGTCTAGTAACCGCCTAAGGACCAAGAGCTCCTGGGTTCATATCCCGGGTCGGGCCAAAAATTTCTGGCTGGGTATTTCAATATTAAATTAGCCCATTTTTTTCCTTTTAAGTCAGAAAGTTGCCGGTGTAATCACCCCTGTGCCTCGGAAAGCACGTTAAGCCGTTGGTCCTGTGCCTAACCTCTCTGGGCATGTCGAATTGCCGTCTCACGGACTGTGAGAGTGAAGGAATAGAGAGTGCACCTGTATTTGCGCACACAAGTACACTATAATATCTCTTGCGCAGTTGGCTTATCCTCGTTGAGATTGGCCACTGTGACCGAAATCGGTTAGGAGGACATTATTTTTACTAGCGCTATGTCCCATGCTTAGTCACGGTCCGTTTAGGCCATACATACATTTAGATCATTATTGCTGCAATCCCCGAAGGAGTAGACAGAGTCCAAGGACCAATGAGCTCCATAAACCACATTTAGACCAAAATCGAGTTGGGTCAGTTGGAAGATGATCTAGGATACCGCTCTCTGGTTTTGATAGGGGGACCAGATAAATTAACCACAGTAATTTTAATGTGCATGTTTCATCACAATGTTTTCCCTCATCATCGAGCAAGTGTTAGTTATTAGTCCGTACATAGATTTGGAAAATCTAAAGGTACATGCCCAAGTACATTAAAACCTAACTAACTAATTAACTAAACTTCACGTCACTTCCTTCACTTTATACTAAAACCTGCTCGCAAAAATGCGATCGGTTTATGAAAATTATACATACTTAATGGAAAAACAACAGATTAATATAAACCCTGTGTGTTATTCGTCACAAAGGTAACTTACCAAATTTTGTCCGACCGGAGGTAGCTCAGATAAGCGGTTTTGGTTTAAACCTGGGTACGTAAAAGAGAGCAGGCGAGAAAGATAGAAAGCAAAATAATAGCCTTTTACCTCACCCACCATTTTTGTATAGCGGCAATATCGCATGCTACGCCACTGCTAGTAGACAAGGAACCTAACAGCGTAAGCAGAAAATTTAATTTAGCTGAAGTTTCTCTTTAAAATAGTCATCATTGCATTACGTAATGCAAAAGTTGTCTTATAATATTAAGTTATTGCGAGAGCTATTATGTTAATGGTTCTTTGATCCGACATCAAATAGACAAATATTGGTCTTGTTATACGCTTGTTAACAACACAAGTGATTACGGAGTGAATATGAAGCATTTATCATTTAGTAGAATTAGGCACAAATTGGATTTCTGATAGATTCATATATTGGTCTGTCGTTGTTGTATTAATTAACAAATTGTGTAGGATAAGAGGCATGTTTCGGGTACAATGAATTCCTTTTTTAAAAAGGTCTCAGTGTTAAGCACCAGGGTCGTTAGACAAGAGATGTTAGAGATGTCGTAGATTTGTTCCCACCTCATCCAAGAGTACAGTCTTCCAAAAGTATTATTTACCCAACGATAAACAGACTCGACAGGCCTGTTGGTCGAGTGGTCAGAGACCCTGGCCACAAAACCGAGGGTCGCGTGTTCGAATCCCGCTAGGGTCAAATGTTTCGTGTGAACATGGACATTTGTACTCGAGTCATGGATGTTTATAAACGTATTTAAGTATGTCTATCCGTTCATAATATCCATAGCACAAGCGTAAGCTTAGTTTGGAACTAGGGAATTGGTGTGTCAGTCAGGAGAATTTATTTATTAATTATTTATAAAAAAAGTTTGTAAAGATATCTATTGTGAGTGAAAACCTCAACTACCTACCTATCGACGATGAAGTGACTGTAGATATTACAGGAGAATGAAAAAACGATCCAAATTTTAGGTTTCGATCTTAAGACGTTCATATAACTTTTAATGTAATGTTTACAGGATTACTTTATTATTTGATTACAAACGAGAAAGAAATAACAGTCCACGCGAAATTGAATTTTAAGGCTACCGCATTAAAAAAGTCGATTCCTAAAAAAATGTTAGTTAGGAGGTATTGTCACTTCATCGTCGCTATATTTACCTTCATGGCGGGGTAGGCAGAGAGAACCGAACGCTATGTTACGCGGTCCTTACACACTTCACTCGCTTTTTTATATTTATCCATTCTTTTCAAGCATGCTCTACGGGACTAATTTTTGTTATGGTAGATGACTACGTACTTATAAAGTCATTTGTCATTGTTAATTTTAGGTACTTAGTAGTAAAACACTATCTAAAGATCTTATTTTAATAATAGCACCTAAACTATTTACGTTTATGTTAAACATTTGTTTGGATGATATTCTTTTTTAAATACCTATAATATATTTAAACAGTTTTCAAATGTGATAATATTTCATGGTCAACCTAAGTATTTAAAAAAAAAATTGTGTTACTTGATGAAATGCGTCGCGGAAATTTTGAATATGAGGTCTATGCAACTTGTTTAATCAAACCATTTCTTTTTTAATATTCCGCAATTTCCTGCTTCGATTGTTGAAAACTGCTCAATCCTCTCATTCCACATTCCAAGATAGAACTCTCAACAAAAAACGGCCAAGTAACTTTCCTAATTAAAATTTCGCCGCCCACTGGAATCCATGGCGGCGAAATAAAAAAAAAATATAACTTTGTTTATTTTTTTTTCTGACAGCACCCGGCAGAATACAGCTAATTCCTTCGCCCGATAAAGCCAGGTCGAGGGTCGGCAGTAATTACAATGTTTGCTCATTTTTTTTTAAATCCGAGTGTAGATGTTTTGACTGCACAAAGAGGTTCGCAGCTTTGTTGTTTTAGTTATGTTGGTCTTGTGAAATTCTTTTTTGTTTGAATAATCCGAAGTATCTTTTGATGCTTCAATCAGGGCAATTTTCCTTATTCCATCATATTAATGTGCATCGACGTGCTTGTGTTTTAGAAGTAAATGGTAGAGAGTTAGAAAAGGTATACTTTATTTTTTTATGTTGTTTTATTTGACGTTTTATACTGATTGAACTTGTCGGAAGAAAACACATGTTTGATATGTGATTAACTTTAAAGACTACTTTTTAAATCAAAATTCTTGTCTAGTAATTTGTGATACTCTCCCTAGTTCCTCCTTTCAAAATAGAATGAAAATTGAAATATTTGTATTTGAAAAAGTAATTTATTTTACTAAAAACTTATTGTTGGACTTACTTGTGTTTGTTAATGTTTTTATTAAAGTACGTAAATACTCCCTTTGAAGGTATGGCATGAGATATTTTGAGACGATAATAAATAACAATTAAGTAAGTAGGTGGAATTGTTATTTCAAGAACCCAACAATATTCCAGTTTTCATTAAGCAAAATGTCTGCGGCATTTTAATTGATGAGCAAAGGTTATCTAGACCAGCTATACTCAATGTGTGTTCCGCGGAACCCTGGGGATCCGTGAAGCCTTTCTAGGGGTTCCACGAAAATTGGTACTGATCATAAATATCATAACTCCTGGGGGAAAATCCGTTAAAAGTCAATTATTACCGCGCCCGCGCTGTTCTAGGGTCCCGTCAAATGTTCCATAGCATAAAAAGTTTGAGAAGCACTGATCTAGACCATTATATAAAGTTAATGTCACTTTTAGTCGTCCCAATAAAAGAAATGTGTTAAAGGAATAACAGCCAACAAATTTTGAACCAAACGACATATTTCGGAGGTTAAACTGGCGCTTGACCGGATTTTATTAAAAACTTGCCCTGCGATTTACGGCGAAAGTTTTTGAAGTACCACCCACTGACATTTAGAGAGCGGGTGTATTCTGGAAGTGTTTTGAAAAATTTGCATAAGTACCTTTATATTCGAGTTGGATATCGTAGCAACCAGAAAGTTGCTCGTTATAATATGTTCTATTTTAGGTTAACTGAAGTTACAAATATGTGTTACATTTCCTGATTCCAAAGTTATGAGCTTATACTTGTATTATGGGAAACAGAGTCAAGGAAGGTTCCACAAAGGCTATCCTGATGCGTTACGAGTGTCGAAACCCATCGAGCCGATGGTGTTCTCAAAACAATAACAATGTTACGCAACTCTAAATCAATGGGAGTTTCCAAAGAGAAACCATAGACTTCTTCTATCACACTTAGATACTTACAAAGGTTGCTCCTAACTGTAGCGCATAAAATATAACATCACGCAGCACACGCTTTATATGAATCACTCACGAAATTGTCATTAAACATTAACAAGATGGGGCAATCTCTAAAGAAAGTGAGAATATGGGGATTTAACCCGCCAATGCAGTAGCGGGGTATTTTGCGCCTAACATGGTAAAATATTTACCATTTACCAAACCATACATGAGCGGTGGTAGCTCAATGGTGAGGACACGCGCCTCATAACTGCGGGGTACGGATTCAAACCCGACCACGTATCTCGTTGTTAACATCTATGTACGTATTCATACCACTAGCTCGGCGGTGGATTTATAACTATGATTCAAAAATCATCTGGTTCCCCTATCTTGGGGTTACGAAGTTCAGATCGGAAGTCGCTTCAATGTAATTACCAAGCTCGGTAATGGACCATGGTCTAAGCGGACCCCGTCTAAGCACGGGACATAACGCTTGAAAGATGATAATGGTAAAATATTTATTATATAAAGATCACTTTTGCTTGTGATTTCAAGACTATACCTATGTGTCATTTTACAATTGAGATTGATATGACTACATAAGGTATAAGTTATTCATAGATGGTGTAATACATATTTGGATTTAAAATCAAAGCGTAAAGTGGGTTTGGTGTTTGTAATTTTTAATTATTAAAAGTAAAATTAAACATCAAATATATTTATTTGTTTTGGATGTGGTAAAAAAAAACATCGTTAGTTTAGCTCAGCGTTCGTTGACAAAACATATGAAGTTTAACTGCATGTTTGTTTAAAAAAAGATGCCATTATACCTAACGATCAAAATTACCACCTTCAGCACTGGGTGGTTAACTTCCAGAATAAGGTCGTAGCTGTGATATTATGAGTTTAGTTACCATGACTGTCGGTAGTAAATCTTAGACACTCATTAACTTAATTGAAATTTAGATTTTTAATTTAGATTGTTATGTGTTGGGAGATTGCGAGGACCACTTAATGGGGCTTAGATGTTTAAAGTTTTGACTGAAATACGAATTATGATCAGTAAATCATCTGGAAGTACGAGATTTTTGGAAAGTTCCAAGGTTGCTAGAAAAGTAATGCCATCTCCTTCCTGATAGCGTTACATGCCATTTTTAATATCGGGTTGGCTTAAACTATTATCCTTTATTAAGTGAATCTGGAAGTGGAATTGAGGCAACTACCTATCAGACCTATGTTACCTTTAGAAAGGGAAACCAGACAAATTATAAATAATAAAAAATTCAATAAATTATATCCATTCCTATATTTGAAGAATCCAGAGGTGGCCAGGTCGTTGTGACAGCTCTCTTCGCATAAGAATCCTAAGAAGCGCGTGTCTTTACCATTGCTCACATTTATAAGTCCGACAAAAATACCGACGACATCACATACATTGTTCTGGCTCCGAGGTAAGTGGCTTAAGCACTTGTGTTACGGATATCAGAATCAACAGTGGTATTACAAATATATACTTAAATATTGGATATTAACACCCACACACAGAACAAACACAAGTATTCATCACACGAATGTTTGTCCTGGGTGGGGATCGAACCTACAACTCTTGGCGCATGAGGCAGGGCCACTACCAAATGAGCCATTGAGCCAGTCTATATATAACATAGTATAGTATTGCTAGATCACCAGTATCTTTTATTTTGAAACCATATTTATGTACCTAATAACCTCTGCCTGCCCCTCTAGGGAATTGGCGTGAAGATTGTTTAGTTTTTTATTTAGGTAATGTTAAATATGAAAATGACAGGCCGTCATTTTGGTGCAATGTTGTTTACTTATAATTTTATAAAAAAACACGTCAAAAGCTCATGCGAAAGCAATGTTGCACAAGTGCAGTGACCGCTCGCAATAACATCAAACACTTTTGACACTACATTTGCATTTCAAGCGCGCTAGTTTGCGAGGCTTAAGTGTTAATTCTAAAACGTTCGCTGCTGGTCGCTGCAGTAAAAAACTGTTAAGCGTGAGCCGGACGCCCTTTTAAGGCCCGTAGATTTTATATAAAACTAACTAACTAAACTTCACGCCACTTCCCTAGCGGGGTAGGCAGAGATTTTGTATAAGTACTAAATGTTACATGTGTCTTCGATTACGTGAATATCTGAAAACATCACATAAATTAATCTGATTCCAAGTTAAGTCGCTTAAGCATTTGTGTTACGGATTCAATAGTGGTATTTCAAATACATACTTAAATATTAGATATTAGAACTACGACACAGAATAAAAAAAAGAATTCAGTAAAGAAATGTTTATCCTAGGTGGACATCAAATCGCCAACTCTTGGCGCATTGGATAGGGTCACTACCGAATGCACATGCTGCGATTTCTGAATAAAAAGTACTGGCTGGCTATGCATTTGTTGATTTTGGGCTTCATAATACATACAAGACCTACCTCAATACATGTGATGTCTATATTGTCCTAGATTAATAAAAAAAAACAAGTACAAACTAAGAACCTTTATCTATAAACTGCAAATTCAATCAGTTACATCACAGCTCTAGAATTAAACGATTCTCGAACTACGTTGACTCTGATTACGGACCCTTAGGGAAGAGAGAAAGAAAAAGCAGCACCCTCATTTAGGATTCCTCTCGGTTCCGTAGAAAATAAACTAAACCGTTGCACTGAGAATATGCCTGGGGAAATATATTTGTTGGAATTAAGCGGCCGCTTGCTGTGTCCGAGTGTACGTGACTGCAAATTGTTAATCGTATTCCTGCACAGAAACTGTTTTAGACACACGGATGAAACGACTCATGACCCTTTAGCTTTTGTTCAAGACTAAGTCCGTTGTATATTTAATATTTACATGTTATAGCGCTGTAGAATATGATTCATATTAATGTTATTAACAACATCCTTCTAGCGTTATGTCCCAAGGTTAGTCGGGGTCCGTTTGACTATGATGCAGGATTAAGTGAGTAGTAATTACAACGAGGCGACTGGTGATCTGACCCCCGTAACCCTTAAATAGGGGTATCAGACAATTTGGATCATGGTTGGATGTGTAGGTTTCATCATGATGTTTTCCGTCACCGCTGAGCTTTATAGTAATTGCAATGATGGGACCAGGCGACGTTGGATTGAAAGACTTGTTGCGATCGACTTAGGTTTATTACTCTTCTATAATTACTTAACACTACGCTTATATACTACTTATCCTATTTATGTGTGTGGAGAGGCGAGTCACACACTACACCTCCCTCGTCTTTTTGAAAAAAATACAATTAAATATTATTTTTTTCATTAAAACCAAAAATTTTAAATAATACTTATGATAATAAAATTAATTTGAAAGAATCATCCATTTAAAAAAGTAAAAAAAAAAATCTAGTAACATAACAATTTTAACACACAATAAACATATTTAACTTAAAATAAACAATTATAGATTTAATAGTAGACAGACGGGCTATATTTTGATAATTAAATAAAAAAAATCACTTTAATACTCATTTAGTATGTAATAATATCAAGTAATATAACAAGAATGTATATTGTATTCTACAAGTATTATGCACTTTTATTATTCCTTTTTAATTTAATAACTTTAAACAAAATAAAATAATTTTCACATTTTCTTTAATCAGGAAAAATATATAGGTGTTTATTGTCACTAGCATTTAAGTAGTTTAATAATAATATCAATCAACGGGAAAAAAATCTAAAGCCTCTTGTTCACATCATATTCATTAAATCTTATTCCTTGAAACATCTATCTATGTAAAACATATATTTCTAAAATAACCTTTCTCGTTGTTCTATACCTTTACGCACGCCTCCTCGTAATATTCATATCACATTCTTTATTATCTTTCTATCTACTTCTTTCACACAGTGTGGTTTTCACAAGTAATCACAAATAACTATCTACGGTCATTCAATCGACACATAGTGGTACATTTTTATACTCTATACCATTTTAAGGTATTTTATCACTTTTGGGCCGGCCGGTCCCTTTTTCATATTATAATTCATAGTTTTATTTTATTTATTAGGTACTTTAATTATACTTTTATTTATTAGTCGACTCTTATTTTTGCTATGCATAGTCTTATTTATTTATCTTAGGGTCATGTTTTAAGACCATAATTATCAGTCTCCAACTATTTTCACGAAGAGAAACTCGTCTGCGCCATGATCAAATGAAGGATCTGTACCCTAGAATGTACCTTGTACCTTTTATTTATAATAATAGGCATAAGTGTTTTACATCAATAAAAGTTGTGATTGAATTCATTTGTTTCTTCAATAAAATGTTAAGTAAATACTTTCAATTTTAACTCAAAGCTATTCACAATTAAATTTTAGAATGTTCTAAAATATGAATTGTATGTCAATAAATTAAAGGCTTTACTCGTGTTTCTATCAATGTTTGACGTTTGTATTTCGGTTATATACGAGGTAACAAAAATTTGAAATGAAATTTATTAAATAGTACTTTTGGAAAAACAATAGTTACTGTTATAGTTATTTTTTTTTTTACTTACATTTAGGTAATCTCACTAATGTTTAGGTACTATTAAAGTGCCCATGGTCCAAATTATGTTAGTTTGAGTTTGTTTAATCTCAAAATCAAAATTACTGTTTTGTTGAAAACCTTGAAATTTAAATAATCGATCCAAATTATAGCCTTCATCTGTTCATTATTTTATTTAGTATGTATTAGAATGTTAAAATAAACTTTAATTTAAATTATATTTTTCCAAATCAAAAACATGTATAAACCGTATTTTGAATTTTAGCATCACTTCTGTGTGATTTACTTTACAATTAACATTGAAAGACTTGTTGCGATCGACTTAGGTTTATTACTCTTCTATAATTACTTAACAATACGCTTATATACTAATTATCCTATTTATGTGTGTGGAGAGGCGAGTCACACACTACATAATGATGTAGTCAAAAGTAGGTATACTCACAAGTGAGAGTATACCAGCTAAGAGGTAGCTAGTAAGTACTAGGAGTACCTAGTAGGAGTACCTCTCTATGTTCCATAAAATGTCTCTGGTCTAGTTAATTTATACTTAAATTTTGTAAACATCGTTATTTTATATTTTGGTGTCTGACAAGCCGACTTCATGACATGATTCAGAGGCAAATATGATCTATACACCCCTGTAAAAGATGTAGTTGAAAAGAGTAACTACCGAGTTTCATGCCGGTTTCTTCTCGGTTGAAACATACGAACCGGTGGTAGATTCACATTATTAGTTGATTTTCTTGTTGAATTGACGATTTATAAGTGTTTGTTTCAAACCTATATAAATAATTTCGAAACCTATATAAATAAAGAGTATATTTTGACTTTGACTTTGAAGATTAAACCTATCCATAAATATCAGATTGATATTGTTACAAGACACGTAGCTTAAGCATTTGTTTTTTAGGAAATAAAACCAGGGCTTAGCCTGTTTTATCGTCAACTGTTTGTCTCTGATGCGGTGATTGTCACATCGAACCCGTGCTCCTTGGGTTCGATGTAAGTCCCACTTGACATCGGTACTCACTGATGTCACGGTCAATGTTAGGTATATCGTTGGTTTTGGTAACACATGTCAGAGTAACAAGCTAAATGTAATAATGTTATATTTTCATAATGACTGATCTAGTTCCAGTGAAATTCCAAAATAAATTACTGTGTGGGCTGTCAGTAATTCGAGAAGATAATCTCCTAATACGATCATTGATGCTTACGACAGTGTGGGTGGAGGCTTAATAAGTAATTTCTTATTATATAGTACAGATAGATTGGACTAATTAAGCTGCTTTCAAAATATGTTGATTAACGATTAGGATTCCGTTTTGAAAGGAAAATCGGACTCTTATTAATTTGTGGCCAATGCGGATGTTTTTGCGATTGTATGCATACTCACTCTTTAAGACTACACAAGTGGTACTATGGTGAAAAGAGTAAGTTTCAGTTGATGCGAAAACACTTACCTACTTATTTAACAATTTTTTCTAAGGAATTACTTCAATTGATTTTAGAAAATACATAGGTACATATTATCACGCCCTTTCGTAGTCCTCGAAGGGGTACGCAGAGTCAAACTGCCAGCAAGCCTCTTTAACCATATTCATTAAATAATAAAACTGGGCTGGGTTAGAAGGAAAACTGACAAAAAGTAGTGAAAAGTGTCTAGCTCGTCGCCTACACAATTATACACCCAAAACCCGATATGCCATTAGTCGCCTTTTACGACAGGCTAGGCAAGGAACACAGTTGGGGCATCCTTTTAAGTCCCAGACCGACATGGGACAAAAACTTTTGTATGGAAAGTAAAAAAAAACTTTCAGCAGTTTTAGCAAACAATTAAACCGAGATGGGTTAGATCGCAAATTGCGCTTTGTAACATCCTGCTGCACTATTGCAAGGAGAGGAAAAGCGATACAGGTAGTACTCTGCGATGCGTCAGATGCTGAAGGAACTGGCCGAGTTCCGTCCGGTGGATTCCCGGGTTGAACACAGCAATGATCGCGGGCTACCATGGGGGTTTAGCCGTGCAAGTCGGACACATTTTTTTATTGGTTATAAACAGTACAATAAATGATAAAAGAGTTATGAACTAATTGCATATTCACTTAAAGGTTAACACCACATACAAAAGGTAAACTCACAAAAATTACAATAAAATACAACAATAGGTACTTAAGTGATTTTTCAGTGTCAAAACTTATAAAATGTATTATAAAAATCATTTGGAAAGATCTAGAAGCATGACAAGATATATTTATTAGCTTACCCATGTAAACTAAGTCAAAGACCTTTTTAAAAATGAGTCTATACTATCCGAGTGCACGTCCACAACTTCACCACTTGAATTGTATAGGACGAATCTGCATACAGGAGAGTTCACACCTAACTTAGTTTTTCGCAACTCTCATATCCTGCTCTGTTCCTGCCGAGGCGGGCAGGAATATAGAGGGATTCCTCATCTAAAAAAAATCGCAAATTGTTAAAAATAAGTGGCCAGCCTGTCCTCTTAGGGCTTCTAGACAAAGAGGGAATATTGCTACTTTTAAGTCTCAGACTAACATGAGCTACCATTGCTTTAACTTATACGACCCAAACAGATGTTATAATTGCCTCTTCTGTGTAATGATCAAAATTCGAAAGCGATCGACACATATCGAGGTAATTTGAAGCTGCCTTAATAAGACGTAATATTACTTATCTTTGATCTGTATGATCACATTGAGTCGTGTATCAAATTATAAGGCAAGTTCTGAGAATTCGGCGGAACCGAATTTTAGTTACTATGGCAATTTCCGTGAGACGGGATATTGATGTAGAAGGGGAAACGCAATGTATGAAATTGGTTCAGGTTAGGGGAGATATCGACTAATATAATAAAAATAAATATCAGAGTACATCACATACATTGATCTGACTCCGAGGTAAGTAGCTTTAGCACTTGTGTTACGGATATCAGAATCAACAGTGGTATTATTACAAATATATACTTAAATATTCATATTAACATCTAAACACAGAACAAACACAGAATTTGAACCCGGGACCTCTTGGTCCTTAGGCGTCGCATTATATACCACTAGACCAACGAGGCAGTCAAAGGCTAGAAAGTATACAGGTATAATGCATATGTGTATATAATACTCAAGATAAATCCTTCATGCATTTTAATTACTGCAGTCGGCAATTTGTACCATACAATCGTAATGCATAACAATAATGTACTGTTGTCTGACCTTCCTGAATAAAACAATCCAATATTGTTTTCTCAATGACCGAGTTTCGGAATTAATTAAGACTGCATTCGTGAGAAATTAAATAAAAGTCATGGCAACTACAAATTTGCTACAAATCGTAATTTTTTATTATAACTAGGTTTTTCGTGATTTTTAACTATCATAAGTGGTGCTAATTGTGTGTGAGTTTTTTGCTGTGGCTTTGTCCGCATAGTATTTAGATTGAAGTTAAAGGGATACCTATATATACCTTTGCCTAAGTTTAGTTAAGTATCTAAACTTAGCATTACATCCAGAGGCGGACTAAGCCTGTTTAAGGTCCGGGGCGGCAAGGAGCTGTACGAGGTCCCCAGTAGGGATACGAGCAGTGTTGCTTGCTTGAAATGGGGGGCCGGCCCAGGACCAGAGACCTGAGGCGGACCGCCCTTTCCACTCCCGGTTAGTCCGCCACTGATTACATCCATTTGGATGTTGGAATCATAGGACAACACAATAATGGGATACAAATAAATAATCCTCACGCCCAAAATCACCAAAGGGGTAAAGGGGCAGCTGAGTTAAAGCGGCAGCTAGAGCCCTTAATCACGTTTAGCAAAAAAATTTAGAAATAATGTGATTAAGCTTCTTCAGCATTAATAGCAAAATTATATACTTACAAACATAAATAAATTTACATATCATCTTGACCGTAATACGAGTATAGGTAGGCAGATTCAAAGGGGCAACCTCCTTAACCACATTCAAACAATAAATAAAACTGGGCTGGGTTAGATGGACAACTGTAAAAAAGTAATGACAAGTGGCTCGTCGCCTATACAATAACACGCGCAAAACCCGATATATCCATATAGATATCCATTAATCGCCATTTACGACGTGCTCGGCAATGAACATATTGGACAAAATATAGCGAAATACTGATTGGTCGAAAATTGTTGAGTTTGTTCTCGATTGGACATCAGTTGAAATGGTATCAGTGACTAATCACCGATGTGCTTCAGTATTTATCATCTCCACTCCAAAGGCGTTCGATGTTTATGCTCGATATAACTTCGAATATATCACAAACTCTTACATTAATCACGTAAGTAGTATTTCTACGTCAAACTTAGTTCGGCTGTAGGGTTCACAGTAATCAATGTAAAGGGATTTGTAAGGGTTTGAATTGGAATTAAAGTAAGGTCATGTGTTTAACAGACTAACCCTAAATCTTTAAACTATAGAGATCTCTGATTTTCATTTGTAACGGAGCAGAACTATTTAGATAAAGTTGATTAAATATATCTAGTCCTTTGTAAAAGTTTTTGACGGCTTCATAGACAACAAGACGTGAAGCACTTTGTTTTTTTTTTCTATTTACTAAATATGTTTTTAATTGAGAAGTTACTTTTTGAAGCCGACTGTATATAATATATCTACCTGCTTACTAGCGATGAAGTAACGAATACTTTTATTAAAAGAGTAACTACCGAGTTTCTTGCCGGTTCTTCTCGGTAGAATCAACGTTCCGAACCTGGCGGTAGAATATTTAATTTGTATTATTATGACTATTCATAAGTGCTTTTGTCGAGCCTACATGAATAAAGATTTTTCTATTTCTATTGCTATTTCTATTAAAGGATATATAAGTATGACATAATTGAGTTTTTTTTTAATTGTTTTTTATACTCGTATTAATAATTAGGTCAGACTTTATTCTGATAAAAATAGTTTATTCTTTGTCAGTAGACGAGCAAAACGTCATAACTTGAGAAATGGACAACGAATAATAATTTATGGATAAACATATTTTTAATTTTAATCCATTATATAATTAAATACGAAAAAAAAATCTTTCTGTTACGTTTTTACGCTCAAACAACTCGATCGATTCTACTTCTCAGTCATTCTAATGAAGTCAGTCTTAGGAAGGCCTTTGCTACAATATAATTTATTTTTTTGTTATACTGTGCCTATCTTTTGGCGTTAGGATATTGCGACATTAGGGGCCGTTATATTGGGACTATGAGAGTGAATAAGCAGAGTTGCGCACACACCTGTGCACTATAATATCTCCTGCGCAGTCGACTAATCCTCGTTGAGATTGGCCGCCGTGATCGATATCGATTTGGAGGACATTATTATTATGTATATCCTATGGATGACATTGAATACTTTCCATGTCAGGAAACTGATAATGCGGGACACATAGATTTGAGACGGCGATAGATCACAAGATAGTTTTTTTGTTTGTTAGGAAGACTAAGTTTTGATATCCGCCCGTTATTTTTTTTTACATACAAACATTGCATTCATTGCTCACGTCTGCAATCTCCAAAGGGGACAAAGGTACTTAGAGGTAGTTTTTCGTAATATAAGGTCAGCAGTCAACATTGGAAACATAAAGCTCATTCCAAAGCTACGAAGCAATCCCAGCATACATTAATGTAGAAATTTCAATTTACTTTAGAAGACAAAATCATTTACGGGTGTCCGCAGCCGACAGGCAAAAGTTGGTAATAGTAGCTATTCCATAAATTGTCTAAACAGATGAAATTGGATCTTACGTTAAAGCAATAAGGTCTAAATGGGATGCATAAAATCAATCGAAAGTTTGTGAAATATTCTCATAATAACTATGCTGACGGTACACGAGTTGGAACTTTATTACGTTAGGATTAAAGTTGAAATTTGGTTTCAGGTTGGAGTTTCGACTCCAGACCGCAAACCGAGGGCACCTGGTATTCGCCTGACACCTCAGTTGTATGAGATATTGTTGTAATATAGGATTTTGTATGCTTTCCCCGTCTATGCGGTTGTAATCCGCGTTTCGACAAGACAAATATTGACGTAATTAATACCGTTGAGTCGTTAGCCGCTGTATGCACATCTCATGAGATATTCTGCGGTGTTTTGAGTGATGAGATGGGAATGGCGAGAACAGGTTTCGAAATGCCTTGATAATAAAAAACTAATTTGATGTATGACATTAATACAGCTATAGAATGCGGTCATATAAGAGATTTATACTAATGGTAAGGGAAATATAATATTGGGTTGTCTCATGAACAGCTAATCCCATCAAAAACAATACTTGTCAAAAAAAACAAGTCTCGCAACTCAGTTGTTCTACGGTAAAAAGTTGTGAGATCCATGTAATACCAAGTCGGTTATTAATATATTCAGTCTCTACTTAAGTGACTTTCTGTCTTAATACGTCCAGTCCCTAAGACCACGACCGTGGTCCATAACAATTGAAAATCAATTGTGTCTGGAATCTCCGTACTCGAAGCATTAAGTTGTTACGTAATAATTAACAGCATCTTATAGTGATGCATATCAATATTAAAAATCTTTAACGTTTTATATAAATATATTGAGACTCGGCCATCGCATAAAAACACGTGTAAATTCAATTATTTCTTCTAGGTCTGCTAGAAGTGCCTTAGAATTTTGATGATCGGTGAGTCAGTCAGTGAGTGACAAAATTAAGAAACCTTGACCCATTATAATTCTTAAACTACTGGTTCAAATTAAATGAAATTTGAAATATACCGTGTCTCTACAATGCCTGCATGGTTACTGAAAATTCAGTCTTCTAGTTTTATCCACAACGAAGTTACAGGGGGTCGAAAATGGCCTGAATTGCTTCGAGAAAAGGATGGTACGGCCGTGCCGCTTTTTTGCTCGACTTGGCGGGGGCACTGCCGTGCCTCCAGATAACACAAACAAGTCAGGCGAAAATGTATTAGGGAAATCAAATCTGATCCTAATAAAAAAAATTACAAACTTATCTTGTGGAATTATTTGTATTGAATGTTTGATGTTATAGTTTTGAAATCATTAAGTGGTGGCTATGACAACATGTAACACTGATTGGTAATTAATTAAAAAGTAATTCCATAAAAAAAAAAAAAACATTAAAAATATCAATGGTTTTATTATTATCTAATAGCATTCCTCTGAATGCTGTACCTATAGCCTCACCTCGTGCTATAGTGCTGTCCATAATATGAGGACATGAAGAAGAAGCTCCTGGTTAACACTCGTGGAGATAAGGGGCCAAGATACGATTGCGATCACGAGATCGCAGTAGTATCTTGGCCCCGAAGAATTTCCGAAGACGGCGGCAATTCGCGCACAAGTGGTATTGAAGGAGCGTACGAAAGCGTGAACAACGAGGAGCTGCATGGGGAGGAAATGGGGGTAGTTATACAGCGACAACGAAGGCTTTGCTGTGGCCTCATGCCCCAGATGGGGGAGAGTGACGAATAGGGTCAAGGGAATGAGAGAGACAATATTTATGAAAGTCAAGAATTGCGTGCGGTGGAGTGCAAGAGTCTTAGGGCACTCAATATCCACGCGCATCTTTCGCGTTTTGTCCAGAAAGACGAGATCGTCGAAGTGGCCATGATAGTTGGTGGGATGTACATATTACTCTCATCTAATTATGGCATATTTGTACATTACACTCACTTTATTGCAAACTCACAACAGGAGCTTACAGTGGACACCATTCTTCCCCGACACTGCAGTTCCCTGTACATTTGTCGCCAACTATGATTAATTGGGTACCCCGAACTAGCAACAGACATTTAACCCTAAAACAGCCGGCAACGCTAAACTTACGTAACCCGTAAATGCACCGCGTGGGGCAAATTGCTCCGGTCCGGTGCGACGCCGTTAACCCGTTTTTGCGCGGTGTGCAAGAAGCTATGACATATTGGCCCGGCCGTTATTCGTTAAGGGGGCTACTAAGAATGGAGTTATCGGGACAGGTTGGTTTTTATCTTCTCCGATTTACTGGTAAGAAGTGCTAAGTCAAATGTAGGCAGGAGATTTTATCATAGGTCATTTGTTTATACGGGCTACGTGTCAAAGGGGCAGCTTGTCTCAATTTGAATGGCATTCCAAAAAAATTAAAAGTATGTTAATATTTCAGATTTTCATGTATTACACAGGTTACAACTTTTCTTTTTTGCTGGAAAAAAATTATATTCCCAAGAGCTCCAATAGCACATCTAAGTGGCTTAACATTGCGATTTGTGTCTTTAAAGTGAAATACTAATGGACTGTGATAGTTACTGGTTTTAGCAAGCCTGGTAATTTGATTTAGATCTTGAATCGGCATCTTGGGTCAAATTAATATAGTGTAATTTGTCCCATTTTGGTCTGGGACCTGGCCTATGTTGGTCTGAGACTTAAAAAGAATATGCCAACTGTGGTTCTTGCCTTACATGTCGTAAAAGGCGACTAATGGTATATCGGGTTTTGGGTGTGTGATTGTGTAGGCGACAGGTTAGCCGCTTGTCACTACTTTTTCACAATTTTCCATCTAACCCAGCCCGGCTTTATTTTTGGCTGAATGTGGTTGAAGGGGCATACTGCTCCTTTGACTCTGCCTACCTTTTCGGGGATTATGAGCGTGATGTTATGTATGTATGTATGTATATGTATTAATGTAGTGTATACTTTGACAAGCTCGATGGCACATTCAGTAGTGACCCTACCCCATGCGCCAAGAGTTGTGGGTTCGCTCCCCACCCAGGACAAATATTCGTATGATGAATACTTGTGTTTGTTCTGTGTCTGGGTGTTAATATCCAATATTTAAGTATATATTTGTTATACCACTGTTGATTCTGATATCCGTAACACAAGTGCTTAAGCTACTTACCTCGGAGTCAGATCAATGTATGTGATGTCGTCGGATATTTATATATTTATACTAAAAATATTATAGAAGAGGTTTTTTCCTTAAATAAATTGTTTCCAAGTATTCCTTAGTGTCAAGACAGGCGCTACCAACAATGTGCTAGAAATATGAATACTAACACAAATAACTATAAAAATAAGATCATTACTGAAATTATAATAAAATAACAGTTTACATAACCTGTTAAAGTTGGTCGGAGCCTTAAATCCTTTACGGGAGGTGGAATAAGCTTTTTGCATTCATTTAGTCTCGTCGGTGTATTATGGTAACATTTTTTATGATGTTAAGTAATATTCAAGTAGCGGTATTAACTCATTCTAAGATGGCGAAGTGATTGTATTCGATTAAAGATTAAATTGAGGTTAGTATACAGTTTAATTCTTGTGTTACTAACTTTCGCCCGTAGCTTTGTTCGGGTGAATGTGACATTTCTTAACCTGAGTTTTTAAATTGGTCGATTTCATACTTTTTTTTTCTGTCAAAAATCAAATGTTTTAAGTTCGAATCACTTTATTTTATTTTTCACGTAAAATCAAATAAAACATTTTCTAAACGCAAAACTTCGACAATCTCAATAAAATAGCCAACTTGCATAGATTTTACCTGTTATTTGAAAGAAAATGCAAAGAAAAAAGTCAAAGTGGCTTTAATAAAAAACCGTAAGTAATAATATGTTTTTTATTTATCTTTTTATAACAAAGGTAGGTATATACATTTAACAAGCTCAGTATGTAGGTATGTAGCAAACTAACTTTATTTCATTAAGTATGAACAGCAATTCGCTTAAGTAAAATGATGTAATTGTACACAAAGTTATCTTAATTACATGTAAAGTGAAGATTAAATGCCGAAAGATAAACACGGTTGAAGAAAAAGATAAATATACTCAAAGCAAAGTGCCTATCCATAAATAGTATCGGTCATAGATCATGTATATCTATCGCAGGCAATTTGTATGATTCCGCCGTTTACATACGGTGTCGTCAGTTTAAAAACGCTCGCAGTTATGTATTATGCCGAAGGCTATAACTCGATCAATTGTTGTAATTTCGACGTTGGTTGTTATTCTTCGGTTCTGGCTGTAGGGTCGCAGTTGTACCTAACACTCGTCGCTTCGCTCGTCGTCGAACCTATTATTTTAACTTCTACCTAACCTGGCCTAAACTAAATACTTGCGGCATACTATATAATGACCGCAAATACATTTTGCCTTCGGCATAATACATAACTGCGAGCGTTTTTAAACAGACGACGCCGTATGTAAACGGCGAAATCATACAAATTGCCTGCGACATATCTACCTAGATGACAAATACGAATAGTTATTGTATAAAACGAACCGTAAAATAGACACATCTTAGACACTATAATACTTTGTGAGATTGTCTTCTCGTTACAAACCAATGAGAAGTTGTTTGGTTTAACAGTTAGTATAGTCTAGCGTGGTCACGATACTAAGGTGGCCAAATTAGACACCTGTTAGGAGGACAATATTTTTTTTATGATAAACATGGTCTTTGTCCTTCAGTGATGAATGGTTATAGGTACTAATAAAATTAAAGTCTCGGGTAAACCTAGTCCATCCTTACTACTACAATTCTAAAAGTAATAAATAAATAGTTCTAAATCAAACAGCCAATAATACTATCTTGGTATCTAGATTTTCTTTGAGACAAGCCATCTAGTCAAATATTCATGATAGAAGTTATCAATTCGACGAACTCATATCGTCTAGGTGTGGCCGGCGAAAAGCTACGCCCTGCAATGATTAGTTTTAAATTGGGTACAGTCAGACTGAGTAACGTCTAAACGCACTTTTTTTTAGATCTTGTGGTATACAAATATATAGTTAAATATTCAATATTAACACCTAGACACACAAACTCAAGTATTGATTATACGAATGTTTGTCCTAGATGGGGATCGAACCCACAACTCTTGGCTCATGCGCCAAGAGTTGTGGGATGCGGCAAGGTCACTACCGAATGAGCCATCGAGCCAGTCGAGCCGATTATAAAAACCTAAGGTAAGTTCACGTATGAAAGTGAGAGTGTCTTTAGGGATTGCAATGCTGGATCCAGTAATCCAGACGTGCTGGTTCAATACTGTTACATTTCAATCCCTACTAGAGATCCATAGATTAAGAAATCTGGGTCCCAAAATGCCTGCTAGTAAGACCTTCGAGTTTGGGCTCATGTAGACTCTTCTTAACTCGTTCTGTTCATATTTCCTGACGAAGAGGACGTGATACGAGGATTTGATGACAATAACCTGAAGCTGGATAGATGGAACCTTTTTTTTTTTCGCGGGGAATGCATTAGGCATCGTCACGCCATCCAGGGGAAGATGACGTGGTGTGTGAGACTCCCAGGGCCCTCTGAAACGGAGGACCCCTATCCGGCCAAGATGGAGTGGCCGGGGTATAAGGAAGGGTGGAACCCTGGAATGCCTTCTAAGGTGGTTTTATGAAATGGGCAACCTATCCTTACACCTGGTATGGTTTGGTCCTTGTGCAAAGCCGGGGCGTGTCGCATGTTAATAATATTTTAAGGAAATGTGATTTAAGTAGTTATCTATCAGAATTAGATTCGACAATTAATTTACAAAGTATAAGTAAAAATAAAATTTAAAATTTTAAGTAACTCTCGACACAAAAAAAAAAACTATAAAAAGTATAAACAATATTTAATAAATTTCTCTTTCAGATTTTTAAATGATTGATATATAAGAAATGATTTTTTACTCTTTATAGTATCACTTATTACTTTTTGTCTTAATCTTATTTCTTTCTTCTAATAGAAATAACTTAAGTCAATACATGTTAGGGCAATAATACTTTATCTATAGGGTATTATTATTGTGTTAATTTTACCTAAGTGCACATTAATCAACTAGGTGACACATGCGGTTTCCCTTCATGTATAATTGTCACTAACATTTTGATCACCAATTTTTATTATTAGGTAAAATATTAACACATGATTTTTAACACATGAATAAACCCCTTTAGTAGTATTAACATCAAAAAAATATTAAGATTAATATATCCATTTAACCTTTTACTATTCTTCCATCCCACTGCCCATCCATATAATATAATATATATTAAATGTACTTTAATCAAATCCTCTTAATAACCAATCAAGTACCCAGCACATAATTATGATGTTTAATTTTAATTGCTTAATTACTCTAGCTTTATTAATAATTTAATTACCAACAAGTAATAACAAGCTATATTACCTACTAGTGATGTGAATTGGTCTTGATATATAGTCGGGACACTAAATAGGTATCGAATATACCGATATAGAAAACAATGGCAATACCAAGAAACCTTCGCGGGAGTCCTCAGAAGATCCTACCAAAGTATCTATAACATCATAATTATGTTATTGGCATAGGTACGGATAGCTATGTTTGGAAAAATGACATGCCTACAATCAATTCCAAAGAGGTAGACGGAGTTAAAGGAACAGCATGCTCATTAAACCACTTTAAACAAAAAAAAAATAATTGAGTTAGATAAATTAACTAACTAACTAAACTTCATGTCACTTCCCTACCGGGGTAAGCAGAGAGTATCGAACGCCATATGGCACAGTCCTTATACACCTCATTTGTTGGATAAGATAGAAAAAATGTAAAAAAACTAGTAATAAGTGGGAAACTTGTTACTTAGCCACTCAATACATCATTAATGGTCTTTTACGACATATAGACAAATAACACATTTGTTTTATTATTTTTTTGTAATAATTTTGCTCAAAACTAATATAATATTTGCAATAATAAATAACTAGTTTTATTTCACTTCGTTACCGGTATCCAAAAATCTCAGTTTCCGATAAACATCACTACTTAGTTTTCGGGTTGTTATAGGCAACTGTTATTGATACCGAAGATTTAGTTAATTAACAAAGTTCTAATTATTAATAGGATGCTTCTTGTGGAGTTCGAACAACTGGTTTGTCTGAGCCTCCGAGGGGAGTCTGAAAACTTTTCGTGTTTATCTTATTTTGTTTAAAGGTATAACAGTTTGTTTTTGAGTTTTGTTTTTTTTTCTATAACTCGCCTGTATTAAATGCTGCTAGAGTTTAAGAATGAAAAAGGAAAGAAAAATAGCTTTAGCTAAATTTTGTGAAACGCAAACAATAATTTTTCATTTTAAAATGAAAAATTTCAGTATCCCCGCGAAAAAATATTAATATTTATTGCCTTAAAATCTTAAATGTGGATTGTCTTGATTTTTACTCGCTACTAGAATATAAGTAATAAGCTTAAAGTTTTACTTTATTTTTTCTTTTGAAGAACCCTAGGAGTACGGGTAATAGGAAACTAATGGTAGCAATCTTTCGATGAACATCTTTTTCGAAAAACGTTTTCAGATTGAATTCCCCCATTAAATTCAGTCTGTTACATAGACGTCAAACTTAAAAACGGTATAGACATACACCGTATAATAGTTATAAAAAAAGCTGTCGTCGTGGATAATAATACTACTTTTTTTATTGGTTGAGGTTATGCGGACCTCACAGGAAGCGGTGGTAGCTCAATGATAAGGACGCGCGCCACATAACTAAGCGGTTGCGCTCAAACCCGAGGAGCACGTACCTCTGGATTTTTCAAATCTATGTACGTATTTATACCACTAGCTCAGCGGTGAGGGAAAACATCGTGATGAAACCTGCAAATACAAACAACTTTGGATTTGTAACCATGATCCAAAAATTGTCTATCCCCAATCTTAGGGTCACGAAGGTCAGATCGGCAGTCGCTTCAATGTAATTATCAGACTCGCTAAATCCTGGATCATAGTCTAAGCGGGCCCCGTCTAAACACGGGACATACGCTAGGAAGATGATGATGATATCTCATGCGTGTTACGATAAATGTTAGTTATGTGTTACGCACAGATCAATATCCCCCGCTACTTACATTATGACCTGAAAGCTAAACCCAAATTAAAGTTTTATTTTGATCATGATTTAAGGAGGTCACAGCTCTCAGTCGCGGGCGCACAGTGTAATGGTTTCACTGTGATTCATGAAATGTTAACGGTACTTAAATCTAGACTAGACACCAATAAGAATAATAATGCACACTTATATTTCAATCAGTTTAAAATGATTTGTCAAATTGAATTTGAGTTTGCTCTGATATCATAAACTTTAATTGGGTATGGTGATTTGACGTGGTAATATTTTAAGTGATTTTTTGAAGTTTATATAAGTAAAGAGATTTTAGATTTGACGACCCAAATTGCTATTGCAATACAAAATCTATGTAAGTATTTGGATAGTAAAAGTGTGCCAATGTATTATTTGACACTAATTTATACTTAAAATTAATTTAAAACTAGCCGATGCCTTGTATTAGACGTTGATTAGTACGTTTTGTATACTGCGAACTTTCAGAATTAAATTCTAATCTTACCTGGTCAACTAGCCTGACCTACCAACCCTAATGAATGCGTCTAAATGAACGAAATAAAGAAGCAATGGTCTCAATCCAGATGACGATATAATAAGCTATATTAATTTTGAGTTTCACTAACTAGACACACGTGTGTCCAGTCTCTTGTGGCGAGTTAGTGAAAAACCCAAGTTTTTTTAAAAACTGTTACTGAAACGTGTTTCAGCATTGATTACTTTTTTTTTTCGTCGACTGTACTAACATCTCACCCTTAAATGGATTACGAACCAATCTGGCACAGACGGATTATAAATATATTAAGAATTAGAATAAGAATCATACGTCTAATATCTGCTATGAAAATATTTGGAAATTTGCTCGAGTTCACCGAGTAATTGAAAATAAACATACCAGTAAGTCTAGACGTATTAGTTGTTGAGGCAGAAATAGTAATACATCACTATCTTGATTTAATAAAGTACTTTGAGTATGTAGAAACAAATTCGAGCTTTGTTTTGATTTTTTTTTGTTGTGTATAAGACATGATTATAGTATAGGTATTCTCATAAAAATAAATAAGATAAAATGTTAAAATATTTTTTTATAAATGTTAGGTACTTAGCTAATACTTTTATTAGAATAATTAGATTACTTACAACTTTCCAATATTAGCCCAGATACAATTTCTCGCTGTTTTAATTTTCTAAGTTATGTTCTGTAAGCCTAGTCGAAACTAAAATAAAAAACTAAAAATACGCGGGACTGTAAGCAAACATTGAATTGTAAATAGGTACACAATAGGATATTTTTAGACAACCAAACAAAAACGCGTTCCATTATCTTCCTGAAGATAACATTATTTTCACTCAATCACCGTTATAAGAAAGAAATATCTTAGTTCATTAATTTATTAAAATAAATGCAAATTTATTCTATTTGTCGAGCTTACATCAGCCGCAGTAACAATAGGTTCAATGAACTTCGCCATTTTATCGGTAATGCCAATCAGTTCCGCTTCAAATTGGGCAAAAAATGGTCGAAACTCCCCGTGTCTAATTATCTTGATTAATTAAGTAATTAAAACAATGGACTTTAAAGTTCAGTTGCAGAGAACGCTACTGAAATTGCAATCCTTTGGCTACCATTAGATATAGTTGCATGTTATTGGGGTGCCAGAGATGCTGTCTAAAGATGGTTACTTCATGTAGATATTGCCAAATTTATAGTTTGCAAAACCTGGTCAGGAGTCAGTGGTGACAGATTACCTATTGCATTAAAACTTTGTGAAAATATTAAGGTATCCTGTACACTGCTGAAATATAAGGCCGATTTAAATCATCCATCAACCAAAACCTTTAAACACGTGTTTGTACCGATTTTATCGAAGATCTTTTCATAGATGGGCCATTTTACTGATTAATCATTTCATCAAAAGGCCATTTAACCGAAAACTTAGACATATCTTCAAACACAGACACGCGGATATGTTAAGATTGTTTATACGTCATTATAGGTACAATCTAGCAGGTAACATGTAAAATAATGGATAAATACGGCCTATTTTTTTTCAGGGCACAGGACTCTTCCACCTCTGGCTGGGATGTCGTTCCCCTGGAGCGTAAAATGTTGGAATGCTGCCACATAATGACTGTCAGTATGGAATTTTATTAAAAACAAATTCCATATTAACCTAATTTAGAATATTAGGTACTGAAGAATTGTGCCATATGGCGTTCGGTTCTCTCTGCCTACCCCGCTAGGGAAGTGGCATGAAGTTTAGTTAGGTAGTTAGTTAGTTATAATCACCAGGCCTTTTAACAGTAGATATTTTTAAATAGTGATATTGAAAGTAGTAGAGTTAGTATCTATAGTAGGTATTGTGTCAAATATAGAATGGATACATACTTATAACGGTTGGATTTTTTAATTGAAAATATCCTATGCGCCTATTTTTGTTCTAGGTCAACTTTTGATGTGTCATATATCGATATAGTTATACAACACTAGTACACCGAGACTCGGACTTTCTACCTTAACATTAGCCTCCGCAGTAACGAACAAAGAAGATTCCGTACAACTCCCGATAGTGCCCATACGTTTGAGGGAGGCGCCGATGACCCGGATTTATGTCGAATTACCTATCCCATAGCACCATAGTACCCTATTGACCTTGTTTTGAGTGGGCGTGCCAAGTTATGGGAAACTAGGGTTATCCCTCAAATTAGTATTTATATAAAAAAAAATATAACTAACTAAACTTCACGCCACTTCCCTAGCGAGGTAGGCAGAGAGAACCAAACGCCAAATGGCACGATCCTTACACACCTCACTTGCTTCTTCAACATTCATGATCCTTTTCATACAAGCTCTACGGCTTTTATGACTCCTAACATCACCTTCTGTTAATACACGACCCCTCTGATCGTGGTAGGTGATCCTGGGCCTTCCGCGGCTTCTACATCCTTCCACTTTCGCATTGTATATTTGTTTAGTCAATCTTTCGTCAGCCATTCTTTCCACATGTCCGAATCACTGGAGCATGCCTCTTCTTACCTTGACTCCGACCCTGTTTTTCAGAAAAAGCTATTTTATAACTAAATGTGGTTTAAGAAGCTCATTGTTCCTTGGACTGTACCTACCCCTTCGGGGATTGCAGGCGTATTGTTAGGTATGTAAAAACAGCAAGTACTTGGGTCTACTTACATTTAAACCAGTACGCCCGTAATCCCCGAAGGGGAAGGAAGAAATACGTACCTAGTTGATAAAAATAAACATATTTCATAATATCTTTCTATATCACTTTATCATTAGGTAGTAGACATGTCCTGCATGACGTGTTCAAAATAACCTAATTTTTGTTGATAATATAACCTAAATATATACATAATATCACGCCTATAATCCCTGAAAGGGTAGGCAGAGTCAAAGGGGCAGCAGGCTTTAACCACATTCAGCCAAAAATAAAACTGTTAGATTGAAAATTGTGGAAAAGTAGTGACAAGAGGCTAGCTTGATATTGTAACGTTAACGTTGATTAGTTAACTTTAATGACACCGATGTAATCTGGGGAAATAACATCACCTCGGTGGCGATACTACCAATCTATGCAACTCAAGTCCCGTAAGTATCTAAAAAAAATAAAATGGAATGAATAATCGTCGATACATCTCTATAAACACAGCATACAGAATAAAAGAAAGAGACTTACAGAACCGGTGACCGTATATCACTTGGGCCTGCATAAATATGCCGAATTCCCTTTTTCATTTATTAGGAGGAAAGGACTATGATTTATGAAATACCTACGCCTTAGGTTTTATTGCCAGAAGACCGTCGGAATTGTGCGGGGGAGATCATAAACTTTTTTTTATTATTGTCACTCCCGCTCGACGTCAGTTTGTTGGGAGCGTGATTTTTTACGGCATTCCTTTGTTTTAATTTCTTTCGCGGCGCTGGACTGATTCTTTTCGGCCATTGAGACATCGGCCGTTTTAGTGTCTCAATTTATTGGCGCTCTTTATTAGCTGACAAATTGGCTTATAGCTTCGCGATGTTTTTTGTAAAAAAAAAAATAATAAAAAGGAACTTTTATGATTCTCACGTAATAAAATTTAAATATTTTTTCAAATCATTAAATGTTTGAACTGATTTTTAATTTACATTGTCACTTTCTCAAGTAAATAACTAATTAAGTACGTCGATGGGGTTATAAATTATCGTTATAAACATGCCGACTGATCCATTTTAGAGGAAATATTACAACATGAAGTTAGCTATGTGGTTTTATATTAAAGGTCACTTCATAAGTAAGTAGTAATTTTTATTCGTGTTAAAAGTACATATAGTGAAACGTCTTAATGTTTTATCTAGCAAAGGTCTGTTGTCGCGGGCCAATTCTTTAACCAGCTTAAAACAACTTCATTATCTTTAACCCGTACACAAAATAGCAGTGTCTCCTAAAAATACGGGCAATATGCCCCCACGTGGGTATTATGAGAACGAATCTCCTCCCTTCAGTGGAGTAAAGTAGGACGTTATAACCATTAGACTCCAAATACAGATTAATACCTAGTGGCTTTCAAATACAGTCTCAGAGATTGATTCGATTAAGTGAAAGCTAACTTTTAGCTAATTGTTTCAGGATTTGTCATTTTAGATACCTAAAGCTTTTACTTATCTCTTGATATAGGTGCGGTTATCAAATCTATGTTATTCAATTAGAATCGTTTATATGATGTGGAAATAAATTAAGGGGGTCATGAATTATATTTTTATTTTATGGATTCGGCTCGAAATATTTTAATCCGAATAAATTGTAAATATATTTATATCTAAATCATTTAAAAGTTTAAAAATATATATAAAATATCTTTTATTATGAAATTATTCCTTCCTACCATGACAAATTGGATTAGTGTTTCATGCACGGAGAGTACCTATTATACATATAGTACAAATTTATATGTAGGTAGGTATGTCTGTGTAAAAATTACAGATGTATATTTACAACTTTATGTATGTGAAACATTATTCGACCATTTACCTACTCCAAATTGTTACTTACACTTCCATCGGTTAAAACGTCTGTCGAAATAAAACAACGCCTGTAGCAGGAAGCGAGGCAATTTACCATAAATCTAACTGAAGATGAAAATCGTTTCGAGGCGTTTTTAACCTGGGCCCACCATTGTTTTGGATACGCCTTCCAGTTTTGTTTCGCTTTCAAGGATTCCGTAACAGAAGGGCGCCTATGAAACCCTTTTACTGAGATTACGATGTCTATATTGAAAGCTGTGTCTTTATATTGTAATAGGCGACTCGTTAAAATATGTCGATGTGATTGAAATTGGTCCCAATCAAGTATTTTTTTAAATTACCCTAGCCGTACTAGCTAGGATAATTTAACTAATTTTAGCCTACTAAGATTAGTTAAAAAAAATAGTTTTGTTAGGTAACCAAAGACCCCCTTTTTATTGTGTTGTCAACTCATACAAAACCAAAAAAGGGAAGATGATTTCAGAACGGTACAGTAAATGTTTAACCAGTACCTACGCTTGTTTAAAAAATATCACTTATATATTTTATATTTTTTTCTTTCAGTACCCACTCTTAAAGAAAATACCTGAAAAGCCCTCTAACCCAGCCCGGCTTCATTTTTGGCTGAATGTAGTTGAAGGGGCATGCTGCCACTTTGACTCTGTCTACCCCTTCGGGGAGTATGGGTGTGATGTTATATATATATATATAAAGAATTTAAATAACTTTGATTCGACTCACATCAGCAAAAAAGCAATTAGGTACCAAGAAAGTATTAGGTACAAGTCGATCAAGACTCCAAGATTCCCCGATAAAAAACATTTCAGTTGTTGGGCTGTATGTGTAAGACTTTTATTTAATAATCAATTAGGCCTCACCAAAATATCCTAAACATTTCACAAACAGGCAGCCTTACCACTAACGCTCATCAACGCAATAGGAAATGACAGTGAGGAATGTTCACTTTAACTTGAAACTTAATTATGATTGCAAGGTGTTTGAAAAACAGATGTAACCAGATCTGTTCTTGCTCTGGTATGTAACAATAATAATAATAATAAAAGTAGTAGTATATACAGTAATATTAATATAATAGCATAGTGAGTTATGTCTAAGCTACTTTTGTGAGAGACTAGTGTCCATATTAGGGTAATCCCTAGTATTGACACCAATCTTCAATGTTCCAGATATATTCTGGTAGATTAAGGATCGTTTGCTATTCTAGTGGTAATTCTGTTGACTACAGAAAATCATAATAGAAAGTCTTAATCTAAAAATTGAGACTGTATATTTGAATTAAAGCTTTCTTACAAATGTATACCTACTTAGAGCAAAGCAAGTATGACAAAACTAGCAGCACCACGCAGTTTCACCTGTATGTTTCCCGTTCTTGTGAGAATACGGAGATAAAACAAGGGCTATGTTATTTGCTGATGAAATAGCTTCCCATTTGTTAATGAATATTTTAAATCGATTTAGTAGTTCCAGAGCTTATTCAATACAAAGAAACAAAATAAAATTTTTCCTCTTTATAATATTAGTAGATAAATGAATATCAGACGACATCATACGCATTAAACTTAAACGCTATAAGCAATTGAAGACTGGTAAATAATTCCTTACAGAACTATTACCTAACAACTTTACTGACCTAACCTACACTGTACCACAACCGCACAATCAGAGACAAGACAACAAACCCTGCTAATGTACACTCTCGCATTTATTTACACAAAATCCTAATCAAGGTTACACACGTGCCGATGACAGTGCCCTTACCCTCACGAATATTTAATTAAAATATACAACCACTGGAGTCCGTTTAAAATATATAGGGTTGCGGGTGCTGACCGACGCAGCTGCGTTGGACGGCGCTGCGGTGGTATTATTTCAACCCTGCACTGGACGGGTGTAAATGAATCTATCGATAAATGCGTGGTAATGATAAGCTGGGATTCAGTAAATCAGTAGGTTTATTGAGCGGTTCGAGAAAATAATCTGGTAGTCGCTTAAAAACCTTTCAAGTTGACGACGATCAAAGGAAACTAAATTGTACTGAAATTTCATAAAATGTCAACGTATTTCACACAACTATCCATAGTCCCTACTATGAAGTGAAGGTAACTTAGTCTGAGTCCAGAGCATTATTCCGAAACTGTCTGGCCGACCGTGAAATCTCCGGATACCTAGTAATTTCGCCGATAATATATTCTACGAATATTTGTTTCGCTAGTCGATTTGCCGATAACACACTCTTTAACTTTATAATATTTGTATAGATGTATAGATTCAAAAGCAAACTGTCCATAGGTAAAAAGATAGCTCGTAGAATCATACTATTGGCAAATCGACTAGCGGTGAAACGATAATTCGTAGAATATATCATCGGCGAAATTACTATTCGGAGTTTTCACGGTCGTTCAGACAGTTTCGGAATAATGCTCTGGACTTACTCCCTGCATGTCAATTAGTCATGAAAGATATTATGCCAATAGTTTAACCTAGAGATGCACGAAAGAGTCTCTTAGAACACAGTCAGATTAATTCTTTGCATTTTTAAACTTCCCTGAACTAGACTTCCAAATTTCGGTGTCACTAGTCAGTGTAACACCGTTTTTTACGTTCTTTACAAACACACATTTTCTATTGCTCTGAATCGGCTCAACCGTAATTCCTGGGGTAAATGCTCAAATTTTCGGGTCCGCAGCTGTGCCCAGCACACTCGTATTATTTTAATGTGCTCGAATTAAACAAGCTGTGAAGTTATTAGCGCTGGGTTATTTTTGCGGTGCTAACTGGGGAGGGGGATTACGTTCGGTTCCTCCTTTATGGAAAGGGAACGGGTAGCAACTGTTTTTAGGTTTACAATGATGAATTATGACATTGATAGTCTGAATAATACGGAGCAGTATTTGATAATGAGCTTTTTTTAAGTAGGTACTTTGTGTTTTTATTCGGAAGTAGAAGACAGTGCATTTAAACTTTCCAGAGTGCAAATTTCTGATTTGAAGTCAGTTGACATATCCGGGATGTTCTACTGAAACGCGTAGCTCAAATGTCTTAACCTAGCCTGAAATTGTTATTGATAGTAAATGCTAAAGCCGCGTTCCTTAAAGAGATAATGAACCATAAGAGTTTGGGAGGATCACAAAGATATCTTGCACCAAACCACAAAAGAAGTACTCAATGGAACATAATATACGTATCTTGTAGCAGTTAAATGTCAATAGGCTGAATATGATATTGTTGTTGTACGCACGATCCGTCATAGGCACTACAAAAAATTGTCAGCCGTAACTCAAGTCTCACGAAAAAGCCGCTCGCATTATTATTATGTATTATGCTTTATACGTAATGTTTTGTAGTAACAACGGGCCCGGGGGCCATTACTCCAGCTAATGTTCGCTGGAATACGGTATGTTGTGAGAAAAACACGCTGATGCTATCCAAGTCATATTTACGAGGTGAGGCGAGATCTCTCTAGTTAATTTGGTTCTAGACAAAAACTTGGTACTCACACTGATATATTAGGATGCAAGGTTGATAAATGAATGTGAAATAACTACGCAGGTACGATTTTTTGTGTTTTAGACCGCAGTTGAAAATAATAACAGGAAAATATATTATTGTTTACAGTGGAATATTTGCAAAAAGGATTATGGATAAGCGTGAATAGAAATAATAAAAAAAGGATCGTTATTTTTAAAGTTATGGAAAGAAATTGATTTTTTACTTTTTTACAAGAATGTTGTGTAGGCGACGAGCTAGCCACTCGTTACTACTTTTTCACTATTTTCTTTCTAACCCAGTCCAGTTTTATTTTTGGCTGAATGTGATTAAAGGGGCTTGTTGCCCCTTTGATTCTGCCTACCCCATCGGGGATTATGGGCGAGATGTTATGTATCCTGTTCAGATTTTTCTTCCCGAGTCTGTCGTTTTGAGAACCATTCATTTGATGGTCAAAGAAAATCTATACTAATATTATAAAGCTTAAGAGTTTGTTTGTTTGCTTGAATGCGCTAATCTCAAGAACTACTAATGCGATTTGATAAAAATATTGAAGTGTTAGATATCCCATTTACCGAAGCAGGCTATATGTATAACATTGACCATAAACGCGGATAAAACCGCGGGCACAGCTAGTGAATTATAAAATTGCTTAGTTTTAAACTAATTTACAGTTCGTGTGAAAGATACGATGCATTTATAAATCTCTTACCCAGTTGCATTATTTAGACAGTTCCCAAGAATGCATTGCCTTTGTTTCAGAGTATCCGACAAAGTTAGTCAAGAAACATACTTTAACTTTTTAAAGGCTTATGCGAGTTTTACTTTACTTTTGCTAAAACATTCCTTGTTTTTATGCGACGCGCGAAGTTGGGTTAAAAACATGTTTTTTTGGGGGCACGTTATGGTGTGTTTTATGCAGAGTTGGAAAACTTGAAGCGTCTTCATTAAAATAAGGCTTTATGTATAAAACATTTTGTGTGCTTATAAAATTAGAATATATATAATACTGAACGGTCATATAGCAATGTATTAGCTAAGCGCAATTTATACCGTTTCTAAAAGAGTTTTAATTCAGAAATCGTTGCAGCTCCAAAACTTTGAAACAAGAACAGGGCTTGATGGTAAACAGTTAACATGGATTATGGAACTACAACATCACAGGTGTTACAAGTGTCATGTCTTCTTGCAGAGGGGATAGGCATCCAACACTCTCACTCACTGAATGAAACACAGCAGAACTGTCCGATACCTTATCACGATCTGTGAGAAATTAATATCTCCTCCAGTTAAGAAGTAAATTTTTCATTCATGCTACCTAAAAGTCCTCAAGAGCATAATGGCCCCTATAAAGTTAATTTGAAAATCCAGACCAGATATTTACAAGCTTCCTGATACATAACAACAACTTTAAACTATAAATATATTTATATTAAAGAATATCGTTCGTTGCATTTTATTTTAAATAGCAACTGCCTCACCGAGTCCCAGCTCGCGGCTCGCAGTTCATTCCGACTGAACATAATTCCGCTGCAAATTCTCGGACAATTGTTTAGTCGGAGCGGCTGGCTACGCTGCATTAGGGCTACAGTGCTGTGTAAATCCGTTTTACAACATTAAATAGACATGTGTGTTGTTTTTGTACCATTTAGCGAATAACAAATGTAAATAATATGTTTTTGGTTTGATAATTTAAATTTATTATTACTGATAAATACAAAGGATGTTTATGATGATATTTAGTGATGATGAATGATGATATTTGGCTATAACTATAATTCTGAGTTAGCTATAATTATAGCCAAATCATTCAAAAAATTAGGGATCATATAGCCTTTGATTTTAGCCAAATATGGGTTACATGTGCTTTTGAAATATGTCTTACAGCGTTATTATAAATGTGATAAAATCAAATCTTGATAATTATTAATTTGAATCGAGTTCCAATTTTACGTTCCTACTAAATAACTACAATCTTTCTGTAGAATAATACCCGGAATATTATTAATTTTAGTTTATTTCCGAGGTCTGCGCAAAAGAAGTCACAGGAACAACTAAGAATCAAGAGTTAATTAATGCGATAGTGATTATATCCTTTTACTTTTTAACCGACTTCCAAAAAGGAGAAGGTTCTCAATTCGTCTGTATGTATAATTACATTTGTGTTACTTAACACACTTATTTTTTTTTGACAATCCATTAAAATGACGTCAATTGACTGAGCTGTCAAATACAATACTGCACCCGGTTTTTATTTTCATTCGGTTCAAGTGAATGCAATTTTACAGAAAGTTCTCATGCAGTTGTTCAGCCGTACCGGAACGCTTTGTCCAGTAATTTAAAGCTCTATAGTGCAGTAATGTTGCTTCATCCATGACGTATGGGAGGTAAAATAATTGAGAACTTTGCATGGATAAGTGTGATTCGTTGGGATGAGCGTCAATGCCATGTTTATGGCGTTCTATTACATCACCATAGACTAAATAGTACCACTAGGTATCTACGTTTCGTTGCTACATTAGGAAAACTTTTAAGAGCAGGTTTGAGCAAGTTATTTTTGGATTTTTTGTGTAATGTTGTGTTTGTGTTAAATAGTGTTTTAGTTAAGAAGAGGTCAAAAATGTCTATGAATGATTCATAGTTTTGAGTATGTAATTGTGTAGGCGACAAGTTAGCCACTTGTCACTACTTTTTCACTATTTTTCTTCTAGCCCAGCCCAGTTTTGTTTTGGCTGAATGTGGTCAAAGGGGCCTGCTGCCCCTTTGACTCTGTCACTCCTTCGGGGATTATGGGCGTGATGTTATGTATGTATGTATGTAATGATTCCTATATACACCACCACAGTATACGACGGCGATGCCTGATATAAGTTATCTTATTTAAAATTTGGTCAGCTTCATACTCTCCCGCATGTCGAGATAATCGTCATGGAAAACTTTGTTACAAAGTCAAACACACATTCATTCATTCATTCATACAAATTTTTATAGCTTATAAAAATACAGATAAACCTGGTAGGTTTACCATTCTATAAATATTTCCTTCCGTATACGTAATATTGATGTCAACGACCCCGCAAAGTCGTCGCACCCCCAACAAAAATACGCGCGTCATCACTACGCACCCCTTTCACGCCACTGACCATACGTAACAGACAATGGAATTTCACAACCACTGCCTTTCAGCAGGAATTCTGTCACCCTAACGTTGCTTGCGGTTGAAGGAACATTATCGATAACATCAAGTGCGGCACAGCCCTAAGTTACAATCGCACGACTGAAATAGATGTGCGCTATCCATCGACGCCTGTCAACAAACCTTAGTTATAGAACTTTTTTATATAGCAGCAATGGATGATGTACAAAGTGAATTTTTTGTTGAAGGTTGTCACAGACACGGATGAAGGGAAAAGGGAAATAGATGGTGTAAGATAGGAAAGCTTAGGGTGCATATTTGATCGCTTTAGATGAAAGTGATTTTGGCGGCACGTAAAGGTATCTTTAGAAGGTTTTTGCTGAGGAATTCCGAATGAGATCTTTGCGTGTGCTTTGTTTTAACACGCTTCGTGCTGCCAGGGTTTTGTTAATAACTTTCCTGTACGATTATGATTCTGGGAGTTATGATAACAGCAAAGGAAAATAAGAGGAGTAATTTAATTAAAGTATTAAATTTCAGGCGCTCATATATTTTTTACAAAATATAGATATATATTTATCAAGATGTTCTATTTACTCAGTTTATTTTTTTGCTAAATGTGGTCTAAGGAGCTTTATTTCTCCTTATACTCTCCCTATTCCTTCGGGGATTGCGGGCGTGATGATGTGCTATTTTAGTAGGTAGTGGCTTTATAAATAATTCATAATTGAAACTTTTTGCATTGAAGCATATACCTGAAAAATTGCTGCAGAATGCTATAAATATGCAACATACCACTACGACCAGAATTTTAAATGAGAGTAGGCGGAGTTCAAAGACCAATAAACCCAACCACATCAAACCAAAAGTTAAATTGACCTGGGTTAAATAAAAAGTTCTTAAAAAAAAATTGTGAAGTAGCTACATGCACCATTACTCGCAATTAATGAAACGAGGCAAGGCACACGACTGATTAAATATAACTATTTAAATCCCAGACCAACATGGGTTCCTGTAAAAACAATAGGTATACCATATATATTTTTCTTACTTGGTACGTAATGAAAATGCACACGCAACTTGCGTGTGCATTTTCATATTAAGTAGTAGTATCCATAATCCCAAAATATCATAATATCGTATATATAAAACCTCCCAACGCAATATCCTCGGGTTGAGGCATGATACTAATTCCCCTGGCATTTTCCTCCATAACTGCGTGTCATTATTAATCCAGTGACGAAAACATCCTTCAGCACTTAATTACAATAACAAATACCACAACTGGCCCGCGATAAATTGGCCCGGGACGGGTCCCATTGCTGTGTTATGGGGTCCATAAATAAAGGTAATTGTCGCGATCATTGGCCCGGGAAGTGATTGGGTGTGTCGGTGCACCCTGGGTTAATGAACAGACATACATACGTTTAGGTCTACCACCTGGGATGGGTGGAGTAAATGAACAACAAATGCACCATCGAGCCAATCAAAAAAATATATAAGTAGGTATAACCAATATCTGTATGTACTTGTATTTCATATTATTAACTTAGTTTCATATTAGCTGTGTACAGCCAGGAGCAATAATATGTATACATTGTCACATTTTCAAAAATATCTAAACTTCTTGTAGAAGTTTAGATATTTTGGACTACTTGACATACGTGAACAACAATTTCTCCTATATAAATCACCTAACCATCAAACTGTGTCAAAACTGGATAAACATTTGTTTTCAAATTAATGGCATAGAGTGGTAGAAGTTTTTGACAATGGATAGTTCGATGTTGGTCTGGGACTTAAAAAAAAGTGCCAAATGTGTTTCTTGCCTAGCATGCTAGGCGACTAATGGTATATTGGGTTGTGGGTATGTGATTTTATAGGCGACTAGCAAGGCACTTGTTCCTTTCTTAACAATTTTCCATCCAACTCAGCCTAGTTTTATTTTTTGCTAAATGTGGATAAAGGGGCTTACTGTCCGTTTGACTCTCCCTACCCCTTCGGGGATTAAGGGCGTGAAGTTATTTATGTATGTACTGTTCTAATTACTCCGCAAGCATTCTATACTTAATTTTAAAAAAAGTGAAAAACTTCATTATCGATAAACTCAGTATATGATAGAAAATTCATTTACACCCTGTATACGCACACAAATATACATACATAGAGCATTACATCGGGGGTTGAACTACAAGCCCTTAATTACCAGATAAGGGAAGTAGATGAGTGGGCTTACCGTCGAATCAATATTGGTTTAGGATCAATTAGCCCTTGAATAATTAGAAAACTAATCAAACATGAACGCCTTGTAAATGGCGGGCTGGGTTAAGTACTCGGTAGTTTGTTAATTATCGACGCTATCTGATAGCTATTCAGCTTTTGTATGTTTTAAATTAATTTAAAATTCATTTATTTCAGATGTCAATCGAAAGTCAAAAGATAAAATAAAAAAAATGTGTAATAATTGAAAAAAAAAAACATTTATATTTAAATTATTAATACATTCAAATTAAAATCATAATATAATCAATTAAAAATAAAATTAAATAAAAAGGATGTTTTGATTTCAATAAGCAAATATTGTGAAAATATTCAAAGTTAGATATTAATAAATACTACATTAAAGAGTAACGTTGAAATAAAAGCAATTTTGATAATTAAACTCCAAATATTTTTAGTTAGTTATCTGGCTATCGTATGTTTTGGAATATTTTGTGTTCGATTGCCAACATGACTGGCCCGTTGGTCGAGAGGGATAGAGACCCTGGCCACGAAACCATGGGTCGCGGTTTTGAATTTCGTGATGAACATGGACATTTGTACTCGAGTCATGGATATAAGTATGTCTTTAAGTATGTCTATCCGTTCACATAGTATCCATAGTACAAGCATTAGCTTAGTTTGGAACTTGGGAATTGGTGTGTCAGTCTGGAGAAATTATTAATTATTATTATTATTAAATTATTATGAAATTGTTTGAGGTAAAATATGATTTTATTGTTAGTTTTAGAATGTGAAGCGCGCATGCTTATTTATTAAGCTGCCACTGCTCTACGACGAATATAAAAAAACTTACTAAATAAGTAATAAGTAAATAACCGACTACATCACATACATTGATCTGACTCCGAGCTAAGTAGCTTAAGCACTTGTGTTACGGATGTCAGAATCAACAGTGGTATTACAAACATATACTTAAATAGTAGATATTAACACTCAGACACAGAACAAACAAAAATATTCGTCAAACGAATGTTTGTCCTGAGTGGGGATCGAACCCACAACTCTTGGCGCATGGGGCAGGGCCACTACCGAACTCCGCCGGGCTAGGTGTTGCTTGCTCGGGGACCGAAAGCCTCGGTGTTTCGCGACGCGGATTCCCGAGGCATTTAACATACAGGCGTGGTTGTTACAGCCCAGGGGTTTAGTCGGTATACCTCTGCCCACCACCATCTTGGGCGGAAGAAGTCCGACACACCCCGCTGATTCTCCCCGGTTTCAGCGGAACGGTGCGTAAGGCATTACCCTGGGTCAAAAAAAAAAAAAAGGGCCACTACCGAATGCGCCATCGAGCCAGTCGAAGCTCAATTAAAATACACTCTGCATTGTTGTTGTGCAAGACAAAGACAACACTGAGAAACGGATTTACAGCAAACGCTCGCAACCTAATAAACCAAAACTACAAGTCAACACTGAAGACTGGCCCGCTGGTCGAGTGGTCAGAGACCTTGTCCACGAAACTAATGGTCGCGGGTTCGAATCCTGCTAGGGGCAAATGTTGCGTGTGATGTATGGACATGGACATTTGTACTTGAGTCATGGATGTTTATAAACGTATTTAAGTATGTCTATCCGTTCACCTAGTATGCATAGCACAAGCATAAGCTTAGTATGGGACTAGGGAATTGGTGTTTCAGTCTGAAGAATTTATTTATTCATTTATTTAACAGCATTTCCTCTGCAATCTGTCTTAATAACTCAAATTAGTGTCCCCTCTTTGTTCCGGAAAGTCTGAGTGCAATAACTCGTGTAAAATAAATAAAGTAGTGTAAGACGCATTCCTTTGCCCGTCATAAAGTGTTTCTTAGGCCGAACTACAGCGTACATTACGGGGGTGGTTGCGTCGTCGCCGCAACTAATGCGAGGTAGGGGCGAAATGTAAGCGGAATATTGAAGAAGACTATCCTTCTAGACCAGAGCGGTGGAGGTTCAATGGTAAGGACACGCGCCTCTTAACCGAGGAGTGCGGGTTAAAACCCTGGCACGTACCTCTGGATTTTTCAAATCTAACAAAAAACATCGTGATGAAACCTGCAAATTCCAATAACTTTGGATTTGTAACCATGATCCAAAAATTGTCTGGTTTCCCTATCTTAGGGTTACGAAGGTCAGATCAGCAGTCGCTTCAATGTAATTACCAGACTCGCTACATCCTGGATAATGGTCTAAGCGGACCCCGTCTAAGCACGGGACATAACGCTAGGAAGATGATGACTATCCACAATTATTTTTAATACATAGTTATCATATGAGGGAGTGTTGGGATTATATAAGCGATTACTTATGTCGCTATATGTAGCACATATGTTTAATAAGTCATTGACAACTGTAGACTGTGTGGTTCTTATCAAATAGCAGTCTTTAAATAAAGTTCATTAACTAAAAAAACACAAAGCTTTAACTTAACCACGATTTTGCAGCTCCAACCGTGTGATAGTAGGTATGGTATTGATGCCTTTGCGTGAATCCCGTTTATCATTTTTACTAGTTCAATGAAGGTGGTCGTGTCCTTTCCCAGGATAGAGGATATAGGTATTTTTTCTCACAAAATGTCATGTAAGATTGGGTCGGGTCTAATACAGAGACTAGCGCGCGTTTTGTAGGATTTGTCAATTGTTCTTTGGCACAATGGGTTTTTTTTGGTTATAAAATTTCATCATCATAGTACTTAACTGAACGTTAATTAAGGCATGAAAAGTTTCAAAACCCGAAAGTGACACTATCACTTACATTAAATTATGAATAGATACCACAAGAGGCATTTTTATATAATTGTTTTTTATAATGAAATAATAATAAATTATTTCTTGTTGTTGTAGACATTTTTTTATATATTTTCCGCTAACACTGGCGCCCTACACCAAAAACTCTTTCCCACCGCAACCTCTAAGTGTTGCCGTAAAAGGTTCCGTTTACACGCGTTTCTTAATACGGCCCTGAGTAATTGCCGCGTCCACCTGCGTGGGCGTAATGAATTGTTCGCGGTAAGGGGCTGCTCATGCCTATAACGAGGCTAGTACTAGATAAATAGTACTAATGTACCTATTGTATCATATATAATAATCCATTACGCCTAAAGGAGCAATAAGCCTTGCCAATTTAATTAATAAAGATGAAAAATTTAAAAAAAAATTTGAATACACATCTAGATGTACACATGTTACCAACAAAAAAATAATTAATAAATAAATCCTTCAGACTGACACACCAATGTCCTAGTTCCAAACTAAGCTTATGCTTGTGCTATGGATACTAGGTGAACGGATAGACATACTTAAAAACGTTTATAAACATCCATGACTCGAGTACTAATGTCCATGTTCATCACACGAAACATTTGCCCCTAGTGGGATTCAAACCCGCGAACCTCAGTTTCGTGGCCAGGGTCTCTGACCACTCGATCAACGGGCGAATCAAATTAATTATTACACGAAACATTTTAAAAAAGTAGTGTCAAATGGCTATCTGTACGCCTGCAGAATCACAAATCCAGAACTCTATATATAGTCGCTTTATACGGCATGCTAGGGAAGGGACATAATTGGTACATTATTTTTGAGTCCTAGAGCAACATACGACTGTACTTCATCGTCTTCCTATCATTATGTCCCGTGCTCGGACGGAGTCCGCTTAGACTGTGATCCAGGATTTAGTGAGTCTGGTAATTATTACGTTAAAGCGACTGCCGATCTAACCTTCGTAACTCTAAGATAGGGAAACCAGAAAATATTTGGATCATGGTTACAAATCCAAAGGTTTCATTACGATATTTTTTACCGCCGAGCTAGTGGTAAAAATACGTACATAGGTTGGAATAATCCAGAGGTACGTGCCCGGGTTTGGACCCGCACCTCTCGGTTATGAGGCGCGTGTCCTTACCATTGAGCTACCACCGCTCATGCAACTAAACTTACCGGACTGTAATTCCTAGAGAAAAATGTCGATGCTTTAAAAAAATCGTTTACCCTCATTGTAAACTCACCTTTAGTCCAACTGACATTAATAGACATGTTTGTGAGCTCACCGCACGTAAAACTGGGCGATAAAGTATGCTCGGGTAATTAGTTCATCCGGGTTATTCGCTTTTGACGATCGCCCGTTAGTCTGGCCTGAAAAATAGTCGCCATAAAACAGTCCACATGGAACTAAAGAAGACGATGAAGAATTTTAGAGTAACAGTACTCAATATTTTATGACAGTTGTATGAAAAAGTTAGACCCACTTAAGCTCTTCATGCGCTGTTTCTTACCTGTATAATATACTGTATATATTCCTGTCTATCCATATCTATGCTATGTATGTTATATATATGGCTTGAGCCATATATATAACATACATAGCATCACACCCATAATCCCCGAAGGGGTTAGCAGAGTTAACAGGGGCAGCAGGCCCCTTTAACCTCATTCAGCCAAAAACATAACTGGGCTGGGTTAGATGGAAAATTGTGAAAAAGTAGTGACAAGTGCCCAGCAGTCTCCTACACAATCACATACCCAAAACCCCATAAACCATTAGTCGCTTTTACGATATGCTAAGCAAGAGACACAGTTGGCTTATTATTTTTTAGTCCCTGACCAACATGGGCCATTTTCTATATGTTATATGTATAAAATGGCATAATTAAGTCATAGAATATGTAAGTACATTGGTTTGTCCATCAAAAAACTTAGTGTCAAATTTTGGCACCTTTTAATAGGTATCATGATTTTATGTGCTATGGAATACTTGGCCTTTTTTTACATCTAAGTACTTCATATGATTGTTACTTCGTAAAAGCACTAATTAATTTTAAAGTTGCATGTACTAAGAGTAAAATATTCGGCTTTTTCTTCGAAATTCGCGGTCCGAAAGATAACGATTGTGACCGGGTGACTGAATCCGCCGACCCAGACGATGCTTTCGTGACATTCAACAATGTTTTGACCTAACAGCATAGTATATATAAAGCAGTAAGACAAATCTTAATTTGTTTAGAAGTATAATGTACACCATGTATACATCTTCTACGTAAACATGACTCTCGGGTCAAATCTAAGTATGCTGCTGACGTGTGACGTGGAGAGGTTTACACATATTAGGGGTCTTAGAACTACCACTTACCCCCGCTGTCTTCTTGTTCAGAGGCGGCGTAGCATTATATAAAATTAAACCAAATGGATATGCTTCACTGCTCTCCATTCCACTGTGCCCTAGAGTATATTTACACATTTCGCGAACTCTTCTTATTGATAACTTTCATACATAACATAACATAATATAATATACAATAAACATTTTTTCTGCGTCTAGCCTGGAAGATATTGAGATTCTGTATATTGCTTATATTATAAAATTTTATACTTATTAATATTATAAATACAAATACAAAAGTAACTATGTTACGTTACGATATAATTTCTGTAACACGTCGATATTTAAGTTAATTATAGTCCACATAGCATGCCGTGGCAACCTCTAATTAAGGTGGCACTTAGTTACAAGTTTATGTTTTTCTATCTCTGTTTATCCTAATAAATAAAGAATAAAATAGAGCCTCAGGAAAAATCTACTATTAGATAAAATCGTGAGCTAGGTTATGATCACCAGGTGGTAGTTTAGTTAATTCTCATTCTATTGAAGATATTGGGAATTTCATAATAAGTTAATTAAAAGGTCTTCTAAATGATAGTTCGGATTAAATTTAATTAAATTAATTAATTAAATTTAATTATCTTTTAATTAGGTTGAATACGTCATTCGGAACAATATTTGATACATGTACTTATTTTAAAATGAGTAAATTCCGGACGTTTATATTGGGCAAGAATATAATAAAAGTCGAATTTTAGAAAACA
The DNA here is from genome assembly GCA_951394215.1 of Glyphodes perspectalis. Classification (NCBI taxonomy): domain Eukaryota; kingdom Metazoa; phylum Arthropoda; class Insecta; order Lepidoptera; family Crambidae; genus Glyphodes; species Glyphodes perspectalis. The sequence goes on along the minus strand of OX596210.1, from coordinate 4,085,280 downwards.
TAAAACTAAGCAAATACAATCCTAAAAATCACAGAAAGTTCTGGGTGTTATGTCATATTCTCCGGCTCTGTAAGTTAAAAGTTAATAGCATAAGGCTGCGTTTCCACCAGAGATGTGCTAGGAAAATGAGCGGTGCGAGGATGTGTAGCGGAGCTATGAAACGGTGTGGGCGTTTCCACCAGAGATGTGCTAGGAAGATGAGCGGTGCGAGGATGTGTAGCGGAGCTATGAAACGGTGTGGGCGTTTCCACCAGAGATGTGCTAGGAAGATGAGCGGTGCGAGGATGTGTAGCGGGGCTATGAAACGGTGTGGGCGTTTCCACCAGAGATGTGCTAGGAAGATGAGCGGTGCGAGGATGTGTAGCGGAGCTATGAAACGGTGTGGGCGTTTCCACCAGAGATGTGCTAGGAAGATGAGCGGTGCGAGGATGTGTAGCGGAGCTATGAAACGGTGTGGGCGTTTCCACCAGAGATGTGCTAGGAAGATGAGCGGTGCGAGGATGTGTAGCGGAGCTATGAAACGGTGTGGGCGTTTCCACCAGAGATGTGCTAGGAAAATGAGCGGTGCGAGGATGTGTGGCGGAGCTGTGAAACGGTGTGGGCGTTACCACCAGACATGTGTTAGGAAGATGAGCGGTGCAAGGATGTGTAGTGGAGCTGTGAAACGGCAATAGCGTTTCCACCAGAAATTTGCTAGGAAGATGAGCGGTGCGAGGATGTGTAGCAGAGCTATGAAACGGTGTGGGCGTTTTCACCAGAGATGTGCTAGGAAAATGAGCGGTGCGAGGATGTGTGGCGGAGCTGTGAAACGGTGTGGGCGTTACCACCAGACATGTGTTAGGAAGAAGAGCGGTGCAAGGATGTGTAGTGGAGCTGTGAAACGGCAATAGCGTTTCCACCAGAAATGTGCTAGGAAGATGAGCGGTGCGAGGATGTGTAGCAGAGCTATGAAACGGTGTGGGCGTTTCCACCAGAGATGTGCTAGGAAAATGAGCGGTGCAAGGATGTGTGGCGGAGCTGTGAAACGGTGTGGGCGTTTCCACCAGAGATGTGCTAGGAAGATGAGCGGTGCTAGGATGTGTAGTAGAGCTGTGAAACGGTGTGGGCGTTTCCACCAGAGATATGCTAGGAAGATGAGCGGTGCTAGGATGTGTAGTGGAGCTGTAAAACGGTGTGGGCGTTTCCACCAGAGGTGTGCTAGGAAGATGAGCGGTGCAAGGATGTGTGGCTGAGCTGTCAAAAGGTGCTCAAATGGGCGGGGCTACGATGTGCAGCGGGCTCTTTTCAAATTCGAACGAGAGGGGTAAGGTGTGGAGGGTGCGGAGCGCTGCCCGCTATTTGCTAGCAGTTTTTCTGGACTCCATCTCTCGCAAATATATTTCGGACACATATCTCAGTCACATCACTCGCATAAATCCCTCGCTTGTTTTTACGCACGCCAAGCCGTTTACACCAGAGCTGCGCTGAGCGAAGCTAGGTAAATAAAGCGATTCTATTAGATCTAAACCAACACATTCCTCGCAACGCATCCTCGCACATCTCTGGTGGAAACGCAGCCTTAAGGTCAAGTTTTTTCAGATTGCGTTAACTTTTATCCATGTTATTATGAAATTAATGAGCTATTGATAAAATTATCTTTCATGGGGTTATCTATCACAAAAATATTTCTCACCTTTCACGAGAAACCGGTACATAAAAACGTTTAATTTACAAAATAGCTACCAGAATTATTTCAGCATTGTGGCTAGTTGCTTGGTAAAATGGCTAGGAAATTGCAATACTTCAATTTTAACGGCTTGGCCGAGTCTATTAGGTACATTTTGTACTATGGGGACATCAAATTTGAAGATGTGAGGTACGATTACAAGAGTTGGCCCGTCACGAGCGTGAAAGACTGTGAGTACAATTTTGTTTATTAAGGTCTTGTAGTTTCTTAAAATGAAAATTATACCTTTTTATTAGAAATGGAGTCATATTTAGGTATATCAAATATTTAAGCTTCGGTTTCCTTGATCTACAATGAATTTCAAGATGCCTATTACCTATATCATAATGTAAACGACAACTACTTAAACTACATATTGTTTAATGATATCTAAAAATAAATCCTTATCGTGCACTACTAATATAAAAAAATTTAAAATGTACACCAATGTTTGTACTAGTGATGTGCTGGATCGTTAAAAATGTATATCCGCGGATACGGTTTAAAATACGGATATTTGGTGTCAAGAACCGCGGATACAGATACAGATCTTTATTTACTACTCTATTAGTGTTGGCGTGTGAGACCTTGTAACGATAGTTGACGTCACGCCCGCCGCAACGACAGACAGGACAATTTTCGACTTGTATTGCGCGGGTATTACTATTATTTTGTTTGGTGTAGTGTGACACTGGGCCGCGTAGATAACGTTTGCGTATGGTTTTTGTACAAGAGTTAAAATTATTACTACTAAGAAGTGCCCTAGGAAACTTGGAATTATTTTGATTCCCGTAAGGGTAAAGGCCCTTTTTCTTACAAAGCAATTGAAATTAATAAGGTAAAAGATCCGTAAAAGATCCGCGAGAAAAGTAACGGATACGGATCTTTCTTCTCTCTCGAATATCTCCGGATACGTATACGGATGTACGGAACATCACTAGTTTGTACCTATACATATGTTTCGTTATCGTGTCATAACAGCTGAGTCAATTTTAAATGTTTAATGGATTATGTCATAAAATATATTAGACCTTGAAAGCGGATACCTGGTACTTTCGTTACAAAAATAAAATGAAAGGGGTTTAAATACTGGAGGTTCTTTTTGTTCCCTCGCGGAATGAGTTGTGGGTAACAAAATAATGGTATGAATATGAAAATATTATGTTAACCATATACAGACTGTCCCTTTGGTATAATATTATAAACCATTAAGTATTACTACACGTCAAATTCAATTACATTTACGTTGGAACTTTAGAGATCGAACGTAAATGTAACGGAAAAACTAAAAATAAAATTCACGCCACTTCCCAGCGATCGATCTCGACACAGATAACTACGAACATTAAAGTGTTTAATAATACATACATACATAACATCACGCCCATAATCCCCGAAGGGGTAGGCAGAGTCAAAGAGGCAGCATGCCCTTCAACCACATTCAGCCAAAAATAAAGCTGGGCTGGGTTAGATGGAAAATTGTGTAAAAGCAGTGACAAGCGGCTAACCTGTCGCCCACACAATCACACACCCAAAACCCGATATACCATTAGTCGCTTTTTACGACATGCTAGGCAAGAACCACAGTTGGCATATTCTTTTTAAGTCCCAGACCAACATGGGACAGTGGGCTGGGTTGGATGGAAAGCTGTGAAAAAGGAGTGACAAGTGGCTAGCTCGTCGCCTGCTCAGTCACATACCCGAAAGCCCGTAAACCATTAGTCGCCTTTTATGACATGCTAGGCAAGAATCACAGTTGGCACATGCTTTTTTTGTCCCAAATCAACATGGGCCAAGTCCCAGACCAACATGGGTTTAAAAATAACACAGTTATTTATATAGGTATTAGATTTTTACAGTCAAAGTTTCTTTGTAAGTGCAAGTTACTAGATATGTATTCCGACCAATGTATATGTGATATCGTTTGATGTTTATAAATGGATAGATATCCTTTAATGCACGAAAAACAAGCAGTCTTGGATTGACAAGCTCGATAGCGCATTCGGTAGTGACCCTGTCCCATGCGCCAAAAGTTGTGGGTTCGATCCCCATCCAGGACAAATATTCGTATGATAAATACTTGTGTTTGTTCTGTGTCTGGGTGTCAATATCCAATATATCTATTTAAGTATATATTTGTAATACCACTGTTGATTCTGATATTCGTAACACAAGTGCTTAAATAAAAGGTACTTACCTCGGAGTCTGATCAATGTACGTGATGTAATATTCATTAAAGAAAAAAAATACAGAAAATTAGCATGTTGTCTACCTACATGAAAATTTTCTGTATTTACGCTATAGCAATCGATTCCAGACAACCTTCAGGTGGAAGAAAATAAGTTGGTGAAAAAGAAGGGTAGGGCTGTGCAGTAATCTTTATTAATTTTATTAATTATTAACAAATTATTAAGGGCATACAAAAGAAAACATGTAACTAAAATTAATCATGCAAATTTTTTACTTAGTTGTTTTTTTACTTTTCTCATGTTCCCAGCTCTTCCATACGGCCAGCTGCCACTTTACGAAGAGAACGGCCGAGTCCTGAACCAGTCGCTGGCCATAGCTCGTTACGTGGCGAGCCAGGCCAATCTGCTCCCCACCGACTTATGGCAACAAGCAGTCTTGGACGCCGCTGTCTACAACATCTATGACTTCTGGTCTAGTACGTATTTTGATCCCATGTTGGTTTGTAACTAACTAAACTTCACGCCACTTCCCTAGCGGGGTAGGCAGAGAGAACCGAACGCCATATGGCACGATCCTTACACACCTCACTCGCCTCTTCAACATTCGTGATCCTTTTTATACAAGCTCTATGGTTTTTATGACTCCTAATATCACCTTCTGTTAATACACGACCAATCCGGCCGTGGTAGGTGAGCCTGGGCCTTCCGCGACTTGTAAGTGGAGCAGTCGGGAGGGGTCGACCTAGACGGACTTTCCATGACCACATTGGTAAAGTGTTAACAAAAGTTCAGGTGAAGAGCACCCTTAACCGACGAGCGTGTATGAAAAGACTTAAGAATGTAGAACAGGCGAAAGGTGTGTGTCAGGATCGTAGCAAATGGAAGTATGTGATCTTTGCCTACCTCATAGGAAAAAGGCGTAACATTATGTATGTATGTAATGTATGGAATACTTTTTATCTAGACAACTCAGTTAGTGCAATGATTCAGCTTTAGCAGCCTTCGTTAGAAACGCGGGTTCGATCCCCGCCCTATTCTTGCTTTTGTTCATTCAGATTTATAAATACATAAATAAATATCAGACAACATCACATACATTGATCTGATTCCGGGGTAAGTAGATTAAGCACTTGTGTTATGGATATCAAAATCAACAGTGGTATTACAAATAAATACTTAAATATTGGATATTAACACCCAGACACAGAACAAACACAAGTATTTATCACACGAATGTTTTTCCTAGTTGGGATCGAATCCACAACTCTTGGCGCATGGGTCACTACCGAAAGTGCCATCTAGCCAGTCATGTAAATATATAATATAATGACAGCATACCTGCTTTAGTTTACATTTAAATCAGGCACGTAATCTAATGTAATGTAATGTAATGTAATGTAATGTTTATATTTTATTATTTCTTCAGAGGTCGTTGTGTACGTGAGAGAGAAAGATCCAGTCAAACGTGTTGCGGTGAAGAAGGAAATATTTGACGAGACAGTTGATTATTACTTCACCAGATTTGAGAAAGAGCTCAAAACCAATGGAGGCTACTTCGGTGGAAAGGTTAGTTGGTTTATAAAGTACCTGGAGGCTGTTACTATACGATGTTCTTGATTATAATAATTGATTAGTATTTCACAAAACGACATTTTATTTTTATTTTAGGAGCAATATTAGGTCACTAGTAATTGGTAGTGTTGTCGTGTCATCATCTTCCTAGCGTTATGATCCGTGTTTAGATGGGGTCCGCTTAGACCATGATCCAGGATTTAGCGAGTCTGGTAATTACTTTGAAGCGACTGCCGGTCTGACCTTTGTAACCCTAAGATAGGGGAACCAGACCATTTTTTGGATCATGGTTACAAATCCAAAGTTGTTTGAATTTGCAGGTTTCATCACAATATTTTCCTTCACCGTCGAGCTAGTAGTAGGTATAAATACGGACATAGATTTAAAAAATAAAGAGGTATGTGCCTGGGTTTAAACCCGCATTCCTCAGTTAAGAAGCGCGTGTCCTTACCATTGAGCTACCATCGCTCGCTTGGTAGTGTTGTAGTGTATTATTAGTATTTTTATTATGTCAATGATATAGTGAATGTTGTATATACCCTTAAAAGGGGTACATTTCAGAATATCTCCTGTAAATGTCTATTTATAATGCTTAAATATGTACACTGTTGGTATATCAATAAATAAACAAATAGTAACTACATGGTAAGGACATGCGTGATCCAAAATATCTTAGAGGTGCAGGTTCAATTCCGGGCACTTACCTGTGGATTTTTCAAATCATTCGTCGGCGGTGAGGAAAACATCGTGATGAAAACCTTCACTATCAAGAAACTATAAATGTGTTACGATAATCCAATATTCCCTAACAAATTTAATTAAGGTTACACATACATAGTTTTTTTGATTTAGTCGAAAAATCCGAAGGTATTGTCCGGGTCTGAACCAACAACCCTTACATATGAGACGTGCGATCTATGAGCTACCACCTCGATGGCGCACTCGATGGCGCATTCGGTAGTGACCGTGCCATGCGCCAAGAGTTGTGGGTTCAATCCCCACCCAGGACATATATTCGTGTGATGAATACTTGTGTTTGTTCTGTCTCTGGGTGTTCTAGTATTTAAGTATATATTTGTAATACCACTGTTGTTTTTGATATCTGAAACACAAGTGCTTAAGCTACTTACCACAAAGTCAATGTATGTGATGTACCTAGTATGAATTTATTTATATTGTATTCCCAAGAAAAGGCTCCGTACTGCAAACTTATAATTTTCAACTGTTTTTAGCTTAGCTGGGCTGACTTCGTCCTGATTGGAATCATAGAATCCAGTAACTTATTCCTTGAACAAGAAATCAATTTGAAGAAGTACCCAACTGTCAAAGCCCTCTGGGACAAAGTGCGTTCCCTGCCAGGAGTGAAGAAATACATCGCCAGCCGCCCGCCGTACGTTTGGCCTCAATAATAAGGAAAATGAGTAATGTATCTGTTGTTTTACTTTGTAATGATTTGTTGATTTTTAATTAAAATTATTCAGTCAAATTGCATTTATAATTTAATTTTCCATCTAACCCAGCCCATTGTCCCATGTGGGTCTGGGACTTAAAAAAAAATGTGCCAACTGTGGTTCTTGCCTAGCATATTGTCGTGAAAGACGACTAATGGTATATCGGGGTTTGGGTGTGTGATTAAGTAGGAGACAAGCTAACCACTTGTCTGTCACTACTTTTTCACAATTTTCCATCTAACCTAGCCCAGTTTTGTTTTTGGCTGAATGTGGTTAAAGGGGCTTGCTGCCCCTTTGACTCTGCCTACTCCTTCGGGGATTATAGGCGTGATGTTATGTATGTATGTATGTATGTATAAATTAATAATCCTTCCAGAGTTACAGACAAATTTCCTTAGCTCTGTACTAAGCATTTAGCGTAATGTATTCTAGGTAACGGATACACATACCTTAAGTCTCCAGGTAAGCATAGCCTGTGCTATAGATACTAAATAACGGTTTATTACATAGGTTTTAATAGCATATTTAAATTAAAAAGTTGTCTCGAATACAAACGACATCATCGCACGAAAGAAAGCCGCTAGCCGCTAGGGCCTAGCGGGATTCGAACCCCGGTCTCCTTTGGTTAGATGGAGAGTTGCGAGAAAGAACAGACATCACTACAAACCACGCTAAAACTAACTCGATGTCACATTAGTCACCATTGACTACATGCTTTTTGCCCCATACGAACACTGCATAGCATCTGTTAGTTGTATAGTTAACAAATCTAATAGGAACTGGACCTTTAGGGATGAGAGCTTCTCGCTTCCCCGCTAGCCCGGTAGGTAGTAAAGGCCGCCTTCGGCCGAATACCGATAGTGCTCTCCAAAAAAAAAAAAAAAACTGGACCAGATGTTCTAAAGAAAGACGATTAATTATCTAATACATACCTAGTTATCCAATCCAATTGCCTTCACAAAGTCCTAAATATGTTGATTTGCGAGTGTTGTCGTTTATACTATCTACACTATTATTTTAAAGAGGAAATTTTGTATGTATGTAACACACAATAATAGTGTGTAACACACTATTATTATAAAGAGGAAAGGTTTGTATGTATGTATGTAAAGAATAAACTCAAAAACTACTGGACTGATTTCACAAATTCTTTTACCATTAGAATGCTACACTATCCTTGATTAACATAGGCTATAGAATATTTTGAAACCAGTTAGGTTGGGTTAGAAAATAGATGTCCGCCCGTGCTAAGCCGGGCGGGCTTGCGGCCCGCTTATTAATAGGAAGTAGAAGACGCTTATTTATTACCCACTTATTAATAGAGAGATACGGCCTAGTAAGATTACGATAATGATTATTATTGATTTGATAAGCATTTTAGTCAAGTGTGTAGAAATCAAAACACTTGAACCAACGCTAGTGTTGGTTATATATGTCTATATGTATATTTAAATTGATATAAAAGACAGGACATGTTTTAATAATACCTACTAATAAACTATACCTTTGGGGACTGCAGGCGTGTGATGGTATGTATGTACTATATAAGTAGGAAATGCTAATTTTCACAAGCGGCTACACTTCTTTGAAATTTAGTCTATTAGATTTATTTATTGGGTTAGTGCTTTAATATTGGCCAGTAACATTTTTCAAAATATAATAAATAAAAGACTTAATGTACTACATAATTATGTCGCATTAGTTCGTCCCAATATCTCAATCGCCCTATTTCGTTAGTTTGGTGTCGTTTTCGAGCCAGAGTATGAGGTAGTCGTTTCAAATATAAGTTGTAAAATATGCTGCTTTTTTTATTTAAAAAAAAAGAACGATTGTTTAATAGAGTACCAAAAATATATCATATTTGTAGCATATGAGTTAAATTTTATATTTTTCGGTTAATTTATGTGTAACTTGTAAATCACAAGGTCAAGTGATTTCTATCGAGAATTCCGGATATGGGCTATGACTATGGTCCTATATATGGGCTGGCTTGCCCAATGTGCTATGGCTGCTTTTATATGAAAGAAAAAAAAAACTAAATAAAAGAAAACCTATGTAGTTTAATATTAGACCTCGGGGACATAGGTATTGATTTAACACTTGGATAAGTGATATATGCCTGGCTCGATGGTGCATTCGGTAGTGACCTTGCCCCATGCGCCAAGAGTTGTGGGTTCGATTCCCACCCAGGACAAACATTCGTGTGATGAATACTTTTGTTTGTTCTGTATCTGGGTGTTAATATCCAATATTTAAGTATATATTTGTAATACCACTGTTGATTCTGATATCCGTAACACAAGTGCTTAAGCTACTTACCCCGAAGACAGATCAATAAAATAAATAAATAAATCTAAACAAAAATACTAAGTTGTGCTTATGGCCCATATTTGAGTATCTGTTCCATATTTAGCGCCTTTTTTACAATTTATTCTAATTGAGAAATATTGATAATACCTATAGTGCGTCAATAAAAATATAAAACTGTTACTATTTTATTTACAAATATATTAAAAATAACCTTTTATATTTTTTTCAAGGTCCAAATCTTAGGCGTGTCAAATTCATTGCGATCAGTAAAGTAGCTCGGCAATAAAAACGCAGCAGAGAGACAGAATTACTTTCGCATTTATAATATTTGGTGAAATATGCAATTCACGATGTAAATTATAATTCATTTACTACGAAAATTACCTATAACATTTGACAAGACGTCCCAAACTTCACAATTACCCAATTCTAGTTAATCCCCCAAGAAGACGGGAGTAATTTATACGCTTAGCTAAAGTTACAGACACAGCTTGGTCTGATCTGAAAGGCCTTAATTGGCCTTCAAACAACCCGGTTTAGTAGACAGTCGAATCCGATATCTACTCGGATAGCATAAGTTACACAGCTTGTAAGTTAGTGCTTTAGGTTTGAAGTTAGTCCGACAGTAAGAATGACGTCACGGGCGGTGACAGCGCGTTGTAGTAAGTAGTATGTAGGTACTTCAGCAGTGGATTTGGTACCTACTTAAGTAACACATATAAATGTGGATATATCATGTCATGATTAGCCATTCTATATATTAATTGTATAGATAGACAATGCTACGTTGGTGATAGCGCTAAACCGTGTAATTAACACACCATCATAAAGTCTAGCTTTGAGTTAAATATTATTGAACATTAGTTGTTCTTTCTGCATCCAATTAAAAATGTTACGTTTATAAAACGTTAAGTTAACTGGCTTGATGGCTCATTCCGTAGTGACCCTGCCCCATGCGTCAAGAGTAGTGGGTTCGATACCCACCCCGCGTAAACATTCGTATGATTAATACTTGTGTTTATTCTGTGTCTGGGTGTTAATATCTAATATTTAAGTATATATTTGTAATATCACTGATTCTGATATCCGTAACACAAGTGCTTAAGCTACTTACCTCAGTGCCAAATCAATGTAGTTATGTGATGTTGTGTGATAAACTACACTTTAGTGCCCACCTAAACTATAATACCGATCTCAACGCCTAGATTTAAAGCCTTTGATCCAATAGTTTCGTCTGGTGTTGATCGTCATCAGAGTAAAAAGCATTTATACATTGTAATTAAAACAATATCCCAATATCATAGATCTGTTTGCATAATATCGACTTGGTAATCTGTATAGCGCCTACAAAAGTAAGTCAGGTAGTTTGAATTTGCAGGTTTCATCACGATGCTTTCCCTCACCGTCGAGCTAGTGGTATATATGTACATAGATTTGAAAAATCTTGAGGTACATGCTCAGGTTTAAACCCGCACTCCTCGGTTAAGAGGCGGGTGTCCTTACCATTGAGCTACCACCGCTCCTTGAAATGCTGAAATGCTGAGTCCAAATAACAATAAGCTGTTTGAACCACATTCAACCAAAAATAACATTGAATTGAGTTAGGTGCACATATAGTCGCTGCCGGACGGGAATGGCTCAGTACCACTAGTCATTATAGTGACAAGTGTCTAGCTCGTCGCCTACATCATCACAAACCTTACACACGGTACACCATAATTGCCTTTACGACATGCCAGGCGAGGAACACAGTTGGTTGGTACATTATTTTCGTGTTCCAGGCCAACATTGGATAAACTTTACATTTATTTAACGAATTAATATGTAACTTCTTGCTACTTATGTTACTGTATAAATGTTGCTGTAATAGCTCGAACTATGGTAAATTTTAAGATATTCCAGTAAAACCTAAGATTTACCAACTCTTAACGGTAAAAGTCCGAACAGGTGTACAATTCGAACTTTTACCACCATTTACTTAGTAAATCTTAGGATTCTTTACTTGGAAAATTTTACCTAATCAAACCTAACTAAGATTAGATTATATTATAGGTTAGGTTAGGTAAGGTATTTCTTTAATCAGGTTAATAAACCTAACCTAACTAACCCATAATATAACCTAACCTAGAAATGTTTACGTTTACCAACTCATGTCGGTAAATCCTAAGATTTACTAGTAAAACCTAAGATTGACCAATATACGGGCTTTTACAGTAACATAAATACTGAATCTTGATGTTTATCAACATATTTATTATATTATCTGTTACCTAGAATATAGTATAAGTTCTAGCTCTATATATATAAGGGGTGTTTTATCTAAGATTTTAAATTCTCTAGACAGATACATCAATACCCTAAATCTAAACTAAGCTTATTAAGCTTGTGCTATGGATACTAGGTGAATGGATAGACATATTTAATTATGACTCGAGTCACGGGTACTCGAGTCATAATTAAATATGTCTATCCATTCACCTAGCGGGACTCGAACCCGTGACCCTCGGTATCGTGGCCAGGATCTTTAACCACTCGACTGACGGGCCTGTCAAAATCTAAGTAGATGCTTTAATTAGCATCATGTTGTAAGCTCTTCTTCTTCTCTAGTTTCTTTGATCCCACTGCAGGGTATAGGCCTCCTCCATCTTGAGCCATGTACAACGATACTGTGCTAACCTCATTGACGTCCGTCCTGCTATCCGGTGAACGTCGTCCACCCATCCCATTGTAAGCTCTACGCACACCCTAACTATTACCAATGTGGCAGGTAAATTGCAGACGCGCTTGTAAACAACAAAACAGTTAAAAAGGGCACTATCCTCTATCTCGCTCGCTCTTAAACTATTTCCACCAAGTGACGTCAGACTAAATTACTACGGCCATCAGACGAATCTACTCACCTGTGGACTGAGTCGTAGAAAGATAATAATATAACCGTGGCCGTAGTGTACTTATGAATGGGTTGCGAAACGGACGAGTGTGTTTTGTTTCCTATTATACGTTGTACTTACTTGGAAGAAGAATAAATTACGGTACGGCAACAGTGCAATTCCATGAATGCCAGTGAGAAGTTGAAGTTGAAGAAGTTTTTAGTTGATTTAAAAATATTTAATAGTCAGTCAGTTACGTATGCCAAGCCGTAACGTCACAAAATGAATGGAAGCAACGCGTTTTGATAACTCATTAAAAGTATGTAAATAATAATCAATAAAAAAAATTCAGTCGAATTGAGAACCTACCCTTTTTTTTGAAGTCGGTTAAAAAGTATTAAATGGTTGGTGTCGTCTACCCTATTGCTTTGGCAAGTATAGCCAACTAGCTTCTGCCCGCGGCTTTGCTCGCGTGGTAGACCGATAAAGCATAGCTTATGTGTTATTCTAATATATAAGCTATACTATTGTACGTACAGTTTCATTAAAATCCATGTAGTACTTTTTGCGTGAAAGAGTAACAAACATCCACACATCCATCCATTCATACAAACTTTCGCATTTATAATATTAGTAAGATTAATTAGTTAACTAAAACTAAAAGTTAATTAGTTTTATTATTCAGTAATGATTTATTATCTTAAAAAGGAATAGTTTGTATTTTTCAATTAATCATAGATTTCCATAAAAATTACTCGATTAAAATATTGATTCTCATTTTTCAATAAAAATTATTCCGGAGTTCTGTAATTTATATGAAGTAGCTGTGTTGTCTGCGACTTATTAAATTGAAGGTTGTCTGACTTGCAAAAGAAATATTAGGTACTAGATACTACTAGAATTTATGTACAATAGCTTGAATTACCTGTAAATGTCTATGTAAGACAAAATCATTCAAGTTAATGAGGCGATGACTAGTACAAGGAGAAACCGATTTAACACGTAATTAACATGTAATCATATTTTTTTCGTTCTACCAGTAAGGTGAATATGTTAATGTTTCTAACTTTAACTTAACCCCACGGACTATTAAAACAGAAGGACTCTGCTCTACTAACTAGACGCCTTGGCATATGCGAAGCTTCAACTTAACACGCATCACACATTGACATTACTGCTGCAAATTTCCGATACCTGGTATCTTAATCTCACTTACACTTGCATAAGGGTAACTTCGCGCTGTCGGTTATGACAGCGCGGATTCCTTCTGTTTTAACAACTCCGTGCTGAACCCATAGTTTTTTATGTAAATATTGGTTTTTGTTATCTAATAGGTAATTGGCCTCACTATCGCTCATCGAAAACACCGGGAGATAAGAAATACCGTTTGAATCTCGGCACAGATTATATAAGTAGTCGTAAAGTACTGATACCAAAGTGAACATGTCGCGAAAATTGCAGTATTTCGATTTTAACGGTTATGCCGAGAGCATAAGGTACATGTTGCACTATGGGAATGTGGAGTTTGAAGATTTAAGATTCAAGCGAGAGGATTGGCCGATAAAAAGCGTCAAAGATTGTAAGTAAATCGCTTTTTTATTTTAAATAAGTGTATGATTAACGCTGTGGCTGAGGCTACCTATAGGCAGAAGAAGGATTTTCTTGTTTTTTAATTATATGTTTACTATTTGGATACATATAGAAATCAATGCGTTCTTCCTTCTGATTATCAATCTCTTGTATTTTATATTTATTTATTTTTTCATGGTTAAGGCGCGCGTTTCACAATTTTTCAATTCATGTTTCATATTTGGATGTTATAATGATCTGTTTAAATATAAAGGAAATTTTAAATTAAAGTGGAATGTAATTATGAATTATCTTGTATTTTATAAAGCATATAAATGGGGCACCCGTAAAAGAGAATTTTGAACACGCTTCATCAGTAATTAATGGCAATAAGTTTGAAGGCAACCGCTGCCCGGCATTTTGTGAATCAATTTAACAAATATTCACATCTTAAAAACTTTGTCATATCTGTTTAAAAATATCACTTAAATAATGGTAGTTTCACTATACTTAATGATGTTGTCTTTCACAGCTCTTCCATACGGCCAGCTTCCTATATACGAAGAGGATGGTCGTACCATCAACCAGTCTCTAGCAATAGCGCGGTACGTGGCTAACGGCGTTGGTCTCCTGCCTTCTGACCCTTGGGAGCAAGCCCTACTGGATGCAGCGGTCCTCAACGTCTATGATATGGCAAAAAGTAACTAAGTATTCTACTATTTTCTACAGTAACTACCGAGTTTCTTTCCGGTTCTTCTCGGTAGAATCAACGTTCTGAACCTGGCGCTAGAATCACTTTTTTGTATTATTATGACTATTCATAAGTGCTTTTGTGGAGCCTACATGAATAAAGATATTTCTATTTCTAATATTAAATATTAGTTTGTTATTCGATTGTAATAGGAGAGTAATGTTTGTCATGCGTATCTATGCATTTATCCCTTGCAATGGACCTAAATGTGCAGAAAAGTCCACCACAGAAATAATGACTAAATATTAGATCAGTACTTTATAATATTTATTTCAATTCAAGATATCGTCCTATTGAGTAGCCACTAATTGTGCATTATAAAACTGGATCTGACGAGACAATAATAATATAGCCATATAAAATACATATTGTATGCAAACATTGAATTTGGACAGAAATTATAATTTCGCATTGATTTTTAAAATCATTTGTGCAAATTTTTTTTTTTTATTGTTACAGAGCTGGTAAATTATATAAAGGATCAGGATCCAACGAAGACAGAAGAAAATAAGAAAAATGTCGATGAAATTGTGGAATTTTTCTTCAGCAGATTTGAAAAAGAACTAAAAGCTGGAAACGGTTATTTCAGTGGAAAAGTACGTAGTTTTTTTAAACTGACATATAACTTACTAGCAGTACCCCGCGGTTCCACCCGCATAGTTCCCGTTCCTGTAAGAATATGAGGATAAAATAAAGCCTATGTTACTTTCGGATAATGTAGCTTTCCAATGGTGTAAGAATTTTTGAAATCGGCACAGTAGTTTTTGAGTTTATTCATTACAAACATACAAACATACACAAATACAAATCTTTCCTCTTTATAATATTAGTGTAGATTACTTGATAGACCCCCCAAGTTGTGCTCTGAGAAGGCAAGGAGCTGTGTGCACAAACCACCAGCTTAGTCAGTTTTAAATACATATCTCTTCTCTTCTCTGATAGCCAGTCTGGACGTTATCAGTACAGTGCCAGAGTACCTAGTATCTCAAGTTGACAGGTAGCGTGTAATATCGATAATATAATAGCAGTAATTGACAGGCTCACTCAAATGGCAAAGTTAAATGGAAATCTTTATTTGACACTTCGTATAATTACCTATACCTACCAATTATGTAGGTGTACTAAGTACCTACTGAGTACTTTGGCTCACTTATAATAATAATTCAAATCAATCAAAATATTTAAAAATAGGCTATTTTATTTAAAAAAATATATAGTTTACTATTGAGAATATTGAGATTAAAAAAAAAAATTGGTATTTTTTATTTTGTTCCGCAAACTAACAATGATGAAGATTCAGCGCGGTAAAGTACAGCGTAACGTGACTAGGTGTGTAAAAAGTTTTACCGTTCGAGTGACGTGTTCAATATTTTTTGATAATAATCTAACTTACGGAGTATAATATTTTTTTTAAATAAGTACACCATTATGTCTAGATTTTGTTATATTTTTGAAAAGTTACATTTTATAGTTCATTATATAGTTAGAAACAATGGATTCGTGGAGTGTTAACTATCAACTATATAGAACTATTTTTTCATCCTGCA
Source organism: Glyphodes perspectalis (assembly GCA_951394215.1). Lineage (NCBI taxonomy): Eukaryota > Metazoa > Arthropoda > Insecta > Lepidoptera > Crambidae > Glyphodes > Glyphodes perspectalis. The sequence goes on along the minus strand of OX596210.1, from coordinate 4,069,316 downwards.
GTTGACCTGGGCTGACTTTATCCTCGTTGGAATTGTGGAAACACTCAACGTCTACCTACGAGAAACGTTGGAGAAGAACTACCCTACAATAGAAGCGCTTATGTACAAAATATATAACTTACCTGGCGTCAAAGATTATTTGGCAAATAGGAAAACTTACTCTTTGTAAATTATGGTAAATTAGGTCTATGAATTACTGTTAAATATTAAGGTCAAGCTATTTAATAAAATAAATATGTTTACTTTCATCTTTTTATTAACTATGTTTTAATAAATATTTTTTTATTAATTTTAATACTGTATTATTTTTTATTTTCGTATTATTAAAATTGAATAATTTTTTATATTTATAATACAGATTTTTTTTAATGTTATTATTTTTTAATAATGGAAATAAAATTAATGTGTAGGTTCTCATTGTACGGATTGTGTCATTTACCACAAAAAAGGTTTCCAAACCTTGCTTGACGGTATGTTATTTACAAATTCAGGTTGTACGAAACCTATAATATATAATACAACAGTCATTTGGTCCCAACCAGTTCTTTTATTGTTTTTATTTTTTAAGTCGGTGTATTAATTGCAATATTTTAGGCCCGTTCCAAAAACTTCTTGGCCAAAGCCTCTATGATTAATTATTATACCTACCTGTCATATATCAAACAAAATTTTCTACTTTATTAAAAAATGAAAGGCGCGATTTTTTTTGGGCAATTAATATAATTTTGTAACTCAAAAAATCAAAATAATGAAAACGCTTTTTAAACTTAAAGCATACTTACTTATAATACAAACTGAGTGGAGTGAGATAGCTCGGCGGAAGAATGTTATCATTAGGAAGATTAGATGAAATTGTCACAAAAATATCATAATGTAATTAGGTACAGTAGGGAATCTTCACCTTAATACTACAAAACTTAGGGTAGTATTTAAATTAGGCATAGATATTTTTTGATATAAAGATAATGCGAGAAGAAGCCTTTAATAGTTACAATATGTTATCTCAGTAAATATTTAATGATACTACATATAAATTTTCTAATTATTATTTATAAAATCCCAAGGAATGGAAACTAATATTATCAAATAAAAAAAATAAAATAGTAGTAGATCACTGCAATAAATACATCACACTATTATATATCGCCCGCAATTCCCGAAGGGGTAGGTAGAGTCAAAGAAGTAGCAAGTCTCTTTAACCGTATTTAGCCAAAAATAAAACTGGGCTGGGTTAGAGGGAAAATTGTGAAAAGTAGTGACAAGTGGCTGACTCGTCGTCTACACAATCACACACCCAAAACCCGATATACCATTATTCGCCTTTTACGAAATGCTAGGCGAGGAACACAGTTGGTACCTACATTATTTGTATGTAACAAAAACCCATTTTCGTCAATAGGCAATTGATCCATTCGTTCATGTGCCGGAATCGAATCTAAGATTTTTGCGTACAATGAAAAGTCGGCACCACTGCACCAACTCGATTGAAAACGTAATGAGACATAAGAATATGATGCCAAAATAGGTAAGACACATGTAAATATGATGCCAAAATGGTTAACCTTGAGGTTAAAGGCTGGAAAAACAATCATAGAAACGGAAATTATAACATAAGAAAACATCTGCATTCAAGGTTATTCCAGACTAAAACACCGTCACATAACAACAAGCACAGATGACCTCACCACAAAATCTAAATCACTTCACTGCCTATTCATATATACTATACATCCGCTGTAGCTCTGTATTGCCGTGTTTTTTGTCATATGTGTGAGCGAGACATACGTATGTCCATGACTTGCGATTTCCGTGGTATAAAAGCAATATCAAACAAATTTTGCCCGCATAACAAATTATAGTGGCCAGTTCGTTGTGTGTAAAATGGCAAAGAAACTTCATTACTTCCAATTGAATGGACTTGCAGAGTCTCTCAGGTTTGAAACTTTATTGTTACTGTGAATAGTGCAGTGTTGAGATCTTACACGTTAATCAGACACATGATCTTTTAGGACGGTTTTATTAAATGAAAGAACGAATAGTTTATTTCTATAATGTGGTCCAATTTGGTTCAATTCAGGAATACATAAATAAAAATAAATAAATATACTAGTCACTGATATGGCAATATCAATGTTAATAAGGAAAAAAAGTATTATCCTTACTCTATTGTGATAAAATGACCATATTATTTCGATGCGGTTTTATTTACATCAATATGTCATTATCAGACACATATAACGAAATAATGATACAGCTATCTAAAAGTTAAGTTACCATCTACATAATAATTAATAGGCTTCATTATAAACTTTTCTTAATACAACATAATCTTTATGTTTAAGGTACATCCTTCACTACGCCGGGGAGAAGTTTGAAGATGTCAGATACGAATTCACCGATTGGCCTGTCAAAAGCATAAAAGACTGTAAGATTTATTTTATGAGAAATATTTAATAACCAAAAGTAGTTTATTATATGAGCGGTGGTAGCTTAATGGTAAGGACACGCGCCTCTTAAACCGAGGAGTGCTGGTTCAAACCCCGGCACGTACCTCTGGATTTTTCAAATTTATGTACGTATTTATCCCTACCACTAGCTCGATGGTGAAGGAAAACATCGTGATGAAACCTGAAAATTCAAACAATTTTGGATTTGTAACCATGATCCAAAAATTGTCTGGTTCCCCTATCTTAGGCTTACGATGGTCAGACCGGCAGTCGCTTCAATGTCAACCAGACTCGCTAAATCCTGGATCATGGTCTTACCGGACCCCGTCTAAACACGGGACATAACTATAGGAAAATGATGATGAGAAGTAGTTTATCATAAGAATAGTGATGTTCGATTTTAAACTTTCGCGTTGCATTATCACTAGAAATAATACTGACGGGACTAAACATGCGGTGCGGCTTGTGACCACGGTCGTTGTAATACGGCCGAAACGTCAAGCTCTTTAAACGCTCCATAAACCATATTTGCCAAAAAAATTAAGTTAAAATTTTTGAGTGGCCAGTTCTTTGCCTGCACCATTGCAAACCCAATACACAGTACACTATTAGTTGCCTTTTGCCTGACAGACATCTACACAGGAAATACGGATGGTACAATATTATATCTTAAAATTATATGCCTTTTTTATTATATACTAGCAGCGCTCCACAGTTTCAGCCGCGTAGTTCTCTTTCCCGCAGGAATACCTAGATAAAATATAGCCTATGTTACTCACTTATAATGTAACTTTTTAATATATACCTAAATCATATTTTTAATCTGATTCGTTGTTTACTCGTGAAAGCTGTACAAACGAACTCACATCCGCATTATAATATTGGTTAGGATTAATGCAAACTTCAATATTATTGTAATCTTTTTAGCATTACCCTACGGCCAATTACCACTTTACGAGGAAGGTGATAAAGCGCTGAACCAGTCATTGGCTATCGCCCGGTACCTCGCCACCAAGGCCGACCTTCTGCCGTCCGACCCTTGGGCTCAGGCACTCTTGGATGCGACTGTTCTCACTATATACGACTTCATGGGAAGTAAGTGTTTTTTTTTAAATTTGATTTTCTCGTGGTTTTATATATGTTAAAGTAGGTATATTTTCAATGCGATTAATTATGCTGAAGGAGCATATAATGGTAATTTTCAGTCCTCCTGATAAAGTTCTCTTTTAGTTGGAAATATGTAGAGTCTTTAGACACTTGACGAAGGATATGCAAAATTGTATGATGGTTAGTCTAGTTAAGTCAATACGAAGAAATAAATAAAATAACTTACTTTCGTTTATAACATCACATAGAGATGTTGAAACAATTTGTATATATGTATATATTTATATATCAATTCCGTAATAGAAAGTATCGTATTGAGTCTAAGATTTCAAATTTTACAAAAACTGCTTAATATTTACTCAGTTGACTATACGAACTAGTGACGTTATATGTTGATAAGTCCATACAAAATCTATGAAGTGATTGCGTTTCGACAGCTTTTAAAAAGTATCTCGATTGACTTGCCAGTCAACATGCCTATTAGGAGACAGTCCAAATCCTGTATGTAGTATAAGTTGACGCGATAACTAGAAACGGGGCGTAAAGCAATGGAGCTATTTTATATGTACCGATCTAGGCATTGCAATTGCAAGGAGCGGTGGTAGCTCAATGGTAAGGACACGCGCTTCTTGACCGAGAAGTGCGGGTTCAAACCGTGACACATACCTCTGGATTTTTAAAATGTATGTACGTATTTATAACACTAGCTCGACGGTGAAGGAAAACATCGTGATGAAACCTGCAAATTCAAACAACTTTGGATTTGTAACCATGATCCAAAAATTGTCTGGTTCCCCTATCTTAGGGTTACGAAGGTCAGACCGGCAGTCGCTTCAATGTAATTACCAGACTTGCTTAATCCTCGATCACGGTCTAAGCGGACCCCATCTAAACACGGCACATAACGCTAGGAAGATGATCATCTAGGCATTGCAAGATATAACCTTACATTACGATATACCTTGAGATGAAGGCCCCAAACTTTATTAACTTTAAGTAAACCTCCATTAAAATTCCTATGGCGTCAAACGTACTTTTTCATCGACAGAGGCCCGAGGATTTTTTCTTGAGCAAGATCCTGTCAAAAAAGCTGCTATTAAGAAGGAGATCTTGGAAGAATCGGTTCCATTCTTCTTCAGCAGGTTCGAGAAGGAACTGGTAGCTGGCAATGGACACTTTGGTGGAAAGGTACATACATAACATCACGCCCATAATCCCCGAAGGGGTAGGCAGAGTCAAAGGGGCAGCATGCCCCTTCAACCACATTCAGCCAAAAATAAAGTCGGGCTGGGTTAGATGGAAAATTGTGAAAAAGCGGCAAGCGGCTAACCTGTCGCCTACACAATCACACACCCAAAATCCGATATATAAAGTCGCATTTTACGACATGCTAGGCAAGAACCACAGTTGGCATATTCTTTTTAAGTCCCAAAGCAACATGGGACAGTGGGCTGTGTTGGATGGTGGAAAGGTATGGGTCTTGAACACGTGGCACTATAATATGACGTTAAAATTAATACCACTATGTTTTCTCCTTGTCTGAATAATGCCATAAAGAAAATAAAAAATCCTAAAACTAGATGATACTAGCTGCCTAGTTATTAATAAAAGAAGTAAAATAATTTTGATTTTATACTTACAAAAATCTAGAATAGATTTTCTAATAAAGAAAAAGTTACAAGTCAAGGAGTTTTATGTCAATTCAATAAGCTGACAAACAAGTATTAATCCGATTTAATTGGATTAAGTTTTTGACCATGAACCTAGATTTGTTATTTTTGGCTCACCACAATTGGCTCCACCCAACTGGCCAACCTGATATTATCAAATTGAACCAATTTTCGTTTGACCTTGATATTTGGCACCAAACACGATGGTTCTATATATAGAATGAATTCAATGTGGTTCTCCTTGATACTCCCACCAGCGAATTAGGTATAAATTCATAAATCCTCCACACTGACACACCAATTCCCTAGCTCCAAATTAAGCTTTTAAGCTTGTGCTATGGGTACTAGGTAAACGGATAGACATACTTAAATACGTTTTATAAACATCCATGACTCGAGTAGGTACATGTTCATCACATGAAACATTTGCCCCTAGCGGGATTCGAACCCACGACCTTTGATTTCGTAGCAAGGGTCTCTGACCACTCGACCAACGGGCCTATCGTAATAATCTTTACCACAATTTTTATTGAGACAGTTTGATTCAAAATATTTATGATTTTATAGTATACCATTATCGCTCTTTTATTGATTGCTTGATTTTTTAACCGACTTCAAAAAAAAAAGGAGGAGGTTGAAATTGACTTAAATCTATGTCCCGTGCTTAAACGGAATCCGCTTGAACCATGATCCAGGATTTAGCGAGTCTGGTTATTACATTGAAGCGACTGCCGACTACCTTTGTAACCCTAAGATAGGGGAACTAGACAATTTTTGGATCATGGTTACAAATTCAAGGTTGTTTGAATTTGCAGGTTTCATCACGATAATGATTTAAGTTCATGACTTAAATTTAAAATAGCGGTATAGAAACATACTCTAATTAGTATTTGTAGTGAATATAAAGCTAGAAAAAAATTTAAAGTTATTTTTTGATTTAACACCTACCTAAAACATATATATTGAACTTAATGTCCTCTTTTCAGTTGAGCTGGGCTGATTTCATCCTGGTCGGTATTGTGGAGACGGTAAATCTAATGTTGGGAGTGAACATCGAGAAGGACTATCCCATGGTCGCTAAGCTGATGAACAAGATCCACACATTACCTGGTGTCAAAGAATACATCGCGGGGAGGAAACCTTATGTTGTCAAATTATAACTGATTAAACCAAAAACTGATTTTGTTTTTATTCAGAATTTCAGATTATCATTTTTTACTCACAAGTAGGTACACAATGAAAAATTTGCCAAAATTCACATTGAGTTGGGTTAGATGAAAAATGCGATATAAACAAACAAACAAACATAACATCACGCCCATAATCCCCGAAGGGGTAAGCAGAGTCAAAGTTGCAGCAGGCCTCTTTAACAACATTCAGCCAAAAACATAACTGGGTTGGGTTAGATGGAAAATTGTGAAAAAGTAGTGACAAGTGGCTAGCTCGTCGCCTACACAATCACACACCCAAAACCCCATATACAATTAGTCGCCTTTTACGACATGTTAGGCAAGAAACACAGTTGGCACAGTCTTTTTTAAGTCCGAGATCAACATCGGTAATTTGATATACCTACTTTATATGTGACAAATAGCAAATTTTGGTTGAATGGGGTGTTTGGCAATTTTGCTAATTACTCGTTACCTAATCACAGAGCCAATAACAAATGGACGCCTTGAACTTGCAAGGCAAATAACACAGTCGGTACATTTTTTAAGCCACTTAACTACACCTATATTAAATAATACACACTTTGGCTTTTGTTTATCATTTTATCTGGAAGCACCACGGCATATAATAAGATACTAATGAACTAAGTGTTGCCTGCTTTATCATAATTGATAATAAATATCTTTAAACAATGACTGAACTATTGTTTGATAAGTACAGTACATGCATTCATCATCTTGAATTTATCATTATGACATACTTCTCGAGTTTTATCAACTTGTTGTATTTTGCAGTTGACAAACTGCTTACAAAAACATGAAAAAGGTATGAGTAATGTTCTCGAAAAGTTTTTTAATATTAGACTTAAATTTTGAGTGGTTTCGCCTTAATCGATCTGACTGAACGTAATTGCGGAGCGTCGGCGAAGGAGCGCGGGTTCAATACCCGCAGTGGGACAATACTTGCTTATGAAACAGGTGTTTGATGAGACAAACATTAACGAAGATAGGTACTTTCGACACTCAGGTCTGGGTATTGTGATACCTTGGTTAATGCTTATTTTTAAAATAGGCATGCTTAAGCTACTTACTTTGAATTAGCTTAATGGGTGCTATTGTATGATAATAAAAAACTATATATTTAACTTTATATACAACCTGTATCTTTTGATATCCCATAACTTTAAGGTGATATTCTATGAATAAAATTAATACAAAACGTCCAAAGAACAATTATCCTTAATCGCATAGTTTAGAAGTTATCATCAATCTTAATTAAATTAGTTAAAATATTGTCACCTGTATACAGGCGATCTCGAGGTCAATATGTTAGGCTTGATGTATTTCATTGATGAGTAAGTCATACATAATTTCGGATTTGAAAATACAATGTTGTCATGATCAAGTAAAGGTGTTTTATATGGTGGTCGAAATTTTGTTGATTTATTTTGTATAAAAAAATAAAATTAGAAAAAGTAATAAAATAAAAAATAATTCAAATGCCGTTGGGTTCTTTAACGTGGTCTCGTTTAAACCCTAAAGTTGTGGAATATCAAAAGGAACAGGTTGTATACAAAAATATTATGTCATATTCCTGCCAAAAAATTGTTTCCTTAATACCATATGGGTGATGACACGGCAAATGGCTAGTCCTAAATAATATCAAGAATTACTTTATGATAGGCGACACGAGAGAACATTAAAGAACATTGTGATAAGGAACAAGAGTTCTTGGTCACCTCTGGTTTAGTGATGATGATAATGCTAAAAGTCGTTATCCAAAGACCTTTATAAAAGAAGTGGCAATGACACTGAATAATGTTTTATGCTTTATGACAATAACAATTTTGTTATGATAACCTGTGCTCTGTATTTGTGAGTATTTATTTCAATTCTACGCAAAAACTATCATAGTGAAATAAATGACAGTGGACTATTTTATTAAATTGAAGTATGTATATTAATATTAGGCTGGTAATCTTCGATAGCAGATATTTTAAAAGAAATAGCAGCGGATTCTCATATGGCGATCTCATCTCATAGGCCGGATAACAATTAACTTACATAGCGTTTTGATCCCATCCTATTATTGACAGGCCCGTTGGTCGAGTGGTTAAAGATCCTGGCCATTACACTAAGGGTCGCGGGTTCGAATTCTAAATGGGGCAAACGTTTCGTGTGATCAACATGGACATTTGTACTTGAGTCATGGATAAACGTATTGAAGTATGTCTATCCATTGACCTAGTATCCATAGCACAAGCATAAGCTTAGTTTGTAACTAGGGAATTGGTGTGTCAGTCTAGAGAATTAATTATTATTATTTATTATAGTCAGTTGAAACATGGTCTTGTATTTTAAAACGATTGTCATTCGAACTTATAATCCATAGATGACCGAATCTGATAACGACTAAGTATAGTTAAATATCTATTATTTTCGAAGTTGGGTTTTGAACCAATACTCATCGCATTTGAGACGTGTGACCATTATGCAACCACCATTCTCTGCTTATTCGTTTTGAAAAGCTTTAATTTGGTCGCGAGCAATGAAATTTTGTAATTATCTTTGAGATAATTACAAAATTTCATTTTTATAACACACCAACAGGTTTTAAAATGTCCTCTGTTTTGTTAGTATTGAATGAAATAGTTTTGAAACGTTTTAAATTTAACTTTTGAAATATTGTCCTGTAAACTAAGATATTATAAATAAAAAAAAAAACCTTTATCTGATTTTTTTAAATTGGTCTTAAAAAGTGACAAATAAATTGATTAAAAAAATACGCTGCATCAAAGAAAAAATATTTAAGTAAGATATATAAAAAAAACATTTTGATGTTAAGCATTTTGATACTTTACTGTTTACCCAACTATACTATGAAGTCGGATTATCTTGCCACATATTTCCCCGTGTGAGCGAGACTACACTACTTGATAACATGACTGACCGTATACCATCGTATAAAGGCAATGCCAAACAAAACTCGCCGGCACAAGTTCTGGTGACCTGTTTAGTGTGTGTATATAAATAAAATGGCAAAGAAACTTCATTACTTCCATTTGAATGGATTTGGAGAGGCTATCAGGTATTGAAATTGTTGCTATGTAAAAATATGCTGGTTATTTTTTTGAAAAGAGTTGCATAGGACTCTACGCAACTCTTTTCTATTCTCTATTTTTCAAAGTGACTACTTTGAAAAAAAAAATGTTTCTTAACATTTGGGGCTTTCGTTGATTCATTAACTGACCAAAATAACGAAGGAGGATATTTTTTTTATGTGCTTATAACCACGCATAATTAAAAAAAAAAACATATATCATTTAGTTAGACAAGTAAATTTTAAGTGTCTTTTTATAATGTAATTAATCACTAATAGTATTAATACAATGCCTTAACCAAATGCTTTTGTTTGTCCACCGTCTATTTGATGTTTTTGCTATAAAAATAGTTAATACATTGAATTTAGAAAACGTTACTTAAGTAGGTAAGTCTTGTTCATTTATTGGTACAATCTCAGTTAAAAGTGTGTGACCTTGCCGAAAACATGTGCCGGAGATAATAATAGAACTCGATAGACGAAGTTATTTATTCAATTTATGTACTGCCGTGTTCATGATACACCCATTGCCACAGTAAAAAAATGTTTTGCTAAATAATGTTATCTACTTTTGACAGATTTCGTTCTATCTACCTAAGCCTCATAACATGATAATGAATGTTTACATACACATGTTTTTATATAAATCGTAGCATAACATATGTTTTCTGATAATGCAATAATGTTATTTTTTTAATGTTTTAAATGAAAGCAGTTTTGTTTATTAAAAACTGTCTGCCTCGGTAACGTTTAATCCAATTCGTTTTGTTCACTATGTTCGTATACTGTAGTAAAATTTACTTAAAGTTTTAGTAAACTTTAAGTAAATTTTAATTTTAATAAAATATAGGTAATTTAATAGTTTAAATTACCTATATTTTATTATAGTTTGTTATTGTTATGTTACTTGTTTGATAAAATAAACATGTAAATAAATAAATCTCTACAAACAATTTAAATAATTGTTATTTAATGGTAATTGTTGACTAAAATTTGTTTATGGTTGTTTCAGGTACATCCTGCACTATGCCGAGGAGGAGTTTGAAGACATCAGATATAACTTCTTAACTTGGCCAATCCCAGAAGTAAAAGAAAGTAAGTTGTTGAGTGGTGTAAGTTCTGTTGTAAGTTGTATATTGAAAATCACGTTAAGCCGTTGGTCCTGTGCTTGACCTTACTTAGGTCATGTCGAGTGGCCGTCTCACCGGACTATGAGAGTGAAGGAACAGAGAGTGCACCTGTGTTTGCGCATACACTTGTGTGTGTGTGTAACGAACTAATCCTTGTTGAGATTGGCCGCCGTGACCGAAAGCGGTTAGAAAGATATTATTAAATTATTGTAAAAAAAACAAAGTTCAACGGGAATTGAAGGACAGGAAGATTAAGATGTGTTGCAATTATTGTTATACGGCTACTGTCGGACAAAATGTTTGACGTCTTCGTTGAACAAAAAAATATGGTGATGATGATATCTTACACTCACACATGATCCAGGATTTAGCGAGTCTGGTAATTACATTGAAGCGACTGCCGATCTGACCATCGTAACCCTAGGATAGGGTAACCGGACAATTTTTGGATCATGGTTACAAATCCAAAATTGTTTGAATTTGCAGGTTTCATCACGAGGTTTTCCCTCACCGTCTAGCTAGTGGTATAAATACTTACATAGATTTGAAAAATCCAGAGGTACGTGCCCGGGTTTGTACCCTTATTCCTCGGTTAAGAGGCGCGTGTCCATACCATTGAGCTGCCACCGCTCTGACACGGAACACATCAATTCATTACTAGGCTTGAATATGTACATATATTAAAAAATCCAAAGGTACGGGGCCGGGTTTCAATATGCGTGGCTCGCATCTCAACATTTATGGTGATGTTGATACCTGATCTAATATTATTATTTGTATTCCAGAGTTACCTTATGGCCAGATGCCAATTTATGAGGAGGGTGAGAAAACTCTGAACCAGTCTATCGCCATCGCCCGGTACCTCGCCAGCAAGACCAATCTCCTGCCCCTTGATCCTTGGGAGCAGGCACTCCTGGATGCCACTGTGTTCACCATCTACGACTTTTGGGGGAGTAAGTAAAATAATTTGACCATCTAGGTATATCTCACCCAACCCACTTTTATTTAACGGTCCAATGTGTTTAAGGGGGTGGTCTGCTCTTTTGACAGCCTACTACTTCGGGGATTACGGGCGTGATGATATGTATATATGTATAAATAAATTTATAATTCATAATATGTAATTATTGTATAGAGCAGTATTATCTAACAAATTAAGACTTGGTTTAGAGTGCCAAGCCAGTTGCATTTTTTTCTTCAAAGTGTACATAATAAAACCATTTTATGTATTCCAGAGGCTAAAGAATACATATATGAAAAAGACCCCGTCAAAAAGGCGGCTATCAAAAAGAATGTTCTAGAAGAAGTAGTTCCGTACTTCTTCTCCAGGTTCGAGAAGGACTTGAAGGCGGGTAATGGACACTTCGGTGGAAAGGTAAGCGGGGCATTAAGTCAGAAAAAATATCAGTAAAACTAGCAAAGATTTCTAATGACAAGAACTTTAGCAACGTCAGATAATAGTGAATAGATCGCCTTTTCTGTTTACCATATAAGATAAGTAGAAAAGAGTTCACTTGCAATTTGTGGTGTAATAATAAATAAAGGAAAAAAAGAAAAAAGAAAGATAGAAAAAATTATTAAACTGTACCGAAAATACAATGTAAACACGAAATAAAAGTAATAATAAATAATGTTTACATGATCTACACAACGTTAATGCTGTCTTATAGCAAGTGATATCGTCATATTACAAGCAAAGACAAGCCCTAGTTATACAAAGCGAAGTTTTGTAAAGGCTCGAGTAGTTATATTTTTTGAATTTTTATGATTAATAACATATCTAGACATTAATAAAAAAATATGTTAATATCCAAATCTATAGGCATGATGAATCTTAGGTGTATTACAAAAATACATATCTAGGTAGTGAAAAAAAATCGTGCTAGTCAGTTGTATGTGCGTTTCTTATACTACAAATGGAAAGTTCACAATTGTTAATTGAAATAAAAAACCGGCCAAGTGCAAGTCGGACTCGCGCACGAAAGGTTCCGTACCAATATCCTCCGTACTAATAAATAGCAAAAAACTGCATTATAATCACGTTTTTTGTATGGTAGCCCCCCTTAAATATTTATTTTATTATGTTTTTAGTATTTGTTGTTATAGAGGCAACAGAAATTGTTTACATCATTTATGAAAATTTAAACTCTCTAGCTATCACAGTTCGTGAGATACAGCCTGGTGGCAGACGGACGGATGGACAGCGGAATCTTAGTAATAGGGTCCCGCTTTTACCCTTTGGGTACGGGACCATAAAAATTACTCATTCTTCAAAATATCTTTATCAACCCATTTATATGGGTCGATAAAAATATAAGGAGAAAGCCTATGATTTGAAAACAACATTTACAAGGTTGATTCCATCCGCCAGGTACTACCAAAAATCTTGGTAGTACTCTATAATGCTACAACTATGTAAATTAAATTAATTCTTACTTATACTGTTATCTATGCAAGACAGAAAGTTAATTTTTTCGTTTGTCCATCCAGCTCACTTGGGCCGACTTCATCTTAGTCGGTATCATAGAGACGACAAACTTGTTCTACAACGAGGTCGTCGAGAAGGACTTCCCTGTCATTAATGCGCTAGTCAAGAAGATCCAGACTTTGCCCGGGATCAAGGAGTACATTGCTAACAGGGAACCATATGTGGTGCAATAAACAACCAATAAGATCTTTTTGTTTTTTTTATGACCAATAACGCCGATTCTATATTACCTATTCACAATACATTCTCAAAAAGACTGCAATAGTGGCAGAAATTACCTTTACAGACAACCACAATGGGAATGTACACTCCCATCATCATCATCTTCCTAGCGTTATGTCCCGTGTTAAGACGGGGTCCGCTTAGACCATGATCCAGGATTTAGCGAGTCTGGTAATTACATTGAAGCGACTGCCAATCTGACCTTCGTAACCCTAAGGTAGGGGAACCAGACAATTTTTGGATCATGGCTACAAATCCAAAGTTGTTTGAATTTGCAGGTTTCATCACGATGTTTTCCTTCACCGTCGAGCTAGTGGTATGAATACGTACATAGATTTGAAAAATCCAGAGGTACGTGCTCGGGTTTGAACCCGCACTCCTCGGTTAAGAGGCGCGTGTCCTTAACATTAAGCTACCACCGCTTTACACTACCATATGATTCCATATTCAAGTAAAAAATATGTTAACTCTATAAATAATAACTGCACCCCGCGGTTTCACCCGCTTAGTTCCTGTTCCCGTGGAAATACGGGGATAAAATATAACCTATGTTACTTGCTGATAAAGTAGGTTTTGGTAGGTAGTCTTTCGATTGGTGAATGAATTATTCAAATCGGGCCAGTAGTTTACGAGCCTATTCAATGCAAACAAAGAAACAATCAAATATTTCATCTAAGTATTTTGACTAGTTTAATGGCGCATTCGATAGTGATCCTGGCCCATGCGTCAAGAGTTGTGAGTTCGATCCCCACCTAGGAAAAAAATTCGTGTGACGATTACTTGTGTTTGTTCTGTGTCTAGGTGTTAATAAGCAATATTTAAGTATATATTTGTAATACCACTGTTGTTTCTGATATCCGTAACACAATTGCTTACGCCGCTTACCTCGGAATCAGATCAATGTATGCGATGTAGTCTGATATTTATTTATTTTATATTTATTTATTTATTTATAATATTAATATAGATATTACTCGCTGATAAAGTAGATTTCTATTGGTCAAAGAATTATCCAAATCGGTCCAGTAGTTTCGGAGCCTATTTGATGCAAACAAACCATATTCCATCTTGAGAGCAAGATCCAGATAAATTATTTCGGGAGTTTAAATAGCACATACGTACAATATAGCTTCATACGTTAGACGGAGGTACATAAATTTGACGATTCCCGGAAGGTTTCCTAATATTATACATACATATATCACGCTCATAATCCCCGGTTATGCAGAGTCAAAGGGGCAGCAGGCCCTTTTAAGCACATTCAGCCAGAAATAAAACTGGGCTGGGTTAGATGAAAAATTGTATAAATGTCGTGACAAGTGGCTAGCTTGTCGCCTACACACACCCAAAGCCCGATATACTATTAGTCGCTACATGTTAGGCAAGAAATACAGTTGGCACATTCTTGTTAAGTCCCAGACTAACATGGGACCTAAAATAATTTTTGGTAAAATAATATGTATGGTCTAAAAATAAACTTAAATTACCATAATTTAAGTTTGCAAGAGCAGACACATATTTTTGGGCAAGTGTACAAGGTTCTATAAATATAGGCTCCTGCTTCCTTTCGCGTTGACTCTAATAACTTTCCTGAAATATCTCCCAATAACTAATCAACACGTTTTGTTCTTTAAGTCAATCCTGGTAGATCAAGCGGTTAAATTTATTGAAGGTCACATCACCATACATTTCAAACGATGAACGTCTGTTTCTCGGAGCGAGGTGACTTCCCAAACTCTGAGTTCTACACTTAATTATCATCGAAGCGGGGTTCAGCGCAAACATTAGAACTCTTTGTTAGCACGACAAGCGGTGAAGTCCCGAAAATTAGTTTTGTTCTAATTACTTTCCGAAAGTTCACTCGTTTACTTGGAGTTTGCAAAGGTTCGTCGGAACGGCGTATTGCTTACGATCCTCACGGAAGACGGGATAATCCATACTAATATTATACGGATAACTTTTTAATTGCGCACGGAATTTTGAGGAGCCCTCGGAATTTTACCTTTGTGAAAAAATATTGACTTGCAAGGGATCGGTTTTGGAGTGTTCTTTATTGCGAGGGTAAATGTTTTTTGTTCAATTTTGAACAATTTATTGTGCTCGCTGGGGGTGATTGATAAGTAAATTTAAGCAAATAGAGTTAATGAACGTACATAACCTATAAGTACAATTCTATAGATATAATATCAAAGTAATAAGTTTAAAGAGTTTTGTTATACAAATCAGGAATAAGGAATACATCTGATGATTTATTCCTTATTCATTTCAGTCAGTATATGACTGAACTAAATACGAATTTTATATCTATTAGAGCTAAATAGATGCACGTCTGTTGCCGGTAGGCTATTTGCACTATCACGCGATATGTTAACCACTAGATTATAAGCGCTTCTTCCTAACTTTTTGTCCAGAGAGTAACAGGAACGAGATAGCTGTATTTATTTTTTATTTTTAATTAAATAAATATCCGACAACATCACATACATTGATCTGACTACGAGGCAAGTAGCTTATGCACTTGTGGTACGTTACGTTGTTGTTATTAACTTGAGTGCTTAAATATTAAATATTTACACCCTGACACAGAACAAACACAAGTATTCATCACACGAATGTTTGTCCTGGGTGGTGATCGAACCCACAACGATTGGCGCATGGGGCAGGGCCACTACCAAATGCGCCATCGAACCAGTCAAGACCCTTTCTACTTTATATAATGTATATATATATAATTTGCATAGATGATAGCAAAGAACAATATCTTTATGAAATTATTGATTTTGACGGGCTCAATGGCGCATTCGGTAGTGATCCTGCCCCATGCACCAAGAGTTGTGCCGAAACAATCTCTTTATATTGATTAAATTTATTTAAGGTATGTAATGTAATTAGTGCCTACCTACACGCACACCTGCCTCGATGTAAAAATATAATAAGTATTTTAAGCTAAGAATTATTTTATGGTAATATTATCTTAAAAGGTTTGTTTTTACAACGGTCGTAATGTTTTATTAACATTATTTCTCGTTTCAATAACAATTTGTTCAGACTCTGAGGTCTAGTTTTAATGCATACAGTCAATTTAGCTTAAAGTAGTGATTTTGCCTTTATGAAAAACAATTTCCTCTGAGATGACCTTTTTAATAAGCTTCTTAGTTTAAGGGGTATACGAGTACTGTTTGCTTCTTTTGCCTTCAGGTATATTTAAATCATTTTTTGGTATCTATTGACAGTTGACATGTGACTTTTAATTGTTTTTAAATTTATTTATTTATTTATAATAGGTACGCAAACAGATTACAGTCAGTTATACAGCCATAAAATTAATACAATTCTAAACTTAACTAGACAGTAATATATACATCCATTTAATGATACAAGCTACTCTACACTAAAAAATTAAATAAATAAATTGCCAGGTTTGAACTGCAGATATTGTTATTTTTAAATGGCTCCAAAATTAATGGCCATATGAATCAATGGTAAACGAACATAAAATAAATCAACAATAATACCATCATTAGTTTATATATACATACATAACATCACGCCCAAAATCCCCGAAGGGGTAGACAGAATCAAAGGGATAGCAAGCCTCCTTAACCACATTCAGCCAAAAATAAAACCGGGCTGGTTCAGATATAAAATTGAAAAAGTAGTGACAAGTGGCTAGCTTGTCGCCTACACAATCACATACCCAAAACCCGATATACCATTAGTCGCCTTCTACGAAATGCTAGGCAAGAACTACAGTTGGCACATTCTTTTTGGGTCCCAGAATAACATGGGACAATGGGCTGGGTTAGATGGAAAATTGCAAAAAAGTAGTGACAAGTGGGTAGCTCGTCGCCTACACAATCACATACCCAAAACCCCATATACCATTCCTTGCCCGATATACCATACCTTCTACGACATGCTAGGCAAGAACCACAGTTGGCACATTATTTTTAAGTCCCAGACCAACATGGGTCCTTTTATATAACGAGAGTGAAATTAACGACATAAAACCAACAAATTCTCAAGAATTCACAGACTTTGGCGTAGTAGCTTAGTTCTTCTACTGAAAATACTGATCAGATTTTCATGAAACTCTACAGCAATCTAGTTCAAAGTTAATATACATACATACACATGACATCACGCTCATAATCCCCGAAAGGGTAGGCAGAGTCAAAGGGGCAGCATGCCCCTTAAACCACATTCAGCCGAAAATAAATGTAGGCTATAATTTCATAAAGATATTGTTCTTGCTGTCAACTATGCAAAGTATTACATTATTAGGTTTGTTTGACACTCTTATATTATGCATCGTACTAGAACTAGCCTAGCTTTGTTTATTAAAAAATTACAGGAGAAGTGTTTCAATGACTTTCATTAACGAGCATTGACCCACCAGGTCAATATTAACAGCAATCCCTTATCACATACCACCTTTATTTGTTGACCCAACACTACCTAGCCCTTAACCGACCCCTTATTAAGAGTACAACGGTTTGTGTAAGGGATGCAATATTTCAGCCACCTGCCGCGACCATCAACAGGTGTGGGGTGTAAGTCATTACTTGTGGGGTAAATGTGAGGTGCACTGACTTTTGTGTTATTAATTTGGACGGGGTGTTGTGGTTTTTGGGGTTTATTTCTACTACACTATAGTGTACCTGATGTTAGAGGTCTTAAAGGTACTCATTTCGTATGATGCTGATGTCCATGAATCAGGGAACTTCCTTTTCACTAGCTGAATGTTGTCCCCCCATGTCTACTGCGGTTGCTGAAATCACCTTTAGGGACAAATACAAACTATTAATTCATTCTGATAATATGAAAGAAATTCTGTATGTTCGTGCGTAGTAACTTTAATCAATTTCAGTAAAAGATAAAAATTGCATTGATTAAGAAACGTCTATGTCGAGCATGTAAACTAATTATGATTTTGGTGATGATGGAACTAAAAAAGCTGAAGTCTTAGAAAATAAAAATATTAGTTGATGATGATTATGAAAAAATATTAAAATGTGCAGTTCACGTCATGTAGAATGCAAAATTTTAGCTTAAAAGATGTTGATATGGCAGTTGTTAGTTTGTTCATAAAAACACATGTAAGTATGTTAATTTTTCATTACATCTTTGTAGTATGTACCTACAATATGATTAGGCTAATAAAATAGAATAAAAATATTACGAAAACTACTTACTTAAAAAATCAAGTCTGTCGTTTCCCGTATCAATAGGCAAGTTGATTCAAAGAAAATAATTAATCCATTATATATATTACAAAAAAATATTGCTTACGTATTTTTTCCTTTGTTTAGCAAACCAAAAATGACGAAGATACAGCGCGTTAAAGGTGCGCGTGACGTCACTTGTTCTGTATAATTTTAGTAACAAGTGATGTAAAAGCGCCCCACTCCAGATCTTTGAAGCGCTGTATCTTTGTTATTTTCCGAGCATTTGATAAAGCAAAAAATACGAACTCAATATTTTTTGACAATCTGACTAGCGGACTAAAAAAAATATTTTAGTCAACTAGCCTATTGTGTTCTAGGTTTTTTTTTGTTTAAGATGGATTTAACCATAGGCACGTATAAGAAAACAAAAAAATCGCATATATAACATTATCCAAGTTTGTTTCCTGATCGGTCTACTTGAATACTTCAGTGCAAGGGACGTTTGCTAGGATGCAGTCGAGTTTAAACGGAAGTGCCTTTGTAAGAGCGAGGTACGGTTTAGTGTGCCACGGCCTTCAAGAAGTTGTTGGTGAGTGGTTGAAAATATTCCATTCGAAATCATCTTTTAAAAAGTCTTAAGCATAACACGGTATGTACGTAATACCACTTTTAATACGAAACTCTATTTCGTTTTTTTATTCCTTGCTTGTAATTTCCTATCTATGTAAAGATTGCAAGTTACTAACATTAGGAGCTAATTAGGATAATAGTTAGTTTTTAAAGGAATTTATTGCCGTTATATTTCGATATTCATCTCTCTTTTTTATATTTTTTTTTTCAACAAATTGAATGGATTTTTTTAAACTATTTTTTATCTTTTGATAACACCCGATTAAGGTAATATAGGTAACAAATATGACATAACATAACATAACATCACGCCTGTAATCCCCGAAGGGGTAGGCAGAGCCATCTAGGTACTTTACATCAAATGGATCAAAGGCTAGTTTTGCCGTTTAAAATACACCGATGCAGACCCAATTTGTATGTGATGTGTTAATTGTATCCTACAGTTCGGGGATAACTCACTTGTGGGTTCCGTCTTCCCTAATTAACAGATCCAGTTGGATTTGCAGGACCCATGGTTTAATAGGCACAGCCCGTCCTCACATCCCTTTTCAAAGTAAATTACGGTTAACCTATTTCAAGGAAGATAACTTTAATATAACGTGACGTGGCTCAGCAAACATTTTTGTCAGTGCTTTAAATAATAGGATACGTTGTCTAGACGGAAAACTTAGGTAAGTGCATAGGTCTACAAATATGGTAAGTATACTAGTTTATACTTAGAGCTTAACGTTATTTTTGTTAGATTGTTAAGCTTGATGGCTTGGTGATATCCAACCGGTTTTTAGATGTGATCTTGCATTCTTTGACTGAGAATATATTAACTTATTGACAATTGGTGTGACAAACATAACAACTAGAGCGTTATTTTTAACACTTTTTCGGAAAATTGGTAATGTAGAAATCTGCGGTTACCTTTCAAATTTACGTCTGATATTATTTGCTACTTAATAGTTTTTTTTTATACCTACTAGAAGGATTCCTCATGAAAGGGTATATCTGCATTCTATAATTCTTGCGTATCATGTCGTAGAAGGCAACTAATGTTGTATTGATATTGAAATGCATGCTTGGATGGTTTGGGCATGTTGAGAGGATGGATGAAAAAAGATTGACGAAAGAAATATATAAAGCAAGTGTGAATGGAGTCGTCGGGAGGAGTAGACCAGGAGTCGTAGGTAAACTTTCCACGTCTAGATTGGTAACGTATTAATAAAAGGTCAGGTAAAAAGAACCCTTAACCGATGAGTGTGTATGAAAGGACTTATGAATGTAGAAGAAGCGAAAAATGTGTGTCAGGATCGTATCAAATGGAAGGATATGTATTTTTTTTCAAGCATAATGTTTTAGTACAAATATACCTCTTTATTACTACTTTCACTGAAAAATACTTCGTTAAACTAAAATATCTCCGAATTCACGTGAAGCCAAACATGTAAATAAAACCCAACTCCCATAGTTAAAATCCTAACTTCCATTCGAGATTTGATTACGGTAACCCGAAAACGGTCGGAACTATTAAAAACTTTTTAGGCCGAAACTTTTTGTGATCAACCCCTTCGGGATCCGTAAAAAATATTCCGGGAATGTTAATGCGCGACTCCAGTGAACTAGTTGGGAACTTCGGGAACAGTTTACGGGGGGGTTCATTAAGAACCTCGTTACTTTATTGTGTGGGGCGAGTAAGAAGTACCAGCGGTGAGTTAAGGAAATATAAGAAAATAGTTTTGACTATTGTTGACTAGTCGATGTCATTGTCAGAGATTTTTGTTAGTTGACTGGATAAAGTCGACAACTCATGTGGAAAAATTTGTCATTAACATTTAAGTAGACACGAATTTCTTTGTAAGGGATCGTAATAAAACTCACACTATCAAATAAAGTATATTCAGAATATTCAGATGGTTGTAGAGGAATAAATATGAAACCGTAAGCTTTATTTTTCAGGGATTATAGAGGTTGGTAATTTCAATATCATAAATAAGTGACTGAATTAAAATTTGAAAATAGAAATTAGGTACTAGAAAACCTCGAAATGCTATGTTAAAGAAGTAGATTATGTTAGACGTAACAGCTTGACCAACACAATCAGACCTGATTATTACTACTAATATACTTTTTTATAATAGCTGATGTACTAATACGTCTAGAAAAAGACTGCCAATCCTGTGAAATATCTTGACGGATAAATATTTTAAAGCACATTCAAACCGGATCACATAAAATCCCATCACTAACGCGAGCCACTATTATCTCTCAAGAACATCTTCCAACAAGGCAATCGTTAATTTATTAATATGCCAATAAAAAAACAAATAAAAATCTACAGTGACCCACAATCTTTTCTTGAACTCCTCTATCCCGGAACATCCAAGGAGTACGGAAGAAATACTTCACTTTCTTTCACAAGTAAGGAAATGGAGTTCCACTTGCTCCGTTCGGTTTCAGTAATTGGAGTTAACTTGGCATTGTTTGACGTCAGACCCGAGCATGCGCGAAGATTTAAATTGGGACATTTTAGTCCAAGATCTCAGAGCCGCCAGGCGTTACTTATCTTTATGTAAAGGAAATCCATATTTTAACAATAATTTCGCAGTTCATTCTGGACTAACACATGTTTGCTATAAAAACAGATACACACACTTTTAACACTAGAAATAAACACAAAATTGCTGTTCCAAGTTATAGACTCCATAGGAGTGGTCATTTCTTCATTGGCCTAAGTATCAATTGTTTTAATAAGCTGCCAGAGTCTCATTGATTTACCGGTGCATAAGTTTAAATTATATATTAAAACTTGTTTGATAAAAAAGGGCTATTATAAGGTAGAAGATTAGGTTGTCCGCCTGCACTGATAGATTTATCTTGATATTTTTAAGTCCAGCCAAGTCTTACGATTTTGCTAGTACATAAGACTTGGCATTTAAAAGAGTATCTGTCGAGTTTCTTGCCGGTTTATTTCTACTTTTTTGAACCGTGTGTTTATGTTTTTCTGACGATTTACTGAACTGAAGACTATTCACATTAGTAAGCCTAAATAAAGATCATTTTATTTCATTTTTCAGAAATAAAACATAAGATTTAAGGATTACTACCCACTATAAACGTATAGGTATTCGCTAGCTTGGATTGTGAGCCAATTCGCAGGTATCCGGTGCGAAAGGTAAAAAAAGATATTTCTCATTAAAGGAAATTTTGATAGCTGATTTTCATGTAGGTATTTTGTGTAGAGTACTATTGCTATTATAAATCAATATTCAACAGTTCTTTTCTTTTCAGACATTTTCTGTCAGCAGTAACTTCCACCACATGTTTTCAAGTTCCCGAAAAAGTAACTAGTACCCGTTTATCTATTATATACAAGCTCACCCGGCGCAATTCATAACGCCCCGTTCTCGGATTTCAATACCCATTCTTTATAATTTTCCGCTCAAATTTTTATTTTTTTCTTTCATAAGAACCTTCACCTGATAATAACAAACACAATTAAAAAAGAATTAGCGAAATCGGTTCAGCTGATCTAGAAATTTGCGCTTAGCAACACATCCAGCGATTCATTTTTAGATTAATACCACTTATTTCATTTCTAAGACAATAAGTAACGTCTGTCTGCCCTGGGATCTCTACTTGGCTTTGAACTGTGCACTGTAATCGTAATTGGGTAAGTTTTTGAACAACTTTTAACTCGGAACTTGTTTACGCTGCGTAATGAAGTGTGTTTGTTGGATGTTAACGGAGTTCATGCGATTGAGTTGTTAAATGTTATCATTAAACTTGTTGAGAGTGAAAACAGACATTTTAATGATATAAATCGTAAAGGAATTCACAACGAAGTTAGTCTCCTAAAAGAGCAATAGTGCTTTTTTATTGAAAACTTCCTGTAAGTTTTAGAATGCATATAGCTAAATAATTTCATTTAATTTCATGTATGTATAAAACAAAAGCATATAATTTCTGATGACATGAAATTAAACCAGAAATAACAGTTTTACAATACTCGATTAATAAAACCGTACAATAAGGTATGTTTTTATCACGGATAAAAAGAAGGACGCGCTTTTACTACTACGTGTAGCCACCCTTATGCATGTCTGAGAGAGATTCTTATGGATATGGACCAAATATCGAATATTTGTCATTTGGAGCGCTTTTATCAATTTGTGCGTGCCAAGATAGAGCTCCGCAGGTGCCTCAACGTCTAGTTAGTGGCGCATTTTTTTTACTAGTCCAGTAGTAGTTTTTGTTTGTGTTTAAATAATCTATTAATATTATGTGAAATGTGTTTTTCCATATTAGAAAAACCTTGTTTCCTCTATAAACCAAATCCGAGCTGAACCTACACGCTGCAAGGTGCAAATAAATCTCACATCGATTCAAATAAAATAGCATCTGCAAGTACCGACTCAACGGCAGTGCATCGATGCAGTCATTGCATGCAATATTTTCGGATGTTCTCGCTCGCTCTATAAAAATCTCCACGGCATCTCCAGTTATTGCACGGACCTAGATATTTCACATACCCGGATATTTCACGGATCCAGATATTTCACGGATCCAGATATTCCACGGATCCTGCAAACGATAGCCGTGTTATTTCCTGTTCCCTGTTTCGCTTTGTTTTGTTGTAAGCCCGGGCTATGGACCCCGGTGATATTTTTTACGGCGCAACGAGAACGTTTTACTACGGAATAACAGGATATAGCGGTTTCTACTGCAGTTTTCCGAGGAACTGTGGCTTGGTTGGACTTGATTTGATGTGCATCTAAGAGGAATGTTTTACGTTTAGCGAAATCAGTTGGTTACTGTACTGAAGTTTGTTAGATATGTTGTGTGTCTTTGTAAATTTATTATACATCACGCCCATAATCCCCGAGAGCGTAGGCAGAGTCAAAGGGGCAGCAGGCCCCTTTAACCACATTCAGCTGAAAATAAAACTGGGCTGGGTTAGATGGAAAATTGTGAAAAAGTAGTGACAAGTGGTTAGCTCGTCGCCCACACAATCTATTTTTGATTATACATGATTCCTTTCACAGCTTACGTCCATATTGGCCACATTGGTACCAATACGCATATATGTATGTATATTTATATATCAAGGTCATAGTCTTAATTGAGCGAGGTTGATTATTATGTTGAAGGGACTGCTTTCGAAATTTCATTGGTGAATTCACGATCCAAAAGATATATTAAATAATATTTTACATTTAAAAGTGTAACTTGATTATGAGTTATTCATACGAAACTAATGGTGATATGATTTTTTTTTCTGCTAATTCAATGTTTATATATTTTTGAATTTGCATTAGATATGGATTTTCATAAACACTTATATTACTTAAACTTACTACATGACCTTGACCATATAAACTACACTACAAATGTCATTTAAAGTTTTTTACTTCCCATATTTATGGCACTGTAATTAGTAGATTCTGATAAATCAGCATAGTAATTAAGCTAACATAGACACACCAAAGTTTCACAAGTATTCCTGATTGCCATTTCGATACGAAACCTCAGAAACTACTTGCAATCATGAACTATCAGCGCCGCGTTAATTAAAATTTTCGCATGAAATCGATTAAGCCTCTCATTTCGTACTTAAATGATTTCAACGGGGATTTGTGCTCAGGTCTGATTATAGAAGAATATGCTAGCACTAAAACATTGTGGCCTACTCACTTTACTGGCGACCATTGTTATTATAAACGGAGGTGAGCGATATTTTTTAATTCACCTAGATTCGATCCCCAGAAGTTCTGTTAAACAATCTCAACAGAGGTGGACTAAGGAGAAGAGGGGGTTCTAATCCAAACTAAGTAATTTCAGTTCTCTCTAAATTATAAAAAAAACAATAACATATATAGATGATTTTTAACTACTTAGGAATTATGACATAGTCCAATTTTAAAGAATATTTTTGTAATGATATTATTTTTGTGATAGATGTTATTTGGATAAGCGTACCTAGACTAAGCACGTGACATAACGCTAAGAAGATGATTATGTTTAGTAAGTTAGTATATTTATAATGGTTGGCGCTTATTAGATACGGGGATATATTATTATATATTCATAATAAATGAAATAGAAAGTAAAGAGTTAAATTATCCCCGCATTTAAATACAAAACAAATTATATCTATCCTAAAAATGTTTCAACCTTTGTTGGTTCGTAACCAGTGCGATTATTAAGTTTTGCCACCTTAGGGTATGAGAACGACCTAGTCCGTCCCTGACTTTCACTCTCCTATATTGGCTCATGTCTTGTTGTCTCATGGGATGTCCGCAGTGAACTTTCACTGATATATTTTCATACATGAATCAAGATTAACACTTATTAATAATCATATGTTTTATACATACATACATAACATCACACCCATAATACCCGAAGGGGTATGCAGAGTCAAAGGGACTGCAGGGCCCCTTAACCAGATTCAGCCAAAAATAAAACTGGGCTGGGTTAGATGGAAAATACCATAACTATGGGCCCGTGGTTTTACCCGCGTTTATGGTTTATGGTAAACAGTATATAGCCTTATTTGATAAATGGGCTATCTAACACTGAAATACTTTTTTAAATCGGACCAGTAGTTCCTGAGATTAGCGCGTTCAAGTAAACAAACAAACTCTTCAGCTGTTTAATATTAGTATAGATTAGTTAATTGAAATTGTTGGTGTGATGGATAAAATAGGCAAGACTAGCTATGCCAGCGGTGTCACCCGCGTTTATGGTTAATATTATAAAGACTATTTCCGTCATACATGATTTCTATGTAATTTTACCATTAAGGCTGCACACGCGACGGAAGCTTTAAAAATGGAGAAACTTCTCCCGTTTTCCCAACATTTCCCTTCACTACTCTGCTCCTATTGATTGTAGCGATGAAAAGTTTCCACCACCAAGTTTCGTTAAAATCCGTCGAGTAGTTTTTGTTTCTATAAGGAACATACAGACAGACAGACAAACAGACAAAATTTTTACTGATTGCATTTTTGGCATCAGTATCGATCACTAATCACCTCCTGATGTTATTTTGAAAATATATTTCATGTACAGAATTGACCTCTCTACAGATATAAGTATTATAAGTAAAGATGACTAAAAATTCTGTTTAGTCCGTCAGTTTGATTATAAAAAAATATTGAACCCGTATTTTTTTATTTATTTGTCAAACAAACATTGATGAATATACAATGCATTCAAGTTGCGCGTGATGTCATACATTCGTAAATTTTTTCCATAATAGTGACGTCGCAAGTCCTTACTCCAAAACTTTGATGCTCTTTATCTTTGTGATTTTTTGTTAATTTGATAAAGCGGAAAATATGTATCTAGTATTTGTATATAATTAACTAACGGACTAAATAGAATTAAAGTTTTTACAGTCATCATCCCTATTCTGTAAGCCAACAAGTCTATCTAATAAATAAATAATCTCTTTGGATTTTGATCGTAGATTGTAGATATAAAATAACATTGAATTCACAAAAATGTGACGTAACAAGCATGTAGCTAAACACATTTTTATAAAAGTAAAATGAGTTGAAAATGAAATTAAAAAGTTAAATAAGCAAATACTCTATTTGATTTTCTCCGGTAACTTTGAAGTGTTCGCTTATAACCGTGGAATTCAGTCTGTCAGAGATACTCTATCGCATATCCTAACAAGTAACCTAAATAAATAAATATAAATATCCAACAACATCACATACATTGATCTGACTCCGAGGTAAGTAGCTTATGCACTTGAGTTACGGATATTAGAATCAACAGTGGTATTACATATATATAGTTAAATATTGGATATTAACACCCAGACACAGAACAAACACAAGTATTCATCACACGAATGTTTGTCCTGGGGATCGAACCCACAACTCTTGGCGCACAGGGCAGGGTCACTACCAAATGCGCCATCGAGCTAGTCGACCGATGGTCAACCTAAATTTTAGGTATGCTAAATTTCATCGCAATCGGCTAAGTATTTTAGGTGTGACGCCGTAAGAAACGAAAAGTTTATAAGGATAATAACTCTTGTTACAGATGACGTGGACGAAGATTATTACTTCGAAAGTACTTTCCTTCGATCATTGGACTACGACGATTGTGGGGGGGAAGTACTCGAAGTCTTATGTGCCCTAAAGTGTCCGAAGCGCCATGTGTGTATTAATAAGCAATGTCTGTGTGTTGATCACATAGTTCGGGGTATGATACTGCTTGGTTTCCTATAATACATATATTAATTTGGCCATTTCTTAAGCTCCATGTTGGTCCGGGACTTAAAAATAATGTGCCAACTGTGTTCCTTGCCTAGCATGTCGAAAATGGCGACTAATGGTATATCGGGTTTTGGGTGTGTGATTGTGTAGGTGACGAGTTAGTCACTTGTTACTACTTTTTCACAATTTTCCATCTAACCCAGCCCAGTTTTATTTATCGCTAAATATGGTTGAACGGGCTTGCTGCCCCTTTGATTCTGCCTACCCTATCGGGTATTACAGGCGTAATGATTAAAAATAAAATAAAAAAATCTCTCATATCTTCATGTTCTGATATATTTTTATTGTTATGTTATCTGATGATGCCACGTGATGTTACTAACTGTTTTAAGTATAATGTAATTAGAGATTGTTAGTAGCCGAATCAGATTATCTGGTGAATTTAATCAACTATAATTGGGTATGTTTTAGGGAATAAAGCAGCTAACGACAAAATTAAGAAAAATATTACCAACAGAGCTAAGAAAGACTTGAAGGATATCCACAAAAGGGCTGACGATCGACACAATCCACCGGGATTTGTTGACTTTACAATTAAAGGTAAGGTCAATAGTTCATACATACATACATACATACATAACATCACGCCCAAAATCCCCAAAGGGGGTAGGCAGAGTCAAAGGGGCAGAATGCCCCTTCAACCACATTCAGCCAAAAATAAAGATCAATAGTATTACATTCAATAGCATTACATACTATTTTAACCATAGTTTAAGAACATTCAAGTTCAGACCAAAATACTTCCTTTGAGCTAAGTATTGTATATTCAAATTATTCACATTTTTAGTGAATTTATCAAACGTGTTCATTACATTTCAAGTGGCAATAGCCAAATTTGAAAATTGAAAAACTGTTTCCAAAATGTGGAAGTCGCCTACAAAGAGTCTTTTTAATAATAATAATAATAATTTATTTTCATAAAAGCACATAACATACAACGATTGACATTGGTCATTACACTAGACTCGCAGACCTGTGTCGCAATAAACTATTCAATGAGTTACAATAATTGTGCTTGCCTATGCCAAACATTGTAGCTCCGGTTCAGTAAAGCTAAGTTAAATAATACATTTTTTTTTATTTTTATTTAGCCTGTGTTGACCCACTGTAAAGGCCTCCCCTAATTTTTTCCACAGCACTCGATTGGTCGCCAGAGTCTGCCAAACTTAGACGTAGACATCTAAATCGTCACGCCATCTATTATAATTAAAATGAATATTTTTTTTCTTACTTTAACAATACATAAATAGGTTTAATTTATATTTATTTTATTTACATTTTATATCTCTTCTTTCTTTTAAACATAGAAGAATATGAAGAAAAACCAGCACTGCGACACCACATTGCCCACTTCTGCCCGAATCTGGATGTAGCTCGGACTTGTATACAAAAGTGCATGAAGGTCGGGAAGCCAGCTTTTTGTGGCAAAGACCACGTTTGTTACTGCGGTCACAGGTATTCTTATTGTATCATTAACACAGCAGTCTCTCTACACTTTATCTTATAAAATACGAGTATAACTAAGCAGCCTTAGCTACGAGCAAAATAACTTACGCTATAATTTTGTAGCTTACTAAGTTTGTCAAATGGATCGGTGGTAGCTCAATGGTAAGGACACGCGCCTCTTAACCGAGGAGTGCGGGTTCAAACCCGGGCACGTACCTCTGGATTTTTCAAATCTATGTACGTATTTATACCACTAGCTCGACGGTGAGGGAAAACATCGTGATGAAACCTGCAAATTCAAATAACTTTGGATTTGTAACCATGATCCAAAAATTTTCTGGTTCCCCTATCTTAGGGTTACGAAGGTCAGATCGGCAGCCGATTCAATGTAATTACCAGACTCGCTAAATCCTGGATCATGGTCTAAGCGGACCCCGTCTAAGCACGGGATATAACGCTAGGAAGATGACTAAGTTTGTCAAACCTATCAGGGTATACTTAGAGTAGTGACTTATATAACTTAGTGTACAATTTATGATGCATAAATTTTCTCGGTTCAGTACTTTGAAAGAATAAATGAACCCCTCACGGATTACTTCTTTGTCTGTCTATGAAGATGCTTTTTCGTAAAAACGCAAGAGATAGTTGAAATTAATAAATATCACTTTTAAAATCGTAAAAAAAAAATTAAGTGAACTCATTTAAAAATATGGCTGTTTATTCGGTTCAAGTTACATAAATTTATTGTTAATGCATTATTATTTACAGATACAACAAACAAACCAAAGACAAATCATTAGACAGTCATTCGGTGTATGCCCAGTTCAAGGACCTGTATAAGAAATATTTTGGAGACAAATACGATCCTCATAGTAGTGACGAAATGTAACTTCTTATTTATTATTTTTTTATTTATTTGAACCAAACATTTTTAAAACATACTTCTTTCTATAGACATTACACTAACAAATAAATCACATACACTATTTCTGCCGGTGCTTAAATTAGGATAAACCTGTGCTATACTGGCTACTTTCCAATGACACATATTTTTTGTAATTAGGAAAAATATAGGTATATATTACCGAACATTTTGATAAATAAACATACATATGTTTATAATGGTGTTAATTTTTTAGCTATTCATCTGATGTTTTTTGTAAATCTTTGGTCGCTTGATCAAAACGCACAACTCGTTGAAATAAATTTTATTCTAGACGTTTTTTTATAAAATTATGTGTCCGGCATCGCATGCCGCATACCGCAACGTTCTGCATTACGATACATACATACATACATACATACATACATACATATTATCACCCCTGTAATCTTTGAAGGGATAGGCAGAGAAAAAGGGGCAGCTAGACCCCTTAACCACAGGGGTCTGGTCTACCTCAACCACATTCAGCCAAAAATGTTAACTGGGCTGGGTTAGATGGAAAATTGTGAAAAAGTGCGTTACAATCAAAAAACCAAAGCTTTACAGATCAGAAAGGAATCGGTGCATACTTAAATAAAGTGGCGTTTGTATTTCTTAGTAAGTTTTTTAGTCCCATCGTCCCATCCCACTAGACCTCCAAATTTATATTGCGAAACATGTTATACAAGGCTACTAGAATGATGATGTATTTGGAATTAGTTTTGTGATGCTGATGGTGTTGTTAGAAGTCATAAAATAATAGAGCTTGTATGAAAAGGATCATGAATGTTGAAGAGGCGAGTGAGGTGTGTTAGGATCGTGCCGTATGGCGTTCAGTTCTCTCTGCCTACCACGCTAGGGAAGTTACGTGAAGTTTAGTTTTAGTTAGTTTTGTGATGTCTGCGGTGAGCGAGCCACATGTGGGTACTACGTATTTATAATTTTCCATCGTACCCAACTCAATTTTATTTCTGGATTGTGTGGTTTAAGAAACTTATGGCTCTTTGGCCTTTTAATATGGGGTTTGAGGGCGTACTGGTATGTACTTATTTATATATGTAAATATTGGCTTACCATATTATATCATGATTAGTCAAGTAAATGTGAGAAGCGTGAAAAGAGTTTTAAGGATCTATAATACGACTTCGCAAAAAGCCAAACTGTCGCTTTAATACGTCTTCCATACAAATTGACATCACTATGTACTGGGACCGATTTGTTTTACGGATTAATACTCCAGGGCGTTAGCCGTTCAGCACATAATATAACACTTGATACAATATGGCGTTAAGAAGCGGGTGTTGAGATTGTCGGAGCCGATCAGGGCCGCCTGGTCTGATTTATATGCCGCGAACAAATCCGCAGCCCGACTGAATTTTAATTACATACAACCCCTACCCGGCAATATCAAAGATCAAAGGAAACTAGATCTGGCAGTTTTACACCACTGAAGGTGACAAGGAAACGTCTTGTGTGATGTTAAGCAGTCACTATGACAGTCACTTTGAACATTTGAAACGACAAAAGTATCATCAATTGCATTGGCGACCTTGTAAGATTAGGACGTTACAAATCTCAATCGCTGACTATCATCCATTTCATATCATTTTTGCTTTTAATTACGAAGCAAAATTTTTTTTTTCAAGATGCTAGGAATTGCAGTTAGATAGTGCTATTTTACGTCGAGCTTCTGTGAGAGGGTGGCACTTTACCAGTTTGGACTGATGACGCCATAACCAGTGCTGGGATGTCAAAAGCTATGCTGACAGCGTATAACACCAAGTACATTAACATAAACAAGGGATTGATTATTTTCAGATGATTGAAACTGTTTTTAGATCCTTGGATGTTAATTACAATAACCGTATTTAAAAATGTAGAACCATACCTTTCAAGTACATTTTCAGTTCATATCCAGTAAATAAAACACATAAAAATAAAATAGACAATAGAATTTATTGGCTCATCTAGTAAATATAGATATACGACTGAAACTTCAAAATTGATTGTGGTGTACGGAACACACCACATGACCCCAGGGTGTTCGCATTTTAATGTTAATATTACCGGGACATTAATGCGTGTGTAAATACAAAAGCGATAATTATTCCAGGACACTTTATGTCAATGAAATATGATTTATAAATACAGCTATTAATTTGTTCTGGGGGCAAATTAAATATAATTTGAACGAATGGCGTTTTGCATGTTAAATTAAGGAAAACAAAATAACAATATTCCCCAAAACTCTTTATAAGAGAGTTAAGTCCATTCTTATGTATTAAACTAACTGATCAACTTGTGTAATAACCGGAATAAACAACACATAGGTATATAACTTCGACTACCTTGATGGCGCATTCGGCAGTGGCCCTGTCCGATGCGCCAAGAGTTGTAGGTTCGATCCCCACCAGCGTGCGCTGCGGAAAATCTGCGGTTTATCGCTCACAGATTGCGTACGGAATGATGATGTAAGAAAGAGAGTCGGTCTGAAAGACAGCGTCGGAGTCAAGGTAAGAAGAGGCATGCAAAATTTGTGTTGGACTCAGCTGGATTTCTTAATCCAGCATTCCATTAACTAGTAGGGATAATAAATCCATAATGGTTTGAATGAAGAAGAGTGTCTGGAAGGATGCCATTGATGAGGTTGTGGTAGATGTGACAGCGTACCCACGTCCTCATCAACCTTATGTATGAGATGGCAGAATCGGGGAGAGTGTTTTTAGTCGGTAGGAGTCCGGCATCACCGCCCTTGCAACAGTTGCGGTATGGACGATCCATGATGGATTTTCACCGCCACGTCAACAAAAAACAAATAAAAAGGTTATAATTCTAGCGGCATTGAACCAGTACATGTCGCTGGATCTAATACAGCTATAGTTGTGCTGGGGCCAGCTGGATTGTTGGTCCAGCATCGCAGTCCCTATTGCTTAAGCCTAGTTTTTCCCGTGTTGGTCTGGAACTTAAAAATAATTTGCCAACTGTGTTTCTTGCCTAGCATGTCGTAAAAGGCGACTAATATGGGGTTTTGGGTATGTGATTGTGTAAGCGGCAAGCTAGCCTTTTGTCACTACTTTTTCACAATTTTCCATCTAACCCAGCCCAGTTTTATTTTTGGCTGAATGTGGTTAAACGGGTCTGCTGTCCCTTAGACTCTGCCCACCCCTTCGGGGATTAAGGGCGTGATGTTATTTATTTACTTAGTTTTTCGATAGCTCGCGGTAACGAGTACACTTTGAAGAAGTGTGTTAACATACCTGACACAGTAAACTGACTTAGCGCAGTGTGACACGTCTCGGATGACGTAAGCAATTTTATCCCATCTCATCCGGACACAGTTGGGCGTGAGAGCGTCGGCACGGATTTAATTTACAAAACGCGATGACTGATTGGACGCTATCAGTCATAAGGTATGAGAACGATACGATGTGTGGGGAGGTACCTATCCGCTTTTGAGTGCCTAATGGAAGTGCTACGTCAAACGCTTAAGCTAAATCCTACTAATATTATAAATGCGAAAGTTTGTGTGTATGGATGGATGTTTGTTACTCTTTCACAAAAAAGCTACTGAACGGATTTTAATGAAACTTTAGAATAATATAGCTCATACACCCGAATAACATATAGGCTATGTTTTATCGATGTACCATGCGAGCGAAGCCGCGGACAGAAGCTAGGTAGTGTGTGTATTAAAAGAACAAAATCCTGGAATCAGCTGCGTTCATCTGATTCTAGGAGGAAAATGCACTTGTGATACATGGCGTTACCGATGTTCGTAGACTACGGAGATCGCTTAATCATTGCTTAACATTGTGCTAGCTGTATGCTTGATTACGTTAACAAGTGTATAAAAGAGCCTGTAGTGTTATTTCCCATCTTACCAACCTCTTTCGCTTGATGATTTGACAGTGGTCGCAAGAGGCAGTGGTCGACCACTGTCAAATTCCGACAACTCCGCAAGAAATTTGAAAAATGATTTATGATGGAGTGAATTAACGGAACTTTTATCTGACCTCTAATTTTATTTTACGAAAACCAGTAATCAGATCGTAAATTAAACCCGTACTGAGATTTTGATTAAGATAACAATGAGTATGTATCTAAACTATAGAAAAATTAAGTTATAGGTTAATTACATAACTTAAGTCTTATTTACTTCGTCGTCAGATTAGACAGAGATCATGAGGTACATACACATTGAGCTACTATTACTACGTACGCTAGTAATAATAGTTCAATGTACATACACGAACATTTTTTTTCGAAAGATATGATCGAAACACCCCTCAATTAAATGACATCATCTTTAAAAAACAAGCAAGTTCACTGTTTATAAATCCTATACTCGAACCGACAAAACCTCACACCCTTCATATTAGCATTAACATTGTGTTTGGAGAACTCTACGAGCCTATTGTTCTAGAAAACACACATGAATACAATGTAATACAAACTTTAAACCTTAAAACCTAAGCGTAAAGTCCAATATAGCTTGGATTAGCGATATTAGATGGTTCATTCGACAAACTGGGATGAAAGCAAGTTGATTTGATTATACATTCCGTTTCCATTTTGAAATCTATTGTTCTTTCAGTAGTGTTATCACGTGTAAGAGTCTGCGGTTTGGAATAAATTACACTGTTTCACGCGGACATTGTGTGAGGTTTTAATGCAGTTTAGTGAAGATTATTCTTGATTAGTACCCGCAGTTAAGTGCTTCAATTAGTCAATTTATACAAAACGTTATTTCAAGAGCGATGATAGCTCAATGGATAAGGAAACGCTCCTTACACGCGAAGAGTTACTTTAAACTTTAACTTTAACCCGGTGACTTATTACCGGAAGACGTTGTAAGCTTGCTTCTTTACATAACTAGGATGTAAATGACGGTTAAATTTGTCAGATCCAAGGATAAAGAAGTCCTTAGTGGCCAAGCGGACTTCGACCCATACCTATACATAGAGGAGTAATAATAATAAATATTCGACGACATCACATACATTGATCTGACTCCAAGCTAAGTGCTTAAGCACTTGGGTTACGGATATCAAAATCAACAGTGGTGTTACAAATGTATACTTAAATATTGGATATTAACACTCAGACACAGAACAAACACAAGTATTAATTACACGAATGTTTGTCCTGGGTGGGGATCGAACCCACAACTCTTGGCGCATTGGGCAGGATCGCTACCGAATGCGCCATCGAGCTTTTCAAATAGTTACGAAACCGAAACTTATACAAGGAGGCAAAGTATTGAATGTACAAAAACATTCTATAAGTACTTTGATTTGCGAATATCCAGCTAACTACTATAAAATCATTAAGCTATTACATCTCGTAATTAACCTTTCTAGAAAATTAATTTGTAGAAAGGTAACTCGTTAAAGGAACTTTCTTAATTATCAAAATGGAAAATTACTAGATACATACAAACTTTAAGATACAAGAGTTGAGAGAGATAGATGGAGCTGTGTTCTTGCGCGGTCTCAAGTTTCTGTACAGGTAAGTTTCTAAGCAAGGTAACAAGTATTATTCCGAATTTCGGATCGCGATTCAGAGAATTTCTCTGAATGTTGTTTCTGTATAAATTCATTAATTTTTGTTTATTAAAAACTCAACCTATTTTGTACCTACTATTTTATGTTGTCTTTCTAACCGATATCGGTCACGGCGGCCAATCTTAACGAGGATTAGCCAACTGCACAGGTGCACTCTCTATTTCTTCACTCTCGTAGGCCGGTGAGACGGCAATTCGACATGACTGGAGACAGGCCAGGCGAAGAGCCAACGGCTTAACGTGCTTTCCGAGGCACGGGGGTGATGAAACCGCCAACTTCCTGACTCTGGGCTATTATTGAGTAATTTCAATATTGAAATACCCAGCCACAAATTTTTTACCCGACCCGGGATTTGAACCTGGGACCTGTTGGTCCTTAGGCGGCATGCAACCACTAGAAAAATGAGGCAGGTAATTTTATGTATTTAGACATATATACATATATTTAGGACAATACCTAAATATATAAATAGTTGTAGCGGCCACCGGGGCTTGGTGACGACCGTGGTATATATGTAATAATTACTAGGCATTAATGGTACATAACACTGACATAAATAAACAATATGGTACGATGTATAGCCGTCTTACAAATCAGAAGATCTGAAAAGTACATGAAAACAAAATACGCGCGCAAATCAAAAATAGAACGCATTGTTAAAAAAAAACACACAATTAAGGCAACACAGAGGTTTTAGTTCTCAACAATAGTACCAAAACATAACATTACGCCCATAGTCCCTGAAAGGGTAGCCAGACTCAAAAGGGTAGCAGATGGTCCCTTAAACCACATTCAGCCAAAATTAAAACTGGGCTGAGTTAGATGGAAAATTGTGAAAAAGTAGTGACAAGTGGCTAACTTGTCGCCTACACAATCACACACCCAAAACGCCATATACCATTAGTCGCCTTTTACGAGATGATAAACAAGAACCACAGTTGGCACATTCTTTTTAAGTCCCAGACTAACATGGGACCTCAACAATAGTGTCCAATAGTAGTGGATCTCAACAATAGTGTCCTCTTTTTATTTATTTATTTATTATTATCAAAATACCTACGAAACCTAGGTTGTGATATGCTTTCATACATAAATTGTTAATACGCTCGTTATACATATAATATCTCCAAGGGATCAGAAAGCCCACGGGTTAGTTTATTCATATCCAGTATTCATGAAGACATATTAAGCAAATAGTTGACAATATAATAAGACAGAAAGAAGAATTTTTCTTTCTGTAAGTCAAGTCCACGTAAGTTTATCTCACCTTAAAACGTATAGCTACAGCGTGTTCAGAATGCAACAGTTGTAATAGAGGGGATGTCAATTCCGTCAGTCAGGCCGACCCCAACAGACGAACGTTTAGTGTTTCTGACAGCTGGCTCCCTCGTGTATAGGGATGAAGCCACAGGAGCAAAGTAACCAAGCTCCGGGTTCGTTCGGGAGAAATGGAATACTGATATCGATTTTACAAGTCGATTTCCAATAAACGACACGAAAGTTAATAAAATGAGTACATATTGGAATATATGTTTTGTCTGCTTTGTGTGTCGAATGGCATTTTATTTTACAACGTCACTTTGTGGCTAACAATAGCCACAAAGTTGTTACAAAACAATGTTCAAATATAATATAAAATAATAATAATATCTGATTTGTCCCATGTTGGTCTGGGACTTGGCCCATGTTGATCTGGGACACAAAAAGAATGTGCCAATTGTGGTTCTTGCCTAGCATGTCGTAAGAGGCGACTAATGGTTTACGGGCTTTTGGGTGTGTGATTGTGTAGGCGACAGGTTAGCCGCTTGTCACTGCTTTTTCACAATTTTCCATCTAACCCAGCCCGGCTTTATTTTTGGCTGAATGTGGTTGAAGGGGCATGCTGCCCCTTTGACTCTGCCTACCCCTTCGGGGATTAAGGGCGTGATATATGTAATAATATCTGACTACATCACATACATTGATCCGAATCCGAGGTAAGTAGCTTAAGCACTTGTGTTACGGAAATCAGGAACAACAGTGGTATTACAAATATATACTTAAATATTGGATATTAACACCCAGAAACAGAACATACACAAGTATTCACCACATTAATGTTTGTCCTGGGTGGGGATCGAACCACTCTTAGCGCATGAGGCAGGGTAACTACCGAATGCGCCATCGAGCCAGTCAAATCACAAGAATCTTTGACGGATCCAATCTAAAGAAGACCAAGTGTGTAATAATTGTTTCTAATTGGGTTTTCTGTATTATTAGGTATTATGTACTGATGGTAACAATTTCTGATGTAGTTTGTTCTTTTTTCTGTTTACAAGACTGCATTATAAAGCGATTGTGTTGCGCCTTCAGAGGTGGCGTAACCGCTAAAATGGTCTGGGAAGACTTAAGACCGCACTTTGTATGGTAACCGCAATGAGGAAACCTCTTTGCGAGTTTTAACCTGATAGAACATAATTTACAGCGGTAAAAAGTATATCAAATTACATATTTCTAGCATAATATAGGAATAGCGGTCACCTTTGCTCATGAACATGTGGATTTGTTAAATTTATTAACATTTTACTTAAATCCAGGTATCTTGATTTGATATTAGGTAATAAAATCATGTCTGGCAAAGTCTAGTGTGTTATGTCCTATGCTCATAATCTGCGATAGTTGTTGGTTAGGCGAATGTTTTATTAGAATCTGAACATTAAACGAGTATACCTATAACGTTCAAAGATGGAGCGACCACTTTTTGGGAGCTTATAGTCACATTTTTTTTTCGTCCCGTTTTTCTGTTCATAACGTGTTGGAACCCTACACAGGGGTGCCTCACCGGCGGTTGTCAAGCGTTATTTCTGCTCGGCCTCTATGATGTATAGTGTGGAATTACAAGCTTTCAATATGCGGGGGAGGACATTTGGCTCCAGTTTCATACCGTACCTGCAGTATTTCCTAAAAAATATCTGCTAAGCGGACTACCTAGTGTGGTCTTATGTTGGTCTGGGACTCTAAAACAATGTGTAAGCTTTGTTTCTTGACTAGAATTTCCTAAAAGGCGACTAATGCGTAGCGGTGTATTGGGTCAAAGGGTTTGTTATTATGTAGGCGACTAGCTAGCCCCTTGTCACTGCTTTTGTACAATCTTCCATCTGGTCAGGTGCCGCCTTTGGGGACTGGTCTGCTCTGGTCGGGTCTGTTTTTGGTTTGTATACTCTACAACAGGCCCACACTAAAACATGGTTTAAACTTATTTATGATTCATACACCTTTGTATAAATTGTGTTGAAAGTAACTACCGAGTTTCTTGCAGGATTCTTCTCGGTAGATACAACATTCCGAATCGATGGTGAAATCATATAGCTTAACCTGTATTTGCCGATTTATAAGAGTTTCCTTAAAACATATTTCTATAAAGAATATTTTGACTTTGGCTTTGAATCCAACTCAATTTTATTTTTGGCTAAATGTGGTCTAATTTTTTGCTCTTTTGACTTTGCCTACCCAAAAAACCTCAGAAATATCCAAAATAGCTGTACCGATTTTCATTGGTGGCAGGTGTCATAAGTCGTTACGATACTTTTATAATAGAAAAATAATAAACTAAACAACAGCTAGTTTTATTAATAGTCCAGGAGCTTTGGAAGAGTTTAGTGACCTAGATATAAGATATGTACGTCCTGAGATTATCTAATTATGAGACTATATAATTAGGTCTAGTACTATAAAATAATCTACTTTTCATTCCAAACATAATACATTTCCAAGGATT
Organism: Glyphodes perspectalis; assembly: GCA_951394215.1. Classification (NCBI taxonomy): domain Eukaryota; kingdom Metazoa; phylum Arthropoda; class Insecta; order Lepidoptera; family Crambidae; genus Glyphodes; species Glyphodes perspectalis. Next base: position 4,030,214 of record OX596210.1, on the reverse strand, counting down.
TGCCTTTTCTATTGGTGTTTTTCCAAGAAACACGTTGGTTACTAATAATAATCATGCATAAATTAGACATTCACAATTCCCTGAAAAGGATTCAACTGCGAAGACCAAAAATCTGCGAAAACATCGGGAGTAATTAGAACAAAGGAAACTCCGTTACGAAGTCATACAATATTCATACTAATTTGATGTAGCGTAAACATTTTGAAACCTTTAACGAGCCTTAATTAAAAATTTATGAGAGGTAGTAACAATCGTTACGAAGACCCCGAAACGTATAAAGGATGTCTGTTAGAAATTATTCCTTTATTATTTTACGAGTGCCATATATTACAGCAAATAAAATCTATCTATTATATTATATAAAAAAAAAAATAATCCCTATTTCACTTGGTCACGATATAATTTAAGACTTTACAGATTATATTCATATATAGGTACTTTAGAAGTTTTCCAATAATTTGCAAAATATTCTTACGAGAAATATTAATAAATACGTAGAAAACCGTTTTTTTTTAGATTTTTTAAACTTCTAGCGAAGTTTACACAGGTATATTCTTAAAAGGGATATCGTTTGTCGGGCTAGCCAGTATTGTTATATTTGTACACAAATGTTTATAAAAGCTATATAAAGCTTTTTAGACATCTAGCGATTGTAAATGTTCCAAGATGTTTGGATAAAGTCATCAATTTTATTTTAAAATCACTTATCCACATTAGAATAGAATAGAATAAGATTTTTTTTTGCATTAATGTCAGTTTACAGTAACAGTGTAGGTAACTAAACTAAACTACCAAACTTCACGCCACTTCCTTATAGGGGTAGGCAGAGAGAACCGAACGCCATATGACATACACGAAAGGGATACTAGTTAATATATATCGGATGAATGCTTGAACAATTATTATAAGGGTACATATTCATATATAACATCACGCCCATAATCCCCGAAGGGGTAGGCAGGGTCAAAGGGGCAGCATGCCCCTTCAACCACATTCAACCTAAAATAAAGCCGGGCTGGGCAGATGGAAAATTGTAAAAAAGCAGTGACAAGCAGCTAACCTGTCGCCTACACAATCACATACCCAAAACCCGATATACCATTAGTCGCCTTTTACGACATGCTAGGCAAGAACCACAGTTGGCACATTATTTTTAAGTCCCAGACCAACATGGGACAGTGGGCTGGGTTGGATGGAAAGCTGTGAAAAAGGAGTGACAAGTGGCTAGCTCGTCGCCTACTCAGTCACATACCCAAAAGCCCGTAAACCATTACAGTACATATTCACAGTTACCAATTTCATTTTAAAGTACATACTCGCACAGATAATTTATAAATGAGCAAAGAGATAGCTAATATTAAGGAAAATACCATTCGACAGAAGATTAGTCGTCCTTAACCTCCAATTTCCTCCCTGGATATAACCGGGGCCAAAAATGAAACGCATCTGCTTTATATCTACGATCTGAACCCCCCATTAGCCCATAAAGTGGGGTAACTTAATAAACGTGTCCGAATTTTAGAATTAATTATCAGGTAGAATGAAGTACGTAGCCGCTACGTCAGCGGAGTCAATTAGCAAAATAAAACATAATTCATTTCAATAATTCACAGAAGAAACTTTGCCATTTTCTACTGTCCTTGTCGAACATACGGTCGTCTCGCTCACTCTTATTGGGTCGCGCGCAGTTCACTTGTCTCTTTTTAACGCGGGTGCTATATTGCCTAACTTCGGATGTTATCTCCTTTCTGTACTGATACAGTGATTCGAAACGGAATGTGGCTCTGCTTGATAAATTGAGGAGCTTATTATAAATTCATGTAATCTGTTATTCAAGCTTAGAGCTACAAAGGCATTTAGATTAGCTAGCATAATTATTAAAATATGGAAAATAATATTTAATCAGAAGTAAAACTTTAATACCCAAAATTATTATCATCAATATCAATAATAGAATAAGATGCAATGTCGTTATAAAAGCTGTATTATTTTTTCTAATACTGAATTATGTCTGTTTATTTTATTTTAATAACGTTTCTGTATAATTAAGTCCTCAGATTAATTTATGGTTGTAGGCTATTTAAAAAAGCTTTAAGTAATTGCAAAACAACATTAGCCAAATGAAGTACTATGAAAACAAATAGACTTGCAACATAATGGAAAAGAAGGAAATTCGTCACCAATAAGTTAAAAGTCTCATAATCCGCGGGATAATCCGCAATCATCCATGAATGACTAAATATTTTGCCGCAAAAAAACTGCGCTGCGCCCAAAAAGTAGCCCGCAAAATGAAGTAGAGCATCCACCCATAGCGCGCAGCCTCTCTTCGATTGGCTACGGATCTCGCTCGTAGCTCGTAGCAACGGAGGCTGTCGTGCGGGAGACCCGCTACGCTGCGCACGTCTACGCCGTAGCTCGTAGTTGCCTGACACGAATCGGACGGTAGCACCCCGCCTTCGGATTCGGGAATCCGAGTTTTGAATTTTGAATTCCGTTGTGGTAGTGCCGTAAAGGTTCTGACTCAACAGTGTTTGTGACGTGTTGTTCTGTGTCACGTGGCTTTGAGAGGTAAGTGTGGAATCGCCTTTATGTTATGATTGATGGAATCGGAAGACAAATAGCTCTGATTCTTAGTCGGAGATAAATGGAAAGTGATTGAGTTTAATGAAAATTGAGTCCGGTAGATTTAGGTTTACGCACGTTTTGACAGAGAACGGGGTCGCCTATTTATGGCGAATATTTGCAGAAAACTTTATTAAGGACTATGATATTTGCATCTGTCTGTACTTTAAAATCTAATGATATTAATGAATAACATGATAAAGCCTACATTTACTTTGTCTACCCCTTTTAGGATTATAGGCGTGAAGATAATAATATGTATATATGATAAAGCAAGGTGCAACTATTTTAATAAGGAATTTAATCAGTTGCCAACACATTGGTAAATACACTGCATGTTCAGTTGCTCATTTGTTATTTTTGTAGAATAAACACATGGTAAACATTAGATTATATAGACTAGCAGTTTTATGGCATCTACGTTTATATTTTTTTGCATATTTACAAAATCAATGTGTTTTTCTTTCTCATATTCAATAGTTGAGTCACGAATAATTTTTGATAATAGGGTCTTTCTTTTGTGATAAATGTAGTCATAAGGGTATCCAAATAACCTTTTTATTGTATTGCCACATTTAGTATTCATTTAAGACATGCAAAGATGAAGTAAGAAATAGAAAATACTTCCTAATAGTTTTAGGCTATTCTTCAGAATAATTAAGTATTACGAAAACATAATATATGAGATGGTAAAGTGTTATTTTTATTATTTCTTTCTTATCATGTCACTATCGACAGCATCAGAATTGTAAAATTTTATCCAATCTAATAATAAATTGCTACTTTATTTTATCATGTTTTGACCTTTCAAAGCATTCGAGATGAAATGCAGTAGTATATTTTTGTTTTTATTTTCATTCCATACATTTGTATTTTGATGAATTCACAGAAACTTCATTCCTTGGTGCAAATTCTACTGAATGAGATTAAGAATACCCTTACGTTCATAATTCACATAAGCGGGATTTGAACTAAAAGCTTTTGGTTTTATGACTCCCTAGCTATGAAATCATGACGACAACAATTGCTGCGAAAATAAACCCTTTTTACTAAAGACATTTCCTCAAACGTAACCTTCAGAAGCTATTTGATAGACGAAACTACCGAATCCAGTGAACAATAGCATCACACAGGAATCGAACTCGTATTTGCATCGAAAAGGTCCGACCATTAGCTAATACAGTATCAAAGGAAAACAAGGAGAAAGGAGGTCACGTACATCTCGGCTGCCGTTATGAAGAAAGACGTAAATGCATTTTGTTATTTTTAGGTTCAAAAGTGTGAACTTTGTTGAATATGAAGATAGAATAGATTTTACTTTGTTTTATGTAATATCGTTAATAATAAATAAATAATAAATTCTCCAGACTGACACACCAATTCCCTAGTTCCAAACTAAGCTTATGCTTGTACTATGGATACTACTTGAACGGATAGACATACTTAAATACGTTAATAACATCCATAACTCGAGTATTAATGTCTATGTTCATCACACGAAACATTTGCCCCTAGAGGGATTCGAATCCGCGACCCTTGGTTTCGTGGCCAGCGTCTCTGACCACTTGACCAACGTGCAAGTCAAATTCAATAGGCCAATAATAATATAAATAGTTGTCAATTTATATGTATGATATTGTTCTCCTAGTCACACTTCTATCCGTTGAGGTGGTTAATATTTTATCTATTGTAATTCAAAAGATTTTGAAAAATATTCACAGCAAAACACGTTTAGGTAAAAATTTTAAGGTTTTTATGTTGTAATTTGGTTCAAGATATTTTCTAAGGCAGATCGATAACTTATTTTCACCAACATCTTACCTTTGATTTAATCGCACAGCGAATATTGGGGTCCACTCTTTTCATTCACTCCATTAAATAGGAATTCACAAAGCGTTTCGAGTGGTTGGATAGAATTTAAAGTAAAAGTATTGAGCTAATATTTAGCGATCTAACAACCACATTTTTTATGACAACAAAATGGTGAGAATAGTTATAAAAATGTGGATATATTTTAAAGATAAATAAATACAGATTCATCAAACAATAATATATAAACTGGAAGATACTAATTTTCTACAAGGGATTGGGAAATATTATCTTTTTCTTTATTTTACTGTAATGTTACTATAGAAAAATCTATAAAATAGTAGTAAATTTTCAAATAAAATAAAATCGTATTAAGTACAGAAACGGATTGATGGAAGAATTTTGATATGAATGTGGAAAGTATTTTTTTATTATACTATTTATACTAATATTAAAAAGCTAAAGAGTTTGTTTGTTAGTTTGCTTGAACGCGCTAATCTGAGGAACTACTCCAATTGAAAAATTCCAAATTTCCGGTCTAATTTGAAAAAATATTTTAGTGTTAGATAGCCCATTTATCGAGGAAGGCCATAAGCTATATAACATTTATCATAAACGCGGGTGAAACCGCGGGCACAGCTAGTTTCATATAAAAGTTGCTTCATTTCACTGCTGTAGAAACTAAATTAAGTTTAAACCTGATTGTCCTCATAAAAAGTATTCCAATTGAACATCACATAAAATCTTTAGAATTGCTTTAAAGTGGTTATGCTTTCTAATGTTTTTACCAAACCAGTATAAGTAGGTAAATATCTTTCTGAAGATTAATACTAATGAAAACCCGTAATGTAATCGATACAAAGCTATCTACTTTCAATTATATCCTAAGAAAGTGGGTAAAATTTGCAACTACCACGTTCCAGGCCACGACAGCCGGTCTCTTACGAAATTGTTTTCGTGTCCCCGCGAATGGTTTCTATTCTCTATGTGCCGCGTTATATTAGAACATCAATAAAGAGCGAAATATATATCCTTAACAACCGCCTTTTATGTCCAAAAAGCGGTAGCTTTATTGAAGGGTTAACGTCATTTTTGTAGCTTTCTGTTAGATATAATGTCTTTTGTAAACATCATTTCTATCTATATTTCAATAACAGCTTATGTAAATACAAATATGATTTTAGGAGGGTTTTTTTATCAGAATAGAATCAAATAATAGGCTAACAATAGAATTAGGTTGTTTCAGAATCGATAACATGGTGATATTTCAAATCTATGTACGTATTTATACCACTAGCTCGGCGGTGAGGGAAAACATCGTGATGAAACCTGCAAATACAAAAAAAATTGGATTTGTAATCATGATCTTAAAAATTGTCTGGTTCCCCTATCTTAGGGTTACGAAGGTCAGATCAGCAGTCGCTTCAATGTAATTATCAGACTCGCTAAATCCTGGATCATGGTCTAAGTGGACACCGTCTAAGCACGGGACATAACGCTTGGAAAATGACGAACTTGATGTTATAGAACAGATATTGAACTGGTTTAATTAGAATTTAGGTCTCCGTGATCTACATATTTGAGATGGGATTTGGAATGATAACTTCCAAGACATAATTCATTTTAAAGAACACAAGACCTTAAATCATTTATCAGTTTAATTTATTTGCATATTTTGTTTTATAATTAATTTGAAAACATTTAATAGTCAGTTAGTTGAGTACGCTGAGCTGTTACGTCATACCTCATTATTTCTATACAAAATCTGTGGTTCCCATTTTTTTTTATGTCCTATGGTGGTTTGGGACTTAAAAATAATGTGCCAACTGTGTTTCTTGCCTAGCATGTCGTAAAAGGCGATTAATGGTATATCGGGTTTTGGGTGTGTGATTGTGTAGGCGACAGGCTAGCTACTTGTAACTACTTTTTAACAATTTTCCATCTAACCCAGCCTACTTTTTTTGGCTGAATGTGGTTAAAGGGGCTTGCTACCTTTGACTCTGCCTACCCCTTCGGGGAATATGGGCGTGATGTTATGTATGTGTGTACAAACTATGGAGGCATTGCGTTTGTCATCTACCTTATTCAATATACCTTCTTACTGATATTATAACTCTGATTTCAATTAATGCGTTTTATCTTGTATATGTATTACAGATAACACGAAGAACATGTGAACTGATTTAAAAAAAGAATGTCTCATTTCAATTTACGATCACAAATACTGCCGTAAACAAAAAAGGAGAATCCCAAAATTACGATCTTAATCGTTGCATAACTTCCTTATACGGTGCTAATGAAGAAGAATCTTCGAACATCTACTCGCCCGTTATTCGGTAATAAATGATGAATAGGAACCGATAAACCCGATGAAATTGCTACACAAACAATGCGGCCGGCAAATTGGCTGAAACACTCGTCAATTAATCGCAGAGATAATTATTTAGCCAGTAGTGAGCTTAATTGTGACGTCATCGAGTGTAGACTGTCGTTTATCGTAAAGCGAATGATATATATTATTATTCGCTTTACTTTATTCGACATTACTATGATTAAAAAAAAAAAAAATCTTCAAACTGACACTTTCCCTAGTTCCAAACTAAGCATTCATGCTCGTGCTATGGATACTAGGCGAACGGATAGACATACCTAAAATCTAAATACATTGTTAAGCATCCATGACTCGAGCAGTCATGGTAGAGGGTCTCTGACCACTCAACCAATGTGCTTGTCACATGTCATGATACAAGTAAGTTGATAGAACTTTCGACGTATTTTCAATATTAAACTATTTATAAGTATTGTATGTTGTAAAAGTTCTGGGTTCGATCCCCATCCAGGACATGTATGTGTTCTGTGTCTGGGTGTTAATATTTACTATTTAAGTATATATTTGTAATACCACTGTTGATTCTGATATTTATCTCGAAGTCAGAATTACTTAGATTTATATACTATACAATTTTTTTTATATGCTTATGTAGCTTATACATCCGATTAACACTTAGGCTATGTTATTATCGATATACCACCCGAGCAAACTGCGGGCAGGCCCTAGTAATAGATATAAATGCAGACACAAAGATGAAGATTTGGCGGTGTTGGTAACAGTTAGCAAGAATTTCAATAAACGGATGTCATTTAAGGCCCATAGGATTTGGTCCATCTGACTTATAACCTTTTCCCTTCCCAGAACGAAGTTGAAATATCTTTGTATTTCCATATTGGATTTGTTTAACTATTATGGTTGCTTCCGCAAGATTGTTTTAGAAATAAATTACACCAGAGCATTGATTTCATACTTTTATTTGACACCATTATCAAAATGATTTACAATTATTGTTTTCTCTGTATAAATAGTTTTGTACAAGTAGCCTTATTGAAATGAAATCATCCTTCGTTATATAAGCTTAAAAGCATTTTACTATATTAGTACAAATAAACATCATTACCAATTTGACGGAGAAGAAATCAGTACGTAACTTAATAATAGTTTGTCAAAGCTAAACAATTATGAGATTAATATTTTTAACCAGCAACGCCTCGCGGTTTTACCTGCGGAGTTCCCGTTCCCGTGGGATTACGGGGATAAAATATAGCCTTTGTTACTTGCTGATAAAGTAATAAAGTAGCTTTCCTTCTATTGGTATTATAAAATATTTTTTCAAATCGGTCAAGTAGTTTCGGAGCCTATTCAATGCAAACAAACAAACAATAAAATATTTCCTCTCTATTATATTAGTGTAGATTTAATGAACAGAATATAATTGTTATTGTTTAATTCTATGGTTTAACTCTTTACGGCATAGACACGTGCATTCAAAGAAAATGCGTCTGTTTTGGTTTAAAGTGTGCACCTACCATAAGCTAGGTGCTTAGGCTTAGGAAGAATACAATTAGGTACAAATACACAAAAAAGTTGTAAGAATGTCGTTAAGGGGCTAGTTGCACCCCCCTCTACCTCTACCCCTTTGGGGTTTATGGGCGTATTGATATATATATATATATATATATATAGGTAGATACTAGCCCTCCAACAGTTCAATAAGAGCTGTCAACTAAATAAAAACAACCTCAATTCTCGTTCGATTCAGCCTTATTCAAAGTCGTTGTTTAGTCACAAGGGAAGTGAGGTCGGATAGCCGTCCAGTCATATCCGTTTCGCCACCAACGTGACAAATACAACATTGTGCTTAGTGAATCTGTGGCACCGCAAATGGAATACTAGACAGCTGGTGCAGATGACATTCCTGCACATTGTCGCGGTTGAACATGTGTGTGCTGTTAAATGTATTTTATGTGACTTCAATCATGTTGAGAGCTGGCTTTTTACTTACCACTAATATTTAGTAGCCAACCAATTAGATATATCATCACGGCCAATCGAAATAAAGTAATGGTGATAGTTTATAATAGGATATTACTTAAAAAAAAAGTTATTATCGTATTTACAGACTTTTACACACGGCTTCTCTCGTGAAGATAAGAATTACTGTTTTTTTAGGCAATCCGCCACACAACTAATTGTGGCGGATTGCCTAAAAAACCTTTCACAGATTTTTGTGGCGATATACATTGGTTAGTACATACTATGATGCAGGATTGAGCGAGTCTGGTAATTACATTGAAGCGACTGCCGATTTGACCTTCGTGACCCTAAGATTGGGAAACCAAAAAATTTTTGGGTCATGGTTACAAATCAATTGTTTAAATTTGCAGATTGCATCACGATGTTTTCCCTCACCGTTCAGCTAGTGGTATAAATACGTACATAGATTTGAAAAATCCAGAAGTACATGACCGGGTTTGAACCTGCACTCCTCGGTTAAGAGTCGCGTGTCTTTACCATTGAGCTACCATCGCTCCGTTCATTCATTCATTCAGTCCCTGTAGCGTCCCTCAGATATATCTGAGATAACGCTACATTTCATTTTGTACTGATGAATTTTCAAAATGATTCCATTTCAAATGCACGGAACTGCTACTTTAAACCGGATAATAAATAAATGCTATACACGTCAAGGCAAAAGGCATACAAAGAGGAAAACAAAAAACTTCGAGAGCATTCAGTAGCCTAATTGAAACAAAAACATCAAAGACACCTAGCTCAATGAACGTTCGTCCTTTGTGTAATCAGATACTTTTTCCATTTCACCGTTAAAGACCAAAAGAGGGGTGTTTAAAAATTCAGAGCACCGCCTGAATGGCTCGTCACAATGAAATTAGTTTGGGTGAAGCGTTTCCGTTGGAAACTCGAAATTAGATACGATTTTTTTGGTCTATACAAATGTTTTTGTTTTATTATATCCAGTTCCGTGTATAGGAGCTTTTATCAATAAAACAATGATTTTCGGTGTTATTCTGTCGTCTCATGTAGGTATTTTGAATTTTCTTTTTCTGTAGATGGGTCAACGATGTTTTTAATGCATGCATTAAATATAACTTAGCAAGGCAATGGTGGTTGTTTTAGTTACAATTGGTCACCTATTGACATCATATCACTTTTTTAATTGTATATTGACATCAAATCAGTAATATTTTGGTCTCTTATATTTATAAGAGACCAAATTCCGATTCACTTCAGTGATTTGATGTCAATATACAAAAAAAAAGTGATATGATGTCAATAGGTGACCAATTGTAACTAAAACAACCACACTTTTATCTTATTATATTTTTTAATATACTTGCCAATCAGAGCATAACAGCTATCAAATCGTTTTTCCCAGATTTTATTATCATAATAAAAACATAATGATATGACTATTAATGCTCGATGTTTCACCGTCACTTTATTACACTGTGGCATCGTTGTTTAGTCGGTAAGTACCCTCGGTTCCTCGCCTACTAGGATTAAGGATAAATCTTCATTAACTTATCTACATAACTATCAAACTGTACTCATAACTATGTAAGTTGGCGCTTCGGAGACTAAGTACTAATACTATTTACTATGTGAATTTCATGGAACGTAATGTTGAAAGTATTTACATACATGAAATTAACTTACATATAAAATAGTAATAGTACTTATATGCATACATTAGAAGCTTTAAAATCATACATACATAATGTATGTCATCACGCCCGTAAACCTCGAAGGGGTAGGCAGAGTCAAAGGGGCAATTAGTCCCTTTAACCAAATTCAGCCAAAAAATTAAAACTGGGCTGGGTTAGATGGAAAACTGTGAAAAAGTAGTGACGAGTGACCAGCTCGTCACCTACATAATCGTATGGTTATAGTAATAACGGTAAAAAGGAAGTTAGGAGCCGCAATAGCCGTTAGAGCATGTATGAATAGAATTATGAATGTCAGAGAAAAGAATGAGGTGTGTAAGGACCGTGTAATATGGCGTTCGGTTCTCTCTGCCTTACCTGCCCGTGAAAAGATATTAAAGTATAAGTGCCTTTGAAAAGGGTTTCTCAATATTTACTAACATCTTCTAAGTAAATTAAATAATAAATAAATAAATATCCGACTACATCACATACATTGATCTGACTCCGAGGTAAGTAGTTTGAGCACTTGTGTTACGGATATTAGAATCAACAGTGGTATTACAAATATATACCTAAATATTGGATATTAACACCCAGACACAGAACAAACACAAATATTCATCACACGATTGTTTGTCCTGGGTGGGGATCGAACCCACAACTCTTGGCGCATGGGGCAGGGCCACTACCGTATGCGCCATCGAGCTTGTCAATTAAACTTAAACTCAACCTTTGGTTCGACATTAATCAGTGACCATTGCGTAAAAGGTCAGGCAGTATGAATTAAGCTACATTATGACATATGTATAAGTCTAGAAGGACGCCTGATGTATCCCATGTTGGTTTGGAAGTGGGTACATTCTTCTTAAGGTTCTAAAGAAGATTTACACAGTGTTTCTTGCGTAGCATATCGTAAAACGCGTTTAATGATGTATTGTGTGTTAGGCTTGTGACTATGTAGGCGACAGACTAGTCGCTTGCCAGTACTGTTTCTGAATAAGCCATCTAACACAACGAAATTTTTTTTTTTGGCTGTTACAAATCAATTAAAAATATGGCTCAAGTAACTTATTGGGACTTGGACTCGGCTTATTTCGCCGGGGTTTATGCTATATATATATGTATGTATCACGATAGTAGAATTCTAATAAGACGCATTAGATAAAAATAAATGTTCTAATAAAAAAACCTCATAACAGTTTCTCTGTGTATACTTTTACATTGCACTGCTGAAGGCGGCTTTAAAAATGCAAAAGACCGGTTAAGTCTTCTGTTTATCGTCGGCGGTTTACATGAGAGGTCCTTTCTGGACGGCAAATTGCACTTCTAATTGTTAGCTCAGTCCCGGTGCGGTGATAAAGGAACTAGGGAGTTGAGGATAGGGGGAATATGTACGAATGTGCGGTGGCTTTGGTAGTGGAATTTATTGCATTCAGAGGGGTCATTTGAGTTTTAAATGAGTTCAGTTTCAAATATTTCAGCTAGATGACGATGTAGCTATCATTGAAACATCTCACTAATATGACAAAAAATCTGTTTAGCTGGTCAGTTAGATTTAAAAAAAATATTTGACACGTACTTTTTTATTTATTTCTCAAACATTGACGAAGATACAATGCATTCAAGTTGCGCGTGGCGTCACACATTCGTACAATTTTCAACTAAATAGTGACGTCGCAAGCCCGCACTCCAAAACTTTGATGCTTTTTATCTTTATGATTTTTGTTAATTTGTTAAAGCGAAAAATATGTGTCTAGTATTTATGTATAATCTAACTAACGGACTACAATACAATTATAGTTTTTTAATGCAGTCATCATCCCTATTGATATGGTTTTATCGTTGTGAAAGAATATAAAATAACAACGGCTATTAGTAACATATGTTTATGTATTTCATTTTAATTTAAATATCGTATGCATTTATATTTTAGCTCGAATATTTTACTAAGCCATGAATTATTTTCTAGATGATAAGTGTTATTTAACTTTACCATTGATCAATTGAAAGTGGATGTGTAATTTTTTCAATTCAACCTTAAAAATTTAATATAGAAGAAGTCTTCGCTTATCCCAAAATCCTATTGAAGAAATTACACAACCACTTTTATCAAGACGCTCTGAAGAAAAACTTTTGATTTATGATCAAAAAAGAGACAGTCATCCCGATAGCCCTAGCTTAGGATCTGTAACAGCGATACAAAGGATAATCGCATTACATCAAACAGTACCTAGCGATAACCCTTACGCTGCCCCCGAGGTGATTTCCAAAATCTTACGAGTGCGTGGTCCTTTTGGCCTCCAGGGATCTGTGGGCCAAGTCGGAGAGTAAAGCGAATCGCTTAGGAGATCTCGGAATGGTTTTTTATTATAGATACAATATAATCTTCTTAATTATATCTTTTAAAAGAGGGTTTAATCTTTTACGTATTATTTACAGTTACAGTTTAGTTAAATGGAACCGTGCAAGGAATGGAACATTTTAAGATATAAAAAGTAGACTTTGTTGATAGCTATCGTTATAAATAATTCATAAATATCCGACAACGTCACATCCATTGATCTGACTCCGAGGTAAGTAGCCTGTGTTACGATTATCAGAATCAACAGTGGTGTTACAAATATATACTTAAATATCAGATATTAACACAAAGACACAGAACAAACATAAGTATTCATCACATGAACGTTTGCTCTGGGTGGGGATCGAACCCACAACTCTTGGCGTCACTACCAATTGCGCCATCGAGCCAGTCAGATCGTTGATTACATTAAGCAGCAGATTTTAGAGTTTCTAGTTAGTAGTTTAGGTTATTAAGTGGGTAAATTTAGGTTCTTAGGTTATGATTTCAGTTGATATCTATCCAGTTTACTATATCAACCAAAATTGCTTTGTACCATGATCTAAACGTATTAAGCAATCCTACATGCTACGATTCATAAAAAAATATTTGGTATTCTTCTTAAAGATCTTCCTGTATTGTATTTCCTTTGCTCCCAACCTAGTAATCCCAATTGATACTAAAAAATTATTTCGATCGAACGTCGGCCAACAGCTTCCCGAACTATACAGCATCGGAGTGAAATCTTTTGTGTTCGCTATCGCTCCTTTCAGGGTCGTGTTAATAAAGCGCCGACCCGAGCACGCCCAGTTTTACGGCCAGCCAGCAAGTTTATATTCATGGTGGCTTTTGAATTTTTTACGTGTCGGGTTACGTACTACGTGCGGTCGGATGGGACGCGATCAAAGTTCTGCTGCCTGATGAACCGTGCGCGTTTTAGGGTTAAGATAAAAATGCGGACGGAATTTAATGGGCTCGAAAATGTTGGGTCGGACACTTTGCGTGTCAAATGGACGATGGGCTGCGTTGGTTTTTGTAAGTTGCCGTTTTGTCTAGCGTTTTGTTATTTAAATACGTGGAAGTAGGGCTATATACGATGATATTATAAGTATTCCCAGGATGCATAAATAAGTAACGTATGTTCCTAATTGTCTTTTTATTATGAACAATTACAAAAAATATTATTCTCTACTTGTGATTGTGTAGGCGACGAGCTAGCCACCTGTCACTACTTTTTCACAATTTTCCATCTAACCCAGCCCAGTTTTATTTTTGTATGAATCTGCTGCCCCTTTGACTCTGCCTATCCTTTCGGGGATTACGGGCGCGATGTTATGTATTTATGTACATATTCTTCTTAAAAAAAATCGGTTTTCTTTGCATCGTAAGAAAAGGGCATCTAGCTATATTTTCTTTAGACACAATAATTTTCAATAGAACCTGCTAAGAGATTTTAATTGAAAGATATAAGATACCTAATAGATACATAAAAATCTTCAAAGACGAAAGCAGGGCCGAGAACCTTCAGACGGGCTTAAAATATTTACGCTGAGTTGAGCCTAGGAACAATACAATAAAGAACAGTGAAGCCACTGCACTACGATTTGTTAACTGAATCATGTTCCGGTAGTGTTTTGGTAGTACTCTACCTGATCTTTAATTGGCGGGCCTTAATGGAATAATATCTATAATTAATTGAGATTGTTGAATAAAATTGAATTAAAATCTTTATTAGATGTCGACTTTTTTGATTCACATTTCACGTCGAACGCGAAGGCAGCTCCGATTCTTCCAACGTAACAAATAGTTATTGGCAAAACAAGTATTTTTCGCACCTGTGTGATTCTAATTTTATAACACCAGTGATTAAGCCACTTGCTTTAGATTAAATCTATGTTTGTATGGTTTTGTCTAATACTACAGTTTCACTGGCACTAAACTTAACTGTGTCTAAGTAAATATCTGAGAGTATTAAGTAAATGGCGTCTACTGACGAGTTTTTCTTTTAAATGCCTAAAGCTAATCTTAAAATTCTTTGTCGAATCTGTGGCTTGTTATTGTTGTGGGCTTCTGTGGGTGCGGGAGATGGTCTGTTGTGATGAGATAATATTTGAAGAGAAAGTGGCCAAGCGCGAGTCGCTTTTTCATCAAGGTTTAATATTGGGTTTTAGAATTTTCAGTTTAATTAAACACGTTCTAAATAATAGTTTATAGTGAATGAACTGTTAATGATGGAAGATTTTGAAATTAATTTTGTTATTAAACATTTGTTGCATTTGTTCAAACTACGCACTCTATGTAAGTGAATTAGTGAGACCAGTGCCAACTTAACTTCGGACTGGGCGTTGCAGTACTTTCCTTGATATTTATTATAAAAACAACGCTGCTTGCAACAGCTCTTAAAAATAATACAGTTGGGAACATTCAAGAAAAAAATTCAGTCTGCAGTTTCTCTCATTTACAATTTATTTTTAAATTATAGCATACATAACTGTAAATTTATATTTTAATACCGGTTAATACAATATTTTCGCTTTTTTTTTTATTAAGTTGCTTTACGCTATTTCCTTTGCGGGGTAGGCTGAGAGAACTGAACGCCATATGGCACGCCAATAATTTTTTTGCCATTTTAATTCTATTTTCCAAATGTGACGTCACAAGCAAGCGACTCTATACATTCTTTAAAGAAATGGAAGTGAAACGTTTTGACAATACCCAAAAAGCCAGTCAACTGACTAAGCTGTCAATTATCCCATTACCGTGAAAACCGTCACGTTTCAATCCCAGCTCTACAGACGATGTCAAAATAAATTCGCGCAATTTCACAAAATACGGGGCCGCTATTAATTACGTGTTCCAATAAACCCACAGTGGGGGTTGAGAACTCACTTGATTTTCAAATAAAACATAAATTTTCCTCGTTGAAGTGGGAGGGTGCTTTAGGTTTCATTTTTATTCTTTCGCTTATCTGTTCAAGCTTAACCCTTCTTTCTCGAACTAATGAATATTCAGGTTTAAAATCGGTGTCTGTTTGTTTATTAATGATGCCGAGACTACAGTTTCTGTATAATTTTAATGTAAAAAGCAAGGTTGTTATTTTTATCGAGATATCTACTGGAAAACAAAGGCTTGTTAGAGTATGCAAATATGAGCAAGCGAAATTTTGCTTTCAAACTTATTGCAATTGTACAAAAAATGAATACTGTTTTCATAATGGTAGAGAAATCTTAATCTAATTGTATGAAATTTACAGCGTGTAAAAAGTGAATTGAAAAATCGTTTATTTTTACTAATATTAATTAACTAAACTTCACGCCATTCCCTAGCGGGGTAGGCAGAGAGAATGAACGCCATATGGCAGGATCCTTACACACTAATATTGTTAATTTAATAGTAGTTTTCTATCTAGCGATAGATTAAGAACACCTACATTTTGACTCCTGAAAAAGTATATTATCAACTATTTCTACCCTGGAGAAGTTAATAGAACACACGGACATGCTATACTCGTAAATAATTTGAATGTGAATTTGAACATACGATAGCCAGACTAACCGACAGAATTTAGCGTAGGCAAATTTTACTTTGGTTTAAAAAATAGTAAGCCTACATGGGCTTACTATTTTGGTTTAGTATGATAAATTTGTCATGCGATAGAATTGGAAAAACTTAAGTTTGACACCAAACAAAAATAACTTTACCTACAACTTTTTATCATTATTATTAAATTTTAAAGATCTCATTGAACACACGATAACCGACCGAATTCTACATGGACAAGTACTAGTTTAATATTAAAACATATTTTTGTATTAGTTGGTTCAGCGTATTTCGTATACTTCCGCAGATTACTTAATAAAATAAAACGCGATCGAGCGCGGTTGTCACTCAAAAATACCCGGTACATTGTAAACGATCGGCGGCGAAAAAAAGAGAAAAATACCCGTCATTCTATCATAACAGAATGACGTGCGATACGTCAGTGGTATTTATATTTACAATACGTACATCCTGCGTGAATTCGGGCCCGGCGTGACACGTCGCGTTATCAAGCCAAAGGCTTTTGTGTTTCACGCGAAATGTGGGAAACAAACGCTTTGGCTGGAGGGAATTTTATTTGAGCGCGGATTCGGTTTGGGCGGCACGTGGTTACTAACGTACGAGAAAGCATTTGAACTGTAGATGCCTTTAGTGCTGTAATTTTCCAATGAGGGCTTTTTGAATTAAAACATCCAAAGTTGGCGTGATTGCGACTTGCGGTCTTGTCACCCTCCTCATTGGTTAGTTGTCAAACCAAACTGACATGCTGTCAACAAGGAGCCAATAATGACAGTGATAAGGCCACGAGACTCCCTCGTGCCATCTGGCGGTTTTTGTATTTTTGCAAACCCTCATTGAGATGAATAATACGCCTATCCTGTATATGACTCATTTTGGTCAGGAAAATTTTAATCACAAGCTCTATAAAGTTCATTTCAACAAAGGCGTTTGTTATAAGATGGTAGCACCTCGGATTGGTCAATAAGAACTAGCTAACTTATTGAATCCCTGAGAAATGAAAATTTAACGCTTTGCCGACCCTCTCTAAATTATTTATTAAAGCGCAGCTCAGTGATCCGAGAGGGTACTGGAATATTTAATATCCACGTTTGACACTGAATGTACCTCATTTCATAAAATCATATTGTCTCCAGCTTTAGGTAATAAAATTAAGGCTAGCTGTCGCCCAGATTTTTTCTAATATCAGACTTTGATAAGATCCTTAAAAATTTTTTTTTTTTCGTAAAACATCTACATTGCATTCTTAACTCTAGCTACTCATCGCACTAAGCAAAATTGCTAGTGTCACACTAGCTAGTAATACAGTTACTAAGAGTATGACATCTGTAGACACCAGGTGAATAACAATCTGTGTTAATTATAAAGATTAAAAATAAATTACCTTGTAACATGTTAAAAAAAATATTTTTGGTAATTTTTAGACCTGTTTTCGATCATATATCATTAGGACAGCATTAACGCTGGATTAATTTAATTGTACTATTATTAAATATAGACTCAAAAAATTGATTATGTATTGTAATTTTTACAGGTACATATTGCGAGATTCACCAAATTGTTCTGCGTCGATGTTTAAAGTTCCAGGTCACAGCGCACGCACTAGGTACATCGTTAGCGATATTTTTTATTATTCATGTACCTGATTCGCGTTTCATTGATTCGGAAATAGCTGTACCGTGACATAAAGCGAAAATCTGCATCACTTTTTCATTCCAATGACCATTGCGAGAATGGAAACCCGACTATTATCCGTGGGAATGTGCATCGAATATACTTTTCTTTTCAATCTGTCATAAACCATTTAGAAATGCTCTTACATAGGTATTTTGAAATAGAAATTAATTTTAAGACTATAAATAAATAAAATATATATGCATCAGGGGAGTATTTCTAGTCAAATCTATAACTAAAACTAGAAGAAAAACGTTTAACGTCATCATTAGATAAATAATTACCGAATTTCAATGATGAATTCCCCAATACTCCGTTTAAAACTTCTACAGCTAATTAACGATGTTCCAGATTGGTAAGTACCTTTAAGCAAAGAATTGACTGCTCAAATACAGCTAAAAGCTGGCGTAATAATATATAAAGTACTACGTTTAGAAATGGGACCCAAAAGAGAATTTGTGAGTGAGCTAAGTACGGTACAAAACTGGACAACTCATTCTAGACCAAATTCAAAGCTCCAGGGAAATACCAATAGGTTTATAAAATAAAATACGTTTAGGTTATTATGAGGTACTTGCTTTGAAAAGTAAACAGTCTATTTAGCCACAGGTAGATTGTATCTAGAGAACAAAGTAGGCATACCTTTTGGGACTAGAACTAAATTGAGACACTTAAGAAAGAAACCAATTTTGTCTTCTATTGGGGTCTCAATTTTTTCATTCGTAATGATTTTCAGTTATGAATAAACATCGTTAGAAAATATATTTAGGTAATCAAGATCGGTAAGCCATTTAGGCTGGTAGGTAGATTTGGTCCCGAAAACAAAGGCTTCTTGAAGCAAATGTATGAAATTTGTAGTTGGGCAAGAATATGTTTATTTACAAATATATTTAACCACTTTGCTTCGTAACCCAGAATTAATTGTAACAAAGCAAAACGTTTTACTAACACACACTAATCCTGATTAATAATAAATATATAATTAATATTAATAATAAATATTATCCCTGGGGATCAAGGTATTACTTTGAAAGAAAATGACATAATAAATTGACTTTACAACATTGTACCTACATTGGTTTACAGCTACATCACACAAGTCTAGTATCTAACTTTCTATGTTAGGTCATCAATTTCGGGTCATCATAACAAAGTTTCCTACTAAGGTTTGCAATCCGATATGTAAGCTTACATATCAGTTTGTTGCGCAAAATGTTTGCGTTTGTTATCTTGATATATTTAAAGGAAATAAGAAACAAATTATATAATGATGCCCCACTCTAACCATTGATTTTCCTTAATCATCGCAAAAACTTTTCGCAAAAACGTTTATCCCAAAAATTGCGTGAAAGAAACACCTATAGGCAAACAATTAATATTTAATTTAAAAAAATAATATTTAATTTTACAAAATCTTATAGAGAAAAAAGTGCGTAAGAATCTCGTAACTTGTGTGGAGAAAAAACACAAAAGACTGTCAGATGCTTACAAAACGGCACTCAAAAGGAACAATGGCACTTAATTAATTTTCTTTCAGGTTAACATAAAAGAGGATAGCAAAGAGGGACAGACTAACACAAACAGGCTAAAGCGGATTTAAAAAACCGCAATTTTTCCAACAATCGTCAGCACAAATGGTACCTTACTCCTTTGTGATAAGGTGCTACAGATAGCAAAGCTTAATTAGGTAATATTGAATGGAATGTAAGACGAAGTTGGAAATGAGAGTAAGGAATTTCCCGAGGGACGTGTGGTGCGGTGGGTAGATGAAAATGTACCTATTTGACGGTCTTCATTATGGCTTCAATGACATAGTTTACTTGCTTCTTGTTGGGATTAATTTATTCCCGTATAATTTGGCACTGGAGGAACATAATTATTGTGCTTTCTAACTAATTCGTATAGTCCTTGTCCGCCATATTTACAAACTACCAAAAAAGAAATGGTTTCATAAAACATGAAGTTTTCTTATCATCGTTTAATTATGTCTTCCAAAGCACAAAGGACTTTTTTAAAGTGATTTTGTTTTTAATAGTTATGTTTGTACCTACCCCAAAATATTGCGAATGATTTTATTTGACTAGCTTTTCTGGTTGTATGTAAATGCTATGCGTATCCAAAAACTTTTTCTAGCAATACCATAAAAACTAGAAGAAAATCTGAGCTCTGAAGTTCTTGTAGACGGAACCGAAGGAAACCAGCAATTAATCCAGGATTTAGGTTGTTAGACAATTCCCAGACGTCTCGTCTTTACGACTCAGACGTTAACTGTCACGAACGATGTAACATTACATTAAATCGCTTGGATATTTTACTATCTGCTACAGACATTGTTATCTTGACAAGGCTATTACTGTAGTATTATACAATGGTCGCTTCGTACTGCTGATTTCATCACAAAAACTTATTCGGAAGCTAGTAAGCTTTTGCCTGCCATTTCGTTATTCAGTATCATTCATTTAGATATTCAGTATTTAGTAAAAAAATAAACAATATTGTCTCACATGACAAATAGGACTTAAAATGATCCTTAATGCTACACAAAATAAAAAGACTATCAATAACGTGTTTTGTTGGATATATTGTTACCTGGATGCTGTAATATTATTTACAAGCAGTTAATTCTGTTCTATAGAATTTGATTGGTTAATTTAATACTATCAACTTCCTGCATAAAATATGCAGATATACGAATTTTGATTCGTCTCTCCTTAGTTCAAGAACTAATGCAAGCATAAGTATGTAATAAGAGATTGGCCAATTAAATATTATTGAGAAAGCCAAAAAATTTCTAGAGCACCAGAAGCTTATCATAAACGAAAAATAATCTAATAATCCGACTGATTTCTGGATCTATCAAGTATTTTGATTGCAAGCTCATCACGCGTACAACGGATACAAGTCCTTGTTTACAGGTTTCCTTGTATGCAAAGCCAAGCGTATGATTATATATATCTCTTCGTGCAAGTACAGTAACACCGCAATGTAATTACGACTCCAAGCTTCGGTATTAAGGCTCTTATCTGAATGTCCCGACGTTTTCTTGTATAGAAAACAAATCAAAGTTCTAAATCTCTATCGCACTGGCGCAGTACGTAACAAATGCTGAAAGTTACGTAACGAGAGCGACACCGTTTCATTTCAAGTGAAACTTGAGTTTGTGCCGCGTTTAAATGTTCCAGTGGCTTGTTCAAGTTGCTTGCTTGTTAGCGAGATTTTTAAATGTTTATTTCGTCCGATATTTTTATTTAGTGCATTTTATTAATCTTTGGATAAAATAAGGCATTGCCTTGAAATTAGTACACAACAAATTTTAACGCGGCAAATAGGTACATGAGCTTTTTTATTTTTATTCTCTCACAATTGGATTTGAAAGGAGTAGTTCAGAATTGTTCTTATGTTATAATGGTGAAAATGACGTGAAAACCTTGCGCACTATTAAAAGATTAATTCGAAGCATCCAAACAAAGTTTGTAAAGGACAAGCATTTTTAGGGTAGTTGATAACTACCCTAAAAATGCTGATCATTATAATATATATTTGAAAAATGTCGATTATTATAATATATATTTTTGTATGTATACCTACTAGAAATAGCTCAACAAAGATAGTCTAACCGATTCACTCTTGTACCTTTTTAATACCGTAATTATAACGTAGCGGTACTTTTATTTCCTAGTTCACTTGGAGGATGATCCTGGATTCAGCGAGACTAGTTATTATATTAAAATAACTGCCACGCGATTCCGCGCCTTATGATCCTTTTATATTCTTAACGGAGGCGATTGTGATACATATAATTCTTTTTCTATTTTCACAGTCGTGTAAATCATCTTTCAATATTTTTCGTAGACTTCATTTCCAGCCAGCATCCCACGACACATATTTTTATTTTACTTGACGGAATTTGTAAAATCGCTGGCTCCAGATTATTATTTTTCCCACAAGCTACTGGTCCATTCGAACGTACTCCAGGATCAAGAATTTATGTTCCAAATGCTGAAGTTTGGATTGTGAGCTGCAGTGCTCATACCGACCACTTTAGTCGATTGTTTCGAAGCCACATTTTACCTTCGGTTTTACGAAGTTGAGGGAAAAAGTTAGAAGAAAGTAATTAAAATGGGTCTTGACTTATGTTTCTGATGCTGGAGTTATGGAGTTGCGAACTTGTGCCAGTTTTTCAACTGATGTTGTGAATTTGTGTTCGGTTTTGAAATAAGTAGGCTCTATAAAATACAGTTAGAAATACAACTTTTTTACTGGTTTCATTCAAATTTGAGGTATACTTATTAAAAATTAAAATTTGAGAATTAGTTGGATAGGTTTAGTAGATATTGGACCTATTCGCAAAATTAGAAATGTTTTTCATTTATTTCACATTAATATTATACTTTGTATTAGTTATAATTGGATATACAATATATTCCAACTGGCTAAGTAAAACATACTTAACATTAAAATGTTTTTATGACATTGTTTAAATAGAAACCATCACAAATTGGAGTAAATAATTTGTTTTACTTTGTAGCTATTCCGTGGAACCATTTTTATTGAATCATTAATACAGTGACTAGGTACTGCATGCATTCACACATACGTAAATAATGTGAACTTTGAAATATAAACCTACATTATGTCATAATCGTATGTTTTCATTTTATATACCACGACGCGACAAAATAACGGATTAACCATTATTAGGTTACATCAGCAAATTCAATTTACTGCCAAAACATCCTACACGGCCCATAAAAGTGAACACTCGTAATTTGACAGTGGTTTTCAACAATGTAGACATATTCCACTAAGTCAAGTGTGCCGCTCGAATCTAGCTCTTATTTCAAGAGTGTAAGGGTGCGCGGTATCTCGGGATTTAAGGTGAAGCCCACAGCATTGTGTCAATTGTTGACATTGTTGTTTTATGGGACAACCCGCGCTGACAAAGCCAAACTTTCGTCCTACAATTAAGCGTTACATTTTGTCTATTTTAAAAGCAAGAGAATTTCGTGAGAGGTTTACTTGGAACTGGAAGCCCTTTTATGTTACTGTTAGTTTTGTGAGCAAAGTTTTGAAACTCGAATGAGTTTCAATTTCATATTATAACAGACTATCTTAATTTGAACTTTGTTTTTATAACACTAAGGACTACTACCTTAGAGAAAGATATTGTAAATTGTTATTAACATCGATTAATAATATTAAAACCAACATATTGGTTGAGTGTATTGCGATGTAACCCACAATTTTTTTTGTTTGTTGATTAATACCTGTTAGTTGTTAATTTTAACCTATGTTAGTACGCTCATTGTGTTGTTATTATGTTAAGAATATGTGTTTCTCGGTAAGTGAATTATCTTTGTAATTATTTTAGAGAAATAAATAAAGATCTTTAAACTAATATCTGTTTGCTAAGCGTTGTAGATGTTGGATTTACCAAGTCTTGCAACTAACTGTATTAAAGTGATTGCGTCTGACCTTCGTTACAATTAGTTAAGGGGAAACCAGACAAATTGCATCAAGTTTATTCATATACACGTACTTACTTAAATAGCCAGGTTTACTTCAGACGTTTTTCCTCACCGTTTGAGTAAGTGATATAAATCACTACCTAGATTTAAAAAAATCAGAGGATCCAAATGCTGGGTGTTTGAACCAGCATTTGTAAGGAGGCGTGTCTCTCTCTAGCATTGAGGTGCCCCGGCTCTTTATTCTTATTCTACTCTGACCAGTTCCGAATAAAAGAAAATTTTAGAAGAAAATCATTATGAACTCAAGAACAGAAGAGATTGATGAAAAAAATGACAATGTGGATAATAGGCGGTTTCATAAGATCTATCTCACAGTGGATGGACATGGAGTGATTGATGATTCCCTTTGGTAAAAAAAGGTGGCTAGACACATCTAGAATAAGAAACTAGGTTCATTAACGTCCATTAGTGAAAACTAACTTTATTAGGTAATAAAACTATCAGACTGACTCAATGACCTAGTTTTTGAAATTTTCCTAATGTGTCTTGGAATGGTAATTCAAGGTATTAAAATATTCTTGAAAGTAACTTGATGAAATCTGTTTATGAAAAATGTTTTCTGGCTAATAAATTTATATATGTATGTTCTTTTACGAAAAATTGTTTATTATTTAATTTTATTTCATTGGTACGTTGAAGATTTTCTATTTTTTATATCGACATCTTTTTATAATTTTATATAAATATTTATTTAAATGAATCAGCTAAAAATTAACTACAATACGAACAAAAAGAACTTCTAAGAATGATATAGTTATTTACCGTTGATATATATAATTTCATCAAAGTTTTACATCTATAAACATACTAATAATTAAGTCCATAAGAAGGTCCTTATGGTCCTTAGGGTAAATAGATATTTTTACTCAAATAAAAATAAATTACTGGTATATAAATTCACCCATTTGACCAATGTCATTTAGAATTTTAAAAATCAAAAATCATCCGCATTGTAATGTACCTACTTAACACATTCAGTGCCACCGACTCGCCTGGAGAGTTTATTTAAATAATTACTACAGTGTCGATGACTCGCCTGGCGAGTTCAATTTCTTTCGCTCATTGTAGGCGGCATCCGAGAAAACATCGTGAAAATCGTAATGGCAGTGAATGTGTTAACTTATCTCTCACACCCTTAAAATAACAGCCCCCAGACGTTACTCGCTGACCAAATGCACTGACATTAAAGTGACCCTACTCTCGTCGTAAAGCTAGCGTGACATGCCCTTAAGAGGAAAATTGGTTCTTAGGACCTTGAGCAGACGTCAATGAATCTACGATAAACTAGTGACTGAGCCAAATAATAATGTCTTCCTAACCGATATCGGTCACGGTCGCCAATCTCAACCAGGATTAGCCAACTGCGCAGAAGATATTAGAGTGCATACAAGTGTGTGCGCAAACACAGGTGCACTCTCTGTTCCTTCACTCTCATAGTCCAGGCAATTTGACATGACCGGAGAGACGTCAGGCGCAGGACCAACAGCTTAACGTGCTTTTCGTGGCACGGGGGTGATTAAACCGCCAACTCTCTGACTCCGAGTGTTACTATGTAATTTCAGTATTAAAACCATCCAGCCACAAATGTATGGTCCGACCCGGGATTTTAAACTAGGACCTCTTCGTCCTTATACGGCGCGCGTTACCACTAGACCAACGAGGCAGTCAGCCAAATACGTAGTCATCAGCAAATCTTCTTTAGACAGCGATATGTCCCGTTCCTATACAAATTCTATTGGACCATACATATCTATCATCATATACGTCCAATGTTGGTCTGAGACATAAAAAGAATGTGCCAACTGTGTTTCTTGCCTAGCATGTCAAATAGGTGACTGAAGGTATATGGAGTTTTGGGTATGTGATTGTGTAGGCGACAAGCTAGCCACTTACCACTACTTTTCCACAATTTTCCATCTAACCCAGACTAGTTTTATTTTTGAATAAATGTGGTTAAAGAGGCTTACTGCCTCTTTGACTCTGCCTACCCCTTCGGGGATTATGGGCGTCTTGTTATGTGTTGGTGTTGTTGTTGTTGTTATCATATACTTACGTAATTTTTTTCTATTTCTAATTGCCAAAGAAGGAAGATTCCAAGTGGCAGTTGGACCTTAATCCTACATTGAAATTTTGTTCATATTTCTCATAATATCATCGTAAATTTTTCAGGCATGGACACCAGAGATATTAAATCATGGTTATATCATAATTATGTATATAATTATGTGCATACTTTGAAAATTTTCTCCAGGAGAGCAGAATCATTCTTAAATTAAAAAAAACATTTTTGTGTTTGAATGCGTGGCTCTAACCATTGTCAACTGCCACTCATAATTCATAAGCCGTCTACTTTATGCGCTTATATTAGTAAGCAATAAATAAATACGTTTTACAAAAAAAAAACTTACCAAGTGGGAGTCTGACTTGCGCATGAAGGGTTCCGTACCAATATCAAGCAAAAAACGGCATTAAAATCACATTTGTTGTATGAGAGCCCCCTTAAATATTTATTTTGTTCTGTTTTTTAGTAATAGAATACATCATCTGTAAAAATTTCAACTGTCTAACTATGACGGTTCATGAGATACAGGCTGGTGACAGATCGACAGACAGACAGACGAACTACGGGTCTTAGTAATAGGGTCCTAGTTTACCCATTGGGTACAAAACCCTAAAAAGTATGTCCAGAGAACGTGTCTATACACGCCAACAGATAATTAATAAATGTAATACACATTCCCTAGCTACCTTAGCCTAGTGTAGAATACAACATTTACCTGGAAGCGATCTTTCAGGGAATATTTCCCACAATCGGTTACTCTAATACTGTTGTATCAACGGGAATCAGGCAAGAACCTCATTAGGAGCTCAATGGAGCCTCAACGAGCAATTAGACCGGCTTCCGGGCCGCGAAAAACAAAAGACGGAGCCGCCGATCCACCTAAACTCTTCTCCGGAATGGAGTTTACACGATACGACACGTCGACGTATGGGGGTCAAGTCTGCTTACGGCAATAGTTTCAAATAATAATAAAAGCATTTATTTCTCATCAAAAATAGATCTTAAGAGTTAGGACTTAGTTGCTATTTTAGATGCATCCCATATTTGTGAGACTGTTGCCTGATATGGGTTTCATAAAGAACCTGTAATTACAGGACACCATGGCCCTTCTTGTAGGTTCGTATATAAATAAAATGTCCTAAGATGTTACATGCAGAGAAATCATTATATTTTGAAGCAGAGCAGGTAACAATGATAATGAATCATTTGAAATACAAAAAAGGTAGTGTTAGTTTTACATTATACTCTGTTTTTTTCATTTCAATACGAATTTATGTCCCTTTCACGGCAGTGAGACATTTTATTGCAAAAAGACAACACAGTGAGTTTTGGCCTCCGATAAATAAGACCCTCGACTTTGGTTTATCCTGCTCCACCTTATACTTTCTTATCTCCTTGACGTCGATCCTCTGCGACTTCATGACTCCAGCGGTTACTGGGGCGGCCAACCGCCACCACTAAGCCCGACCCAAGTAGGTATGCTTCTTTCACTTCTCGATCTTCACCCACTTTCTTATAATATATCATCGTATAGGATAATAATAAAAATCGTAACGTATAAATCTTGAACGCCGGACCAACGCGTACATACGAACAGATTAGGTTTGCGAGTGGTCGGACTAATTGTTTTTTATCAAACTCCTTTGTTTATGACCAGGGTTAATGTGTTAACGTTAGTTGCTTACAGGTTAGTTGTCTCACCAATCATTGCTGATTGACACTAATTAACACCTTATTTAAGCCAGCTATTGCGGTGGTAGCTCAATGGTAAGGACACGCGCCTCTTAACCAAGGAATGCGGGTTCACACCCGGGCACGTACCTTTGGATTTTTCAAATCTATGTACGTATTTATACCACTATCTCGACGGTGAGGGAAAAAATCGTGATGAAACCTGCAAATTCAAACAACTTTGGATTTGTAAGCATGATCCAAAAAATATCTGGTTCCCCTATCTTAGGGTTACGAAGGTCAGATCGGCTTTAATGTAATTATCAGACTCGCTAAATCCTGGATCATGGTCTAAGCAGACCCCGTCTAAGCACGGGACATAACGCTTGGAAGATGATGATTAAGCCAGCTATTGTTTAGTTCCATATTGATTTGGGACCTAACTGGGTATCAACTGTGGCTGACAGGCCATAAAAGGCGATTAATATTAATAATCAATATTATTAATATTAATTATAGGTATTGAATTTCTTATTTTGTAGGCGATGAGATAGCTACTCGTCACTGCATTTTCGCGATTTTCCATCTAACCCAACTAAACTTTATTTTGGCCTGATGCGGTTTAAGAAGGTCGTTGCTCTTTACACTAATTGGTTTAAAGCTAGAAAATTGGCTAGTCGGTTAGAAAAAATCTGTTTAATTAAGAATGTAACTAGAACATTGACCCATTTAAACGTTAAAAATATTGTATTTTTAATAAGTAACGAAAATACAGAAGACATTAAAGTAGAAAAATAAATAAAGCTTGAATCTTTAAATGTTAATTGTAAATTTACAGTGACCACGAAATTTGCACTGGGCATTTTAACAACAAAAATTCAGCTCAAAACCTCCGTATAAATTATCACGTAACGTGCGGTATACGGACCACGGCTGCAAGATAAAACCTATTAAAATAATTTTCAGATACATTAATTTAAGGACAACGAAATTTATAATTACATGGAATGTCCATAGTGATTACATTAATGAGTTATTGTTTCAGTAACATGAAAAGCATTCGCTATATAGAGGTTTTGTGTTTACTTGGCATGGATGATTTAATCCGAATTTACTACTGGGACTACTATATTCGTACTACTGGGACAAATGGGGTATTAGGTATTGTAGATTATATCATCATGTAGATGATGGTTGCGGTAATTGAGCGGTGGTAGCTCAATAGTGTGTGTGCGTGTTGGTCTGGGACTTAAAAAGAATATGCCAACTGTGGTTCTTGCCTAGCATGTCGTAAAAGGCAACTAATGGTATATCGGGTTTTGGGTGTGTGATTGTTTAGGTTAGCCGCTTGTCACTGCTTTTTCACAATTTTCCATCTAATCCAGCCCAGCCCGGCTTTATTTTTGGCTGAATGTGGTTAAAGGGGCATGCTGCCCCTTGGACTCTGCCTACCCCTTCGGGGATTATGGGCGTGATGTTATGATGATATGATGATGGTAGCTCAATAGTAAGGAGACCCGCTTCTTAACCGAGGGGTGCGGGTTCAAACCCAGGCATGTATAGACTTTTCAAATGTATGTACATATTTATACAACTAGCTTAGCGGTGATGGAAACCATCGTGATGAAACCTGTACATTCCAACAACTGAGTACCCATGATTAAAAATTGTCTGGTTCCCCTATCTGAGACTTATGAAGGTCAGATCGGCAGACACTTCAATGTAATAACCAGACTCGCTAAATCCAGGATCATGGTCAAAGCGGACCTCAACTAAGTACGGGACATAACTTTAGGAGATGACGGTTGCGCCGGTACATTTTCATGATTTTCCATCTAACCCAACTGATTTTTTTTTGTCTGAATGTGTTTTAGTGAGACAATTGTTCCTTGGAGTTGGAGAAGAACGCAAAGTCTGCGCATTCTAGGATTAGGGAGCATATTTGCAGGCTAACTTAAGGACGAAATGAAGTTTATAATTACAAGTGTTTAACGTACGAAGTGATTGCGTTTATGAGTAATAATTTCATTAACTTGTAAAAGCTTTGCTACGTAGATATTTTTTATTTTTCGATGCATTTGATGTTTTTATTTGTGCAATGCCAGAAAAACTAAAAATATTAAATACTTCAAATTAAATCAAATCTTTATTGCTTACTAAGTGGACATTGTTGGTTTTAATATAAAATAAACTAAAACTTAGTTATCATTTAGGTATTGCAATTCAATAAGGTATATAGCGCTGCAGTGGCTTACGGGTCGGTGCAGCTCATGCTGAGGTCGCACCTTGTTGGCCACAAAACGAGCTCGTGTATTATTTTTTTTTATTAGTATTATTTTTTCATGTAGGTTTTTATTGTTAGTATTTTTTTTTTATGATTCCTTTGTAACTTTATGTCTTGTTGTTTTGTGGTCAATAAATGTTTTTTCTTTCTTTCTTTCTTTCTTATTGATATAATGTTATAATGTATTATTTTTTTATTATTCTACTAGCTTCTATCCGCGGCTTTGCTCGCGTGGTACATCGATGAAACATAGCTTATGTGTTATTCTAATGTATAAGCTATACTATTGCAAAGTTTCATTAAAATCCATGTAATAATTTTTGCGTAAAAGAGTTACAAACATCCACTCATCCATCCATCCATCCATACAAACTTTCGCGTTTATAATATTAGTAAGATAGTAAAGACTAACTATCGAGTATCTTGCCGATTTCTTCTCGATAGATACTACCTTCAGAATCGGTAGTAATACTTTTTTTCTGTTTAAATTGACTATTTATAAGTGCTTTTTTTAAGCCTATATAAATAAAGAGATTTTTAATTTGAATTTGAATTTGTGTGATACATTGTTGCTATGTTGTTGCTATATAAACCAAGCCATCGCGTAGAATTAATAACATGTAATAGTAAATAATGTATATGCTATACCTCTATAGTGTATGAAAGAAGGAAAAATCACCAAAAAAGAAACTAAGCAAAGTGGAAGAAAAAAGTGCACGCGCCAATAATGAGTCCTTTCCGATACATTGCGCGGGGAAAACGCCTCCTTTGTGGCAAAGGGAAATATTGGAACGAAAGGGTAACTATGGGGGTACTCTTTCGAATATAAATTATCTTCACAATTGGTCTTATTTGTATATTACAAATTATTTTGAAAATGTTAAAGAGTTTGTGAGAGTTTAATTTTATTAGGTATGCAAGTTTGAACCGTGGTCTTATCTATACTTATAATAAATCTGTACAGAGGTCAATTCTGTACATGAAATATATTTTCAAAATAACTATCAGGGGGTGATTAATAATCGATACTGATGCCAAAAATGCAATCAGTAAAATTGTCTGTCTGTCTGTCTGTCTGTATGTTTCTTATAGAAACAAAAACTACTCGAAGGATTTTAACGAAACTTGGTACAATTATTCTTCATACTCTTGGGCAGGTTATAATATACTTTTTATCACGCTACAATCAATAGGAGCAGAGTAGTAAAGGGAAATGTTGGGAAAACGGGAGAAGTTACTCCAATTTTTCAAGATATAAATATATAATGTCCTCCTAACCGATATCGGTTACGGCGGCCAATCTCAACGAGGATTAGCCAACTGCGCAGGAGATATTATAGTGCACAAGAGTGTGCGCTAACACAGGTGCACTCTCTATTCCTTCACTCTCATAGTCCGGTGAGACGGCAATTCGACATGACCGGAGAGAGGTTAGGCGCAGGACCAACGGCTTAACGTGCTTTCCGAGGCACGGGGGTGATTAAACCGCCAACTTCCTGACTCCGGGCTGTT
The DNA here is from genome assembly GCA_951394215.1 of Glyphodes perspectalis. Classification (NCBI taxonomy): domain Eukaryota; kingdom Metazoa; phylum Arthropoda; class Insecta; order Lepidoptera; family Crambidae; genus Glyphodes; species Glyphodes perspectalis. Next base: position 3,999,153 of record OX596210.1, on the reverse strand, counting down.
ACAGAGTAATTTGGATATTGAAATACCCAGCCACAAATTTTTGACCCGACCCAGGATTTGAACCCGGGACCTCTTGGTCCTTAGGCGGCGCATGCTACCACTAGACCAACGAGGCAGTCAAGATATTCTTTTCTTATTTCTTATTCTTATTCTTATTTTCTTATTCTTATTCTCTTCTTTTCAAGATACCGTCGCGTGTGCAGCCTTAATGGTTAAAGTTACATAGAAATCATGTATGACGGAAATAGTCTTTATAATATTAACCATAAACGCGGGTGACACCGCTGGCACAGCTAGTTTATAAATATGCAAGTTTTAACATTTCAACAAGGGTTTGGGGTATGTAATTGTGTAGGCAACAAACTAGCCACTTGTCACTACTTTTCCACAATTTTCCATCTAACCTAGCCTAGTTTTATTTTTGGCTGAATGTGGTTAAAGGGGCCAGCTGTCCCTTTGACTCTGCCTATCCCTTCGGGGAATATGGGCGTGAGGTTATGTTTATATGTATGTTAACATTAATGGTTCCATGTTGGTCTGGGACTTCAAAAAAATGTTCCTGTGTTCTTTCCCTAGCATATCAAAAGGTGACTAATGGTATATCGGGTTTTGGGTGTATGTTTGTGTAGGCGACGAGCTACCCACTTGTCACTACACAGTTTTCGATCAAATTTAGATCAGTTTTTTTTTTGCTTAATGTGGTTAAGGGGGCTGGTTAGCTAGTTGATGCGTGTGATATCATCATATCAAAGGGGCGTGATGATATGTATGTATTATTAAGGATATTTTACCGTAAGATGTGGGTTTTTTTTATTTTATTTTTGAAAACTTCATTGGTTGAAGCTGATAGCTCGTAGAAGTTGTATAATTTGTTTTTGTTTTTTAGTAATATTTAACAAAACCCCCGAAAATCTACCATTACATCAAAATTTTGTCACAAAGTCTTAATAATAGATTTGGTTTAGTGAAAGACGCTGATAAATCAGATCATTTAGATTAGTTTTAATTGGACATCACATATCATCATGTCTGTGATAAACCGATAACCGACAGTGTTAACAAAATATCTAGAAGTAATATGATCTATTATTTTCCATAAAAAAATACCATCTTATAGATTTCCCGGATTAGATTTTGACTGGCCCGTTGGTCGAGTAGTCGGAGACCCTGGCCACGTAACCAAGAGTCGCGGGTTCGAATCCCGCTAGGGGCAAATGTTTTGTGTGATGAACATGGACTTTTGTACTCGAGTCATGGATATTTATAAACATATTTAAGTATGTCTATCCGTTCACCTAGTATCCATAGTACAAGCATCACCTTAGTTTGGAACTAGGGAATTGGTGTGTCAGTCTGAAGAATTTATTTATTTATTTATTATTTATTCCATTACCAGATTACACTTATCGTAAAAAAAAAAACAAAATAGCTCATAAGATATCATGACTGTCAATAGCCAGCCTTTTTGCGAGGCTCACAAAGGCAAAATCTAATGACAGCAAAAAGCTTCGAGCGGTATCGAGCTGAACACTTAATGCCTTAAAAAGGAGACTGGCTTGGTTCACCTTTTTTAAATGTTTCCCGATATTTGCGACTGTTTTCCGTAAGTTGGACTACGGAAGAGGAAATTAGCTGGTATTGTAGGTATGTATCGTATATACACGCAGTTTTTTATACTTCTTTGTTCATAATATGAGTAATATAACTACAAGGTTTTGTTTTTTCAAAGTCAAAGCCGAAATCAAAATATTCTTTATTTATATAGGTTTCAAAGAAACACTTATAAATCGTCAAAAACAGTTGAAAGAGATATGATTCTACCATCACAAGAGTAAGTTTCTATCACAAGACTATATGTAAGTCTTGTAAACACAGCGTCACACACAAATTCCAAGTCACAAGACTTACATATCATGTAATGTAAGTGTAGTATAGTGTGATTTCTTTACGTACTTTATCATTCATTACTATTACACGTACCTATAACTGATATCACGTAATTTGAGGTAGAATTAGGTATAAGTGGAGAACACTATAATACAATTTTGTTGATCGTAGCATTAAAATATGATGTAAGTACCACCTTTCAAAAGAAATAGCATCATCAAACGATAGTTATAACTAATCTAAAAATAACGATCAGTTTTATAATCAAGGTACATCTAAATAGCTTTCCTTAGATTAACAATGACAGCATTTTAAATTGTAGTGCTGGGCTTGGGCTTGAAAAAAATTACAATCTATGTACTATGTGTAATTTTTGTAAAGTCCTCAAATTAATCAATACTCAAATTCTTCAAAAAAAGGAGGTTCTCAATTAGACAGATTTTTTTTATTATTTAACTTTCAATCAAGTAGTACAAGTTTTAGTTCATCGGGATTCTAATGTCATACCGCATATACGGTAAACTAAACGTCTTAGACACAGACTTACGGCTTTCATTAGCATATCTATTTACATGCTTAATTGCTGTCCACACCATAATACAACACACCAATATTCCCTACGTCCATTAGTCTCAATTGTGTTACGACCGAGCTAAAAGCCGCACTACAAAAATAGCAACAAGAAACAACGATAATTGTCCACCCGTCTTCACGTGGCCACCGTACGTAGAAAATCGCATTAATACTTATTAAAAGGTCCGTTTCACACACAAGCTAGGAAAGCTAGGAAACGTTAATCAAGGCTAGCGGAAGGGTCAACTGGGGGCACCGGCCAGTGTAAATAGGCCTTCCACCATAATACAAACTAGTCATTGCTATGTCAATTTTGGGAGGATGGAGGGTCTTGTTAAGCTGGTTGTGAGGGGACCCAAAGGGACAGCATTTTCATGTAAAGAATCCAATTAGCCCCGACAGGTGGGTGCACAATCCGTGTACAACATAAAAACATGGGCAAAGGAAGTGAGGGGTGAACTTTTTAGACCAAATGCAAACATTTGAAGTGACCTTTGAATGGCCTTCCCATTCAAAGGTTAAAAGGTTGCTCCTTAAAAATGTGCGGATATTTATTTATCTGCTTATTTTCAGAATTATGGTGTATTTGGGATAGCAATAAGCTTGTGTCCTTAGCTCTGATCGGTTGGAATTATTTTTGACTGTGTGAATAACTCTCTGTGAACGTTGTAAAACTGTCTATAGTATCTAGAAGCTTCTATCATGTGCATAGATATTTACAACAGATAACCAGATCGCTTAAAAGATAACAATTTAAGTTTATGGGAATTTAAAACCTAACGAAAATGTGGTTATTAAGTCATTGTTTTTATAGCCTGAAAAACTATAAATAACATAAAATTAAGCAAATCTGGCAAAGTGTATGTTATGTTAGCTAAGAATTTTTTACTTTTATTTCTATAAACTGTGTATATACCTGTAAGGATAAGATTTGGTGATCTTCATATAAAGCAACTACTACTGCTTACTATGTACCTAAATTTATACGCAATAAAGTTCATTTCATTTAATTACATTTTCATTTCATTTCTGTAAAGTGACTAAATATATTAATATAATCCGTTGTACCTAAAATAAATATTGTAAAACAGAGTGGCTCAATTAATTATTCTGCCAGGAAAATGATGACCCAATTCGACTCTGAATTTAAAAGTCAAGAATTTACTTGAAATAGGTATTTGAAAAAAATCATACGACTTTTTTTTACGGTTGCTGGCGTGGTTAAATTTAAATTTTCCGTTTGCAAATTCCTACGCGCATTTAATGTACTCTCGTAAAAAATGATGACTTTTCCTTTTTTTTTATGTTAATTTTGTGATCATTATAGTTTTAGCTTAGGTAAATAAACGTTACTAAACCTAACAATAGGACCTCTAAAATCCTTCAAACTAGTTGCTTAGAATTTCTTAGAATTAATTAAATAACTAGTTAAGAGGTTCGCATAAACTAAAAATCTCCTTGTATAGGTACTTAAATTAATCAATAATAAAGTTTGGCGTTTCATAATTACTCATCATTCCTTCTTTTCTTATACTTTCCCACTGACTTCCATCAACTAAGAAACCAGCGGATAAAAATATGACTCGAATTCCTCTCATTTATTATTTTCGTTTGTCTTCAGCTACAGTTCAGTCGAACGTTCGGGAAATAATTTCCATCGGCCCCAAAACATCCGAGCAATAACGTTGTTTTTCCAGAACTCGCCACCAATAATTTTTAGGGCGTTTTCTTTTCTTTCAAGAAAAATTAGTGTTGTTACAAAGTCGATCATTCCAAGAGTTCCTTTTGAATGAATAAAGCAGAAAATTGGATTCGTTAGCTTACTTTTGCGGTTCTGAAATAATACACGGCCTTATTACAAAAAAGTTAGTGCTTAGTTTAAACTCAGTCTTAAGAATAACCGAAAAGTTCGAGATTATTTATTTATTTATTTATTTATTGGGTTTATCAACTATTGTTACAATGATTGTTACTATAATATCATGCGTTGTGGAACTTATATTATTGTACAACAGATTTACTGATAAACTCTACTTGCACCATAAAATACACAGTTACAGACATAAAAAAATATTAACGAAATTAGAACTTAACAATATCACTATTTGAAAAGGTCCACCAAATACAAGTTTAAATAGTTATATAAAATTAAGAGAATTATTTAATCATTTAATCATTGACGTTACAGTCCTAACGAAACGGTGTGACGAGTCCCAGTGAATGTCCAAGTGTTCGCTGAATTTATTATAGAGCTTACAAAGACGTGGAACCGGCGAGCAGGCACCAAAGCATGTCCTGCGGAATGGTGAACAGAGGATATTATTGTCTCTATAAATTGTCATAAAATAAAAGTGAATGATATTCCCCAATACACCAATAGGTACCACAGCTCCAAACTAACTATGAACTAAGTCCTTTTTCTATGTTATGTTACTTTGGAATGGGATAGACTTACTTAAAATTGTGTTATAATATTACTTGAGGACAAACGACCATACTAATGAGGAAGGTCACTAACTACTAAGTAACTGATCCACCAAATTTTTAAATTATTAAATATTGACTTTGACTGGCTCGATGGCTCATTCGGTAGTGACCCTGCCCCATGCGCCAAGAGTTGTGGGCTCGATCCCCACCCAGGACAAACATTCGTATTATGAATACTTGTGTTTGTTATGTGTCTGGGTGTTAATATCCAATATTTAAGTATACATATATTTGTAATACCACTTTTGATTCTGATTTCCGTAATACAAGTGCTTATGCTACCTACCTCGGAGTCAGATCAATGTATGTGACGTGGATATTTATTTATTTATTAAGGTCTTATTTTCTTATGTCTAAAAATGACACTTTTTTTTATTGAAGTTAATAATTAGTTAAAATTAAAATAGTTAGTTAACGGTTTACCTTATCCGACGAAGACCGCCCTTGGCTGCACTTAGGGCTATACAATCGACCCCCCTCAGTTGAAACGGGTCGGTAAACCTCACCCCATGCCAAAAAAGCTACTGACCGACCAGACGATTAACTGACAAGCCCCAGGAGTTTCAAACCCCATTTGATAAACCCTAATTTGAGACCGTTACTTTGACGACTCCGTCCATCGTACAACTCTTTGCATAAATGACGTACAGGCCCACTCCACATACATAATTAAACAGCTAAACCTAACGATCGAATTAAGCCAGATTTATAACCGGTGCCGAAATTGAAAACGCGACAGTATTCAGTTATTTTTTAATCCAAAAACGCACGTGGATTGCTAATGGAGAGGGGATATCTCCGGGGATTTATTTTTAATCAGATCCCGCCGTGTGGCCAGGGGGGCATCCGGCTCATGGAAAGGGTTATAGCCATTTACCATCGGAACACTTATGCATAAATGGTGTTTCCAGGCAACTCGCTGACCCTATTTAAAGTTTGCGCGTCAGTAAATATAAAACATAGATCTACGTAGATACGGTTTTTATGTTTTATTTTGGTTACCAGCAACCTTTAACCAACGAAATTTAGTTTGGAGTCCATAAATCATTTGATAATAGACACTTGTAAGTTTAGTATTTTTCACCTACGACGACCAGATTGGTCGTGTATTAAAAGAAAGTGATGTTAGGAGTCATAAAAACCGTAGAGCTTGTATGAAAAGGATTATGAATGTTGAAGAGGCGAGTGAGGTGTGTAAGGATCGTGCCATATTTGAAAACATTTAGTGGTTGGTAGTTGAGTATAAATAAACTTTCATATTTCTATGCAAATCTATTATTGCGTTGTATTTCATACTGACTGACATTTGACTGGCTTGATAGCTCATTTAGTAGTGACCCTGCCCCATGCGCCAAGAGTTGTGGGTTCGATCCCCACACAGGACAAACATTCGTGTGATAAATACTTGTGGGTGTTAATATTCAATAGTTATTGAAGTATATATTTGTAATACCACTGTTAATTCTGTTATCCGTAACACAAGTGCTTAAGCTACTTACCTCGGAGTCAGATCAATGTATGTGATGTAGTCTGATATTTATTTATTTATTATTATTTATATGTATTTCAACGGATTCATAGATTTTGTATAGAAATATGCTCATAAAGAGTATTTCAAATGATTGGTGATGCCATTACACTTAATACGAAGCTTTATGAACCATCTGTGCTTATCATTGCACCATTTACCAAACACCTTCTATATGACATAGGCTGTCACCGATTTGACGTCTCTAATCGGCCAACACGGTAAATCCTGATGGATATCGGAAGCATTCAATACCAATTCCGGGATGTTCGCATTCTAAATAAGACACGGTTTTGCCTTTTGTCAAAATTGGCAGGGGGATTTATTGTTGTCATTTCGGGATTCATTATTGAGCGTATTGTTTTAATCCATTAGATATTGGTTGCTCTGTTTGTGTTCGTCACAAAGAGAATATTTTAAATATTAAAAACTTAGCTGAAAAGAATATCTTTTTTTCCAGTGGCAGATGCATAACAAATTATGTTTTCATGTATAAAGGTTAAAACTACTTTTTTTTTGCTAAATATAATTGCGCCATGTTCTTTGAAATACTAAAGAAACACAAAAGATTAAAGACTAAATTCTTAACTTTTGAAAACTCTTTCAATAAATTCGAATATATAGTTAACTATTCGTTTTTAAATTGACCATTCGTTTTATTTACGTACCTATATTAATAGAACTCAGCATGGAAGTACGTACCGCAAAACATAGAAAAAAGTTATCACATCCACATTTCACTGTAACACACTTTGCCTCATTAAATTCCTGTCTAGAAACAATCGAATGTCATAAAAAGTGCAATCGATACTCCATTCCGACGAAACAACGTTACATTACAAAGGAAATGCGCCATAAAACGGAAACGGAAGGCGATATCCACGCGCAATGCAAATGATCACCGGAAAAAAAACACGACCGAACGAGTCTCGGTTGGATGGTTCCGTATGTTTCATTGAAATATTTTTTTTTGTATGTTAGTCTGGGACTTAAACATAATGTACAGCCGTGAAACGCCTAAGCTTGGCGTAAAAGGGGACTTATGAGGTATTGGGTGTTGAGGTGGTGATTATGTGGGCGTCGAACTAGCCACTTGTCACAACTTTTCACAAAGTTCCCTACAAACAAAGTTTTTATTTTTGGCTTAATGGTTTTAAATTGACGAAGTATAATGCTTATCTTGTCGTATGAAGTGTATACAGTTAATAATTCATAGATGGCACATAAGGTATAATATATAGGAAATATTTACAAATAAAAGTCTAATATTTGATGTTTTTTTGATACAGTGCATTCCTTTTTATCACTTTTATGAATTGTCTAGAATTTGTATGGCTGCAGTTAATTCATATTATAACTTATACCTTGACTGTACCTATCAACTGAAATAAAATGAGCATTAAATAAGTCTCTTTAAAATTGTTCATTTGGAATTCCAATAATGTAATGCATTACTCTTCAACAAATTTATGAACATAGGTATATGTACTTCAATATGGAATGTTTCAGCTACTTCAAGCTTTATTACCTCATTCGCTTACGGTACCCTGAAACTCTCTCTCATTTTTCAGGCCGACGAGGCCGACCGGACGAATTTAATCGGCTAAGTCGACGGATTAACGTTTTAGGCGAACGAAATCATCGTTTAGTCGATGCCAGAGCCGAAATGACGGTGGAATGCGTTTGGATAAAGCTTTTGCTTTGGAATCGGAGTAACGATGGTATTGTGTAATGTGCCTTTATCGTTGTAAGTAGGATAAATGGTTTGAGTTTTTGGGATATGTTTTAGATATCATGTGTGTTCTTGCTTCACTGCTTAGTATAGATAGTCTTCAAGGTCATTGGTACTATTATCATATCATAGCATCACGCTCGTAATCTCCAAAGGGGAGTCCCAGACCAACATGGGACTATTAGCGTCTTGTATAGCGGTTGCAAAGAAATAACGTCAACGTATATAAATAATAATTATATATAATAATGTCCTCCTAACCGATATCGGTTACAGCGGCCAATCTCAACGAGGATTAGCCATCTGCGCAGGAGATATTATAGTGCACAAGTGTGTGCGCTAACACAGGTGCACTCTCTATTCCTTCACTATCAAATAAACAAGGATATAAATATATAAATAAACAAGGAGACATCTGGAAAAACCATATTCCTCTCTGACAATCAGATACAAATTTTTGATATCCCATTCTACAGGTGAGGAGACTTTACCTTTAATTTTTAGTTTGGGGGTAGGTTATTCAGTATTGTCGAAACTGTTCTTGTCAATAATACTTAAGCAATGAGCAGACAAAGTATAGCTTTCAAAAATGCACGTACCTACCTATATTTGCTCAACCTTAAATTGGGTATTTCTTTTAAAAGTCTTGTAGGCACGTCATGTTCCTTATATTTTCATTGCTTCTAAACGCGTCTTTTCAGCATAAGCCATTATGTTGAATCTTCCTTTTCCTAGAACTTTGCTCAGATAAATCAAGAATTAAAATGCCAAGCTCTTTCCTAATGTGCCCATTAACTTCGATTCCCTTGAGGAACTAAAAGTTTTTTATGCAAAGAGCGAAACGGGATAGCAGTGCGTCGCGATAAACGAATTTCGTTTTCATTTGAAGTCGTTTCGGGCAACCATCAGTGTTGATATACGCAAATTAGTTAGTGATGTAGCGGAGGAATGCGGGAAACTGGACGAATTTATATTTCGATTTCGAATGTAGATTATTTCTCATTTATTCAAAATTTCGATTGCGAAGTGTTAAATACAGGTTTAAATTTGGAAAACTCCTTTTTCGAAGTAATTTAAAACAGTGGCTGGGGCATATCCACTACACCCTGCGGTACCCCTTATCGGCCGAGTGTAGGTGTTATGGAACACGCCCCTATTTAGATTGGTAATATTTTTTAATCTTGTATTTTGACATCTGCTCTTATACATAATATTACAGGCCTACTTATAATATCTGTCTACTCCAGGTATCAAATCCTTGGCATTGAATAGTTACATTGAACTAATGACGGTTAAATGTTATAATGCCCACAGTTCTGCGTTAAACAGTTATTAAAAAAGTCCGTTCGATTGCCCAACCTACCCTTTTAAAACCTTCAACAAGTAAAGAATCTACAATAACAAAAGCAAAACGAGCCCGAATTCACATTTAAAATGCCAGGTACCGTTCGAAACCCGAAATTATTTTATAAATAACAAACGCTTTTCCAGCCGATGCTGGAAAATCAACATTTGCCCAGAAATTAATCTAAATCGAACAATGGCCGTGTTCTATGCAACACATGCATCATTTAACGGGCCCCCGGCGTCGATAACCGTTCCGAGCGCAGGTATTTGAAAGCTAAAGTCTTTCATACATTTATAATGAGGGTTTCGAAACGTAATTTTGTGTAGAGGTACGTTTCTAATGTTGGTGGTTGATTTAGATTTTCGTCATCATAATCTATGAGAATGAGCGATCACTCATACACAACTTATTGGGAAGAGGTGGGGGGACTTTATTAGAGTTGATTTGATATACATTGTTATTTATCCCAGCATTTTGGAAGTATTTTTTAAAGTAGTTTTTTCCCATGTTGGTCGGAGACTTAAAAATAATAATCAACTCTGTTTCTTGCCTAACATGTCGTAAGAAGCGAGTAATGGTATACGGAGTTTTGGGTATGTGATTGTGTAGGTGACGAGCTAGCCACTTGTCACTACATTTTCACAATTTTCCATCTCACCTAGCCTATTGTACCATGTTGGTCTGGGACCTAAAACGAATGTGCCAACTGTGGTTCTTGCCTAGCATGTCGTGAAAGACGACTACTTTTTCACAATTTTTCATCTAACCCAGCCCAGTTTTGTTTTTGGCTGATTGTGGTTAATAGGGCCTGCTGCCCCATTGACTCTGCCTACCCCTTTGAGCGTAATGTCATGTATGTATGTATTTTAAAGTAAAACAAATTGAAAAAATATGTAAGGATATTACTGTATTTTTTTTTAAATTTATAACAGTATTGATACAAATAATACATTTTGGTAACACTTCCATTACGTATTCATGCCTAAACCACTTGAGCGACTGTGATGAAATTTGTTATGCTAAAGGTTTGAACCCTTAAAACCCACGTCAGGTAAGGGTATATTTTATTCCAGAAATAATATTAATAAGTTCTTCAACACAAACCGTGCATTTCACGATAATCTCTCTCTACATCAGCTGACATATTTTAGCAACTAAGCGATTATTTCTATTGATTTGGGTAAAAACAATAAGTAGAACAAATTACTACTTTAAGAACAAATCAATAATGTAGTTAAAGGAAATTCTTATTTATTATTTAATTCTGTTATCTTTTGTTATAACCATGATCTAAAAATTGTCTGGTTCCCCTATCTTAGGATTACGAAGGTCAGACCGGCAGTCGCTTCAATGTAATTATCAGAGTCGCTAAATCCTGGATCATGGTCTAAGCGGAACCCGTCTAAACATGGGACATAACGCTAGGAAGATAATGATCTTTTGTTAAGCATCTAAGTCACATAAGCATCGAAGAACACTGACCCATTTCTTAAACATTTTAATTGTAACTTTGTTACCACATGTTCAAAATGAACAGGCAAATACAAGTTGAAGCCAGTAAGCAACATCGCTGCTTAGTTTCGTTGTTTACTATGCGCATATGAAATGAACTATGATGACGTAAATGAAAATGAAAGCGTACCCTGTAGATATACCTAGATTTCATCTAGGTATATCTACAGGGTACGCTTTCATTTTCATGCTTCCAGTTATGGTGATTTGATCTGGTATAAACTAAAATTTTCATAAAGAAAATCTGGGCTTAGGTGATGATTGGAAATAAAAAAAAGGAAAACAAATAAAGAAATTAAACATTTACCATTTGATGTATAAATTTGCAAGATAGGTAAAACAAGGAACGAACGAATTAAGCTTTTAATTCAATTGGTAAAAAAAAATATCTCCAAATATGACCAGAAAAATCATGTTGAGAATAAAGGTGCCCATATATGGTACGATTTGTCTGTAAGATCCGTCGCTTCAGCCCAATCGAAACGACGAATCGATAATGTATATCAAGATCGTTAACGATTTACTTCATCGAAGACGATATCGGAAATCGCAACAAAATCCTATGCAATCATAAATATCGTAACGGTGTTTATACTTCAGTTTCAAATAAATGAATGATCGATCGTTACTTACGTACGTTTCGTGTATGAGCGTCATTTGCGACGCGATCAATTGTCACGATTTTCATCAGATCGATCGTACAGACAAATCGTACCATATATGGGCACCTTAAACATTTATGGACATTTATTTGTCTCCGATCTGAATCTCTTGTGATTAAACGATTTTATTATAGCAACCGTTTTTCCCATTTATAATCTTTAATTCGGAGTACAATTTACGCATTTTACTTATAGTATTATCGATTATGAATTTGCCAACTGTGCCAAATGATGTAACGGGTTTTGGGTATGTGATTGTGTAAGCAACGAGCGAGCCACTTGTCACTACTACTCTTTTTTCGCAAATTTTCCATCTAATCTATCTTACCCCGCCCAGTTTTATTTTTGCCTGAATGTGGTTATAAAGGGGCCTGCTGTCACTTTGTCTCTGCCTTCCCCTTCGAGGATTATGGACTCAATGTTATATATGTATATCAATGAAAAACTATTTGTCAAAACTGTCTGTGTTACAAAGATGCTAGCAAAAGTGTTTCAAAACCAAACGTCTCATTATAGTAAAATATACTTCAAGGCTACCCTTCGTAAACTATTAGCTTAGCGCCAGGGTCTTATAATAAATAAACACAGGCTCACCTCACTCCGGGCCTTTGTGTAAAGAGTCGGTAGCGACCTCTATAAATCTTGCATTCGATACTGAGGTCAACCGATCTCCGAGTCGACGGAACAGCGATAATCAGGAGGCACCATAAATTGTTTATTGGGAACGAGGGGCAAATTCTAATGTGGATTGTATAATTTGGGAGTACCATTGAGTCAGGGGGTATTGTTTATAACGTGGAAATTGTATTGAAATAGTTTCCCGTGCCGTGTCATAAATTTTAAGGTATTTAATCACGGAACAACTGAGATTTGGAAGGACCCAGTTGTGATCTGTATTTGATTTATGACACACATTGAACTAAAAATAATTTATCATTGAATTATTATCAGTTAAGATTTTAATTATCAATGATAAAACATTCACGTTTGCATTTGAACTTCTAGTAAAAAGATTCAGTGGGTAAATAGGTCTTATTTTATTTCATTTTGTACTTACCTTGGATTGTTAAACCTAGTCATTAGGCAGAATGTATACTCAGATTCAAGTAATTTGATGTTCAATAAGATTATTCTGTATTATGCTCTTCAATACCTTAGCCATACCTTTTGTGATCTACTCGTAAAGAGACTTCTATGACTACAACGAGTAGGTCTCGTATCACATTAAAATTTTCTTTCGTGTACGAGACGCAAATATAATCGAATTTAGATTTTCGAATATCTACTGAGATGACTAAGTTTATAAGTATCAACATTTTTTGCTCAAATATTACAACACGTTAGTGTTGTTAGGTTTGCTAAAAACTAAATGGTTCTTTTTGTGAGATGAATTATTTTATGTTTTCATGTGTCTGTAATAGTTACACGTTTTAAGTTTTCCTGCTATTTCTCTTCCATTAATTCCAAAAATCTTTACAGACAACCTCGAACAAGTGGTAAACTTTAATCAAACACGATCCATCCACATCCATCCATAATGCCAAAGATAACATTCGCGACCCAATTTTCGCAGCGCGTCTCTGGGATCAATTCCCACACAATTTCAAGGTAAACTTAGCTCAGCCCGACTCATCTAGCCGGAGTAATATTCATCGCTCCCTAATGGAAGTGTGAATTATTCCGACTCGCCCAAGTTACAGCACACAACTTGGTGCCTAGATTTGTCGGCTCCAGAGAGCGCGGTGTCTTGCGCGGGGAGTCAATTTCTGCGTTGGATGCTTCATTTCCATACTTGGCCGTAATCGAGCTTCGCAAGGGATTTCATTGTCGACGTTTGACTGTAAAAGTGGGGAGGTGTTCTTTTTGATGAAAACTCGAGTCGGTGAACAGAATTAGACAAGTTTGTTCACTAACTTGGGTTTTCGTCAACAGATAGAAATATGTTTTTTTTACAAATCCTTTGTTTTTTGTAAAACTGGTTGTTGGTTGCTGAGCTTTAGCTAAGATATAGCACGTTCATTCATTTTATTTTTAAATTATACTTTTTTATAAAGTCTCTTATACTTTTTCAACAAGAGATAAGAGAAGCTTTGTTATAATTTTTGTATAATACATTAATTTAAAAACCTTAAAGAAATTATTAGTACTTTAAATAATTTTTTCAAAGTGGATTAAACATGGGTAAGAAAATATATTGAACAATTGAACATCTCTACTAAAATAGTGAGAGCTATAAACTGTTTTATAGTCGCGATCTCAGCTTTGAAATAATTTATCAAAACCCCTCAACATTTAATCGCCGATCTTGAATTTAAAAATCTGTTTTTCAATTTCGGCCCGTGCAAAAACGTATCAAAAGAATCTATCAAATTTACGGAGCTGAATGCGACAATATTAGGTGGCGGGAAAAAGTTGGTTTATTTCTATTTATCCAGCACACTGTAATCAATCGTCGAGTGGCAAACGTCTGCCCGAGGTAAAGAAACGTCAATAACCGACTCGAAATTTATCTCTTCCGTTCGGAAATTGAAATTTCGACCTCCGCCCCTAGAGATGCCCTGGGCTCCAATTCTGGTGCCGACGTTTTGGCGCTCTCTTACCCACTCTCACATAAGACTGTGGAGTGAAACAGGACGATTGAATTGGTGTTGGCGATGTGCGAATAAGACTCCTTGCACAAGACGAAAGGCTCACTGAACGTGGACTTATTGCGAAGTTCTTTTGTGAAGTTCATTTTAAACGCGTACGTTATAGTCTGTCGTGGAAAAATGTTAACTTCTTCAAGTTTTGTGAAGTTCAAATTGGTGCTGCAACCTTTTAAAGAAAATTTTTAAAGGTTTAATTTTATATTCAAGGCGGTATCTACATCTATGCTATGTATAGTAGGAGCTATGCTAATAACTTTAACTGTTAATTAGAGTAATTGATAGTAATACAATATCTTGCAAAAAAAATCCGTTATATTCCAATGTACTCTGAATTTCATCTTGCTTTAGACTCAAGTGCAACCAAAACAATAACCACAAAGTATAACTTTACAAATTTATACTGTGTGCTATATACTCATTAGCGGTTAGGCTGCCCTGTAAATAACCTGCAACTACTCGCGCCGGTCTCAACAGCCCCTGGGCGTGCTGTTAGCGCAAGAGGCGAACGAGATTACCTGTCTGCTTACATTTCGTTTCATCTGTTTGTTTTCTGTTATTCAGCTGCAAGTTCTCATGGACTGAGGTGTCTTTTATCTGCCACTTATTCTTAAGAAGCTCTGCCTTCGTTTATTTTTGAATCAGTGAATGATTTTGAAGTGTGTTGAAGAAATTTGAGTAGACTTTTGTTTTTGTTTTTTAAGTAGTTTTACTAATACTTTGTTAATTGATTGATTGCGTTTCGTTTTAAGTCGAGGTACCTACTCTCATCTAATTATAATTGCTTTAATGAGTTTTCTTCAGGCTATTGCCAGCTAAAATTTGTTAAGCGGTATATTTTATATCTTTTGTTAATGGTTTTATAGGTTATAATATAATATAGCATATTATATTCATTTTGATTTAATTAATCTTAAAACGTACTTATTCTCAAAACAGTACATAGTAAGCTTATGTAATAATATAAATCACTTGAGTAAAAATATTTAGTTTAGTTTTTATTCCATCTTGTGCTATACACTCATGCCGTCAATTTCATTCATATTTAAATCACCTTTTTGGTATACGAAGTTCCTGTATTTCCACAAAGAAACGTCTGAAAAACCTCATTCAATCCACAAGTCGCAAATCCAACGAAGAACCGCAACAAAAAAAACTATTTCCGAACCAACCAAATCCAAGTGAGGCCGTCAGAAAAGGATGCGAACACACTAAAAATTCGTACATGCATTTGGCACGGGGGATATAAGGCGGCATCATCCGGGCTTAGCACAAACGTTCTCGTTCTGCAGAAATACATTACTGACTATACGGTACATTAGGCCGCGTGCAGATGCTTGGGAACGGAGCGAGGTAGGGTTAGCGGCGACAATGAGATAACGGGTTTATTTCCATAAAGGTTTTAAGCGAAATTTGCTGAGTATACATACAATGCAGTGTCTGCGAGCGTGACACTGTATCTATAGCCTCCAAGGGGTAAGGAGAATCTAAGTTGTAATATGATTCTTGTACCACTTATAGCTAAATGTAAGATTTTATTAAGTTAAGAAAATTGTGAAAAAGTGACACGTTGTTAGGTCTTCGTCCATACAGTGTCACGCTTGAAATCCTCCAAGGGGTAAGGATAATCTAAGGTGTAATAGGATTCTTGGACCACTTTTAGCCAAATGTAAGATTTTATTAAGTTAAGAAAATTGTGACAAAATGACACGTGGTTAGGTCTTCATCCATACAGTGTCACGCTTGGAATCCTTCAAGGGGTAAAGAGAATCTAAGGTGTAATAGGCTTTTTGGACCACTTTTAGTCAAATATAAGATTTTATTAAGTTAGATAGAAAATTGTGAAACGTCCATATCGATTACAAATTAAATATTCAATATAGGGCTACTTATCTTTTACGTGGTGATAGGTAAGGAACTCGTTGTGTACATTATTTCCAGGCAACCGTTGAAGAATAAGAATAAGAAAAAAAAATAAAGAATTCTACATCCCGAAAAGGTAGGCAGAGTCGAAGGGGCAAATAGCCCTTTTAACCACTTTAAGCCAAAAATAAAACTAGGCAGGTTTAGATGGAAAATTGTAAAGAGGTAGTGACAAGAGGCTAGCTCGTCGCCTACCCAATCGCACAACCAAAACCCCATAAAACATTAGTCGCCTTTTACGACATGCTAGGCAAGGAACACAATTGGCACATAATTTTTTTTAAGTCTCAGGCCAACGATGCCGAATTTTAAAATTTTTCAAAATATCATACGGTATCATAGCATAGTCTCGGTTACATTTAATTAGTTAGAATAGAATTAAAATCTGTAAAAAAGTAATAAAATATCAAGTAAATATTTACGGATAATTCTAGAAGTAAAAATGAGTACTTTAAACTGTCAATTACAAGTCCGAGTTAAGATATTTGCTGATTTCACAACTTTAAAGTGTAATTAGATTAAACGAATCAGCATAACTGTTATCTACTCGATTGAAAGAACCAACCACAAACGCAATTCGTAATGTAAACATTCCCCGCAATCCTTTATCGCAGCCCTGGCTAACAACCCAGCGCTCTAACGTGATAAGGGTACGTTGGATGCGGTTTTATTGGGGATTGACGTAAATTGTTCTCATCAGGGAAAACACCTGTGCAGTCCGAAATAGTTTACAGTAGTGAACGTAGGCCTGTCTCGCCTCGTTTGTTTTACGAGCGGAGGAGGAACTTGGTACGATTTCCACGTTTTCTTTAGTACGCTGATTGGAGCCTACGGACTTAGGTATATTTGTAACAACATAGCATTCTCATTAAAGTAGTATTATGTATAATTCGTGCTCATTCTGAATTCAAATTTAAATTTTCTTCAGAAAAGCAGTTCAAAACAATAGAATTTTGAAGTAAAAAAATCATTACGAAACTAATGCTGCTTTTATTCTGATATTTTGGTCTTGGTTTATTATATAGTTGTACGGATTTAAAAAATAAACCAGCAGTATAAATTCCGATGTATAAAATATGATGTACCGATCCAATGAAGGGGGTTTTGATTAATATCATATGTTGATAGGTTTCGGAGCTTATGTTATTATTTTTTATGTTTCACAATATTTTTTCACGCGTTTAGTATTACAAAATACATATTATTATAAGGTCTTATTAATTGAGTACTTTTTATTTTTTTTATACTGAAATGAATAGCTTATATGGAATTAGGCTTTTGTCCTTATAACATTAAAGATATTATATTTTTTAATTTTGATTTTTATTGAATATACCTACTACCTACCTCAAATAAGGTATAAAATATTGTCATAAGAATATAATATGTTACCTCCTGTCTATCTAATGGTACAATCTTCTAAGTACTACAAAGATACTTCGTAAATTCCACCATAAAATACCTTTTATAGATTTTAAAATATCAATTGATTTGACATGAAAAGGCAACGAATAAATACATTAATGGGGAAAATGTCTCCTTGATCTTGGCCGAAAGTAAAAACGTTTTGTTTTTTAATTTAGCACACCATTAGAAGGAGCTAGAGAAAAAGCCCCTCCTGTTTTTTTTTTTGAGTAACAACCAATTATAATTTATTTATGTGGACAATTTACATTAATAATTTTCGTACTTCTCCCCTCTAAGGGGTGAAGTATTATATTATTTTATACATAATGTTTTTATGGATGAGTGTGGCTCAATAATACAAAGAAAACTGTATGGATAAGTACATTTATATGTATAACCAAACTTAAAACGCCGGATTATGTAAAAGCAGTTTATTACATATATTGAAATTATATAAAAAAGGTTTTATCTGTCTCTTTATTTCGGCTGATCCCCAAAATGACTGAAGCAAGTTTAACGAATCTTTACTGACTTAGTAATGTATATGGAGTAACTTGATATTTATATTCCACGTAGATTAAGAAATTTACTTGTGTATTTCAACAGTAAATATAATATTTATCGATTTTTGTGACTTGTCATAGAAGCGCAAATTTTTAAAGATGTTAACCTGATTAATAAGCAGATATCGTATACCATAGCATATGATAAGATCTACATATGGACCGCTTATATAAATCCTGGGAATACAAATAATTTCTAAGGGATGGCTAAGGGAATGAAACTAACTTGAACTAAGCGACAGACTCCAAATGTCACTTAAATGTTCCATTCTACATATTATATACAAGTGTACACTGAGCCTTAGGAACTTACGTTATAGCAAAGTTAGCAGTATTCCCGAATATTCTAATGGATATGAAACTTTCTGTATGTACGGCGCCACACGAGCCGAGGGATTGAATAGACATGTTTATTGAATAGACATGTTTACGCTTATGTGGGCTGGGTTTACTGTTTTAAGGCATTACTTAGTTACTCGGTTGGCATATACTATTCGATGTTAACATTTGAACTAAGTTCATTTTGAAAATTAGAGAGTTGAGTATCACTTCATAGTTGGAAGCCGTTCTCTAGAAATGTTACGTATATTGATCCAATTTGTTATACTCGTATTGAATTGTTTTCCTATTAATGAATAAACACGTTTACGCTTGTATGAGCAAAGTTTAGTTTTTTAACTTTTCAAATGCTTACGCACTGTATTGGGGTCTTATAAATGGGGGGTTATCGTCTTGTAAATGAAAAAATTGTTTATCGTTATCGCTGAACCAATTTTGTTGTTTATTTATTTATTATTTCCTTTTTTTTTCATCATTTGAAGATAAGTGTTTACGTTTCTGTGGAATATGATATTTATGGCATCGCTAAGTTATAGGTTAAAGGAGCCTGCTGCCCTTTTGACTCTGCCTACCCCTTCGGGGATTATAGGCGTGATGCTATGTTATGTGTGTACTAAGTTATACCAATATCTGTCGGCACAAAATAGTCTTTATATATTTGGATATATAAACATTTGATAAAATTACTGCGCTAAGCGGTCTTTACTTAAAAGTATGCTATCAAAAATAATATAGATTATTTAGCAAATGTCCCAGTTAAATCCTAATATTGTTGAAATTATGTCTGCTTTAAGATTTAAACATTCGGCTACAATACATACCTACGTTTATATTCGCTTAAGGACCACACAAGGCGCGCTGGTAATTCTCGGTATCAAAACGGCTTCCCCTTCCTTGGCCAATGCATTCCCAAATTTGCTCTGACTATTATTATCCTTTGGGTACATCCGTGTAGGTACTGCAAACTCTGCAGAGAAACTTTCTACGTATAGAACTTAATATTAATAAGCTTTTTTATAGCACTACGTTAGTATTTTTAGTTAGTATCTTAAATATCTTAGAATATAGAAAAAATATAAAAACCTTGTTGGATTCACATTATTGCTAACATTCATTAGTATGAATGTTAGCAATAATGTGTAAAATATAAGATTTTAAACTTATTTAACACTAGCTGTGCCAGCGGTGTCAACCGCGTTTATGGTTAATATATAAAATATATTATAAAGACATGATTTCTATGTAACTTTAACCATTAAGGCTGCACACGCGACGGTAGCTTAAAAAATTGGAGTAACTTCTCCCGTTTTCCCAACATTTTCCTTCACTACTCTGCTCCTATTGATTGTAGCGTGATGAAAAGTATACTATAACCTGCCCAGGAGTATGAAAAATAATTGTACCAAGTTTCGTTAAAATCCGTCGAGTAGTTTTTGTTTCTATAAGGAACATACAGACAGACAGACAGACAGACAAAAATTTTACTAATTGCATTTTTGGCATCAGTATCGATCACTAATCACCCCTTGATAGTTATTTTGAAAATATATTTCATGTACAGAATTGACCTCTCTACAGATTTATTATAAGTATAGATGACTATGTCGTAATTGAGTATTCAGCTTAATATTTCAGAAGCGTCAAAAGTACTAATATTATAAAGAGGATAGATTTGATTGTTTGTTTGTTTGCATTGAATAGGCTCTGAAATTACTGGACCGGCTTAAAAAAATATTTCACCAATAGAAAGTTGCTTTATCAGCGAGTAACATAGGCTCTATTTTATCCCCGTATTCCCACGGGAACGGGAGCTACGCGGGTGAAATACTTAATAAAGCCACGGACTAAAAAATGATGTCAACATATTTAAAAATGGAATTTCACTAGTAATTGGACACGATCAATGGATGACAGTATTATACAGTAATGCGATTTTTTTTTAATAAAATCCTTTATTTTTTTTTTGTGTATGGCATATAAGTACATCTTAATTAAACAGCTTTACATTGCTGTAAAGGTGCATAATATTAATCCTTATAAACATTGTTCTCGCACAGCAATGAAAATTACTCTTTCCATAATATTTTAAACTCAGTTACTACTCCCAAAAGTTTCGTAATTACATCCCAGTAGTCCATAGTTCTTAATTGAAGTAGGTTCAGTCATAACTACATTTAATTTGTTCTAATTACATTTCGTTATTTGTTAGGTCTGCTGTTCTGTTTTAAAATAACGAACATAATTATTAATAAGTATTCAAAGAGACCAGATTTTTTGCGGGAACAAAAGCAAACTGGAATTATAATTTGAGATTGCTTATGTGATTTAAAAAATGAGACACAAAGCAATAGCTCTTTTTAAATCTATTTTTAATAAGAAAATAATATTGTTTCACAATTTTCTACCTAACCGAGCCCAGTATTATTTTTGGCTGAATGTGGTTAAAGAGGTCTTTTCCCCTTTTGACTTTGCCTATTGCGGGTGTGAAGTAATGTATGTATGTAATAAAACTAGCTAAATACGAGGGTCAGAAAACATCGACTTTCAAAGCTTAATAGTTAGCAATCGGAAAAGTGGTTTTCCAAAACCCGTTATATTACTAAACGGCTTTACAGCCACAATCATATCATGAGGACAAATCCATCTTTATCTTCGTCAATCAATTATTTATATCATCAAAAAATTCAGTTCATATTTCGAACCGTAAAGAGATGTTCAACATTTATTCTGTCATCTACCCGCGAGCATTCTTTGACTTGCAAACATCTAATCGTACTTTAATTTTGCTCCTTATGTACATGTACATACGAAAATTATCAACTTCCATTATAAAACACAAAACGCATTGCCTACGTCTCAGAGATCGCTATTTGTTCATACGGTAGACACGGGAAACCGCTGAGGAAATGCGTTAAATGGAAGAAATAAAGAAAAATAAAGTTTATTAACACACATACACACATACGCTGGCGCAGTAAAGTAAGAAATGCGTTAACACCTGGGTGGCGCACTGCATAGGGTCTGGAAAATTCTGAAAGCGCCACACTTAGCTAAACACACCTGAGTCGGTTACATTTTGCTGCGTACATACATACATCATCATCTTCCTAGCGTTATGTCCCGTGCTTAGACGGGGTCCGCTTAGACCATGATCCAGGATTTAGCGGGTCTGGTAATTACATTGAAGCGACTGCCGATCTGACCTTCGTAACCCTAAGATAGGGGAGCCAGACAATTTTTGAATCATGGTTACAAATCCAAAGTTGTTTGAATTTGCAGGTTTAAATACGTACATAGACTTGAAAAATCCAGAGGTACGTGCCCGGGTTTGAACCCGCACTCCTCGGTTAAGAGGCGCGTGTCCTTACCATTGAGCTACCACCGCTACATACATACATACATATCATCATTCCCATAATCATCGAAGGGGTAGGCAGAGTCAAAGGGACAGCAGGCCCCTTAACCACATTCATGCAAAAAATAAAATAAATAAATATAAATAAAATAAATTCTCGAGACTGGCATACCAAAGACTGGAGAATTTATTTAATTTATTATTTATAATTCCCTAGTTCCAAACTAAGCTTGTGCTCGTACTATGGAGCTATACTAGGCGAACGGATAGACATACTTAAATACGTTTATAAACGTCCATGACTCAAGTACAAATGCCTGTGTTTATCATACGAAACATTTGCCCCTAGCGGGATTCGAACCCGCGACCCTTGGTTTCGTGACAGGGTATATGAGCACTCGACCAACGGGCCAGTCAAAACTGGGATAGGTTGGACGTCATTCCGCAATTTTGAGTTATTGAGTTGACGGTATTCTTTGCTGAGGCATGCATGTCTACCGCTAAGAGCAATTTCTTATCCCGTGTATTCGAGCGGGCCCGTTTCATATGCTTTCAAATTAGACCAATTTATATTCTCTTTGCACAGTCAAAACATTCTGCGAAACTGCGACTTCGGCCACTTTTATTATTTACTTTGAATAACGTACAGCGCTGAATTTGGAATGATCTTAAGTCTGGGGTTGAGCCGAGATGGGGTGTTGATTGAATCGTGTAGATATTTTAAATTCAAAATCCGATTTAAGTAGTTGGATTTATACTTTATAATAAGGATATTGCTCGAAATGGGACAAAAAAATAACAAAAGAAATACTTTGAATTATTCTTTACTAACTTTTTTTTGTTAACTTATCTTGTATAAATATTATAGATATACCTCTCACATGTAAATCTATTCTCTTAGGGTACATAAAAGAATATTATGGAACCTTTTATATAGAAATACTGACTTATAATTGAATGAACGAATACTTATACCCCAAATAATCAAAGTGAAACAAAACCATGATCAAATAAACAAACCAGCTTTCTAGATATTATTTAAGATATAATAAAAAAATATACTAAAGTCCCATGTTGGTCTGGGACTTGGCCCACTTGACTTAATCTGGGACAAAAAAAAAAGAATGTGCCAACTGTGGTTCTTGCCTAGCATGTCGTAAGAGGCGACTAATGGTTTACGAGCTTTTGGGTATGTGACTAAGCAGGCGACGAGTTAGCCCCTTGTCACTCCTTTTTCACAGCTTTTCATCCAACCCAGCCCACTGTCCCTGTTGGCATGTTGGCCTGGGACTTAAAAAGAATGTGCCAAATGTGGTTCTTGCCTAGCATATCGTAAAAGGCGACTAATGGTGTATCGTGTTTTGGGTGTGTGATTGTGTGGGCGACAAGTTGGCCGCTTGTCGCTTCTTTTTCGCAATTTACTATCTAACCCCGCCCGACTTTATTTTTGGCTGAATGTGGTTGAAAAGGCGTGCTGCTACTTTGACTCTGCCTACCCCTTTGGGGATTGTGGGCGTGATGTTATGTATGTATGTATAAATATATAATACAGTGTATGTATGTATAATACAGTGTAATAGGTATCAATTTAAATGTAACTTCATACTCCGTGAAGAACATCACACGATGATATTACGATTATGCGAAAACAATATTATTTTCTCTTTTCAAGCATTATTCTTAGGGATTGATGAAATGATACATAGAAAAACAGCATCAACAAAAACAAAATAATACAAAAGTCAGTTGCTCCAATATTACTCAATTTTTCGAATAACCCTCATAACCTTTCTGTTAATTAAACCGTCAGCCATAATTCCAACATTCAGGAAAATTCATTTCAATTAGTCAATCAATTTGCCAACAAATAAATTGACCAATTAACTTTCTTTAATTGTTGCGGTCGGCAAGCAATTACATGTTTCGGACGCAATTCGGATGTAGCTAATTATTTCAGTTGCCGACTTAATGTTATTGGACGAACTTTACAGATCCGTTTGTAGAATAGTGGTCATTGCTGTCTTTAATTTGCGTCGAACGCAAGTGATGCGGGTTTGGTCCTAGCTAAATAGTTGTTAATGAAGTAGGAATCTCAGGAACGAGTTTCTATAGTACTTTCTTTTGCTTTGATTGATGTACTTGAACACAATGTTTTAGCACATTTTTAGAATCGTAACAGTGTATATGATAACTACTTAGTCACCTTTTACGACATGATAGGCTAGAAACACAGTAGTTTAGTTTTAGTATTATATAGTTTAGCATAGTTTAGTACACATTTTTTTTTAATTATTGGTGTATAAGTACGGTTATTATTGGTCCATAAGCACTATTGTCTTATCTAAATGATTGACCATATTTTTTTTATTAATGATAAGCTCCTCAGCTGCATTAATAAATATTTCGATTTTTGTACCAAAGTAACTGTATTACAAAAATTTATTGCTCGCAAACCTAAGTAAATCATTAGGTTTTTTATCAAAACTCGACTAAAATCTGGCAAGCGCCCTCGAAAATAATTAAATTGAAGTACGTAATTAAACACTCAACTTTCACTCGAACGTGGGAGTGTCGGAAGCCTGAATTTGAAACGGGGCTAGCACTTGAACTCGCGTGTAACAAAACAAATTCCAAAATCAGACAATTGAATTTCCAACTTAGCTTAAATCACGAAGCTCTGAGGAGACGGGCATTAGAATCAGTTCCGAAACCCGTGACAGACTCTGTAACGAGTATATAAATGTAATTATTACATTAAATAACGAGTTAGCAACATGGCGTGCGAATTTGTTATTGGATAAATTAGGTTTATGCGATGAGTCCTGTAATTACCAAGTTGCGGTTTGGGGCTTTATTATGTAGAAAGGTAGCATGACAGGCATTTTAGGTTAGTTTTTAGAAAGCATAGCTATGAACTGTGATGAAATAAAAAAAACGTAGATTTGTATTCCGATAACGACTAATGCGCTAGTGACGAACTATTAAAGTACTAGTTTCTGCCAGCGGCTTTGCTTGTGTAGCACATCGATGAAACATAGCTTATATTTTATTCTAATGTATAAACTATGCTATTGTAAAGTTTCATTAAAAATCATGCAGTAATTTTTGCGTGAAAGAGTAACAAACATCCACACATCCATAATCCGTACAAACTTTCGCGTTTATAATATTATCTGTTGCAGCATGAGCATCCGCTTCTGCTATCTACCTTTATTAGTTACGTTTGTAGACGTACGGCAACTGTATTTATCTATTATGTTTTTGGCACAATATTAAATTTAAATATAAAACCATTAATCAAAATTTTAAAATCAACTACTAAACACTAGAAAGAAAGATTTTTTTTTTAAATTTTTATATGAACCCAAAACTACTTATTTATTTCGAAAAAAATCTTTGGTGGCGGTCTTAATTCTATAAATAGATACATTTTAACTTTAAATTTACTATGAATATACATAATTTTTACAATCTATGAAAAAAAATCTTATGAGCTTAAACGTACTTTAACAATAATGAATGACATAGACTTTTATGGGAAACATTTTCACAATCAATTCAAATGGTAGCTAAAACTAAAATTGCATATGTGGTCTGTGGGCCGAATTCAATATGTGGTTTCTGCACATTATTCACCGCACACTGCATTAATCAATGCATTAACTGATTAATGTTAAATATTAGAGCTAGTTTGCCATTTAAAAGTCTAAATATAGCTACCAATTTAAATTACTTTAATCTCCCAACGAATTGCGTTGCTTTAATCTAGTTTTTCAACACTATTATCCATCAAAAATTTTACATAAATGTCGCCATTTATTATATTCCTAGTGTTGTAGTGTTGCCTACTGGGCTTGGTTAGGGGCACCAGACAAATTGGAGTATGGTTACATATCCAGGTTTCCTCGTAACGCTCTCTCTTACATCAGAGATGGTGGTATAAATCTTTATTTGGATCTAGAATAAGTATCAGACTGCATCACATACATTGATCTGACTCCGGGGTAAGTAGCTTAAGCACTTGTGTCACGGATATCAGAATCAACAGTGGTATTCCAAATATATACTTAAATATTGAATATTAACACCCAGACACAGAACAAACACAAGTATTTATCACACGAATGTTTATCCTGGGTGGGGTCGAACCCACAACCCTTGGCGCATGGGGCAGGGTCACTAGCCATCGAGCTTGTCAAATTTAGTGCACAGATTTGAACCAAAACTCCTTGTATGAGAGGCGCGTCACCTACCACCACTCAACTACAACTCTAATTGAAATGCTTAATTAATTCATGGTTATTTGTATCAGCTAAAACAATATGTGAACACAGTAATAGTGGTGCTTCCCGGAATTTAGTATTTCATACGTAATGCAAATATTGCATTGTGGTGTTAACGAAGTCTCATGGGGATGTATCGGAACTGTACTCTCAAAATTCGACCTTTTTGTAGAATAAAGATAGATGACGGCAGATGATAATATCCAATCTGTAATTTTATTTTTACACCATACCATATATTTAAAAGAGCTAGTCACATTTGGCGATTGGTCAAGTAAGAATGGAATTAGGCGCCAGGAATCTATGAAGTTGTCATACTACTTCAAAACTCAAAATATCTTTATTTACGTAGGCCTCAAAAAAGCACTTTTAAATCGTCAAGTAATAGAACAATTTGAATCTACCACCGGTTCGGAATGTCGCATCTCTCGAGAAGAAACCGGCAAGAAACTCGGTAGTTACTCTTATCAATGTTAGATTGAATATAAAACTTATGCGTGCTAATATTACAAAGACCTAGTAATACAAAGTTTATATCCCAGCATCACGCCTGAAATCTCCAAAGGTGTGGGTAGAGTTCAAGGAGATTTGAAAATCCAGGTGTTGGCCAGGTATGAACCTCTAGCCCTCGGATATGAGACGGGTATCTTTAATATTGAGCTACCGCTATAGCCGGTCGTCGGATAGCTATAACATTAAACGCGGTGGTTCTCTTGACTCAAGTGGATGTTAACATGGGAAACTCTGAGTACTAAAGCTGGGTAACACCAATTCGGCTTCAGCGTGGCTCTACCATCTACAAGCAAGACCTTTTTGAAATAAGGCACTTGACACTTTCATCGGCAGTATTTTCAGGCCAGTGCGGCTTAGGGACCTTTAAAGCGTCTTTTAAAGGCTGGAAATAGACAGGCGATTCCCCTGGTATGGGCGTAGATGATCACTTATCATCACATGAGCTAGCCACATCTATAATAAAATATATATATTAATACTGAGTAATAAATACAGACATGTATATAGACGGCAAATAAATATCAGTTAGTCATGCGTCCTGAATATTAGCATTTTATACGCCATGCAAATAATATATTGTGATGTTAACGACGCCCCTCGGGACGGCCATCGCGCCTCGCCTGTCGGACGAATAATGTTTGTTTATGAGACATTAAAGCGCCGATTCGGCGATAGTGACGTCAGATCGTGGCGATTCGAGATTTTGTAGCTGATAATCATTGTTGTGTGTTTTCAGTGAAAATCATTACATAGTTACTGACAAGCTCGATGGCGCATTCGGTAGTAACCCTGCCCCATGCGCCTAGAGTTATGGGTTCGATCCCCACCATGGACAAACATTTGTGTGATGAATACTTGTGTTTGTTTTGTATCTGGGTGTTAATATTTAATATTTAAGTATATTTTTAATACCACTGTTGATTTTGATATTCGTAACACAATGCTTAAGCTACTTAGCTCGAAGTCAGATAAACATACTTATCATCATGCCTGCAGCCCCTGAAAAGGGTAGGCAAATTGCTACCTCGTCGCCAACATATCTTTTTGAGCCCCAGACTAACATGGAATAATTGTTTCATCATCGACGATAAAGAAATAGAAACGATAAAGATAAAGAAATAAAGCCAATTCCGTAACACCGAACTCAGAATTTATGATTGTGTTATGGATGCTAGGCAAGGCATAGACATGCTAAAATACGTTTTTTGGTTTACATCCAAATATATACAGGTACATTATTTTAATTCATCTTGTTGTTGCTAATTTTAGTAGGTATAACGTGCAGGAAACTTCTCTATATTATTAAAGGAATATAAATATTTTTTTATGTTAACTATAATATAAATTAAATTAATAAAATATAACACATGCACTGTCAAATTCAGGCGTAAAAACCATTTTAATAGACAAAACACAAACACATACCTATATATAATCCCCACCACATCTTCTACGAGTATTACAAAACAAACCAAATTAATATCAATCTTGCCATAAAACATCCCATCTATCAAAGACCTCCCCCATTGGGCTCTGCAATAATTTTATTGGCGATCGAGGCGTACCAGCAAATCTATCGGAAGAAATCCCCCTACACGGAATGACCCAAATTCCGCAGCTAAGCTTCCGTAGGTGGCGTATTTAAGGAGTGATAGCGAAAAAAACTTGCTTTGGCAGTACATATACTAAAATTGGAACAATACAGAGAAGATTAGCATGGCCTCTGCGCAAGGATGACACGCAAAATCGTGAAGCGTTCCTTTTTTTTTAAATTCTATTTGTACTTAATTAGCTATATCTTTAAACCTAAAAATGTACATCTTATTTGTGACTTGACTTAATTTTGTATGTAAAACAATTAAAAATAGTCCAATTTGTCTGTTTTCCGTATCTAGGACTTATGACGGTCAGATAGTCGCTCCAATGTCATAACCAAACTTGTGGCTAATCGTCTTCGTGGACCCCAGCTAAGCGCCGGACATAACGCATAGAAAATAAAAAGAATGTGGTTTGTGCACTTATGTCAAACGCGATCAAATTCATTTTTTGACTTTTTAAGTCACATTAAACATGTGACTTAAAAAGTCTTATTAATCAAATAAAAAAAAAAATTATGTGTATTTTTTTTTTGTTGCAGGTAAAAACCACAATTGAAGCAGTTTTTTTACAGTAAATATTTAAATTACTCGGCAATACTTCTCGTCTTAGCACTTCGTTTTCTTTACACAACAAGTTTTACATGCCTTTATTGTGTTCCAATTCTTAAATATACATTACTATCAATCCAGTACATCCTTGAAGATACTCCCGAATCGCTCCCACTCCCCCCTTGCACCGAAATGACGCGTGCATTGTTTGGTACGACACAAATCCGCGGGGAGTAGGCTTACAAGCGATGCATTGTGCAGCCGAGACGCGCTGCGGGTAAATCTATCGGAACTAACCGGGAGTGCGCCTTAGCCACAACGAAGTTAGTGCCAGTGGGGAACGTGAGAATACACTTTGTTTGTGCTTGAGAAAAGTCTCGTCTGAAGTAGTTAATCAAAGTAGCCGGTTTTTCTCTACGTTAAATTTATCGATTGGATATTTGTAGCGCGTTTAAATCTTATTTTATACGCTGAATAAAGTCATTGAAATATTCCATCAGATTAAAATCCATCACCGAATTAAAATACGCATTAATTATGCTTATAACACGGGAAATGATTGTTATTTTTATCGTAATACGGTTTTTTTTTACAAATATGATTTTCAAGATACCAACAAGTTACTATTTCCCAAATTTAAATATCAACTTTTCTAACTTAAGTAAAAAATAATTTTGAAGAGGAAGTGTTCATCGCAATTTATTAGAAGCAAATTAATACGTATTAAGTAGCTATTAGGCACTTTCATAGCCTATTAAGTATGGCCGTCTTTTAAATATTTCTTCTGTTCATCCCTTTTATATTGTGGCGCCACCGCGGCGATAGTCTGCTGAGGCGAGACGAGCTCGCAAATTCCGTTTTGATAAACTTCGGAGCCCCGGGATTTCTACAACACATTTGTATCGTTTGTGAAGTATCATTGTAGATCGCTGTTTTATTGGAATGCATATGTTATTCGATACCAGTGTAGTAGCAATAGAAATAGCAGCAGTTTTTCTAGAAGAAAACCAGAAGATTCTTTCGAAGACCAGAAGAGGGTTGGAAGTTATATCAACGTTCACATATCATACTTTATTTATAAAATCAAATAAAAAAAAAATACACTTAAAAAGATTTGAAAATATAAGTTAGGAACTTCGGAAGAAGGTTAACATTTTGTAGCTATTTTCACATCATCGTTGATATAAATATAATTATTTATTATAAAAACTTTATAAACTTTTAACCTTAATGTTGGAATAAATATTTGGAAAAATTTAACCCCTTTTTTTGAAGCGCAGAAAGCTTTACGCACCATTATGCCGTTCGAGAGGAGAGGCATGGTGTGTTGAAATCCCAGGGGCATCGAAGTTAGGAGAACCCTTCTCAACTTTAAAAGTCCAACCACGTCGCATATTTTTGAGGAGCAACATTTTCTTACTTTTGTGATCTTATAACTATTTTTGCTTATGGCAGTCATAAGATGTCAATTTTATTTAACAACTAGCTGTGCCAGCGGTGTCACCCGTGTTTATGGTTAATATTATAAAAACTATTTCCGTCATACATGATTTCTATGTAACTTTAACCATTAAGGTTGCACTCGCGACGGAAGCTTAAAAAATGGAGTAACTTCTCCCGTTTTCCCAACATTTCCCTCCACTATTCTGATCTTATTGATTGTAGCGTGATGAAAAGTATACTATAACCTGCCCAGTAGTATGAAGAACAATTGTACCAAGTTTCGTTAAAATCCGTCGAGTAGTTTTTGTTTCTATAAGCATACAGACAGACAGACAGACAGACAGACAGACAGACAGACAAAAATTTTACTGATTGCATTTTTGGCATCAGTATCGATCACTAATCACCCCCTGATAGTTATTTTGAAAATATATTTCATGTACAGAATTGACCTCTCTACAGATTTATTATAAGTATAGATAGACAAAGTGACATAAAGTAATAATCAAGAAAACCTTGTCATCGTATATGTCCTATTAGTATTTGGAAGTGTTTTTCCACAAAAATAAACTGATATAGATGCATCATAAGTTATCATCATATTTATACGAAGAAAACGATTCGCAGTGGACAGCAAAAAACATCACTTCATTGTGTAATTTGCGTTCAATCGGTAAACAAAAGCGGTCATTCACCTCTTACAAACACGCGTCCGTTCATACCGCTCGTGAAGTACAAATTCATAACGTTCCAATTTGATACGCATCAAACAATTTAAGTCTAATTTGAAAATGACAAGAAAATCTTGTTTAATAAAAGTGTGACCCAAGGAAACGATCGCGGCACGATCTCTCATAAATTAGTCGGCAATATTATAGTAAGGGACAAAAAGGATCGGGCAGGGCCTCCTCATATTTTTATATTAGCTCTAGAATATTGGCCGAACAAAATTGGCCTGTTGAGAAAACTTGAGTCCTCAAGTGAAAAGAAAGGAGCCATATTGATGTCGAGATTGAATGGTATTTGAATAATGGCTTTATTGTAATGGTACGTCCACTTAATGTTCGGTTTTGAAATGATTAATTGGAAATTATTTTTGTTTGTAAATAAAAATTGGATAGGTTTTATTCGCATGGCTAAAGATATGAACATAAATAGAACGTGATAAGAAGGGTTTCTATTATGTAAATAACAAGCAGCATGAATTTGATACTATATAGAATTTTGGCTACTACTAAGCACATGTAAGATATAGAATAATACTTTTCGATATTGACAAACAAAATAATTCGCCTCCGGAAATAGACACGCCAAACCGGCAAAGAAAAACAAGACATATCGTATGAAAAATAAAGGTTTGATTTGCATGCGTCGCGAAGCACTTTACATTACACATACTCTACTATTGCGAGAAATATACCTCTACATCAGAAATGCTTAGAAAAACAACCCTATTTTTTATTGCCTGCAAGTTTGTGGTGACAATGAATAATAGGGTAATCTACATGCAATATTTTAAATTAACAACAAAAGTCCAGAAAAATAACCTAAATTACTATTGACTAATTAAAGACAAGATTCAAGTTACATGTTTATCTAGAATTGTTTGATATGGAGGCTACTCTTATTTTATTTAGTCGTAAGTTACGACATTTCAAGGACATTGGTCCTCCAAGCGGGACAGTGACCTACTTTATATCTCACATTCGGTTTCATTCAATGCGGAAGTGGGTTTCGAGGCATTCCCAGTATACTTAGACGTTTCGAAGTAAACATTCCTAGATCACGTAAGATTTATATGTTATTTTAAAAAGGACTATGATGTAAAAAAAAATATTTCGTATCACCGAAAACCTGTAACCCGTTTTATTTTTTTAAAGATATCTCTTTAATTTAATTATATTTATACATAATTACTTTATGAAATTTCCAACTGTTACCTACCTACATATTACGGTTGGAACTTTTGCGTATGGAACCTTAAACAATATCAAAAAGTTCAAATAGCCTACACCCAACTTTCCATCTCGTAACTCCGACCTACATCAACATCCCAACGAATTCTAAAAAGCAAAAATATCAACTTTTCACAGTGTCGTCTGAAGCCATATTCAGTGCAATTTCAACTCAATTCTTGCGTGATACGAATCCCGGAGGCTGAAAATAGGATTGCTCCGTGAATATACATTTGTTAACATAAGAGGTACCGATAGAGAAGATTTACGGGGGTCGAGAGGGTCCCTTTAAACAAGGGGTTACATAAAAAAGAATGGCTTCGAGTGTTGTGTGATATAAATTTCGTCAATAAAAAGATAATATGGTTTTATCCGATTTTGTGCGGCTAAATGGAGCGTGCGTTTAACGAAAGTTTATTGGTCTGTAGAGACCCCTGCCTTCGATCGCTACCCTAACGTCGATTCCTAAATAAGTATATAGGTGGTAGTCCCTATAATGAAAAGATAATATTTCTATTTCCAACTCCACAATGACTTACTTCAAGGGGTTTGTCTATTGTTTATAGCAATAGTGGATGGGTCTAAATAATATTAATTGAGTTAAATTGCTATTTGAGAGCATTAAATGTTTAGTTACAAGGCAAGCCACTAACCTTGTTTCATTAACTAACTATCTTTACCTTTTTAGTTAAGTAAGCAAGCATTTATCAAAAACTGAACCCAATAGTCCTGAAGCCATTTACAAAAGCAACTATATATTACCTTTTGTTAATAATTTTCAATAACTCGCTTTCAAAGTTGTGAACTTCACCAGACTAAATGTAGCAAGTATGATTTGCAACGGAACTTGCGATTCTTAGCGGAATGTTTTATTCAGGAAAGTTTAATAGTTTTGCCCTGAAAACTGGGTTAGCACAATGATAAGTTATTGCCATTGTTCATGTCGGAACTCTTTAGACCTTTTTAACTCTCAGTAGTTATTAAATAAGATGTTATGGTCGTATTTACTGCGTTTTCCTTCTACTTTTTTGCGGGATATTCGTAACGCACCGTCACGCTGACAGGAGTACAGTGTGGTGTGTGGCATTCCCAGTGGAATGTTGAAGGCTCTCTGGTCACACATGGAATAGACTGGACTATATTCTCCAAGCCCCACAAAATTCCTTATCGCCTGAGTAGAGGTACCATGGATACCTCCGCATAGACTTAACTGTCACAGCAACTTTGGAGACTCGGCACTAATAACTCCTTACTGTTAGAAAAGATGTCAAGTTCATATAAGTACTTTCAATCTGACGTTTCGGCCGTATTACATTAAGCTTTATTGTAAACTTACTGCATTCAACTCACTAGTGTTTTTTTATATGTTTGTTTCTGTGAATTAAGGATAGGTTTATTTTTCAGCAATTGATAAAGCTACAATATATTGACATTCAAAATACCAAGACATCGATACACACATCGCTCTGAATCTTTAAAATCAACACCACAGGATTACCTACAGTCTCCTCTGGTGTTTGAATAATGGATAAGATTATTTAAAAACGCCCTCCCTGCCAACAATATTGATCGTAAAAACATTCGGCTTTTAAAATGGATACCATTTCATCAGGATTAATAACGTTATTATTTTCATTACGAGCGCGGATATTTCACAAAAATCAGATCGCTCCTTCTATATTTGTTTTTCTGATTAGTGGGGTGAAATTGGGTTGTATTTGTATACTGTAGATTTAATGCCAATATCCTGATTTGAACTTCGTGGATCTAATCATTTGCTTAATTGTGTGCTTTTGAATAAGTCAGTCCAATAAATTTTATTGGGTAAGGAAATAAAGGTTATGGAGTTTTTGTATTGAAATTCTTATTTTATTTCATATATGGATGCATTATTCGTTCTTATTGTGTAATTAAATACTATTGGGCTAAACCGTCTCAACAGTTTGGCATCACATTACCTTAATCAAGACTAACATGCGTACCTAAACGGTAACATAACGCCAACTTCTCTATTCAATCGAATCGATAGTGTTTAGTTTTAATTGTTAGTAATAGCACTATTGATACTTTTGACCGTTTAAGTCTCAAAGAGTTTGAATCACCTATTATATAATGTTGAAGAGCAAATCCAGAAAGAGAGCAACGGAATCCATCGCAAAAAGCCCAAAGTTTCAGCAACACCAAATGCATAATTTA
The DNA here is from genome assembly GCA_951394215.1 of Glyphodes perspectalis. Lineage (NCBI taxonomy): Eukaryota > Metazoa > Arthropoda > Insecta > Lepidoptera > Crambidae > Glyphodes > Glyphodes perspectalis. The sequence continues at coordinate 3,964,655 of OX596210.1, read as the reverse complement.
CGCAAATCCCAGTTTACTTATTTCAAACGCGTGTGACTCAACGACCCCAACTAACTTCATTAGCAGTTCCGATGAGGGCTACTCGCCGTTGTCGCTCCGTTGTGCGCGTGACCCGAATGTGAACGAAGATTTTCAGATACGTTCTTTGTTGCTGCTCGCTGAATTAATCCTCTATTAGCCCGGTGGAGTAATTCATACGGATAGGAGCCGTTGCTGTTACGTCATTTGTGTCTGTCAAAGGAGTTCGATGTCAGCGAATCGTGCGATGGACTTTCGATTATTTCAAACAACTAGTTTTTGTCGTGGCCAGGAGAAATATGTCATTACAAACTGATAATTCGCCATCTTTTCTTATTAGAAACTAACATTGCCCGCGGTTTCATCCGCGTAGTTGCCGTTCTCGTGGGAATACGGGGATAAATTGCCTTTGCAAATTTCCAGTGGTGAAAGATTTATTCAAATCAGTTCAGTAGTTTCGGAGCCTATTCGATACAAACAAACAAACAATCAAATATTTTCTCTTTATAATATTAGTAAGTATAGATTTACATCAGAACCATGTTTGTTTTCATGAAAACGAACATGTTTTTTCATGTTCTGAAAGTTTAAAGATCTTTGAACTAGATTTAATCCTAGGGTGGACTTGACTGCACTGACCAAGGTCATATATTTTTTTAATATTGTGAGATGGTTTTCTTAACTCCGAATTTCCTACCTCGTATAGTACGAGGTACTATACTCTCCTCTCAAATAACGAGATTGACAAAGACGAAATAAAAACGCTACCAGAAAACGAATAACGTGCACCACAGTGCACAGATTAATGAATCAATCCGCCTCGTCACGCCAGTATATAATGTATAATGTACAATATATCCTTGTTACATGGAAACCTAATGGGAGGGCTGTGACTCGGCAAGAACGCCGCGGTTTCGCACCGCGAGGAAACTCTGTCATGTAATCTTCACCTTAATTGCTTATCAAAAATTAAAGCGGTGACGTGTAGGTGAATTTTGTATTTCGCTTTGAAAAATAAAAGGGTGATATTTTAATGAAGAAAAAGAGACGAAATTATTTCTTAGCAACGAAACAGCCACTGAAGAATGAGATATATACGTTCAATATACTACTAAACTACTTGGAATGAGGAACGGTTTTTATCAGGTATCAGGCTGTATTGTACAGCCAACAATGTTATTGCACAGACTTATAAATGTGTCCTTACCTTAACCCATGTTGGTCTGTGACTTAATAATAATATGTCAACTGTGTTCCTTGCCTAGCATGTCGTAAAAGATGACTAATGGTTTATCGGGTTTTGGGTGTGTGATTGTGTAGGCGACGAGCTAGCCACTTGTCTCTACTTTTTCACATTTTTGCAACTTATCCAGAATGTGGTTAAGGGGGCTAGTTGCCCCTTCAACACTGCCTACCCTTCGGGCATGATGATATAAATATATGTATAAACTTAGTATATATGTATAGGCTTAACCTTAGTAACGTCTCAATAAAAAAAAAAATTGTCTTCTACTTAGTATGATTACGATAAGTATGAATTTTTGTGTCAACCAATTTAGATAGCAGGGTACGGAGGTTTAAGAAGATTTATTTTTTCGTAGAGTGTATCTAACGTTATTATCATATGACTATCATTATAAACGATTCAATTCAATATATGATTGCAAGAGGCCCGGGGCTGCAAAGCTGAATAAGCCTTCTATTAGGGACACAAGAAAACACTGCAACATTATTCAACACATTTGAAACATAAGATACAAATTCGCAAAGAAAAACACCCACAAATCAATATACTAACATCCTCGACAAACCGCTAAAACGGTTTAGCCACTAAAATCGCTTCCGAGGCGACAATCTGAGTCCACTAGTTCCGTCCTGTCGAAAGCCCGCTGCACTTTTTTCGCCATCAACAAACTTCGCCAATAAACTTTTTTACGGAAGCAACCCGTATTTCCACCTGTACTTTCTCAGTTCGGGCATTTTTATCGTTTCCCCTTGTAGAACTAGAATCGTAAACTAGGAATGGGTTTTAGGAGCACCTTTCTTGACTGAAATAGGGGAAGGATAAACTTGGCCCGCTCAATAGATGTCATTATGTTTATTATAGTGGGAGGGAGACCTTATTTTGCGACGAGGGGAAAGACTTTGTTAAACACAATTATGAAGAAACTGTTTATTCGTCAGGCATTGTCTGGGATTCATCTGTAATAGAAAATATTAGACGTTCCGTGATATTATAAATAAATAATCTAGAAATTTCTTTAGACTGCAAACTATAAGAATTTTTGTTAGTTAGGGTAAATTTCACATTTATTTTGACAAGCTCGATGGCGCATTCGTTAGTGACCCTGCCCCATACGCCAAGAGTTGTGGGTTCGATCCCCATCCAGGACAAATATTCATATAATGAATACTTGTGTTTGTTCTGGTGCTATATCCAATATTTAAGTATATATTTGTAATACCACTGTTGTTTCTGATATCCGTAACACAAGTGCTTAAGGTACTTACCTCGGAGTCAAATCAATGTATGTGATGTCGTCGGATATTTATTTATTATTATTTATTACTTTATTATTTCGTAAGAAATTAAAGATGAGTAACTCATAAAAGTCTCGTTACTTTCACAAACTCATTAAGTCTTTTATATTATACTAGAAACAGTTGATTAATATCTATCGGATTACGTCTCGAGCGTTTTTTTCAGACGCCAATATTAGTTTACTCAGCACCGTAAGATCGTAGATGGGGATAAGAAGACTAATGAGGGATTAATTCAATGAACAGCAACAAAATGGATTCCTAGAGATGTTCGCACTCTCCGTAAGTATTCGAGTCACGCGCAGATTCAAGAACAACTGGGGGAGCTGACCTCAGTAGAATAGTTGCCGATGGAGTTAGTCTGGGTCCGTGAAAGAATAAAGTGGGAAAAGGTTCGTCCACACGATCGATGGCTTCTATGCTTATGTGTTGATTATGGTGTAAATATAATAACCCTAATTTTGAGAAGTAATGACTAGGGTCATTACTCCTCTAATATGAGCTATTTGTATTTAAGTATGACTACTAAGCAGCTCAAGCACAAGCATAAAAATGCTTAGTTTGAAGTGACATAGTATGAAGAATTTACTTACAAATATTTTATTTAGTATGGGCTAACTTTGTTCTGTGGTGGTGTTGTTATGATGTTCCTAGAAACGTTCGCACCCTCCACAAGTATTCGAATCACGCGCAAATTCAAAAACAATTAGGGGAGTTGACCTCAGTCCTCATAAGTATAGCTGCTGATGAGTCAGGTCAGAAGTCAGTCACTGAAAGAGTAACGCGGGTAAAAGTTTTTCCACACAATCAATGGTGTTTATGTTCTATCATTAGTGTAGTTATCGTTGTCCATTCGTTGCTTATTATATAATACATTTATCATATATAATATAGTACAAGCGGAAAAGCTCAGTTTGGAGGAAAGAAATGGTGGAAGAATCTGGAAAACTTATCATATATATTTATTTGTTTAGACCTGTCATGGTTTATGTTTATTGAATACCTGTAAACATCCTCTAATTTGCTGACTTTTTAGAATATAAAATATCCCTGTATTATAAAATTATTTTTTTGCGCCTACAGTTACTAATTACAATTGAGTCATCTTTTGCATTAAATAACACATTTAAAGGTAAAAAAACGTATTAAAATATTATCATTAAACTATTTAAACGGTCATATGACCTCCTGGATCAATTGTCAGATTAATCAGATTAAGGTCTCACCTCAAACGAATAAATATACCAACTAATACACGGATACACGGAACCATGCAATTAGGATTATTCCAGAGCATTCCGATAGGCTGCGAAAAAACATTGCGCCATTTGAAAGTCGGATTATGCACTATACTGTTTTGTGATGGCTCCGGCTTAGGCTTGTCAATACGGATTTGTTTATCGGGCGAAAAATTTAAATTCGACACGATATTGGCACGGAGAATTCGAAATAGAATAACCGGACTTTACCAACTACCAACTTTGGACGTTTACGGATGCGGTTACCTAAAATGAACCCTTTCGCGGTAACGTTAAAATTTTAAATAGCTCGACCAGGTCCGTCTTATTAAAATTTTGGGGTAAGGATGAGTCGAGGGTTTTTTTGTGTATCAAGTTTCCCTTTGTAATTTTGTTTGACTTTTTCTTTTATTGCCATGGAGAGCTGCTTGCAATCTGTTTGAGTTTTTAGTTATGATTCCAACATTTAATTAAAATGTGGGAGTATATCTGAATATTAATTGTTAAATAAATATTTACTTAAATTTATTAAAAACTGCAAATATTTTTTGCTGTAATACAAAGCCAGGTATGTGATTATTTTAAAGATATAGGAATTACTAGCTGTGCCAGCGGTGTCACCCGCGTTTATGGTTAATATTATAAAGACTATTTCCGTCATACATGATTTCTATGTAACTTTAACCATTAAGGCTGCACACGCGACGGAAGCTTAAAAAATGGAGTAACTGCTCCTGTTTTCCCAACATTTCCCTTCACTACTCTGCTCCTATTGATTGTAGTGTGATGAAAAGTATACTATAACCTGCCCAGGAGTATGAAGAATAATTGTACCAAGTTTATTTAAAATCCGTCGAGTAGTTTTTGTTTCTATAAGGACCATACAGACAGACAGACAGACAGACAGACAGACAGACAAAAAATGTACTGATTGCATTTTTGGCATCATTATCGATCACTAATCACCCCCTGATAGTTATTTTGAAAATATATTTCATGTACAGAATTGACCTCTGTACAGATTTATTATAAGTAGATATAGATATAGGGTTTGGAATAAGCTACAGGTTTTGAAAATATCTACATTTTAAGAATCCACACCAAACTAGTTTGGCGGTAATAGAAAATATTTTAAGGAATCCTACTGTAAACTGTAAGTTCTTCAACCTTAATGGATGATTTGCCTATACAAAGGTTACAAACATCTTAACAGTAATAGTTTTAATTTATCCTCGCTTAATAAGGGTCAGTGCGTATTTTATTTTAGAACGGGTCCAAACGATGAAATGGTGAAATTGTTAGAACTTTGAAATAAACATACATTTGACTGTAGTTAAGGTGGACCAACACAATGTCTAAAACTACATAGTTTTAGACATTGTGACATAATTAGCTTTATTATCTTTATATCTACCGTGTTTATTTGAAGTTCACTTAAACTTTTGTATGAGCTGTGCCCTAATGTTCAAATATGTAAATAATAATTAAAAATTAATAATTTCTCCAGACTGATACACCAATGTAGTGTTAGACCTTAACTACTAAGACTGATTGCCATTTGTATGTACAAAAGCCAAATGGTAATCAGTCTGACACACACATAAACTTAAGATAAGCCATTCGAATCATAACACAAGCCTTTCTCGTTAGTACGCTATAACAGCAAAATCTTATCTCGCACTTAAAACAATCATAAGTGTAAATTTAACGGCATTTGCAATTCCGAGCACGCGCCCGCGCTACTACAGACAATTTTATGATTACATACACTTTACGACATAGCTCTTATGGAAATTGCAGAGGTAGAAACCGATTATTTATTGCTGAAGTGAATATTTGATTCTACGCTCATAAGATGATTCAAAGTATTTCAAAGTAGTACAAAAATGTCTTAAAGAAGATTATTATTAACTACTTAATTCTTAATACCTACAATGTAAAACAACAATACAGTCGTAAATCAAGAACATACTTTTATGTTATTATATATGTGCATATGTTTATCTTATTAGCTTTATTATCTTTCTATCTACCGTGATTATTTGAGGTTCACTTATACTTTTGTATGTGCTTATTATTCAAATAATAATATGTAGATAACAAATGATAATAAACAAATAATAATAAATAAATTCTCCAGACCAATTTCCTAGTTCCAAACTAAGCCTTTAAGTTTGTGCTATGGTTACTAAGTGTACGGAAAGACATACATACATATACATTTATAAAGATAAATAAAAATGAAAATAAATGCTCTGGTAAGTAGGTATACTAGACGTAGTTCAGCTAGTCTTTCTCTTGCCGTGTTATACCTACTTAACGTTATGTTTATCACATCACAGCGAGACGCTGGAAATAAAATTAATTCTTACCCCCGACAAGAACCTTATGACACTCCAAGCAGCCAATAAATTCCAATTACCTATTACCTGAACCAGAATTGGCAGCCAATATCTTATAGTTAGCATCTAATTACGACAATTTTAACGTTTACCGGAAAACTCTTCAATAAATTTCGACATTAATAGGCGAGGGCACAATAAAATGGGGAGATGGGAGGCGGGAAGTGGGGAAATGGGGAGACCTTTAATCAGACCGGTCACCCTCTCAAGGGTACATGGATGCATAATTCATAATACAACGTCGGCATCACCATTCACTTACGCCCATGCTGATAATGTCGTGAGCAGAGGAATGAATAAAATAATTTCCACTGAAATACCACTGTTTTTACGTCCGTACTGATAAAATGTTCACGAAGAAATTATACGAAGACAAATTATGGATATACCTACTTGCCTACTTGCTCCGATATACTTTTCTCTTTTTCTCGACAAAGAAACAAGAGGAAAGGTAATTTCAGGTAGTCGCACGTCTATTACATTATTCAAATTACATTATACAATCATGAAACATTCACATCGCATACCTATTTTGATATTTTGATACAGTTGAGTCGACATCTTGAATGTTTTGACTATGAATACTTTCCGAGATTGCGTCTTTCTACATTTATTTCAATTGGCTTTGAAGCTCAGGAAGTTGAATTTGCAGAAGAACCTACTTTGTCGTTCGTGCCTACATTACCGATAAATCTAGTTTGTAGTGATATACTGTTTACATATCTTCTTCAACTTTGCTTACTCAAAATTTACCTTTAAAATTTTCCTGAATTTTTTTTAGCTTAAATTTTAATTCTCTAACAAGCTCAATGGCGCATTCGGTAGATGCGCCATGAGTTGTGGGTTCGATCCCCACCCAGGACAAATATTTTGGTCTGTGTCTGGGAGTTAATATCCAATATTTAAGTAGGTATATATTTGTAATACCACTGTTGATTCTGATATCCGTAACACAAGTGCTTAAGCTACTTACCACTAAGTCAGATCAATGTTTGTGATGTAGTCTAATATTTATTTATAAAATTATACATTTTTAGGTTTAAATTAGAAAAGGTATTCTACACCCTTAAAAGGGTTTATGAGTTTTCAGTATATTAAATTATATAATTTAATTAGTGATTTGGTCGTGAGATCGTAACAGATAATCAAATCTTTAATTCTTTCGTATTCGAGTAATTAATTTACTCAAGTATCAATATAGACAGAAAAGTACTTCCATTTGTTTCACAGTGATGAGCGCCTGAATTCAGCAGACCTTTATTTTTATTGCTTTTACAAACGCTGAATCATGTCATCTGTCTCGCACACTCGACACACGTATTTATTGTACTACTTACAAAATAAACGTCATTAAACAGACTCCCGTACAAATTCGCTGATGTAAAGCAGGATTTAACGCTATCTGCGGCTTTGGCAACAATTACACAAATAATGTGCTCTGCTGCATGATGATATGGACCGTATCACCGTGTGGTAAAGGATAAAACGGCGTGAGAGCAACCCCGGCTCATTATTACGAAGCATAATGGGTTCATTAGGTGATCAGTTTTGTATTACGAGCTTATTTTGGTGCGTACTTCATTGTTGATACAATTTGGCTATAAATTATGGAAATGCTATATTGTTTTTATTACATTACGAGTATGAAGTTATAAATAGGCGGCACATATATAACATCACGCCCATAATCCCCGAACGGGTGGGCAAGGTTATAGGGGCAGCAGGCCCCTTTAGCCACGTTCAGCCAAAAATAAAACTGGGCTGGGTTAGATGGAAAATTGTGAAAAAGTAGTGACAAGTGGCTAGCTTGTCGCCTATACAATCACATACCCAAAACCCGATATACCATTAGTTACCTTTTACGACATGCTACGCATGAAACACAGTTGGCACATTCTTTTTAAGTCCCAGACCAACACGGGACAATGGGTTGGGTGAGATGGAAAATTGTGAAAAAATAGGCGGCATTATTACAAAAACTTTAAATTTGGTTCAAACTAAACTTTAAAGCATAGCTGAACAATTTGAAATGTTGACACACATTCAAAAAGACAATGCCTTAGACTAGATTTAAACTTCGTTCTTTTTAATAAGGCTGATAATAATGTACGTCAGATTGATAGACATAAATTGAATTGTTGTTACATCATATCAAATCGAATTAAACCAGTTCATAGTATCGTGGATGATTAATTTACTGCGGAATGTTACTTATGTGCCGGCGAACTTAATGTGTTCAGTAAATATGTATGTAGCTAATTAGCGTATCTGTGAATCATAGCTATTCATGTTCAATCAAATGTATATGGGTACCTAATTGTATCTTTAGTAATTTTCCTACAAGTAGGTATATACAATTTATAGAGTTGTAATGTTAGCGAAAAAATTCTAAAACATACTGATGATGCCAACTGATGTTCAATAGAAAGCTAATTCAAATTATTTCGACCAATCACCATCGTGCTATATGCCCGTTATATATAGTGTAAAATGCCGAAATTTTATGTTGGCATAATTTTTGAAAAAAACCGCTACATACATTGTATGCTCGCCTACATCAGAACATTAATTGCATTGCAGACTTTAAAAGGCATGTTCATCATTAAGGTAGCCGATTGGACCATGGTGAAACCTTTCTCAAAGAAAACTGGCTTAAAACTAGCGGCTTTCAAATTACTGTTTCCTTCGGTGACTGAAAGTACCGAAAAGCCCGAATCACTCAGACGACACGGGACATTAAGTGCTTGTCGCGTGTCCCTTATGCCGTCAGCGCGAGGAATCCTCTACAAAACATTAAATGGTCTGCGACGTAGAAGTGACACCCCTCGTGTTGCAACTGTTGCAAACGGCTGTAGGTACACTATGGTGGACCACATTTAAGGTCTTATAATACATTACTTGGGTACACAAGCTATAAGATACATTTACCCATTTAATAAAAAAAAACTGATACCATAAAGTGCTCATATAAAGTACATTTTACTTTCTATATACAGGACTGTAAAAAGATGCAACGTAAGATAGAGTGCAGAAACGAATGTGCAATAGCTCTCAACGTTCGAGGCGCCTCATCTTCTTTCATTTCATTATTAAATTGCATACAGATGTACTGTACACGCTCGAACTTTCAGGTACGAGTATGTTTTAGCATATTACTAGACGTGGTGGTACACTTTTGGCCGAGTAGAATTAAGGAACGGAGCGGTTATAAAATTGTAAAGATGATTTTTGTGATAAACGGCTGGCTTAATGGTAAGGATATACGCCCAGTATTTTCGAATTGATATAGTCCAGTCGTATTTATTCTATTACGTTTAAGACAGGTGTTAGTTTAACACTTCAAACATTTTCAATATAGTTTTTTTGTTAATGGTTTATTTTTGACTCATAAATAACTCAGTTAGTTGGTCAATGTTTCCATTTGCACTGTTTATTTGTATACGCGTATATGTATTAAACAGCTTCAAAATATGTTACACATTCAGGAGAATTACTAGATAACACACAAGCCCCCTTTCCCTTATGTAATACACAAAGCTCTGGATACCTATTATATTAATAAAAAAATATGTCGAAAGATTGATCACACATTTACACTGATCTAGACATTCCTATGCCATAGCACTCATAATATAATAACACATATACACTTAAGGTCACACTATTTCGCTTCTACAAAACATATCTAAACTAGTTCAATGTCATGTTATATAATCAAAGACGCAATTCAATATCCACTCTCAAACGATATTAAGTAGGATAACTAAGACGCATAACATAAAAGCAAAAATATTCTTATCGTTTCAGATATTTTTCAATAAAAGTCTCCACCACGCGTAATAGTGTATTTTCATATGAGATCTGATACTTTTATCGGCCGCCACTGCGTATTAAAGTAAGCGGGCAGTTCGCCAAATAGATATAAAGTTAGTAATTGCTTAGGGACTGGTTTAGCGAATGTGCTTTTGGCGTCATAACATTGCTGCGTTATAGTAACTCACAAACAGGGCCAAAGCTACCACTGTATCAGTCGTATTAATGATGTAAAGCCCCCGATCTGACCGGCCACTAACATTTGTGATCAACAATCGCAGAAGTTGTACACAACAACATTAGAGATGAAAAGAGCTTGTGAGTTTGATACGGGGCCCAAGTAGACCTAAATCCTGAACTACTTAATATTCAATGAGTCTTGTTTATTATGCAGAATGCAATAAATATTATTTACTGACTAGCAAAACCCTGGCGTTACCATCAGATGATTCTTAAAATAATTATATCAATCTGTTTTAAAGGAGATGAGAATAAACCACATAAATAACAATTTGATATCCTTCAGTTACAAGTTAAATTATATTATTTGACATCGGATAAAGTGCTATAAAATACCTCATTCGCTTTTAAACGTACTCTCTAATCTCAATGATAAATCCATGCACTACACAAAATATATCGTTAAGCAGCTTACGTTTTGAAAACTATCCAGAAATCCATAAACTCAAATTGAAATCGTACCCGAACGTTGTCATAAAAGCTGCCCTTTCTGAAGCAAGAAGGTCACCCATTCATACTCACTCGAGCTGAATATTCGTGTTGATAACTCGTTGTCCCAATTACACGTCTGACTTGACTACGAGGTTTGAAAGACATTTTGGGGCTCAGTGCACTTGTATGAAAGGGTAGTTCGTGGTCATGTGCCTTCATACTTGACATTGAAAAGAAGGTTGAAGGGTTCCTTAAAACGGGGGATCTGAAATGAGGTCATACCTGGAAAATATTCTGTGATCTTACACTTCGTTGGTAGATGTAAGAACATTCATGTTTCTTCTAAAAATTTAAGTAATTCATCTGAGCTGAGTGCTGTGCCCTCAGGGACCAAGGTCTGATCAACCTTCTTTTAGTTTGTTGGTTTTACGTTTATACATAATAGTGAGACTAATTTGGTTAGCGTGTTGTAGAATGTACTAATTGACGTCGGCAATTTATTAAATGACATCTGTTATGTATGTCTTCACATAGTCATGCAGTATTTTTCCAATTTCTAAGGTATTTTAGCGTCAATTTGAGAATCAAGATAAGAAGAGGCATGCTCCAGTGATTCGATCGCAGAAGGCCCAGGGTCACCTACCACGACATTTGTTGTGTGTTAACAGAAGGTGATGTTAGGAGTCATAAAACCGTAGAGCTTGTATGAAATGGATCATGAATGTTGAAGAAGCAAGTGAGGTGTGTAAAAATCGTGACATATGGCGTTCGGTTCTCTCAGCCTACCCCACTTGAAAAGTGGCGTGAAGTTTAGTTAGTTAGTTAATTAGAAATACTCTTTAATAATAAAAATAACTTTGGCGAAAAATAGCAAAAAGGCCTGGGTTATTAAAAACAGGTCAGACTAGTCAGAAGGAGTACTGCAAAACATAAAACAGACCACATTAAATATATCTCGATTACAATTTGTTTATAATCGGCTATGCGGCAATATTACGGTGTAATAACACAGGATCAGAAATCGCAAGCGAGCCGGACTTTTTTCAAAGGTATTCCATCGGCCCGATAAAATATTTTACACAACATTCCAAACAATTTTATAGACAAATCAAACGGCCGGTATTCTGCAATTTCTCCAAACATTTTCTCACGTTCGCGTATAAATCCGAACTCGGCTTCGCTTTACATTTTAAATAAAGTGGCGATCGTTCTGATCTCACCCCCGAGAAGGAGGGGGTGTAATGGGTTGAATACCCGGCGATGGTTTTTATTGCCGATATTAATGTTACGCAATAAAGGAGAGATATGTATTGTCGACAAGCTCGTTAAGGCTTTGCGGGTCATCGCATCGTAGAATCTAAGGTTTAACCGACTGACATATGAACTATTTTATACTAATATGAAACAATCTCTGAAATAAGGAAAATGCGTTGAAATTCTATAACAATATAATAAAATGTGCCTAGCCCTTCTCCAAGAGTTGACCAAGAAGTCTCATCTTCAATGTTGAAGACCAGATTCGGAAGAGACCTATCGCTGATCATCATTATATTCTAGCTCTTTCGCGGTCATCCGAGATCAGCCATGTATGTTTTTTTCTTCTCAACCTGATTAGGTTGGTATGTAAAATTAGGATGGTCCACTACTGATTGACGATTGTCAACCAGTAGTTGACCATCCTAATTTTACATACATATAAAAATACATAACATCACGCCCATAATCCCCGAAGGGATAGGCAGAGACGAAGGGGCAGCAAGCCCCTTCAACCACATTCAGCCAAAAATAAAGCCGGGCTGGGTTAGATGGAAAACTGTGAAAAAGCAGTGACAAGCGGCTAATGTCGCCTACACAACCACACACCCGAAACCCGATATACCATTAGTCGCCTTTTACGACATGCTAGGCAAGAACCACAGTTGGCATATTCTTTTTAGGTCCCAGACCAACATGGGACAGTGGGATGGGTTGGATGGAAAGCTGTTAAAAAGGAGTGACAAGTGGCTAGCTCGTCGCCTACTCAGTCACATACCCAAAAGCCCGTAAACCATTAGTCGCCTCTTACGACATGCTAGGCAAGAACCACAGTTGGCACATTCTTTTTTTTGTCTCAGGTCAACATGGGTCAAGTCCCAGACCAACATGGGATCTGATTTTGATATACGATTTACATACATTTGATGTATATACTATCACGCTCGCAATCCCCGAAGGGGATGCGGAGTCCATAGACTAAGAAGCCCCTCAAACTATACATTAAATCCTAAATCAAAATTAAGCAAGACTATAAAATTGTTATAAAGTAGTAAAAAGTGGTCTATGGTGGTCTATCCAACACTCAATCATTAGTCGCCTTTTACGACACGCTAGCAAAGGAACGCAGTGGCATATTCTTTTTTTGGAGTCTCAGACCGTTATAGGACATATAACATTTATAACTAACTTCACTTACAATGAATGTCTTTGCGCTTCTTAGACAAACAGAATAGTTACTTTCAACAAAATTAAAAAGTATGCACCAACGGCAACAGAAGCTTCCATTTAATTAAAACAGGGCACGGCATTTCTTATGGGTTTGTCTTTCGTTTATTGTTTCATTAAAACCGCTTTAGAGGCGGACGTAAAACTCCCCGGGCGAATGGCCTGTGGGCGTTTCGCTGTTCGATTATTCTGACGATAAAATCTGGGGCCACGGTAGTGCGATTGCCAAGTCGAGCGAAAAAGTCGGGTATCTTTTGCCTTTTTTGAAGCTCGATGCACTTAAGGATGATGTTTGTTTTTAAATACTTGACCTAAATTATTTCGGAAAGATATGCTTGGATTAAAAAAATATAATGAATTATTTGAAACACCACACCAATTCTATTGGTCTGAACCAAGTAGTAGTATTTATGATCGTGTTATGAATACTAGACCGCTTTCTAGTATTTATAGGATTTATGACTTAAATATATTTTTACATCCATATTCGCGTACAATTGACGTTGTTTATTTATCACACGAATATTTTCCCTAGAAGGGATTCTAGTTTGTGACCTTTTCTTTCATGACCAGGACGTCTAAATTTGACCAAATCTGATAAATTGAATCAGTTCTTCTTTCATATGAAGCATACTTCGTTATCCAAAGAGCTATCAGAACACATTACCTATACACAAACATGTCCCACTTTCCTGTTAGATTCGTAGAAAGCGAATCAAAGCAAAGCTCATTTGCCCAGGAAATATAATTTACACAGTTTCCTGAATGCTACCTACAGTTCGGTAACTACGTCAAATATACATATATAATATATAATAATTACAAGCTAATACTGTTTGTATCCAAAAGACTACATTGTTCATTAGTCTGCAATTACGAATATATTTATATGAGGAAATGGGAGATAATAGCGTATATACGAGTATATAATCAATACTATGTGTCTTGGTACATAGTGGAGGAGAAGTTCGCGGTCTTTGTCGATACATAAGTAGTTAGTAGATATAGATATAATATATAGTAAACTTACTTTTAGAATATTGGAAGTTACCAACGAATCTATGTTGTTTTCTCTCGTAGAATAGATTTCATAATTACTAGTGATTAACAACACTCTGCAATTATCTGATGGATAAAGGATTTTGGTAGGAGAATATTCGTATAGATAAGTAAAATGTTTTTTTCCGATTTCGGAGTACGTAAACTATTTGAGTTTGAAGAAGAAGAAGAACTTTGTGTTTGTAAAAACGTTATATTTACCCTTTAGGAACATTCCATGAAATATAACTTTTCACTGTTTAGCCGCTAAACAGGGAAATTTTGATGCTTACGCCACAAATAAAACAGGCCATATTCAATCTCTCTCAGATATATGAATTCTGTCGTATATCTTATATATACATATATCATCGCTTCGCTCGTTATTCGGCCTCCACCGGCCGTCCTGGGGATCCGATAAATATGTATGTATTGGGAGGGCCGGTCCGTCACCTGTGAAGAGGTAATTGCTTCCCCCGAATTATAAATATTTATTTATTCCCTGTCTCATTATTTGCCTTATGGACACCTCATGTTTAAGAATTGCGGCGTTGGCGTTCAAGACATTTGGTTTTCATTTTAGTCGTTTACGAGAAACGTTCTATGTTCTTTCTAACCGACTTCAAAAAAAAGGAGGAGGTTCTCAATTCGTCTGTTTTTTTTCTGCTCTAGTATTTCAAAGAAGTTTGTTTGAACTAAGAAACTTGTTCATAACACTATCTTATAAACGTCCCTTGTATAAAACTAACTTTGTCATTAATGGGGGAAGACAGTAAGAAAATTTACGTACTACGTACAATTTGTCTAGTTCCCCCATTTAAGGTTTACGAAGGCTTAACGGGACTTACCTAAAAAAATACCAGTATCGCTGTACGTAGAGTCATGGTGTCCCATGTTGGTTTGGGACTTAAAAATTGTGTGGCAACTGTAGTCCTTGCCTAGCATATCGCAAAGCAAGGCGACTAATGGTTTTGGGTTTTTGATTGTGTAGGTGACGAGCTAGTCACTTGTCAATGCCACTGTTTCACAATTATCCATCCAACCCAGCCCTGTTATTATTTTGTGGCTGAATGTGGTTAAGGAGCCAGCTACCCTTTTGACTCAGTCTAACCCTTCGGGTTTTGTGAGCGTGGTTATATGTATGTATGCTCGTGTAGAATCATGATCCAATCGGATCCCGACTATTAAACTACCGAAATAAAAGGCGCTGGTTCTTTTGGTAGTAAAACAAAAGTGTAATATGTCAATCAAAAAAGCATAACCAATAGTAAAAAGTAAAAAGGTATAAAAATGTATAAAAAGGTTAAAATATATAAAAGGCTAGTGCAGACTTGCACACCGACTAAGAATAAATATATCTACTGCTATAATATATAAACAAGCAATCACGCAATTGATACTAGAGAGAAAACTGGCTTAGTACGATATCAATAGAATCAGGCACTAATTTGATGTCGGAAATAGTTTACTACTATTAAATATTAGTAAAATCCAAACAAAAACTCAAGTTATGGCACTAACTGTATTCAAAACAGAACTCGTAACAAAACAATTGTACATTTCAACCATTATGGCGCGAGAGCATAGGACTGTCAACAAAAAAATTTTAGGGCTGGGCCCAGTATTGCAATCGACTAGGGATGGGATGGTAATTGTCGATTATATCTTTACATTTAACACTACTTAGCTATCTCTGTGCTCCATACAATATTATTGTATGTAATTAATCTTAGAGAATGAATAGTTCCTACGGGATTCCGAAATATTTTATTAGTTAGGTACTTCTTAGTTATAAGATGAGTGATGATCTTATGTCTAAGGCTTTTATTTCGCGTATCTTGGGAATAACATAACTTTCCGTTGTTTCTGCTTGCTTTGTTTGTAATTAATTTATGTATTAGGTATAATAATATTTCCCTTATTATTTTTACTACACAGTAAGATATTTTTGTGTTCAATTCAATGTGTAATTATTAGTACTATGCCCTGTTTTAATCAAAAAAATAAAATAAAATATACATATGTACACTTTTGTTTTCTGAACTTTGATTTATATATTTTAATTACATCATCCAAATTTAATAATTTCAGTACCTAAAGAATTATCTTACAAAGGCCAGATTGGCAATCGGGAAATCAGACACGCTTAATCTTGGATGATGGTATGGATAAGTGGACCCCGATTAAGACCGGGACATAACATAAACTAGGAGGATGATGATATCATGATCATGATATACTATCATCATCCTCCTATATTATATATATATATTTATCTACATCAAATTAAATAGATTAACTAACTAACTAACTAACTAAACTTCACGCCACTTCCCTAGCGGGGTAGGCAGAGAGAACCGAACGCCATATGGCACGATCCTTACACACCTCACTCGCCTCTTCAACATTCATAATCCTTTTCATACAAGCTCTACGATTTTTATGACTCCTAACATCACCTTCTTTTAATACACGATCAATCTGGTCGTGGTAGGTGAGCCTGGGCCTTCCGCGGCTCCTACATCCTTCCACATTCGCATTGTATATCTGTTTAGTCAATCTTTCGTCATCCATTCTTTCCACATGTCCGAACCACCGGAGCATGCCTCTTCTTACCTTGACTCCGACGCTGTCCTTCAGACCAATTCTCTTTCTTACATCATCATTTCGAACGCAGTCTGTGAGCGATACACCGCAGATTTTCCGCAGCGCACGCATCTCGACCGCGTTTATTCTACTTTCATGCTCTTTCTGCCATACCCAACTCTCGCTTCCATATGTTAGCGTAGGAATCAGCACCGCATTGTGTATGGCGAGCTGGGCCTTCTGGCTTAAGATTTTGCTGCCTAAAAGTTTTCCTAACGCTCCATTCACCCTATTCCCTGCATTCACTCTTCTTTCTATATCAGCGGAATACCTTCCATCTTAAATAGATTATATACGCAAAAAGATGTCAAATAGCTATAACTTATACGAGCCAAATCCTCAAACCACAAGTGGAAGTTAAAAACAATAAACGCTTTTACATTCCAAGTACGTATCTTAAATTATGAAGCAATTGCAATTATTTTCTCCATGAAAACACTCGTAATTTATTCGCACATGGCTGGCTTGGAGGGAACGCTCGTCGCCATTTTAATGACGTGTACAAAGTTACGACATGTCACTCATTTGTTCATAATGATATGTTTCGCTTTGGGAGCTAATATTGAAACTTCCGAGGCGAGTGTTGGGCGAAATGCCTGAAGCGATTTGTCACGCTACGCGGAACTGTTTTCATTAACGAGCGAATATGTTTGAATACAAAAGCTTTTAACCATTTGAATGGACTTCTATATGACGTCTACATATATGTAATCGTAAATGTTATATTGGTAAGAAGATGAAGTTTTATTTTTTAGGCCCATGTTGGTCTGGGACTTAAAAATAATATGCTAACTTTTCTTGCCTAGCATGTCGTAAAAGCCGACTAATGATATATCGGGTTTTGTGTATGTGATTGTGTAGGCGACAAACTAGCCACCTGTCACTACTTTTTCACATTTTTCCATCTATCCCAGCCCAATTTTGTTTTTGGCTGAATGTGGTTGAAGGGGCTTGCTGCCCCTTTGACTCTGCCTCCCCCTTCGGGGGTAATGGACGTGATGTTATGTATGTATGAAGTTCCGTCGTACAGCGGTGATTTGTTTCTTTATTTACAAGAGATTATTCTTTTCGTATGACAGAATAACCTACCAGCAACACAGAATAAAGTAACTCTTACTTGATATTAATGTCTGCTAATATTAAGGAACTCCTTCGAATTTACGTTTATAATATTGGATCGCACAAGGGCTAGGAAACTAACAAAGTATTTAATATGTCAGTTGGATTAGTAAAAAATATTTAATGCCCATGTTTTTTTTGACCAACTAACAAAAAATAACAAAATACAATAGCGTGTTGAAAACTTCGCTAAATGCCATAAATTTTAGCATTCAGTGTCGTCAAAGCTCCAAAATTTTGAAGCGCTGTATATTTGTACTTTTTATGTACTTACCTGCTGCCCTTTTGACTCTGCCTGCCCCTTCGGGGATTATAAATAAATAAATGAATTCTCCGGACTGACACACTAATTCCCTAGTCCCAAACTAAGCTATAAGCTTGTCCTATGGATACTCGGTAAACGATTAGACATACTTAAATACGTTTATAAACATCCATGACTCGAGTACAAACGTCCATGTTCATCACACGAAACATTTGACCCTAGATGGATTCGAACCTGTGACCCTCGGTTTTGTGGCCAGGGTCTCTAACCACTCAACCATGGGGCCTGTCGTGATGTTATATTATTATTATTATGTACTTAGCAAAGCAAAAAAATACGCACATGCTCTATTGTCTCTTTATTTTTACGACCCGATTTTTTTATTCCATTCTTTAAAAAAACGGTCCGACTCCAATCGCCTTCCAACGAAACCGTTAAATCTAAATTCGCACCAGGAAAGGGCCACTATATCCTCAATATATTATGATGGCCCATAATAGCTGCAGGGCGAAGAACGGACGCCGAGTAAGCAGGATCGAGACCAATTTCCCGCTGTCATATTTATTGGCCCTGCAGATGGCTCGGAAACGCTGAGTGCGTTACCGATTGGGCTCTTGTATAAGTAGCCGGAAATGTATGAAACCTATGAGTGTTTTACTAATGGAAAGCACATAAAAATATAAATATCCGACGACATCACATACATTGATTTGAATCCGAGGTAAGTAGCTTAAGCACTTGTGTTACGGATATCATAATCAGAAGTGGTATTACAAATATATACTTAAATATTGGATATTATCAAGCAGACACAGGACAAACACAAGTATACATCACACGAATTTTTGTCCTGGGCGGGGATCGAACCCACACCTCTTGGCGCATGGGGCTGGGTCACTACCGAATGCACCAACGAGCCAGTCAAACATAGTTAGTGTTGACTATGTAAGTTTGTACATACTATGATCCATACTTTGTCTATAAGATCAAAATAATGGTATAAATGAATATATAAATGGTATTTATAGAAATTATAAAAGAATAGAAATAATAATAATATTTTTGAACTGTCTTTTTGTTGAAAGTTTGTACAGCCTAGAATACCACTTTTTGGTTCCATCCACGCGGGTAAAGTTCTTTATAAAACAGCCATTAAATATTTCGTTTCTATTAATACCAAGACAAAGACTAGACGGAAAAAACTAAATCCCAGTGTCCGTCCCTTTCCGTTCTCGAAAGATCTACGTACCAAGATCTTGATTTAGATTCCCTTCTGGAAGAGCCAATTAAAAGTCACAGAGCGAAAGTGCGATAACGCGCATAACGCTAAAATAGCGCGCGCAGATAGCGCTATGTCTGAACGGGCTTTGTGGGGCGCAATTTAAAACGTGGCCTGAAGGACAAACTTACGGAGCTGTGCTCACATCATCTTAGCGTTATGGATTGCTCTTAGTGGTTCGATTGGACCATGGTCTTGGATTTAGCGAGTCTAATTATGTTGAAGCGACTGCCATGAATATCGTAACTGAACAAATCGAATTGTGGTAATACATCCATAGCTTGAATGTATCGAGCTCGTCTGATTTTATTCAACGTTCATAACTTTAACGTTAGCTCTAGCTAACGTTAAAGTTCATAACTTTAACGTTAGCTCTAGCTAACGTTAAAGTTATGTATTTAGATTTGAAAAAGTTTATTAAATTTGGACTAACACTTCTCGCATGTGGACTACGTGGCTTATCATTGACTAGTTTTTATTAAATAACATAAAAAAAAATTTAATGATGAGTAAGTACGATCTCAAATATGTTTACTCGAATTTATGCATCCTACTATCCTATTCATATTACAAATAAGTAAAAAGAAGAGTATCACTTGACATACATTTATGTCATCACGCTATCTACGAAGGGTAGTGAAAGTCCGCATGCGCATTAAATCACATTAAGCCAAAATTACTTGAGTTACGTTAGGTGGGAAATCGTGGAAAAGTAGTTCCGAATGGCTAGCTCGTCGTCTAAATTACAAAAACAAGTACATCGCTAGTCACTCTTTACGACATCCTAGGGGCAAGGACTATACTTTCTACATTATTTTAATATATTAAACTTGCATAAAACACGTAAATTACTTCTACCATTAGAAGTAAGTTAGTTCTTTTCTAATCATGCTTCCGTTTGAAACCGCTCACGTCTGTGACTTAGGAACACACACTGGGAGGCGAGGATTTAGCCTGCAGCTATTGGCAATTATAGCAGCCTATCATACTTCAAAGAGATAGGAGCCGCCGAGATGGGACGTCTTTCACGTGACTCCCGCACGTGTTAATAGACCATGATTAAAGGCTTTGTCAGATTACAAATAATAGACGCGGGATTTGGATAGGACTAAGGGATTTTTGGAGGAATTGAGTTACAAATTACGATGTGGTTGCTTATTTGGCAACGCATCAACAAATACTTATATATACTTACTACTTGTAGTTATTGTAAAAATATTTTAAATATTACGCAGTTTTTCTATGAACATCATCGTCTTCCTAGCTTTTTGTCCCGTACTTAGACTGGGTTCGCTTAAACCATGATCCAGGATTTATCGAGTGGTAAATTACATTGAAGCGACTGCCGATCTGACCTTCGTAACTCTAAAATAGGAGACCAAGACAATTTTGGATCATGGTTACAAATCCAAAGTGGTTTGAATTTGCAGGTTTCATCGCGATGTTTTCCTTCATCGCTGAGCTAGTGGTCTAAATAGACATATAGATTTGAAAAATTTAGAGGCACGTGCTCGGGTTTGAACATGCACCCTGGGTTATGAGGTGCGTGCCCTTACCATTGAGCTACCACCGCTCCCAAGCAGTCTTTCTATAAACACTCAAATGATATACAATCGACAGAAGAGGTATTATTTATTACAATTCAATCAGTTCATTATGAAGCATAGTATTTTAAAAATGTCTATTTCATTAAGACTAGATTCACCTTGTATATAATTCATTGTGTTTACGTTTACGACAAATTTCATGATAACCAATTGAGTAACTAAGGCGAGAAAGACAGAGAAAATAACTCTCTTTCAAACTACTGCTAATCTAATATAAGTTGGAATTTAAGAAATAATTTAAAACGGAATAATAGCAAGAAGGTTTTTTGTCCCTGGATTCACGGTATAAGCTGATTTTACTGACGGTTCAGAATAAAATAAATCAAACTTTAAGTTTTTCCATAATTCTCAGATCTGAGAAATTAATTACACAATAGATATTGACACCTAAATACCTAGGTAAGCATTTAATAAGCGACACGTTTTAAGCTGATCAGAAACTAGCAAGAATTCAATTTAGCCAGATTGTAGAATTTCTAGTTCAGTTACAAATTCTTACACTTTACTGTTGCTGCGGTAACTGAACATCAAGTGATTGAATAAGGCTACTATTAGCTAGGAATCTTTGATCTGAAAGCCGGATATATTGAGCTCATGACTTGGTATATAGTCTTATTAAATTTACTAAATTCTGTGGCTTTGTAGTAATTTGGGTGATAAATACCAGAACACAGCGAAACCAAATTGTATCCAAAGAATTTGATATGGTGAATATTTTAAACAATAGGGATGTTGACACTATGTAGGTAGGTATATTAAATTTTGTAGTATCGTAGTATTTTGTAAAATCTTGTTAATTTCAATTATAATGACTCTATGATTTAAAATTTTACAAAAATTGCTTAATATTTAGTCAGTTGACTATACGAACTTATGACGTCATAAACTGACAAGCCCATATAAAATCAATGAAGTGATGCGTTTTGACAGCTTTTTGATAAGCTCGATGGCGCATTTGGTAGTGACTCTGCCCCATGCGCCAAGAGCTGTGGGTTCGATCCTCACCCAGGTAAAATATTCGTATGATGACTACTTGTGTTTGTTCTGTGTCTGGATGTTAATATTGAATATTTAAGTATATGTTTGTAATACCATTGTTGTTTCATTGTCTGTTTCTCTATCCGTAACACAAGTGCTTAAGCTACTTCACTCGGAGTTAGATCAATGTATGTGATGTAGTCTGATATTTAAAAAAATGAAGTATCTTAATTGACTTGTCAGTCAACATAATTCCGACATATGTTTGAAAAATGGTTGATTGTTAATTAGACCGGGTTTAATTATACCAACTTTTTACAACAAAGCCGTACGTTTTCAAAACATTTGCTCCCCGCCGGCAAGGATCAAGTAAAACAATTCACAAACATAGTTTCCTCAAACATCCACGTGATGATTTCAAACAGCTACAAACTGCCAGCTTACATTGTTGACTGAAAGTTGAAGGTCTATGTATGAAGTGAGCAGATTAAATAACTTTATGAGTAAAGTTATAAAACTTTTCTGAAATTATAACAAAACATATTTTACTTATAATGTTTTATACTGCGTTAAATTTTTCTTTAAGTCAAAAAAACAATAAGCTTCCTAAGCCAGATTTTGCCAAAAATCGAATTGGGTTAGTTGGGAAATTATGAAAACGTAATGACAAGTGGCTAGCTCGTCGCCTACATAATTCCAAACCCAATACCCAATAAACAATCTTGGCTTCTTGCGTCATGCTAGACAGGGAACACAGTTGATTCATCCTATTTTGAGTAGCGATGCCGATTTTCTAGGTCAACTATCGATAGCGAAACTATCGATAGTTGACCTAGAAAATCAGTTAGAATATCGATAGGACTAAATTTATCGATACGATAGTTTAAAACTATCGATACTATCGATAGTTTTTTATTTACGAGGAACAATACTATCGATACTATTGATATGACGTCAACTATCGATAGACTATCGATAGTCGACTATCGATCGACATCACTAATTTTGAGTCTCATCTGTGACCGCCATTATGCCCTGATGTAATTACTAAAATCGTAATCAAAATCAAACATCTGTGTTTCGCAAATTAACTCGTAAATAATTCAACAGGTACAAATTATGATATTGCATTTGTTTTAAGAATAACATCAAAGCCGGGTCATAGACGGGCACCTCGCAATTTGCAAATCCCAAAATAAGTAATCGCTTAATTTAAGTTTGGGAGATACGTGACTTTTTCGCACTTCTCTCATCGCTCAGAACTTTTTGCTAAGTAAAGCAATTTGGAGAGGACAAGTTGCAATCTTAAAAAACATTTGTTACAACTAAAAAGAGACGTGTGATTCCTATTCCTAGATTTGTCGAGTGTAACAAAGTATGGCATCGGTTGGTATATTTTGAAGTATATTATGTAAATCTGATTCATTTTATTTATTATTTGGACACCATCTATTTTTATAAAGATCCTGGGTATCTTTAACGTCTGGAGTATCGATATACTAGAACCCTGATGGGTCGCTATTATTACGTCACAAACATTAACAGAATTCGTGATCAGTGATATTTTTTGCTTGCACCTAATGATCGTCAAGGCGTCATACTGAGCACTCTTGGGACAAGTCCAGAGTGATTTGGGGTACCTATGGAGGTATTGTCAGGCTACAATAACTTCAGCGACCAAGTATGTTTTACATACGAAGCTTCCCAACCTTATAAAATAAGATCTTACTTACATACATTCCATATCATCATGCCGTATCGAAATCGCCGAAGGGGTAGGCAGAGTCAAAGAGGCAGCTAGTCCCCTTAACCACATTCAGCCAAAAATTACAACTAAAAAGAAAATCTTGTTGTTGTTATTGTAATAATTAAACACACCACTCATCTTTCGAAATATATAAAGATCTAAAACTGTAACTTATCTTAACAGATTTAATAACAAAATTTTAAAGCAATTTATGAAAGTAATGATGTCAGATAAAAGCAACACTGAATTTTGTTAATTTCGCTAACAACTTATCGCATGTGAAGAGATAACTTTGTTGTAGAATCTAATTCAAAGTAGGATTCAGACTCGATTTAAGTAATTGCTTGAGTACTCCAAATGTTTTTAAAAGTTGGAAATGTTGTAAAGAATGTAATTTAACGAAAGTTAAGAAAATAAATTAAATGTGATTACTTACACAAAGAAAGTTACATCAAAGTACTAAATAAAGAAGAAATAACATATAAAGTATAGAGTAAGAATCATAATAAATACTTTAAAGGTTAAGGGCATGCGCTTTAATTTGTGGCGCGTTAGTTAAAAACCGAGCACACATCTTAACGATTATAGTAAATCTAAGATCCTTATATACATTTCGAATGCTTTTCCAAGATACTTCGAAGAAGCTTGCACATTTAAACAACTGCGGTTATGTAATCAAGATCAAATTCGACTAATTACCCAATTTATCGGTTATAGATGTCAAATAGCAGTCGCTTCGCCCAATCTAGTTTCATAGTCCAAGCGGAATCCGACTAAGAACTGGTTTAAGTAATGACTACATTATACTGTCACTAATCCCTCCCAAGATCTACGCTGAAAGAGCTTCCACATTCCTCAAAGCTATGTATTCCAGTACATGCGAGTATCTTCCTTAAATTAAATTATATACTTAATTGTTTCTTATACTCCAATTACGTAAATTAATTTCACGACCTCCTGCCCCTTAACTAATTTAGATAACTCCTTCATCCTCATCTGTCGGAACACCTGTAAGCCTTCTTATTGCCTTCATTTGCCTCGAATTACGGCATACGTATTGTGCAAGGCAAATTAACCTCGCTCCAACTAATCTTGTAAGAGCGGATTCAAATCCGATGATCCCGCGGGAGCCAATCAAAAGTCCGGATCGGAACTAACTAATGTTTTCGAAGAGGAAGATGCGGATGTCTTTGGGGATTTGCGGAACTTCTGTTTAGAGGTTGAGTGTGATGGATTTTTCGTAGTAAACTAAACGAAACATGTATTGTGTGCGGGTAATGTGACGTCATACTACTTACAAGCCGTGATGGAGAGTATTATCAATAATGCATAGAATCATTTCATATCATTGTGCATAAGTTTTAACGCTGAAATTTAATTTATAAAAAATATTGACTTTTAGCTGTGCCCGTGGTTTCACCCGCGTTAAGTTAATGGCTAATTTAAGTGTCGTATCGTTTTGTTATATAGCCTATTAGCCTTCCTCGATAAACTATTCAATACAAAAATCTATAGGATATTAATAGGTGAAATAAAAACTTTGCACCTCTTTTTACGCAAATTGCGTGGACGAAGGAGTATGAAATTTCGCACACATTTTAGTTTATATATAGAAAGAGTGCAGATTGCAAATATATTTTTTGAAATAAAATTATGCTTAAGAAATATATTAAATAAAAAAATTTAAACGAATTTTGGTCGAATTTCGACCACTGAGCGACCACTAGTATAGATAATTCGGACGCATATTTTTGGTAGCGGGGACTACATAATGCACTGGCGCCCCCTAAAAATAGGATGTTAGAAGAATAGGAAATTCATAACACGGTCCGGTCGCGTGCCGTCGCGTCTCGCCGCAGGATCGTCTGTGCGCTAATTGGCGTTCGTTAGATGACGTTGTTTGGCCACGGCTGGGAGCTCGCAAACATAGAAGGGGACAAAATGATCGGATGCTACTCTAAGTAATAGTAACTTTGGAATTGGTGTGTTTGTTTCTAATGCCGCTTATTATTTTTGTTTAATAATATAAATGGACCATCGACTGGCTCGATGGCGCATTTGGTAGTGACCCTATCTTATGCGCTAAGAGTTGTGGGTTCGATCCTCACCCAGGACAAACATTCATGTGATGAATACTTGTCTTTCTTCTATGTCTGGTATATAATATCCAAATATATCCAAAACACAATTTAAGTATATATTTGTAATACTACTGTTATTTCTGATATCCGTAACACAAGTGCTTAAGCTACTTACCTCGGATGCAGATCAATGAATGTAATGTAGTGTGATATTTATTAATATAAATATTATTTATTATTAAAAGGTAAGCTGATGTCGTTTAGGCCAAAGTGATTTTTTATGTGAAAACGAGCATTTGCCTGCGACTCTTTCCGCATGCAATTCAGTAAGTTGCATAAAGACTCTATGGTTAATTTCGCGAGTATTATTTTTTCTGGATAAAAAGTACTCTATGTCCTTTCACCGGATCCAATTGTGAAGCGTGTTAAATTTTATCGCGATCAATTTGAGCGAACATATAGATAGACAGATAGACTGAGTCACTTTCATGTTAATAATATTAGACTTTGACAGCCTCAATTGACTGCCTCGTTGGTCTAGTGGTAGCATGCGCCGCCTAAGGACCAAGAGGTCCCGGGTTTAAATCACGGGTCGGGCCAAAAAAAATGTGGCCGGTTATTTCAATATCCAAATTATTCAGTAACAGCCCGGAGTCAGGAAGTTGGTCGCCGTAACGGATATCGGTTAGGAGGACATTCATATTAGTGGGCCTTGGTTACTTGTACCAATATTTTTTGACCAACCAAACTCGATTATTTACAGCAGAATGTGCTTATGAGAGTATGTTGCCCTCTTGGACTCTGCCTACCCCTTCGGGGATTACAGGCGTGAAGCATGTTCCTATTGGTACCTATTTTTAATTCATAGGAACATATCGCACTGATAGTAATAGCCATACCACTTTACGATAGAAGTGAGTTAGTGTCGACTGAACCTCAGATATTGTCAGTCGCTAATTGGCGTTAGTTAGAAGAGATTGTTTACCGACGGAGAGGACTGAGGGTTGCGCAAACATTGGACGGGACGGAATGAACGGATTGGACTTGAAATTATAGCAGTTTGGACTAGGTATCACTATGTCTAATTAAATTAAATTAAACAAGTTATTTAAATAAGTAGATTTTCCATACTGACACACCAATTCTCTAGTCCCAAACTAAGCTTGTGTTTGTGCTATGGATACGAGGTGAATGGATAAACATATATATATATTTTGACTGGCTCGATGGCTCATTCGGTAGTGACCCTGCCCCATGCGCCAAAGAGTTGTGGGTTCGATCCCCACCCAGACAGACATTCGTATGATGAATACTTGTGTTTATTCTAGACTGGCTCGTTGGTCGAGTGGTCAGAGACCCTGGCCACGAAACCAAGGGTCGAGGGTTCGAATCCCGCTAGGGGCAAATATTTCGTGTGATGAACATGGATATTTGTACTCGAGTCATGGATGTTTATGAACGTATTTAAGTATGTCTATCCATTCACCTAGTATCCATAGCACAAGCTTATAAGCTTAGTTTGGGACTAAGGAATTGGTGTGTCAGTCTGAAGAATTTATTTATTTATTATTTAATATTGAATATTTAAGTAGATATATATTTGTAATACCACTGTTGATTTTGATATCCGTAACACAAGTGCATACGCTACTTACCTCGGAGTCAGATCAATGCATGGGATGTAGTCTGAAATTTATTATTATTATTTATTTATATGTTTATAAACATCCATAACCACAGATGTTTACAAGTATAAAATTATTAAAAAAATTACCAGGCAATATAATTGAACTGCCTATGCATAGACATATTAAAGAGCATCTTATGAGAAAGGCTTATTATACCATAGAAGATTTTTTAAGGGACAAATATTTGTAATTGCTATTATACATATTTACTATTTTTTTATTTGTATAGCATTGTAGCTTAAGAATATTATATTTTTATTGATACCTATTGTGAATTTGGCGATGAAAAGAGTAACTATCGAGTTTCTTGCCGGTTCTTATCGGTATTTCTGAATCCGGTGGTAAATTTTCATTTTCATTTGTATGTACTGACGATTTATAAGTGCTTATTTAAGCCTACGTAAATAAAGATAATTTCTTATCATTTCATTTCATCCATGCCTCGAGTACAAATTTCCTGTTTTCATCACACGAAACAATAAGTTACCATACTCATCATAGAAGTGACATAGTCTCGTCTAAGCCACATATTGTTACTCAGTTAATTGGTGTTCGTTAGGAAACGGCAGCCAACAATACTGCCGGCAAACATCGCAGAGGACGGAACGTTCGAATTTGACTTTAAATAATATAGTTTAGACTTGGCTTATACAAAAAGAAAGAAAGAAATATAGTTTATTCAGAACATGTAGAATTATAAATAAATACTTTTTACAACTAATAAGAATGAAATAAGCCAGTGGCATGTTCGCAATGCTTTCAAACGTTCTAAAAAGTTATTGGTATTGAAAGATTCATTTAGATCTTTGTGTCGAAGTCCGGTTGATTGTTCAATTGTTCATTGTTCAATGGAAATAAAGGTGCTTTGTAGGTACCAACTTATAAACAAAGAAGGAACCCACGCTATTACTACAGCGTGAAGCCACCCTTATGAGTAAGATTTTTGGAGCGCATTTGGTGTCCTTATGTCAATGTGTGCAGTTAGTTGCGTGTCAAGTTGGAGCTACGTAGATGCCTAAACGTTTAGCTAGTGGCGCGGAGTCCTACTTTTATTACTAGTCCGTGTTCGTAGTTAGTATTTGTCACCTAAGCACTTGTCGACAGATATTGTTATTTATTTTGCCGTCAAGAATATACCAAAGATATCTTGGATAATATAATTCAGATTGACTACAATAGTATGAATATGCAAATGAGAATATTCAAATAAAAATGAGTGACAAAAATTCCAAACTCATTCTTGGTATGGTAGAATAAAGTACCAACCATTTCTGGTATAACGTAAAAGTCAAATATTAATGTAATGGGTTTGTGATTGTGTAGGCGAAAAGCTAGAGAGCTGTCATTACCTTCCTATATTCCACCTCGTTCGACTTAATTTTATTATTGGTTAAAAACGGTTAAATAACATTGTTGCTCCTTGAATTATGCCCACCCCTTCGGGGATTGCAGACTTGTTAGTCTGTATATGTATGTTATTGAATCAGCTTGACATGCATACACACCGCACGCAGCATGTCTGAGCCTTATGGGTCTAATTGGGGTTCGTTAGTTGACCATTGTTTGTCAACTGCCAATGCTGAGGCGCTAGCCACGTGTAGCGAACAAGGCTATGTTTACGATTGGATATTGAGCTTTGGGATCTCAGTAGCTATAATAATAATAAATAAATAAATATCTGACAACATCACATACATTATTCTGACTCCGAGGTAAGTAGCTTAAGCACTTGTGTTACAGATATCAAAAAATATTGGATATTAACACTCAGACACAGAACAAACACAAGTATTCATCATACGAATTTTTGTCCTGGGTGGGGATCGAACCCACAACTCTTGGCGCATGGGGCAGGGTCACTACCGAATGCGCCATCGAGCCAGTTAAATGTATAATGTATAAATGTATAAATATAATAATATAATAAATGTATAAATATAAATGTATAATGTCGGCTCACATGAGAAGGGTGTCGATTCTAATTCAGGCAAGCACTTCTGGATTTTCAAAAATGTTAATACGGATCTATGCTACTGATTAGATGGTGAAGGCAAATATCGCGGGAAAACTTGTGTAACCAAAAGACAATCATGTAGTTTGTTCAAAGACAATTGTGTCACAACAATCTGTTCAAATGTAGGCAGGATTTTTATGTGAATGAGAATTCACATTATAATCCTACCTATATAATACATGAATAAGACTTTGTGTGTGGTTCGGTGTCACAAAAACCGTGTTTTCATGTTTTCATGTCCGTTAAGAACTATTCCAAATTTTGTATATAAATCTATGCGTAAACTATAAAATCACTAGTAATCCATATTTGGTCGTTCATTTACAGGTTCTTGCCCAATATACAACTAAACATTCAGTGACAATATTGATACGACCCCCCGTCCAATCATTTGCGTCCATCCATTATTCCAACTGCAATTCATACGTGACCAACGTTTCCAAAACTTACAAAACCTTTCCCAACCTTATTCATCCTCCATATTTGTATGTCACTACTTCATTTATCTCTGTCGTATCTATATGACAGATAGTTCTGTCCTCCTCACACGTAGAACAAACACAACGCTCTACTGAACTAATCAAACAAGGAGAGGTTTATAGAGCCGCGTTACTGTTCGTTTGGCGGTTACCAGAACAGTTATTATCTCCTGAAATATGGATCTTAAATCAAAGTATATAGAGTCGGATTTAAGGTGAATGATATTGCAAGTTATTGGTATAAGAGAATTTATATATTCAGCTCTCCATTAATTCTTAGGCGGAATATGTTGGGAAATCAATTTCATTATGTATCGGTATGTTGAGCTTCCTCATACGGCTGTACGTTATGAGACAGGAAGCAATAAGCATAAGGGTATATCAAAGTTACAATATAATAGCTTGTTAATAAAGTTATGACAATATTAATCT
The DNA here is from genome assembly GCA_951394215.1 of Glyphodes perspectalis. Taxonomy (NCBI): domain Eukaryota; kingdom Metazoa; phylum Arthropoda; class Insecta; order Lepidoptera; family Crambidae; genus Glyphodes; species Glyphodes perspectalis. Next base: position 3,934,117 of record OX596210.1, on the reverse strand, counting down.
CAAAGACAGACTTGATAATATATGTGAGTTAGCTAGGTAGATTATTATTGATCTCAACATTCAGAGCATGGTTAAAGGTTTATCGTTATAAATCTGACAAGGCCTACCACGACCAGATTGGTCGTGTGTTAACAGAAGGTGATGTTAGGAGTCATAAAAATCGTAGAGCTTATATGAAAAGTACCATGAATGTTGAAGAAGCAAGTAAGGTGAGTAAGGATCGTGCCATATGGCGTTCAATTCTCTCTGCCTAACCCGCTAGGGAAGTGGTGTGAAATTTAGTTAGTTAATTAATTTGAGAAGACATACCATTAAATATTAATTCAGTATTTAAACATCTAGCAGGAACAAATTATCTATTCTATTATATATCCATTTTCCAATTCATCCATACTTACAAACTTTGAGAACTTCACAGTGAAACTAGTTAATTTTATTCGAAATACACGTATAAATCTATGTTCATACATACATACATATCATCACCCCCGCTATCCCCGAAGGGGTAGGCAAAGTCAAAGGGGCACATAGCCCCTTTAAGCATATTCAGCCAATGTAGTAAAGCAATGTACATAAGCTTAATTACATTTATTATCATAGTAAAATAATAAATCTTCCTTAATTAAACAGTGAAGTTACTTCCAAACCTGGTGAAGTTGGTTAGCAATTTCGCTGAGTAGGCCACCAAGTTGCAATGACGTCGCCATACAGCTTGATTCAATAACAAAATTAATTATTTCACAACGAAGTTGCGTGCACTAACTATTATATCGTCTAGTTACGCCACAGAAAGGTTACCGCACCATATCGTGAGCAGTTGCCAAAATGTTAATTACTGAATTAATATGACAGTGTCTTTGGTTTGTAGATATATGTATATAGATGTAGTTATGTATGTATATTTATTAAGCTTACTATTTTATTATGGATACGTTAGCGTTGAACTTGAGGTTGGTGAATAATAAATTGTTCAGCCTAGCATACCAAATTCCTTGTCAAACTATGCAACTTAAGAGCACATAGTTTGGTATAAAAGTCCAAGTTGCGTTCATTGTACAAATAATGCTGCAATTTTTTTTTAAATAGTGAGTGATAACGATTAGAGATGTTTATCCTTAAACCTTGTTCTAATAATATGATCATTTTAAATAGATGGCCGCATAAAAGTACAAAAAGACATCCCCAATTATATGATGTTGTTCACTTTTGTGTCAATCAACTGTAAGATAAAATTTTATAAAAACAAAATACATTGAAAGCGCCACTGTAGCCGTAGGTACCTCCAACGTAATTTAATATTTATCGTTCCAATAAACTAAATTAACCGGCGATCGGTCCATAGGCGTATTTCGCGGTTCATTTCCCACCGAAATTACCGAAAGCAGATCCCGGCCAGGCCCATCGATATGTTACGCGTTTGACATCCAGCAGAGATAGTCCCGCAATTTATGAGATGATAACAGTAGCTGTTCCTCTAATGGATTACCCGCATTAGCTGAGGGAAAGGGAATTTTATTTTCCTTTTAAGGAAGACAGGTTAATTCGAATCTTTTGATAGCTGCAGGATATAAGCAAAACCTTTCCGGACATAACATGTCTTTGAAAAATATTGTGCCACCAAAAACCAATCGTGATTACATGATGATTATTAAGAATCACAATGATATAGAAACTAATAAACACATTTCAGCCAAACTTAGCTAGCTAGCTAGCTTCTTCTACTCCAATCCAAAATAATTTGTGGTAGTCAAAGAAGGTGAGCGGTGGTAGCTCAATGGTAAGTACACGCGCCTCCTAACCGAGGAGTGCGAGTTCAAACCCGGGCATGTACCTTAGGATTATTTCAAATCTATGTCCGTATTTATATCACTAGCTCGGCGGTGAGGGAAAACATCGTGATAAAACCTGCAAATTCAAACCACTTTGGATTTGTAACCATGATCCAAAAATTGTCTGATTCCCCTATCTTAGGGTTACAAAGGCCAGATCGGCAGTTGCTTTAATGTAATTACCAGACTTGCTAAATCCTGAATCATGGTCTAAGCGGACCCCGTCTAAGTACGAGACATAACGCAAGGAAGATGATCAAAAAATTTAATTCGAGATCCCGGTTAAGATATTCTATGAAATCAGGGGCAAATGCATGACGGAGCTAAGTCGTATGGTTCATCGTGGCGTGGTCTTAGCACCCTAAATCATAATAATATAATGTCCCTACTCCTAACCGATATCGGTCAAGGCGGCCAATCTCAACGAGGATAAGCTATCTGCGCAGGAGATATTATAGTGCACAAGTGTGTGCGCCAACGAAGGTGCAATCTCTATTCCTTCGCTCTCATAGTCCGGTGAGACGGCAAATTGACATGACCGGTGAGAATTCAGGTGCAGGACCATCGGTTTAACGTGCTTTTCGAGGCACTGGGGTAGATTAAACCACCAATTTCCTGCCTCCGGACTGAGTTAGTAAGTAATTTCAATATCAAAATAACCAGCCACAAATTTTTGGCCCGACCCGGGATTTGAAGTCCTTAGGCGGCGCATGCTACCATTAGACCAACGAGGCAGTCAATTATACACTCACATACAGTAGGTTTACTCTACTGTTGCCTGTGGTGTATGACAAAGGAACGATGATAGCTTTGCATCTATCCAGCATTTATATTATCTATACTTATAATAAATCTGTAGAGAGGTCAATTCTGTACATTAAATATATTTTCAAAATAACTATCAGGTGATTAGCGATCGATACTGATGCCAAAAATGCAATCAGAAAATTTTTGTCTGTCTGTCTGTCTGTCTGTCTGTCTGTCTGTATGTTCCTTATAGAAACAAAAACTACTCGACGGAATTTAACGAAACTTGGTACAATTATTCTTCATACTCCTGGACAGGTTATAGTATACTTTTCATGATGCTACAATCAATAGGAGCAGAGTAGTGATGGGCAATGTTGGGAAAACGGGAGAAGTTACTCAATTTTTTAAGCTTCCGTCGCGTGTGCAGCCTTAATGGTTAAAGTTACATAGAAATCATGTATGACGGAAATAGTCTTTATAATATTAACCATATAGGCGGGTGACACCGCTGGCACAGCTAGTACATAATAATATTCCGTCGTTCAGCAGTGAAAACTTCGCAAGTCACATTTGCTTATTTTACTTACTCTTTTTATATTTTTTTTTGTAAGTCACATCAGATTTATTTAGCCACAAGACATTTGAATTCTTTCCATTATGTACATTGATTATAATAATTCTTAAAAAAAATTACAATAAACAGTAGATAGTATTCCGATCAAAACAATTTTTTTCAGGAAACAGCTTTTCCTTCCCTCTGTAAAATTTTGTCATAAGCACTTACGATTTTTCCACTGCCGAACGACGATTTGTATTCTGCCTGATGAAACCTAACAATTGAAGACAGGGACGTCGAATTATTTTCCTGCAATAAGGCCATAATCTTGTTAGCTTCATCACTGATTGGTATATAACACGTTTGTCAGTCGAGATAGTCTCACAATTTACGAAATGATAACAGTAGCTCTTCTCCTAATGGATTGCTCGCATTAGCGCAAAGGAAGGGAAATTTTATTTTCCCCAAAGGGAAGACAGGTTAATTTTGAATCTTTTGAAAGCACTCGGTGTGTTTTAAAAATTCATTTTCGTCCCGAGTCTCGCTAACAGAAAGCGGTCATTTGGCAAATGTAGGTAGCGTGTACTTTTACTATTGTGTTTTAAATAAGTGGGTGCTTAGTCGGAAATAGACGGAGCTTTTATTTGAAAGAAGCAAGATGGATGGCGATGTACTTCTAAATGGACCATTTGACAAAGAGCTATTTTTCCCCCCAGCTGGTTTGGTCGATGCTCGAAATTTAAACTTTCACTCGGGTATATTTAATTGAAAATACCTGAATCTGGTGTTCTTACAACCTATCGATAAATTGCCTTATTTTTCGTTTTGGATTTTCAGAGTCAGGTTTGTCTCCAACAGTGGTACGAGCGTAACATCATGAGTAATTGTTTAATAAAGTATCGATTGAAATAGATTATTCTGTTATTGACGGGTTTGTGATTAATATTTAAGAATAATTACATTTGATTTATTTTAAAAAAATTAAAGACTGTTTTTCTGCACGTTTGTCGATAACAGATCAATATTGATGCAGCTTACAAAAAATCATCTTTATTTAAAAATAATACTTTATCACCAAATCTCTGGATTTCATTTCAATACCATAAGAAAATCGTTTTCCATTTCATAGGCGGTTACGCCTTCAATTTCGATTCTCTACAGCAGGTAAAAAAAAACAGCATGCGTAGGAGTTAATGAACAGTAAATAATTTGAATAGAACCGTCTGATGCGCCGCGCGGGGCGGTGCGTACTCATACTAGCTAATCACGTTAGAGACGCATTCGCTCCAAAACGTCCCCGTGCGAAATAGGGAAGAGACAGAGTCGATATCGATATCCAAAAAATATGTATTTTTTATTACTTTTCTATAAAAAAAAATATTTTTTCTTCATCCCTATTCTTATTTGAATATCGATGGCCGATGATCCTTGCCTAATAGACGAAAGAGGTTATTTATATAATTTTAAAAAAGCAATGAAATATTGACTACCTTCGAGTGTCTCGATGGCGCATTCAGTAGTGACCCTGTCCTATGCGCCTAGAGTAAGAGACACGATTACAAGTTAGGACAAACATGCGTATGAAGAGTATTTGTATCTGTGCTGTATCTGGGTAAAATTTAAGTTTGTATTTATGAGATTAAAATGGATTTTGATATCCCTAAGTAGGTACTTAGGGATATCCAAATCCATAAGTAGGTACTTAAGATATTTATCGTCCCGTTTCTAGCCTGGATTCGCTTAGGCTATTATCCTAGACTTAATGATTGTCGCTATATTATAAAACCTACATTTTATTTAATCACCGCAACGTTCCCAGCTTAATAGCGTAATTACTTTTCACTCAGTCTAGCTATCGATAAAATTGCCCCATCCCTAATTCGGTTCAGGTGGTCGTAAATTCCCTCGCGTAGTGATGCGAAGCGTTGTTTGTTTTGAATCAAACCGATACTAGAAATTTGTACTCGACGTGATATTATGTTTATTAACTCATGATAATATTAAGTGTAGCAGTTAACTGTGGAGTGTTGTTACAATACTCCAGGGAAAACTCCAGTCGAATTCGGGACAATTCCACAATTTAATTCTGTTATATTGCATTTTTTTATTGTATTATACCGACGTATGGTTAAAGTAACTGTATTAAATACCTATTATAAAACATGGTGATGGTCAAATTCATAAATTTTAAGAATAAAATTAAATAAAACTGAAATGCCATAGATAAAAACCTTGAAAATCTAAACCAATTTTGCTTAATTAATATAATCTAAACTAATATTATAAAGAGAAAGGATTTGATTGACAGGCCCGTTTGTCGAGTGGTCAGAGACCCCGGCCACAAAACCAAGAGTCGTGCGTTCGAATCCCGTTAGGGGCAAATGATTCGTGTGATGAACATGGACATTTGTACTCGAGTCATGGATGTTTATAAACGTATTTAAGTATGTCTATCCGTTCACCTAGTATCTATAGCACAAGCATATAAGCTTAGTTCGGAACTAGAGAATTAGTGTCAGTCTGAAAAAAAAAGATTTTTTGTTTGTTTGCATTGAACAAGCTCCGTAACAACTGGACCGATTTGAAAAACCAATAGAAAGCTACTGTATCAGTGAGTACCTCACGTAGGCTATATTTTATTCCCGTATTCCAACGGAAACGAGAACTTCGCCAGTGAAACCGCGGAGCGCTGCTAGTTGTAGTAAGAATCTCGTACTTTAAGTAACATTGTCATAAAACTGCTAACAACTGAGGTATACTATGTATACCTACAATTCGATTAACAATTGTAATAAGATCTTTTATTTAAACTGCAATTTGTTACGTCAAGTAACAATTCTTTACATACACATACACAACATCACGCCCATAATCCCCGAAGGGGTAGGCAGAGTCAAAGGGGCAGCATGCCCATTCAACCACATTGGGCATGCTGCCTCTTTGACTTTGACAATTCTTTGTTGCAAAATTAACACTAAAGCTAAACATACCAAAACAGATTTTTCCTCAACCTCGCACACATGCGCACAAAATAAAGACTCTTTATTTAGAGGCAGAAAAATAAAACTTAAGCCCTCAAGTTTTAGGTCAAGACTTGGGAACTCTCCAGCGCGCCCGGGTGAACTTGGCCTGTCAGAATGCTGGATGGTTCGCGGTAACAAGCTTCACTCACTCATTCACCGGGTACTTACACCGGTGAACGTAAGTACAGTTATTATAGTGCAGTTATTAACATTTCAACTTTAGTATTATTATTCAAGTGGTTTACTAAAGTTTTGTGAATAAAACTGTGCTAAAAGGTGAGGTTAGTTATGACCGTACTGTAAAAACGACATTATAGCTTTAAAAAAAAGCTTGTTCAAGCTTAATAATTTTAAATTATTCGTAAAAAAATATATTAAAATCCGATTTTGCAATAAAAACTAGGATAAGAATAAATAAATAGTCTAATCAGGTAAAATATTTCCAGCGAAGCATTCGACATCACGCGCATAATCCCCGAAGGGGTAGGCAGAGTCAAAGGGGCAGCAGGTACCTTTAACCACATTCAGCCAAAAACAAAACTGGTAACGTAACATACATACATACATAATGTGACGCCTTTATCGTAACGTAACAACTACCTGTATTTAATCAAACTACCCATAATTCGTACAAAATTACTAGTTATTCAAATGAAATTCACATGCAAAAGCTAGAAACCAGATGTATTCTGCAGTCTAAACCTCAAAACGTTTACACACATTCCGGAGCAGTTAAAATCTAACGGTAAAACCTACAAATCTAGAACTCAAACATAATTTGGTGCGCAAACCGAACGAGCGGTCTCCGTAAGAGTTGGGTAAGTATCAAACTGTAAGTCGATTCGGCAGACAAACACTATTTGTCTTCAGACAACCTGATGCGACTCCACTGGACTGTTTGCGCAGACGCCGAATTAGATAATGTACTTGTATTTGCGGATATGTTGAAGAACTGGGTAGTTGTAACGTAATACTCGTTTATATGTTCAAAATAAAAAAATCGAAATTGCTTTATTGGTTACTATTTATTTGTTACAATGGTTGTAAGTTTCCAGTGAAGTATTACGCTTGTGTTAAGAGACTCCCGCTCTTCCTCGAGATACATTACAATACGATACAAACCAATAAGCGTTATGATTATATTACATTAACATAAAGTAAGACTAACTATAAAATACAGTTTTTTTATACTGTTTTAGTAGCAAATCAAGCTTCTATTGGTGATATAGATATTGGAAGTTCGATCAATGAACAAGTTTATTATTTAGACAATATAACAGTTAATTAAATTTAGTTTTAATAAATGAAACCTCAAACATAGTTAAAGTGAAAAAAGCTTACATTTACATTAGTTTACAGACATTATGAACTACTAAACTTAAACCTTAATTTAACTATTGGCCGCATGGCCGAAAAAAAAATTTTTTTTTCATTAAAAAAATGTTGTTGAACATTTTGGTAGAATCCTTTACGTGTTTTATTATGTCACATATATTACAGCAATAAGTCCACATTCTCAAATATAATAATTCTTTTACCTCAACAATAATATAATAATATGACATTTATTGTAAGCTTTTAAATTGTAATATATTTTATGTAAAAAATGCAAATTTTTCTTTTAATTTTCTTATAAAAAATCTCAACTCCGAGCAATACTGAACTGTTTTGTCTGTACTCACTAGACCAAAAAATCAAAACAACGACATAAACTCGGAACAAAAACATCTGAAATGTCACTTGCGTTAGCAAGATCTTTTGAATAAAGTCCTCCGTTTGCAAACTATTTTAAAATATTACCCGGCTCGAAGCGAATCTGTTTTTCTACCGAAATTCCGTACCCCGTCCGACGGTTTGACGTTTCGCCAGATACCAGCTGAAATTTACGACCTGATAAAACATCGCCAAGTTACTTTGACCCCACACAACAAACTGGATCATTCTGTTTGCCGCTGCGGAGGCGAGCGATGCTGAGGCGAGGGGGGTCAGCTAAGGCTGGTCATTGTATAAAACTTGTCTGCCAAATGGATTACCCCGATTAAGTATGAGCGACCTCCAGCCCGTATTGGTTGACGCATGATTAGCTGGAAGCCTAGATTAGATTTCATGGCAGAGGCAATCGATTTTGCTTAAAATTCACTTTATTAAATTTTGGCAGCTGTAGGTACTACAGTAATAAATCAAACGCTGGCTTATTTAATACTAGCTGCGCCTGTGGTTTCACTCGCGTTTATGGTTAATGTAACCCTATAGCCTTCCATGACAATTTAACTCCGCAGTTTCACTCGTGTTTATGGTTAATATTAGCCTTAGAATCTAAAACTAGGATCGTGCCATATGGCGTTCGGTTCTCTCTGCCTACCCCGCTAGGGAAGTGGCGTGAAGTTTAGAATCTACTGGTCCGAATTTAAAAATACTTTTACTTTACTACTTTCGGACCAGTAGATTCTCAGATTAGCGCGTTCCAATAAACAAACTCTTTAGCTTTATATTAATAAGTACAGATTCTATATATGTATAGATATATTTTTATACACAATATTTTAAACTTTTAACGGGCTGAACTTTTTTGACTTTTATATAGGAATAGTGCTATATATATATATATATATATATATATATATAAAGATTGTAGGATGTAGTATATATAGTATATATGATAGCACTATTCCTTAAGGGATAATGGGCGTGATGTTATGGGTGTGTGTGTGTGTGTAGCTAAAATTTTTATGTAACGTCTAATTTCAATGTCATTAGAGTTAAAGTGGGACCTTATACCAAGAAGTAACCTATTGTGAATTGAGAATTCTGTTGAAGTCAACAATGTGTTTATTGGACTACCTAATAGTTGTTTATAAGAAGATTTCTTTTCATTAATAACTATTTGTCCCAATGCTTTGATTGAACTTACACTCCTTACGAACCGATGTTTTATTTTAATTAACGCTAGCCGGGCTTAATTAAAAATTAATTATAAAATACATTATTTTTAACTTAACAAGAAAAACAAGGTCAGTATTTCCTTTAGCAGACAATTATGTTTTAACAACGTTTTAGCTGTGCTCGCTAAATATAACTCACATACGAATTTAATGAAAGAAATATGGCTAACGGGAGGTCCATTTATTTTGGTTTAAAAAAAACTGGCTAGGGTTGAGTCGTGCGTTAAATGTAGGGTTCCCTATAAACACAAACTAATTTTTATATATACCTAATGGTTTTAATTTCAATGACATTTCTCTATAGGTACAGTATTTTCTGTTTTAGATAAATATTGCTTTACTAACTGTTTGATAAATATTGCCCTTCAAATTGTGTCTTCTGTCAATATAGAAAAGCTTACAAACAATTTAAAACATATCAATAATGTTCATAACATATTAATAACTGCGATTCCAGAATATTTATTTTATCTTTTTCATAATATTTCTACGTAGTTATGAAAATTCTGATTTCTTGGTCTGCTGCAATCGTATCTGCTCCGAAATTAATGGTTCTGTAACAGTAGGGTCCATATTTTCGGAGGCTCACGGACCCCCAACGCGTAGCCCCGAGACTGGGTCGCCATCAAACGGCGGGACATAAATTTTTCAGGAGGCCATTTGGAACAGAGCCCCTGTTTTTTGCATATCTGAATGTGTCCAATTACAGAAAGGGCTGGTTACGCGTATGGTCCAAATTAAGAGCGGCTTAAAGATAACGTTGTAAAGGCTATAACGTTTTAAGCAAGCCTTATATTTTCATACATACTATTAGAGATATTTAATTTACGGCTCAGGTACAGTCAACGTTATGCTACAAAGAAAATAATAGTAAGACATCGTTATTATAAAAAATATTTCTTAATTTTATTTCTATCTAAAAATATAACCATTTTTTTAATGTCAATATAATGATGGATCATTTAAAACATTTTGATTATAATTCGCACAAAAAGTTGCCTGAATAGGGGCTCAAAAAGATAACCAATACATGCGTATTGGTTATATTTTTGATTAAATATCAGACTACATCACATACATTGATCTGACTCCGATGTAAGTAGCTTATGCACTTATGTTACGGATATCAGAAACAACAGTGGTATTACAAATATATACTTAAATATTGGATATTAACACCCAGACACAGAACAAACACAAGTATTCATCACACGAATATTTGTCCTGGATGGGGATCGAACCCACAACTCTTGGCGCATGGGGCAGGATCACTACCGAATGCGCCATCGAGCCAGAAATAAGCGATTTACCATGTTACCGTGTAGTAAATAAGATTGCTTCCGTCTTTCAATTGGACCACAGCACTGTGGTTGAAGTAATATGCGCATAAACCCAAGAGCTTTACGTGATACCCCGCGAAATTATTGTTATGAGCGGCGCTGGTGACTTACTCGACGGAGATTTCACGGGCATCCTGACGTCTCTCTCGTTAACTATGAACACCGTCTAGACGAAGATTAAGTAAATAATTACCAGGTAATTAGACCTGTAGTAGTAGAGTTACTTGAAGTTTTGTTGGGCAATAAGATTGTATGATAAATTTCCCGCTACCATAATAACTTTACAGCAAAGAGTAGTTAAGCCTCATCCGAGATGCATATAAAATCTGTCAAAATTCTAAAAGCAATATTTAATTTACATTTTACAATTTACTTATTCTACACGAAATCCAGTAAAACTAGGACATCGTTATAATTCTAACTAAAATTATAAATGTAAATTTGAGTTTGTTTATTACGTTTTTACGTCTAAACTATTAAACTGATTTTAACAATTCTTTCACCAATAGAAAGTAACCTTCTTAGAAAGTAAAAGGTATAAAACCTAGTAGTAAAAAACTAGTAGAAGGCATGTCACAAAATTAGTACGAGAACCAATGAAGCCAAACTCGCACAAATACGCTACTAATCACATACTACAGTGCAGATAAGCAATGAGCAGGATTGGCCATTCCTATTTTAGTCAAAAACAGCTTATCTCTTATTAGTCCTACATCAGAAAACAGACCTTCAATCGTTTAAAGCGCGGTTTAATTTAATAAACCTCTAAAAAGACCTTTTGTGATTAAAGTTCAAATGTTAAAAGTAAAATTCGGTCGTTAATAGATGGCGTCGTATTTTTATTGGAGCAATTATAACCCTCACATTGTTTGAATAAGGGGTACATTTAGATGCACGCAGTCTACGCGTAGTCTTGCGTTACACGCAGTATTGTGGCCTTACTGCCACGCCCACTTGGCACTTACACTTAATATTTGTAACGTGGATATAACCTAAAATATATAAAAAAAATGCCTGATGTTTAGATTAAAGATCTTCAAATAGTGACTTCAAATTGTTTAACAAACCATAATTTTACGTCATGTCTATGTCAAGCCGCCATAATTTTTTTATAGAGAAAATGTTTGATGGACAGATTGTATTTTATTTAGTTAAATCTCTGACGATGTTCGATCAAGTTTGGGCGTGGCCGATAAGCAGTCACATTATTTTCAAGAATTTATAAGATCATCTATTTTGACGTTATACCACGAAATGCCGCGTAATTATTCCCTAAAACTTATCAACAAACCGATATTTTACCGCGAAACGACACCAAAATTACTCCAAATAGAATAAGATTGGCATCGCTTCCCCATTCCGTGTAAAAGCGGAATCTATCTTCTATCTACGAGTATAAATCCGAGTCGTCCGTCAATGATAAAATACTACCGGGGGAACTTAGTAATTGTTGTTGTTAAATTTATGTTCCTGAGTTATTTTCGGGGCTTGTCCCAATACGGAGGGTGCGCTGACTAGGAAATTAGGGACTATTAACGTTGCTTAATCACGAGATTTGACTTAAGTATAAGAGCACTTAGTCTGGCAACAATGGAATGTCTGGGACGAAACAGGTTGGGGCTTTATTCGGTTAATTGCTTGTTTTTAAACTGATAACCCGATCGTTGTCTTGAGATGACGTAGATTAAATACAGAAACAAGAAATTTCGTTTTCTAATATCTTTAAAAATCTACAAAATCTTGAAAAAGACACAGATCCAATTGTTTCGTTAAGTGAAACGAATGAAAGCGATGGAATAATACATTATATCTATTTGGTTTTAGAAACATTATTGCTACACAATTACCTAAGTAGTTATTTTCGTAAGTCAAGTATTAAAGTGAGACAATTAAGAGATGTAGCTTTCAGTTCTTAGAGTTTAAAAAATTCTTATCTTAAACAAAAAAAATACGCTCACACACTTTTACTTAATCTTGTTAGTCGATAACAAGACAGAAGAAATAAGAGCCTTTTTTAAACCTGCAATAGTCAGCATGCGCGCTGCATAAAACTGTAGAAGCGTGGACTTTTGAGCTTCGAAGGGTGCGCAAATTAGTAAATAACTTACACGAGGTGTCCAAAGTGGTGCTCAAGTTTTTGTGTTCAGAAATATTCTACGAAAGCATACGGGATTGCTCTGGTATTAATTTTTTCATGTTTTTTGGTTTACGCGAAGCCAATTTTACCCATTTTTTTATTAACTCATTCTTCTCTAATAGATCATTTTAAAGGATTTTAGAAAATAAGCATTTTTTTTACTTTTCGTACAAATTGCGTTCATAAAAAGTAGCTGATCAACGTATATATGAAAAGTAAAAAAAATTTTGCTCATTTTCTGAAATTTTTATTAATGTTGTTTCAAATTTTATACAATCATAACTTATTTTGTTCCTACATTATCACCAATATAACGAGACTTTAATTTTGCAATGTTGCTAAGCTAACACTTGTTTACGGATACTAAATTCATCATATAATTACTCCTATTTCATTTTTAACTCTAAAAGTTATGAAAAATATTTATACAAAAATATAGCGACTCAAAAATTGTGACGGCGTGTGTTACATCTAAAATGTAGAATGCAGAACACACGTCCGCCAGGGGAACATTACTAGACAAGTCCAAATATACGTGCCCTAGTTTTTTGGTAGCTAATGGTTGTTCCGTGCAATTTTTAGCTGCACCGCATAAAGTTTAAATGTTGCCAAATCCTGTTATGTATTATTTATATGTAAACTTTACTTGGTATAGTGGATGAGATTTGGTCTTGACTGCTTGTTTTATTATGATGTCTTTTTTCGTTCCTAAAAACCTTGGTCTTAGTTATAAAAGGCAAAAAAATATTGGTTACTTATTTTTTTCTTTTGTTCAGAAAACCAAAAATTATGAAGTTACAGCGCGTTAAAGGTCCACGTGACGTCACACGTTCCGTAAAATTTTAAGAGCAAGTGCCGTTAAAGCGCCCCACTCTATCTTCGAAGGGCAGAATCTTTGTTATTTTATGAGTATTCAATAAAGCAAAAAATACATAAGTATTCAATATTTTTCGATAATCTAATAAAAAAAAAAATTTGAGTCAACTATTAAGAAAGCAAAAAATACGTAGGCATTTAATATTTTGCGTTAATCTAACTTACGTACTAAATAATTGGTTTTAGTCAACTGGCCTATTGCGATTTAAGGCAATCAGAGTAAACTGAAGGTCAGTGGGCTACTGTCACCTGTTATATCTGTGAATGCGTTAAATATAAAATACTCTTCTGAAACTAAAGTAGCAACTTTAGTAAAGCCAACATTCCGGTCTCATGAAATAACACATCAAACGCTCTCCCCAAAACAACGGAACAAGAATATTTATCTTCGACGTTCTTTGAAAAAACACGCGCTCACCGTTCCACTGAGTTAACAAAGTCTTTTTTTGTTTGTTTTAAACGTTACTCCACATGCCGTGAAAAAACAGAAAGTATTCAACAACAAAATTTCCACCCTCGTACAGTATGCGGCCAAAAATGCACGTGAGAAATTTTAAACGGGGACAGTAACTATGGGAGCTCGCTGCATATTTGATCATGGTAATGGCTTAATCTAGCTTTATAAAATGCATAATTTTTTATTTAAATTAATAGCTCTAAACTAAAGTTAATTCTGGTGTAATCGATTATGTGGAAGATGATATCAGTGAATTGAAAGTGAATAGTTCGATAAAGTGAACTTTTGTGTCATCGGTTTTGTGGAAGATGATATGAGTGGACTGAAAGTAAATAGTTTGGTGATGACTGACCGAATAATATAGGATAAAAAAGATATAGCACCAATCCCGGGTAATCTGCAAATATGATGACGATTAAGTAATGGTAATCGATTAAGTAATGCACGTTTAGAGCGGTGGTAGCTCAATGGTAAGGACACGCACCTCTTAACCGAGGAGTGCGGGTTCAAACCCGGGCACGTACCTCTGGATTTTTTAAATCTATGTACGTATTTATATACCAATAGCTCAACGGTGAGGGAAAACACCGTGATGAAACCTGCAAATTCAAACAACTTTGGATTTGTAACCATGATCCAAAAGTTGTCTGGTTCCCCTATCTTAGGGTTGCGAAGGTCAGATCGGCAGTCGCTTCAACGTAATTACCAGACTCGCTAAATCCTGGATCATGGTCTAAGCGGACCCCGTCAAAGCACGGGACATAACGCTAGGAAGATATATAATCGATTAAGTAATGATTCAATCGAAAGGTTGGCCATAGCTAGGTGGAAAATAAAGCATAAGACATGTGACTATTATTGCTTCTTATATCACCTTCCGTAGACACACAAGCAATTTAAGATAAGTAATTGATTATTTTATTGCTTATTCGTTATTTATAATGGTGAACTTATTTAACAATCTTTTGACACTCGTGTGCTTTCTTCCTAAATGGCAAATATATAATATATTATAAAGGTACGACTAGGGAAAATCAATATATTAATTAAGTCAGCAATCCTGCCAGCACCTCCGGTTTTAATTGGAAAAATGAACACGTCCCCGCTTGTCTTTACCGAAATGTTATCTAGATGGTACAAGCAACAATTCCAATTAGATATGAAACAATAGATTTGTTCGAGCACAAATGTAGGCTATTGTGTCGGAGCAGCGGTGCGGTTACAATGGATTTAGATTCAGTCGCCTTGTGCCGGGCGATCCGGTGCGACCACGAAACTTGTATCCAATGGACGTGAGGCTGACACAGCCCCTGAAGATGATAATTGAGATGAAAATGGATGAAGTTTCAAAATCACATTACTGATAGTAACCATGAAATGTTTGTTTAGCTTAATGATGTTCAAAAGCTGCTTGCGTGCGTTAGGAAATATGCCTTCATTCTGATGGGAAATGTTGGACTAAATTAAACCACGAGCGTCATCAAATAAAAGTTTGACTAAGTCAAATTACTCGTAATTTTCGAATTCGCATGTGCAAGGGAATTGGAAAATATGCATTTTAAAAGGAAACTAAATACTGATGTGTTTCTCTTGCGTGATTGAAATTGAATGTATTCTAAATTTCAGTACCATACACAGAGAGCAGCGATCGTTGTTGGACGTTTTCAACTGAACGCAGTGTGCATGCTTGGTGATCGAATAACTGCAAAGCTCAAGAGAAGTCAACTTATAACTCGAAGCGTAAAGTATCGTCTTTGTAAAAGTGCCTCACTGACTGATCATTAAAACTTACAGCATGTTTTCCCTTTACTGAGTTGTAAAAGAGAAAAAAAATTGGAGAGCTCGTTATATAAAATAACGAGTGGAAAAATTAATTCAAAAAATCCTTGTAAAAGGATTTACTACTAGGTAAATTGGACCTGAACAAGCATAATAGATATGTGTTACTTAGCAATAGTAAAACAAATGTAATCCTAAAAAGTCTGCCTGAAAATATATCAAGTTTCACTAACAAGGTCTACTTCGCGACAGTTTTTGAGCCACCTTACAAGCCTGTGCTATATGCTATATATAATAGTAAGTGCTATTTAAAAAAAAATAGCGACCGTATGAAACATTCCTGAATGACTGATACGCATTGAACTGTTTGTCCCAACGTCCGTAGTAGTAGGTTCTAGAACCTAGATGAACCGTTGATTAAAATATTCTGTTCTCACACCAGTTCTGGCTGCGCGGAATATTATTGCTTATGCAAGGATAATTGCATGAAAACGAGGGGCTTAACAAAGCCCCTCATTGTAAATAAATCCATTTACTTTTAAGCATCAAGATTTGAGTTTCTTGCTCACTATGCCCACTTGAACTTTGGCCTGTTTGCTGCAGAGACTACCGTGCGTCTTAAAGGATGTTTTTTTTTTCGACATAAAAGCATACATATCTTTGTACATTATTTCTTAAGGTCCAAATTCTGATGTAGATTAGGTGTGATAACATAATTGGTACAGGCTGAGCTACTCTCGCATTTATATTATTAGAAGATACAAACGACAAAAATTAATCACAGGAAGCGAAAAATTTCACATATATCACGACGTGTATTACATTAGGCAACATTCATTTTCTCCGCAGACTTTTGCCCCTAATCCTCGGGTCGGGCAAGGATGAAAGGGCTGAACTCTAAATATGCCTTCAAACGGCACTATGAAAGTTTGAACGAAAATCTACTCCAATCGCACAAAGGGCAGCCCTTAACTAAAGCACTCTTAAATAAACCCTAGCACAAAGGTGCTAAACAGTTTGGGCAGCACCTCTTAATGGCCAGGCCCGCATAAAGGAATGGGAAGGTCTTTGATTTGTTCCTTATGACACTCAATGACCTTTTGTAAGCAATGTTTCAAAGAAATGTATATAATAATCGAAGTTGATGTATTGTACGTAAAAGTTAACACTAGATATTTTTGGGTAATATTTTATTCTAACTGTTAGTAGGTACCTTTTTATCATAAATAAAATACTGTTAAGCAAGTATCAATTAAGCAAAAATATTATAGAAGCAAGTATTATAAAAACAATACCTGCTTGGCACACGTTGTTCATTCATCAAAATGTGGAGGGTGAAAAATATTTTACAACAAAAAAGATATTCTTATACCTAACAATTACACAAAAAAATATTCTAAAACCAGTCGGCCCGTTTTGGAAGACTTCGACACCAAATACCGTAACACGAGATTTTTTTTTTTATTTGTTGGAAAAGCTAAAAGTATTGATAAGTTAATTAAGAAGAATAATTACTAACGCTTTTTATTTGTACCTATTTAATGTACATAAAACATTATATACTAATAGGGTACAAAGAGTCGGGATCACATGCATGTAACTAATTCATAAGTAATCCAACACATTGTGTTATGTTAACCAGAAACAATGAAGATAAACTTTACCTTCGTTGCTTGCGCCTGTTAAAGGTTTCGATGAACATTTAAAATTTAAGACCCCCGAACGGGTCCTTAAAGACCTTGCTACGTCTCTGCCGTCGTCATATGGATTTGAATTAGGGTAGGTGCTCAGCTGCGTAAGACAGGTAAAAACATAAATTGTGGAACCCTTTTAGGGCACAAATTACGAAAGTGGTCCTTCTGGGGACGACTAACGACGCAAGGCGGTCCGGGGCGTTAATGTTCTGAGTTATGAAAAGACTTCTTAATTTATTTCTTCTATTCACACGCAACTTTGAATTCGATTTTTCTGTTAGTCCTTTTGATGGAGATTGACATTTAAAGCAACAGTTTAACGTAGGTAATATTCGATTGGAAATTGTTTACTTTTGATACGTTTTATCAAATTGGTTTCTGTTGGAATGCTTTCGCTTTGCAAATACTAATGCAGTTTTCAATAGTTTGCGCAAAACATTTCAAATTCAATATGGTAATAATTTTTTTTTCCTTGAATAGTAGTTAACAATTTTTAGGTACGTAGAAATATTAGACTCTGGTTATGAATACGCAAATATTTTTGAAGTAATTTTGAAATAACTATAACAAATATTAAATGATTTAAAGATAACAAGAAAAATCACATATTTTTATTTGACTTTTCACTCCAAAATTAAATCATCATCGTAGTTAATTATACTATTATTGAGTTGTAATTCAATCCAAAAAGAGTGAAAATCCCCTTCAGGGTTTGAAAAAACTAAACTTATTTAAGTAAAGAATATGATATGACCTATCATCTTGTAAATGGGTTTAAAAAACCTCCGATCTTTACAACAGGCTTTTGAATTTTACTTTAAACTTAAATAACAAGTTTGAAAGATAAATTTGTGAGAAAGCTAATATAAATAGAGGCACGTGGGTCTGGTAATTATTCCCAGAGGATGATAAATGTTGAGGTGCTCCGTTGGAGTACAGCCAGCTCCTTTGGGCACCAATTAATAAAAATGTCAGAGTTAAGGTATGAATTTCAGGTCAACGGTATTCGTGATGCTTCGTTAATTAGTTTTAGTTCTGATTTTATATCGCTGAATGGTAAAGCAGCAGTAATAAAGTTAACGTCTGATATTATGGATCTTTTACATTCATAAGTCTTTTCATACACACTCATCGGTTAAGGCTGCAATTTACTGGACCTTTATTAACCTAAATTTGATCCCTGATAAGTAAAAAGCAACATATTTTGCAGGAACGATTTCCATATTCATATTATCCAATCAAATCATAATGATAATTCAAAGAAAAAATGTATACGTACGCTTAGAAAAATCCGATGTTTTTTTTCTTATAAAACGACCTAACATCCTGTAATAAAAATCTCCCGTTCCTTGGAAATTATTCCAGTATTCAGTAAACAAATTTGTTTGCCATTCAGTTGAGCGTATAAAGGAAAATTCATACATATATATTATTGTAATAATGAATGCTTTTAATGGATGTAATAAAGGAATAAAATTGCCAAACCAAGACATATTCTCCTTTTCAGTAGCTTATTTTCTTCTACCTGGTCTGGAAGAGATTGCCATTAGTGATAAGACCGCCTAAATTGTACTGTATTTGTCTGAATGCAAATTTTTAAATTTTTTTCGTAAAATAATAAATATCTATCTATATATCTTAGTCCCATGTTGGTCTGGGACTTAAAAATAATGTGCCTACTGCGGTTCTTGCATGGCATGTCGCAGAAGACGACTAATGGTGTATCGGGTTTTGGGTATGTGATTGACGACAGGCTAGCCACCTGTCACCACTTTTTCACAATTTTCCATCTAACCCAGCTCAGTTTTGTTTCTGGCTGAATGGTTAAAGGGGCCTGCTGCCTCTTTGACTTTGCCTACCCCTTCGGGGATTATGGGCGTGATGTTATATTTGGTTTGTGTTTTATCTATCTGATAGAATCTGACTGATAGAATAAGAAACGAAGAAATAAGAAAACGATGGAGTGACAGAAGATTGACGAAAGAGATATATAAAGCAAGTGTAAATGGAGCCGTCGGGAGGGGAAGACCTAGGCGGACTTCCCATGGCCAGATTGGCAATGTATTAACAAAAGGTCAGGTAAACAGCACCCTTAACCGACGAGCGTGTATGAAAAGACTTACGAATGTAGAAGAAGCGAAAGGTGTATGTCAGGATCGTAGCAAATGGAGGTACGTGATCTCTGCCTACCTCCATGGGAAAAAGGCGTGACATTATGTATGTATGTATATTTATCTATCTATCTATATATCCTTTAAACATTCATACTCTAGTTTTACGACGACAATGACGAGTACTTTGTCATTATCATCACAAGTCCCGTCTCTTGAATGTGCTATCTTTTATGTACGACAGTATATTTGTTCCTTCGCCACGTGTTTAGCTCGCGGATCACGTAGCGAGCTCTCTAGCGAAATAATATAAGGTCAGCAAATTGTGAGGGCTATCTTTTTCGTCTGCGATCATTTGCTTTTGATATAAGTATAAATAGATTAAGTGCTCCCCATGGGCGTACCGGGGTACGGTGGGGTAGCTGATCCACCTAACTGACCTGAAGCTAAAACTGTATAGGCAAAGTTAATATAATAACAAAATTGGTATTACAAATATATACTTAAATATTCAATATTAACACCTAGACACAGAACAAACACAAGTATTCATCATACGAATGTTTTTCTTGGGTGGAGATCGTACCTTGGCGCATGGAGTAGGTTCACCGAATGAGCCATCGAGCCGGTTAAAAATTAGGAATTCATTTTGGGTACTTCAAAAGTTACCTCGCGAATGTAGTAGGTATCAATGATTCTATGACGAATGCACAGGGATAGACTACTTACTTTATTTATTTACTTCTGATCCACCCCTTAAAATATACTGGATACGCCCATGATGCTCCCTGATTTGATTTTGTTTCATTATCTTGATGAGGTGGAGATCAATTGATGTGTCTTTGTGGTTAGTTTGGAAATTGTACTGAGTATGAACATAGTGTAACTTAAGAAATTAATAGATTGCAGCTTCAAAGTGCATGGATGCATGGACTACAAGCCCACCACCTCCCATGGCCACTTCGACGATCTTATTTTTCCGGCGGAAACGCAAGAAATGTGCTCGGATATCGAGTGTCTTAAGGTCTATTCCTCTCCACCACGCGCAATTCTCGACTCTCTACTCATATTATCTCTACGATTCCCTCGTCCTTATTCCGTCACTCTCCCCCTTTTGGGGCATGACGCTTCAGCAAAGCCTTCGTTGTCAGGGCATAATTACCCCCATTCCCTCACCATACAGCTCCTCGTTGTTCACGCTCTCGTACGCTCCTCCTCTTATACTATTTGTGCGCGAATTTTCGTTTATTGCGCGAATGTATGCATGGACTATAGATATGTTTAGTATCTAAACGGATAAACGTGCCGTCTAACTTAAATATGTATCGAACCAGTATCTTTAACCATTAAACTAAGCGGCCTGTTAAATATTGATTATTCAATTGGTATCATATGCATTATAATGTGATTCCCAAGTAAGCTTAAGCAATTGTGCTATCGTAATCAAAATCAGCGGAAATACCACAGATCGGCAAATTTTTCTCTATTTTTCCCGATTTTTTATTGCGCAGTCGAATGTTCATAGATTTCTACAAATTCTGAATGCCTAACTATTTGAAAAAAATTAACTGACATGGCTTGTGTCAGTTTAATGAAACTACCATCGTTTGTTTTTTGTTTCCACTATCCACAATATTTGTTGTTAACCATAAATTCATGTTCAGTTCATGTTTCCATTTGGGGCAGGCAGGAGAGCGATTAATTTCATTTTAGTTTTAATTAAACCTTTAACGGAGTTTGCTATTATACGAATGGATATTCATTTTAGTTCCGATTGTATATTGTTATTTCATGTTCAATGCATTTTACTTAATTGAAACAGTAAGCATACTAGCCACCTTTACCCTTTACATTTGGGGTGCTACCCCAAATGTAAAGGGTAAAGGTGGCTAGTTTAGTTCAACAACCTATCTTAGGACTTAACATACTACATACTATCACGCCCGCAACCCCGGAGGGATGGGCGAGGAGGACGCGTAGGAGTCCAAGGAGTTATAAGCTCTCTTAACCCCTTTTAACCAAAAAATAATTTGTGTTAGTAGGTGGGAAATTGTTAGCGGACGATTCCATAGGGGCTCCCGCGAAGCCTCAGTCGGCGTAGAGGATGCATCCCGGAGTTTTAGTGGGTATACCCCGGCCACTACCATCTTGGCCGGAGAGGGGGTCTCCTGTTGCAGAGGCCCCTGGGAGTCCCACATGACCACTTCGCTCCCACGAGGCGGAGTGGTATGCGTAACGCATTTCTCCGAGTTAAAAAGTTGGGAAATTGTGTTAAGTGGCTAACTTGTCGCCTGTACAATAATAGACCTGAAACCAAAATAACCATAAGTCACTTTTTACGAAATGCTACCAAGGAACACACTTGTTCCATTATTTCTAAGTCTCAGCCTAACACGGGACTAACTCAAAATGTTGACAGTAATACCAAATGCATAGCCGTTCTCCGTTTCCTCGCAATATCCACTATTTACTGTAGCACTCTCCATTCTTAGCGATCCGACAGTTCAAATGTGTGAAGTCTTAAGGCGAAGGCAGTATTTGAAGAGAAGTATGTTACAGCCTTAGTTCTTAGGAAAAAACCTAAGATAGGTTTTTGAAGCTTAAAAGGAAATTAGAGGAAATAAAAATAAAGGAAATTCAATGTTATTTTTAGAAGATATTTTTCATTGTTACATTACTAGAAGTTACTAGTAGAAAAAAAATTCGTTTATTGAAACCTTCATTTATCTAATAAAAGCGTTTATCGATTCTTAGTATAGGGTGTTAATATATATTGTAGATATGAAAGCTCCGATGTATACTGTATCTTTAGGTAGTAGTTTTATTTAAGGGTATAGGTCTTTAATGTAAACTCAGACAAATACACATATGGCTATAAAATAATTATATATACCTTATGTATAGTAAGCATGATAGAAACATAGTAGTCCCATATTGGTCTGGGACCTAAAAATAATTTGCCAAATATGTTTCTTGCCTAGAATGTCGTAAAAATCGACTAATGGAATATGGAGTTTTGGGCATGTGATTGTATAGGCAACGAGCTAGCAACTTGTCACCACTTTTTTACAATAATATTCCATCTAACCCAGACTGTTGTCCTATGTTGGTCTGGGACATCAAAATAATGTGCCAACTATGGTTCTTGCCTAGCATGTCGTAAAAGACGACAAACGGTATATCGAGTTTTGTGTATGTGATTGTGTAGGCGACGAGCTAGCCACTTGTTACTACTTTTTCACAATTTTCCATCTAACCCAGCCCATTTTCATGTTTGACTGAATGTGGTTAAAGACTTACTACTACCCCTTACTTTCTGCCTACCCCTTCGGGGATTATGGGCGTGAAGTTATGTATTGTTATATGATGTTATATATACATACATACTGGAATATGCAGTCAATGCACATATATGGTCGGCAACGAAATTGTAATATTGGAGTTTTAAATGCTATGGACATTTGCAACTCCACGGCTATGATGACTTACCATTAAGTAATTCCTAAGCTAGTCCATGTTTAGTGATACAAAACTGAACGGAATCGCAACCACCCAAGCATCCCCTTAACACATTGACCTATATTAGGTCAGTCGGCCTCCTTGGCTGTAAAACTGCTTTATGTATCATAAATACGGCTTTGCTAACTTTAAGTGCTCAACTTACGAGTAATCGAAAACGCTGGGTACATACGCGATGAGGCCGGCTAAGTTTATTAACTTGGTTATAACGTTTTTACTGTCAAAGGGAGAATCACGTTTGTAAGGACGGTTCGATTGGAACGGTTCGCGTAAAGTTTTAGCGGTATTTTCGGGGGAGTTTTAGTGCGGGGGTTGATTTCTTTTGTGTATTAGAGTGATGTGGAGTAATCAGATTATGTGGATACGTAATAGAGGTCTACGTCAATATTGCATATAGAGAATGTAGAAAAGAGATTTTTAATAGGAATAGAATAACTAACCGATACCGGCTACCGGCCAATCTCAAAGAGGATTAGCCATCTGCGCAGAAGATGTTATAGTGCAAAAGTGTGTGCGCAAACACAGGTGCACTCTCTATTCCTTCACTCTAATAGTCCGGTGAGACGGCAATTTGACATGACCGTAGAAATGTCGGGCGCAGGACCAACGGCTCATTGTAACAGATAGGTTATTTGGTCTAGTAGGAGTAAGGAATTTGTCAATGAAACTAAAGCGCCATTCGTAATGAACTTAGTTAGTTGTAGTTTTTTTAAGGCAAGCAGCATTATGCCTAGAATAACTTATTAGCCCAATAAAAAAGTGAGTTTGCTAAGATTTCGAATTTAAAAATGGTTTTTCTTTTTTCCAGGTGTTCGCTCAATAACGTCTGACACGGGATGTGTTGACGTCACCAGCGCAAGATGGCGGCCGTTGTAGCGCTGTTGGCGCTGCATCTGGCGCTAGCCAGCGCTGCGAAGTGCACCACGTAAGTTTTATTTTTATATACGATTATTAAACCCATGCGTGCCCGGTAGTATCAAAATCTCTTGGACTTTTGCGTGGCTTTCGTTCGCATCGCATACGCAAGTTAGTGTTGCGTTTGCACAATTTATTTATCTGGTATCTGGTCGGCGGTCCATCTATCTAAGATTTATGAGCATCTGATGGCTGTCGCTACAATGCCTTAAAATTTGCTAAATTTACAATCATAGTCCAAGCGAACCCTGACTGAAATTGGGAGGAACAGAACTTAAATATATATATATATGTAGAAAAGCAGTGATAGCTCAATGGGAAGGACACGCGCCTGTTGATGGTTCAAACGGGGTGATGGTTCAAACTCGGGCACGTACCTTTGGATTTTTCAAACCTATCTACATATTTATACCACTCGCTCGGCGGTAAGGGAAAACATCGTGATGAAACCAACACATTCCAACGGCTATGAATGTGTATAATTGTCTAGTTCCCCTATCTAACTGGTTGTGAAGGTCAGATCGGTAGTCGCTTCAATGTAATTACCAGACTTGCTAAATCCTGGATCATGGTCTAAGCGGACCCGTCTAAGCACGGGACATAACGCTAGGAGGATGATGACATCGAAATATTTTTTCTACACAACGACGTACATACCTATATAAAACATATGCAACGCGATTTACCAGGACAATTCCATTCACGTACAGCAAAGTTTAAATTTCAAACTCGCCAAACACGAACATGAAAGGCAGTAGTGAAAAAAACAACTCAAAACACTCTCAAAGCAGTAATACCAGCAAAAGTTAAAAGTAAAAATTAAAACGCCACTTGACCTTCCAGGCGAGTTGAATACAGCTTCACAGCGGAGAAAATAAAGCGCTCGGTTTCATTTGATAGCGGGAAAGTGAAAGCATGTCAAGTGTACGAGTGGGTTGCACTCACCTGCACTCACTTTGCAGTGCAGTTCGGTGCGGGGAGTCGACACTTGCATCGGTGTTTAAAGTTTGCACGTAGATGGATGTCATATGGAAGTGACATGATTGTTGCAGACACTATGTAACTTAGCTGTGACAGTCGATTAGTTTTTAAATTTTAATTTGTATATTTATTTGGAATACCAACGTTTATACATATCAATACTTATTTACTAACTATAGACTATAAACATAGTTGTCAAGAGCGATAACCGGTTAAAGGTAAACACCAAACGTATTAACTAAAAAACATAACCTAGTAAAAATTTCATTTAATAGGCATCTTGATTTTATGACGAGAGACCTATATTTACATATCATTATGGCTGTTTACTCTATGGTGTAGGCAAAACCTAAAACTCCTTTAATCATATTAATTTAAAGGGAAGATTGAATGAAGATAGATAAAAAAAAATATATGGTAACATATAGGTTGTAGTATGTTAAAATGCGTGGCTAGTATGATACCTACATAATTACAAATCTAACCCTAATATACAATTAGTCGCCTTTTATGACATGCGGCATAATTATTACAAGGGAAACTGGATGTTTACAAACCGTTTTAGAATTATTAGTTACAAAAAATAAGAATACGAATTAAGTAAAACTTAGTCCTTTTTACGCACGGCAACGATAAGAAATTCCGAGATTTTAGTACTCAAATTAGTATTTGTTTAAAAAGCGGCGACATCGTAAGAGGAAATATTATATTTCAAGAAGCATAATCGAAGACACGTTAATTTATATTCTTAAAGTAACATCGTTACTTAAAAATCTTATTAGTGTTTTAGTCAAAGCCTAAAAAAACACAAATATTGCATAGAAAACTGATGCACCTCACATTAAAATCGACCTTAATCTGTTGCAGACACGTCTTAGTCTAGCTTGCGCTGTTGTTGATACCTTTCACGTTGCAATAAGCGACCTTCCTGAAAGTTAAAACTGACGTTTGACTTTATCAGCGGGGCCATTTGCAACCGCAGGCACATAAAGCCCTTTGCACACGACGTACATTCAGTTTCATTTGACACCAATCCGTGGAAAGTGAAATCGTGCCAAGTGTAATGTAGATAATTAACGGTTTACCAGAGCTCAATTGGGAAATTGAACCAAACACGTGGTTAATTTAGTTTTAGTCGGTTTATACGGTGCGTAGTAACATTAGCTTAGTAGATACAAAATGGACGTCCAAAATAACACCGTATTAGTTTAAATCCGAGCACATTCCTGCGTATTGTGCACGGATTAATATATAAGATTATATTTTATCTTAGGATTTATACTAATGTTCACCTCTAAAAGAAATATAAAATCTAACCGAAATTGGACATAGTAAATAAAAATGTGTAACCTTGTTCTAATTTGTTTGATTACCTTGTCCTAATCACAAAAAGATCTGGCCTTCACAGACCTTTTAATGTAAAAACTTGACTTACTAAATCTAAAACAAAGACTATAATATAATTAAATCTCCTTGGAATAAAACATAACCATAAGAAAAAGAAGAAGTCAAAATTATATATTATTCATTGATACATAATGGCTCTACCAAGTTAAAATGTGCGAGCTTACTGATATACATTGTTGACATCGGCACATCAATTACATATAGTTCTCAGCGCAACATATTAAATAATGTTATAACAGTAAACTTCCATCCAAACTTAAATTGTGAAATGTAATGTAAGTATAGTATGTATACATACTACAATAACATAGCTCCTAACGAAGCACAAATGCATATTTTGTTTTTAAACAATTCATCATCCTCTTGCCCTTCTCCTAGTTCGTCTGGGGTCGGCGCAGCATGTCTTCTTCTTCCATACGTCCCGGTCAGCCGTCATCAAGCTATCGATGTTTTTTTTATTGTTTTTAAACAATTAATACACATAATTTATAGAACAAGTACAAAACATATTACCCAAGTTTAAATTGTGATATAATAAGGATGTTAACTGGCAAGTCAATTGAGATACTTTTTAAAGCTATCAAAACGCAATCACTTTATAGATTTTGTATGGGCCAGTCAACACTAGTTCGTATAGTCAACTGACTAAATATTAAGTAGTTTTTGTAAAAAAATAAATCGTACACTCAATATAATTGAAAATCAATAAGGTTTTAAAACAATATCGTACTACGTATATATATACTTTATTTTACAGAGTTGATATTACAAAATTAAATATTAATGGTGTCACCCCAATTGCTAAATATAATGAATATCGGATACTGTATACTACATAGTTCCAAGCGAAGCATAAAAATACATATTTTGTTTTATCAAATCATTTTTACACATAATTTATTGAACAAGTACAAAGCATGTTACCCAAGTTTAATTGCTAAATGTAATGAACATCGGATACTGTATGGAGCGGGACTTTATTAGGACTCATTTGACGGAGCGTGCGCGGTTCACCTTAAAATTTTACACCCCAACTTCGACGATAATCATTTTTCAAACGGCCCGGAGTTGGAGGGTTGTTACGAGAGTCGCAAACAACGGGGTTTCTGGCCAATTTCGAACCAAAAGTCATTTAGTAAAAGCGTCTTAATTTATCTTGGTGCCTTGGAGGCACTTGTGTTCACGTGGCCGTGGCCTTTAGAGAAAGCTTTAGGTTTGTACGTTTGGAAGTTTTTGAGGATTTTTTTTGTGCTTGTGCAACTTTTGTTTTTTAAATCATGATGCCCTTATTTCCCGAAGTGGTAGACAGACCAAAGGGCAGCAAGCCTTTTACCCTTAATACTACTCTGTAATGTGAAAAAGAAGCAAAAAAGACCGTTAGTCGCCTTTTACGACGTGCTAGGCAAGGAACACAGTTGGCACAATCTGTTTATGTGCCTGACCTTTTTTTTTACATGGAACTTTATAGGAACTCAATCATTTATGAATGAATATCCAATATTTAAGTATATATTTGTAATACCACTGTTGATTCTGGTATCTGTAACACAAGTGCTTAAGCTACTTACCTCGGAGTCAGAATCAATGTATGTGATGTAGTCGGATATTTATTATTATTTATGAATGCGTCATACAGGCTATGACATACCTTTATCATTCTAGTAATAAGTGATTGGAATACGTATACCAATCACTGAAGATTTTATTTTATTAACGGGTAATGATAAACGTTCATCATGGATGGATCTCCGTCCATTCCTTTGTTGTTAAGGAGGTGATGCCAAACTTTTATTAACAATAGAACACTCTCCTTTCATAAGATCTTCGGTATGCCTTTAACTATCGCAGGAAAGATAAATCTATAATAATCTATAGTCCAATATTTAGTATTAACACATAACCCAATGGAAGCTCTATAGAAATCCAAGAGACCAAATTCTATGCGTACCGGGTACTAGCTAATAACGAACAAACTGACTCCTACTCAAATATTTATTAATCTGCTTCGCTTTTCAGGCCCAATTCGAATCATTCATTAACGACCCTTCATCTTCCACAAAACCTTAGCTCTCAATAAATAAGCTTCATTACGATATTCCAAGTACTCACCGCTATTATTAATCTTCAGCGGGGCGATAGACGGTCGCTGAGCTAGGGTGCAGCGGTGGCGAACCTTTTCAAGAGGACGTGCTAAAGTTTCTAAAATTTCAATATAATTGATTCTTCAAGTGCGAGGGGAGGGGTCGATGTGCATGTTATTGGTAATCAATGTCGGTAAATTCGAGATATCAAATGAAATTCGTGCCTAACAGTTTGAATACGTCACGCGTGTGAAAGGTTCACCATCCCTGCTATAGTACCTTCGGTTCTTTATTTTCTTTGCTTCGTCCGTAATTATACTT
This sequence comes from Glyphodes perspectalis, assembly GCA_951394215.1. Lineage (NCBI taxonomy): Eukaryota > Metazoa > Arthropoda > Insecta > Lepidoptera > Crambidae > Glyphodes > Glyphodes perspectalis. Next base: position 3,905,399 of record OX596210.1, on the reverse strand, counting down.
GTTACAGTCAGCGATTCTGTTGATTGATGGGCGGCTAACGATTACCGGAGTGAGTGGTTCTTCTTTCTTTTGAGCTGTCTTATTACGATGAGATTGTTGGGGAAGTCATGTTTATTGAAGAATCGCTGCGTAATTTTCAGGTGAAATTAAAAAAAGAGTATTTAGAAATCTTAAATCTTATGAGTAAATGTACTACTCAAGTTTACCTAGATCCAGAGCAGACTCACTAAATCCTTTTTCATGATCTAAGCAAACCACGACTTATAATAATAATAATGTCCTCCTAACCCATATCGGTCACGGCGGCCAATCTCAACGAGGATTAGCCAACTGCTCAGGAGATCTAATAGTGCACAAGTGAGTGCGCAAACACAAGTTAACTCTCTATTCCTTTACTCTCATAGTCCGGTGTAATGGCAATTCGACATGACCGGAAAGAGATCAGGCGCAGGACGGCTTAACGTGCTTTCCGAGGCACGGGGGTGATTAAACCGCTAACTTCCTGGCTCCGGGCTGTTCCTGAGTAATTTCAATATTATAATACCTAACCACAAAGTTTTGGCCGACCCGGGATTTGAACCCGGGACCTCTTGGTCCTTAGGGGGAGCATGCTACCACTAGACCAACGAAGCAGTCAATTAATACAGGACAACACCTAGGATGATGACACAATTAAATCTATACTAATATATAAAGCTGAAGAGTTTGTTTGTTTATTTGCTTAACCGCGCTAATCTCAGGATCTACTGGCCCGAATTGGAAAATTATTTTTGTGTTGTATAGTTCATTTGTCGAGAAAGGCTATGTTATATAACATTAACCGTAAACGCGGGTGAAACCGCGGGCAAATCTAATTTATATATATTAAACAAAGTCGTGTTAGTTACACCATTTATAACTCGAGAACGCGTGGACCAATTTTTATGATTATTGTGTTTTTGAATTTGTCTTCGTCCGGAATAGGATAATAAGTATTAAAATATGATATTCATTAATAAAAAGAATATTAGTTTTGAAGAGCAAAGTTCCTCATTGACGGAACGAAGTTCGCCGGGTCAGCTAGTAGTATATAAAGTTAGTAAGACATATGCGTCTTTTACCCATTTATTTTTGTAAGCACTAATATTACTATGGCATTGTAGTTTTGATCCTTAAATACTAAGTATTATACAAAGTATTCGACTCGCTCGATAGCGCATTTGGTAGTGACCCTGCCCTATGCGCCAAGGACAAACGTTCTTATCATGAATACTTGTGTTTATTCTGTTTCTGGGTGTTAATATTGAATATTTAAGTATATACTTGATACACAAGTGCTTAAGCTACTTAGCTTAGAGTCAGATCAATGTATGTGATGTTGTGGGATATAATTTATTTATTTATTTATTATAGAGCTTGAGCTTATTGTGTGAAGGATGATATGAGTGAAATGGAAGTGGATTGCTTGATGACGGCTGACCGGGACGTATGGAAGAAGAAGACATGCTGCGCCTACCCCAGATGAACTGGGAGAAGGGCAAGAGGATGATGATGATGATGATGAGAGCTTACAAAAAGAAACGGTTACTCAATTGTAATATACAGTCAGTGTTTATTTTGTAATACCATGGTATTATAGTACTTACAAAAGAAATAGGTAGTCAATTGTAATATACAGTAAAAATACGATTCGCTGTTAAGAAATACCTAACAAAATGATTTGTACAATAAAGAGAAGATTAGTGGGGTACCAGGTACTTTATATAATAGCGTTTCTGTTGTTGTACATTACAAAGTAAAGAGATTAGTAGAGTTATATCGTACATATAACATAATGTACGAGGAAAAGTTTTTGCGTACTTCGAACATAATACTTATGGATCTATACTTTAATATTTTATAGAGGAATGATTTGTTTTTTGTTTGTTTGTGTCGAATAGGCTCCGAAACTACTGGATCGATTTGAATAATTATTTCACTAATAGAAAGCTACTTTATCAGCAAGTAACATAGGTTTTATTTTATCTCCGTATTCCCACGGAAACGGGAACTACGTGGGTGAAACCATGGGGCGCTGCTAGTCAAAAAGACAAATTAATAGCTTAACTCTTTTATCTTTCGTGTTTACAAATAAATGTATTTTTCTAAATAGAAATCTTATTTTATTATCATGTGGTTACCTACTCCTGGCTGTTGTATGTTGCCATTACTATTAGAGTCGCACTTAATTACATTTTTTTACATTACATTATTAAATCTTAATTCGACATCGTAATTAGAAGAAAATCAAAATATTAATAAATAAATAAAAGTTTTTCATATTCAAATTATCCTTTCATTCAAGTTATATGATTAGGTAAATATATTCTTCTAATACATTTAAAAATCTAAATTGTATTTTAAACGTTTATTTCTTTATTTATACGTATGTAATATTGATAAGCATAAAGGAATATATTTATTGATACTTCAATATTACACAACAATAGGTATTGAGTTATAAATATGAGTTAAAAAAGACTGCCAGGTATAATATTATACTTCGCGCATAAGTAATAAATGATGTAATTAAAATCACAATTAAAATTGCACTCCAATAGCTAGAGACATTTTCTCGCGTTCAAATTAAATATTAAATTAAAGTCAAAGTGAAAGCTGTTTACATTAGACGAGTATTCTCGACCTCTTTGAAATGGTGATATCACTCTGAATAACGGGGCAACCTGCACAAAATTTGTTTGTCATCCGTTCCAGGACGGCTACACCGAAAATCAATTAATCATTTTCTTCCTGCTAATAAAATTTACTACTCGACGTCACTAGGAGGGGCGGGAAAACTCGATTTATTTTACAAAGTCATCTATTTAATTGAAGTAACTTCGCAACTTCGCAGAAGAGCCTTTCAGCAGACCCTTGGGATAACCCTTGAGAGTTTTTTCTTATTTAGCGTTCTAAGTTTTGGTGCAAGTAATATATTTTTTTCTAATAGTGCTTTAGTTTTAGTATGTAGGTTTTACTAAACGCAATACGCACCAAAGAAATATGGAGGGCAGGATTCTTATTCAGAAGATTGTCTTTTTATTGGTTTAAATATGAAACTCAAACTAAATGACTATAGACTGGCTCGATGGCGCATTCGGTAGTGACCCTGATCCATGCGCCAAGAGTTGTGGGTTCGATCTTCATCCAGGACAAACATTCATGTGATGAATACTTGTGTTTATTCTGTGTCTGTGTGTTAATGTCCAATATTTAAGTAGGTATATATTTGTAATCGCACTATTGATTCTGATATACGTAACACAAGGGCTTAAGCTACTTACCTCGGAGTCAATAACTATAAAATAATACTGACAATGATTGTACTCAATACTCGTCTGAAATAAGAGATATATTTTTATTTTTTTACATATACACGATTCAAAATTACAAACATACTATTGCACTTATTTCCAAAAAGGGCGTAGTGTAAACAGCAGTTAATATTTTAAAAATTTTTAGCTAAAAACACAATTCAGTTGGGTTAAGTGAATTTGTATAACGGCAATCATGACAGATTAGTCACCTTTTAAGACTTGGTATGCAATTAACATAGTACATTTAATTTTACACACATTGCATTATTTTAAGTTTCAGCTCAATATGGGACCCTATATTTAAACATTTCATAACGGATGTCTCATATACAGTTTACAATGCTGCGAAAACTTTAAAACATCTTTTGAATGGATAATTATAGAAGGGAAAGAGTTTTTGGTGAGATAATTAAAAGGTTCAAATCGCAATAAAAGTTGTGAAGTTGTTGGCGTCTCAACAAACATTTGTAATCAACTTGTTTTGATTGTGTGTTTTGTAACGAAATTGCCGAAACAGATGAAGTTACGTGCGATTTCAAGTAATTTTTTTGGTATTTTCCAAGTATCATCACCATCCTCTTGCCCTTCTCCCAGTTCATCTGAGGTCGGCGCAGCATGTCTTCTTCATCCATTTTCCAAGTATATTAGATGATAAATTCCATTTGACTCTCCTTGCCCCTTTAAGGGGTTACAGGCGTGATGATGTTGTATATATTTATATACCTCACTTATTCCATTATTGTTTTAAATTCTTTTACTTATATTTTCTTTCTAGAGAGTTATAGAAAAAAGAAGCACAAACTGACCCGAGACGAATATCTATTTAACAAAAACCTAGTGTGTCGGTGCGGAGCTGGGCCTGCAACCTTTCCGTTTGCGCCAAAGTCTAAAGCAATCTCACAATTTCACACCTAAATCGAATGGAAATAAAAGATGTACTATTTAAAAAACGTACATAACATAACGATTAAATCTCTAACAGGTCGAATTCCATGCAAATGGATTCAAGTGTTTAATATACTCCCATTTGTAAAATATACCACCTTATAAGAGGAAAGAAAATCTATATTTTCTATCCTTTCTTTAATTTCGAGTTCACAAAGGCCAGTCTCCATTAAAATAGTTCATCATTTCCCCATGACGGTCGGTATTTCATTCTGTCAGCAGTCACAATGAGCTCACAAACAGACCCCGCCTGCAGCTAGATACACCCACGGTATCGACGGGCCCACAACGATATAACTCGTCTAGATGTGTTGAGAGGGCTCTGTTTTATTCAACGGTCATTAAATGCTGTGTCCTACACTCACACATACATATAAAACATCACATCTATAATCCCTGAAGGGGTAGGCAGAGTCAAAGTGGCAGCAGGCCTTTTTAACCACATTCAACCAACAATAAAACTGGGCTGGGTTAGATGGAAAATTGTGAAAAAGTAGTGACGAGTGGCTAGCTTGTCGCATACACAATTCCTGTGTTATTCAAGACCATATCTTAAAGATTGCAACAAGATTGATGTATGTGATATATTTATTTATTTATTTACTGTCTGTTGTTTATTTATTTATTTATTTTTCTGCTGATAAAACCTATTTTAAGATTTAAATATATGCATTTGTTGTATATGTGGAATAAATTGTAATCAGTAATCCATATTAATTAACACTTTTACGTCGTAAATTTAATTTTATCTTTCACTATTTTTATATTACTAAATCTCCACAATTAATTTACAATTTCATGCTCGTAATCCTGCTCGTAAATGTGAACATATTTTTTTCACGTTTTCACGTCTTTACAAAAGTTTTTTTATCAGATTCCTTTACTAAATCGGATATCGTGTTAACGTTAAAAATATATAGCCTAAACATTGCAACTCGTTTAAACAATATAAACTTTTGGATCTCAACTTGCGACTATTTACAGAAGCACAACACCAACCCTTGTACAAACATTTGTTGTTCCAAGTTCGATAAATTTACATTCTCTCAAAGGTCAACGAATCGTAAACAAAACCTACCGTCAATTTAAAGATGAACTTTCTTTAAGGGCACTCACTTCGTCTTAAGAATACCTCACACCCTCAGCTATTTTGTTTTCCTTTCAAACTTACCCAAAGCATTTTAATTCAATGAGCGTTTTTATCAAAGCAAATGTCTGCTGTCTTAGGTATACCGTCACGTGCAAACTGCAAGATTAGAGGAACACGTTCTCCTTAAGTCCAGGGCAGAAGATTCATAATTGCCTAACACTTTTGCACTTTATAAATTATGTATCTTGTCCTTCACAAGGTCGCTGGTACTGAGTAATGAAGAGGTCAGTGACATCTCTTATCCCTTCTGATTTTTTTACGAGATTGACTTCTTATATTTTGCGGGGTCTTTATTTAAACTGAATAGACGATACTGAAAAGATTTATTTACGAGTGTCATTTGGGATTTTCTGGTTGATTTGCTGCTAATGTTTTTAGTATAGAGAGTTCATTAAGTTTATTCAGATCTCTCCGATATTACGCCTCCATACCGTATTGATTTTCCTATTATTAGTTTATTGTTGATGGAAAACCTCACGTTACTAATTTTAATCTCATGTTTGTTGTTGTAAGACGTTGTATTATTACGCAAATCGAATTTTAAAAGACGACATAAGTTAGGTGTTCCATTGAACTGAAGTAAATTCTTTTTATGTACGATGTTCATTTGTTTAGATGACATTTTTTGAACGCTTCCCAATTTAGGAATGTGTCAGATTTTAAATTGGACATATTTTGGTAAAATCATCAGTTATCCAAAATAATTATCATCATTTTGTTTTATAAAAATTGCAAAATAAAAAATATCGACAGTTTTTAACCAAATGACTAGCACCATACAATTTATATGATTATTTCAATACAAAATATTTATTTTTCTTTTATTTATGGCAATCAGAGCAGATGTTAAATCCCACTGAATTGGTATGTATTATCGAGATCTTTTCGGTATCGCATACCGTTTCCAGCTTCTAATATCTGCGTCTCATTGGATTTCGCTAGGTCTGATACTGACGGCTCTGTTTTCACTGTACATTCGGATGCACAGGAGAGGTGCGTTTGTACTGCATACCTCGAGTGTACATTGAAATGTTGATGGCATTGCATACAGCTTGCATACAGTTCAATTCGGTCATTAGATACCAAAACAAGAGTGGTTATTTATATGCACACATCTAGGAGTCGAATCAAATGATTGAGTAATTTGATTTTAAAAATGCTGATAATGATTTGGCTGAATGTAGCTAAAGGGCCCTGCTGCCCCTTTGACTGTGCCTACCCCTTCGGGGATTACAGGCGTGATTTATTGTATGTATATATCATTTTAAAGCTTGTAATGTGATGTGTGCATATTTCTCATCTTGATTATACCAAATCAATATACATAATTTAAAAATGTATCTTATTCCGTACTCCGTAAATTATTAAATCTAACTTCATGTTTTTTAAACATTTTTTGGAAGCAATCACTTGCCTTTCAATTTAAATCTATAATACATCTATAGGTATCTCCCAAAATTTAAATGTAAATAAAATATGAATTCCAAATCACAGGTGCCTCAAGGGAATTAAGAGAATATTAATATTTAATTTGGGCTTTCCATAGCAAAATATCTATTTTTCCTGATTGGAGAGTGTCCCCTAAGACTTAGAAATTAAGTCCCCTTCGTGTACAAGACGCCCTCACAATTTTAATTTGCATAGTAAATGGGTTTCGTACGGGTGTATTTTTAAAAGAATTTGGCAAAAATTAAAGCAACAGAAGAAGAAGAAGCTACTTCTCTATATATACAAAGTTAAATCAAATACAATAAATTACTATTATTATTATATTGATCTCTAAAAATAATGATATACCTATTTGATCGGCATTATCTATTGTCAGAGATACTAAATATATTATTCAACATCGATAGTTATTCCGCTTTAGTCTGATACATGTATAACTAACACAACTAACTAACTAGCTTCAAGTCATATCTCTAACGGGGTAGGTAGAGAGAAAACCCAACGCCGCACGACACGGTCCCTACACACCTGACTTGCTTCTTTAACATTGACAATCCTTTTCATACAAGCTTTATTATATAAATATGCTGTCATCACATAAAAGTAGGTATAATAGCAACAATCAATTAAGAACAATCTGACTTGACTGACCCGTTGGTCGCGTGGTCAGAGACCCTGGCTACGAAACCGAGGGTCGCGGGTTCAATCCCGCTAGAGACAATTTGTTTTTAGTATGAATATGGACATTTATACTCGAGTTTTGGTGGATATAAATATATTTTAGGTATGTCTATCCATTCACCTAGTCTCTATAGCACAATCACAAGCTTACTTTGGGACTAGGGAATTGGTGTGTCAGTCTGGAGAATTTATTTTATTTATCTATCTAACTTTTTGTTTTAATTTTAATAAGCAGATGTTACTAGATAGCTATATTATGGCTGCTACTGAACACGCAACATTTACTCGTATTATGTAATAAATTAAAGACTTAAAACTGATAAGACCTAGCCAATTCTAGTCACGTGAATTATTCACCTAACGCTTTGTTTTAATCTAAGGGCGCCCGACTCATATGTGTTATAAAACTATGCATGTATTACGTTACCACATTTTACCCCTAACTCCGTCCACATAAAATTTGGTATTTTTCAGCGGCTCTTTAGATTCCACAGGACATGAACTATGTTTTTCCAGTATAATTTAGTAAAATAGTTTATGGTTTTTCTCTGGATTCAAATATTACGTGCTAATTTTATCGATTTCGTAAATAAATAAATTAATATCCCACAACATCACATTCATTGATTTGACTCTGAGCTAAGTAGCTTAATCACTTCTGTTACGGATATTAGATTCAACAGTGGTATTACGAATACATACTTGAATATTAGATATTAACAACCAGACACAGAACAAACACAAGTATTCATTACACGAATGTTTTTCTTGGGTGGAGATCGAACCCACAACTCTCGGCGCAAAGGGCAGAGTCACTACCAAATGCGACACCGAGCTAGTCAAACATAGTATTTTACAACTTGACAAGTTACTTACGTATTTTGAAAACTAGTTACAAAAATCTACAGTAACTATGAAAAAAAAAGCTCAGCTAATTCTAGCCTCCCGCGCCCACGAGCCGCGCGAGTGAAATCGCGCCCGCGGCTCATTACGCTCGCGTGAATTATTCACGCGGCGCGGCGCCCGAGCCCTGACCTGGAGCGCACTATCTACCACATTGATGCGTCTTTAGGCGCTCAGAGTAATTTATATGGGGTTTTAAGGTTACTAGTTAACTTCGCCCTTTCAATGGGCGTAAGTAAAGGGTGTCGTATATTGCTTCTTCTTAATGTGGGGCTATGAATATGTGAATATGGTACGGTCAATTTTGTTAAAATACATAATATAGTTAGTTAATCGTGTGATTGTCATTTATTCATGAAATTAAATTTGTAAGTACTTACAAAAAAGAGTAAAAATAAAATTAATTTTTGAACATGATGTTCTGACCATAATACGGTATTTGTAAGCTTAGTTAATTGACTTTCTTTTTTAATGCATGAAAAGTCACATTTTTTGTGATGTCGACTTCGTTGGTATTCTATGCATTAAAGATGATGCTGTTGAATATCCAATTAAAATTCTAGTGTTTTCAATTCGCATGGAAAAAATGTTGAACATAATATTGCACTTGTCCCACATATTTTTATTTTATAATTAAAGCATGTACTCAATCCGCTTGTCGGTGTGTTATGCTATCAGTGTATTGAGACAACTTTCTGCGTAAAAAATTTGCCTGTTTAAAATAAACTTTAAAAATATACAGCTCACAAAACTAAAGCAAGCAGTAGAAAATTGTTTCTTTTACCTTCACTTCAATTTATCACGTCACGCAACCCAACCCTCAAAAGTGCATCAAATACAACAGACATAGAAAATCTCCGTCACGGATCTCACGTATAAAACGTTACCGTTCCTATTTATTTGTCGGCCGGGTCGTTCCGACCCCCGTCAAGTATCGGCGTGTAACAATGAAGTCACGCGCGGACCACTTACTGGGTGCTGGCGGCTTCAAATAAAAAATATACGGGCTTTTCGTACACAACGACAAACGGGTTACGTGCACGCGCGTATAGTTATACTGGACTTTTTGGTATTGATTAAATTGGCGGGCCCATTGAAGGGCTGAGCTATCAGAGGTATTTGGGCACTCGCGCTTTTGAAGCGTGTTGAGACGAGTATTAATAAATACAGTGAATGAAGAAAATGAGACTGTGTTTTGTACATAAAATGTCACTTGGCACTTTTCTCAGCACATCTTTTTTAGTACTCTATGACAAATGGGTTACATGCGCGAGCGTATATTTATAATGATTTTTTAGTATTGATTTAATTATCGTGCGCATTGAAGGGTTGAGCTATTAGAGGTATATTGGCGCTTGCGATTGTGTATCTTATTGAGAAGGCAGTTAATAAACAAAGTAAATGAAGAAAATTAAAAATTTCCAATGTTGGTCTGGGACGGCGGTTCAGACTTGTGGAAAGAATGGATGACGAAAGATTGACTAAACAGATATACAATGCGAAAGTGGAAGGATGTAGGAGCCGCGGAAGGCCCAGGCTTACCTACCGACAAGATTGGTCGTGTATTAACAGGTGATGTTAGGAGTCATAAAAACCGTAGAGCTTGTATGAAAAGGAACATAAATGTTGAAGAGGTGAGTGAGGTGTGTAAGGATCGCGCCATATGGCGTTCGTTGGCTCTGCCTACCCCGCTAGGGAAGTGGCGTGAAGTTTAGTTAGTAATGTGAAATAATGTACCTACCAACTGTATTCCTCATCGAGCATTACGTAAAATTCGTTAAATATTCGGTGGTTTGTGATTATATAGACGACGAGCCACTTGTCACTTATTTTCAATTTTCCATCTAACTCGACTCAACTTTTTGGCTGAATGTGGTTTAAGGAGCTTAACTATTCTTGGGTCCAGCTTACCCTATCGGTGTTTCCAGGAGTGATGGTATATATTCATCACACAATTTTAATCATGGAAATCATTATGTCCACTGAACTCTTCGATACAACTACGCAGTAAATACGTTCTTTGAAAGATAAACAAGATTTACTGTATTTGTGTTGCTTTTGTTGTTTAAAATTAAATCATTTATATTTTCTAGATGTGCCCATGATTATTTAATTGCAAAACTCATCTGAATTATCGTTTCCGTAAGGGCTACCAGACTTACCAAGACGGCTGCACAGGTCATGGATTACTCACTTTGGAGGAAAGGCGGGTTCTTTTGGATATGGGCCTACTACACGACATCGTGAATGGCAAACTTGACTGTCCTTACCTGGTCTCCGGGATATCACTCTGTACGCCTAAATATCGCACACGTAACACACCTCTGTTTCACGTCTCTCGTCATCACACTAATTACCTTAAAAACTCGGTTCTCCTGCGACTAGCTCACACATATAACGCAAATTATAAAAGTATCGATGTCTTTTCGAGCACTAAACATATATTTAAAAATATGATTACAAAAAAGCTCAAAGAAACGATTAATGTTAAATAATATGTATAATTGCACGCGTTAATGTTTGTATAATATGAATACAGCCGCACGCGCTCGCACACACACACACACACATGCGCACACAAGCACTCACGCACATACACACACACACACACACACACCTACACACATACGCACACACACCTACATATATGTATATGTATGTGTATTGTGTACACATACTGTATTGCAAGCCATACATTTGATCCAAAGCTATTCAAACAGGGATGTCTCATTGCACAATTTGGACATCCTTATCGTTGTAAGCGATCTCTGTAAGTTAATGAGTCTCTAAGTTACGTATATATATATCTTTATATTTTGCTTTTCAACATACAAATAGGAGCTTCATGGTGGTTGCTTATTGGATTCATCCTACCCTAGAATCATATATGTGTAATTACTATATCTTTTTCTTCATTTATTTTTAATTTTTCAAACCTTATTTTGAGTTCTAGCAGCATGGATACTGTACCTAAATTTTAAATTAAGGAAAACCTTTTATTGGCCTTATTGTTAGCATAATTTGTATTAATCAATATGACATGTAATCGCTGTTGGTTTTCTTAAATAAATAAATAAATAAAAACGTGAAGTCCATCAGTCTGTTTTTTACTTTGTCTACTTTCATACCAACTTCGTCAGACATTGTTAATCATGACAATTATTATGACCGCTTATTCTCATACAATGACACACAGCGTTTATGAATATACTACTAGAATAACAAAAAATATTCCTCGTTCTAATTAAACAAGCTGTGTACCAGTCACTCTATTCCCAGTAGTGCAGTGGAACTGAACAAATCCTGCCGGGCAGAACTCCGTCCGTGCGAGCTTCGCGCTGCGGCTTCCGATAACTTGTTTGCTTTATTTGTGATCAACTGTTCTGTGTACTACGCAGTAAATACGTTCTTCAAAAGATAAACAAGACCGTGTATTTTTTTGTTGCTTTAGTAGTTTTAAATCAAACGTTTAATATAGATATGGCCGTGACTATTTCAATGCAAAACCGCGAGTTCGTCAATCGTTTTTGGCGAGTTTTCTATCTACTTCATCAGCCAATTTTAATCACGAGAATTATTATATCTTCATACATACATAACATCACGCCTATAATCCCCGAAGGGGTAGGCAGAGTCGAAAGGGCAGCAAGCACCTTCTACCACATTCAGCCAAAAATTAAGCCGGGCTGGGTTAGATGGAAAATTGTGAACATTATTATATCTACTTAACTTTTGAATAAAATTAAACACAGAATGTATAAATAGTATCGTTGTGAATCAAAAATGTGTATCGTTCTATATACTACGCATTAAATAAGTTCTTTGAAAAATAAACACTACCTTAGATGTAAGGTCAAAGATTATACACTTGTTGTGGTCGCGACAATACGCGAGTCATGTATAATATGCAAACGGAATTGCCTGTACAGCCACCGTTGTCTAATAAACATTTCTAAAATTAATATTTTATTCCTCTTCACCTAAACCCTGAAGTTTATGCAAAGGTCGCCAGCAACTGAATTGGCAAACAACCCACACACACATGTGAAATGTTAAGTAATGATAGTACATCCAAATCCGCTGAAAGAGTAGCAAAATGGACAGTTGCCAACTCCCAGTTAATCGATAGCAATCGTTGAATCGCCACCGGAGAGCCTAAGACTTCGCGAATCGCCTTCAGAGCGATTGTGGCGCCGCGCGTTGAAATGCCTCGCATAAAACAACTGAAAGTAAATTCTCTGTTAATAATTATCTGTATATAAATGAGAATTTAGTTTGACATTAACATTACTTTCAATAGACCTACTATATTCTCCAGACTGACCCTACTCCCTAACTCAAAACTAAAAATTTTTGCACGTATTAGAGCAGTTTGCCAACATACATTCCAACTGACCATCTCGCGCGCAATTCCCAAACAAATAAGCAGATTTCATGGAGTGATAAGTTTTTTAAACTTTATTTAGCTAACAATAAAATTGAGCAGCTTGTCAATTATATAAATCAAAGTTTTTAATAAAGGACTTTATTCTGCTCACTTTGCTTTCAAACGATTTCGAACTACGACGTCTCTGTACTGTTTTGACGTTTTTCTTCTTAACAAATTAGTGTTTGTCTAACTTTAATGCCAATGACTTCCATCCACTTCGCTTTTGGTTAATTTAAAACGACGTCTGCGTAAATTGCAAAGATTAAAAAGACCTTTAAGTTTGAACTTAATTTCGACACTTTATATAATAGTGGTAAATAAACTGGTTTTCTCAGAAATAATAAGAAGGCTTATTTTGCTAGGAGAGTTCCGTCAAAAGGAATGTCTTGGAAAGTATTTTGACAATACTGACACTTTGAGTGACATCAAAAAACTAGATTAACTTGATCATGTTATTAAGATATTTAGGTACCTATTTGTATGTAAAATGCCGTATTGATACGCCGTTCAAATGTAGATATTTGTAACATTTGACTATTTTCTGCATAAGTACTATTAGGTTCACCGGAAAAACACATAATAATCTTTACTAATATGTATGAATCTACTTGTAAAAACATATGTTTTCACAAGTAAACAGAGTCCAACAGGCAAGAAGCTCCCTAAATCACAAGCAGACAAAAAATAATCTCTCTTAATATTATAAAGTTAAGGAAGTTGTTTGTGTTTTTGCTGGAACGCGCTAATCTCAGAAACTAAATTTGAAAATCTTTTTGAGTATAAGATAGCCTATTTATCGAGGAAGGTTATAGGCTATATAAAATTATCCATAAACAGCTAGTAACTCATAAATATAAGTTACTTATATTAGAAAAATAAACTTTTCTCATACTTACTGACCTTTACACCGGTCTGGGTAATCTAAAAGTCCTACTCCATGCCACGTCCGGCTCCAAATAAATAAAAAGGTTGTCTCGAAGGGAAATCCTCCAATGGATATGTGTTCGACATATCGACTGGCGGACCCTTATCAAAATCGACACATTATGGAGCTATTTCTACGTAAAGTAAATAAAATTTTCACCGAAATAACGCTGTATGGCTCGATCTTTTACTTTACTCCCTTTTTTATCTTTTATTATTACTGCAAACGTTCAAAGAGTTTATTATTCAATTCCTACCGTCTGTTTATATAGGCAGCACATAAAATGATTGGAAGTAAACATTACTTTATTGGTGTACTTGTTTTCGCACAGATTATTTGGATCAAGAGTTCTTTTTTATATAGAGGTTTGACCACAATAACCAAATTTATCGTAAATTTATTATTTATAGAAAAAAATTCCTAGAAGTTAATAGGGGATAATACTGGGTCAAAAATCATAATATTAAGTCCGTCAGTTTCTAATACAAATATACAATACACATATTTTTTGCTTTATCAAGATATTTAACTTTATCTTTTTCTGACGGATTAAATAATAAATAATTATAGATAATAAGAATTTTTAAATATGCTCCCCTAGATTTATCAAATCTAAGTACGCTTTTATTACATAGCTTAGTGCTAAGTGAAGAAAACCTTAGGGAACCCGCACATTTAAACTATTTGTAGGTAATTAACAATGTGGATGTGTGAATTAAAGATTTCCTAATAAATCTGAGATCATGAGGATCCAAGATACCAATAGTACATACTGGGAGAATGATGGTTATCATCATCTTCCTAGCGTTATGTCCCGTGCTTAGACGAGGTCCGCTTAGACCATGATGAGTCTGGTAATTACATTGAAGCGACTGCCGATCAGACGTAACCCTCAGGTAGGGGAACCAGACAATTTTTAGATCATGGTTAGAAATAGAAATAGAAATATCTTTATTCATGTAGGCTCCACAAAAGCACTTATGAATAGTCATAATAATACAAAATAAATATTCTACCGCCAGGTTCGGAACGTTTATTCTACCGAGAAGAACCGGCAAGAAACTCGGTAGTTACTCTTTTAAATCGCCATGTATACAATAACAATGCTACTTTATATCTACTTCTACAAATTTATATAATTCAAATATAATGAATGTAATACATTACAATAGGAGAGTAGACCATGCAAGAATTAGAGCGCAGACTGCAGATTCCTGTCATTGAAAAAGTCTTCAATTCTATAATAGCCCTTTTTCATGAAAAATGTTTTCATATGTGATTTGAATTTATGAACGGGCATTTGAATTACCTTATCTGGTAACTTATTAAATAACTTAATGCTAAGCCCCACAAAAGAATTACTGCTTTTATGAAGTCTAAGATGTGGAACGACAAGCTTGTGTTTATTCCTGGTATTCAAACTATGATGGTCAGATTTTTTGGAAAAGAGATTCAAGTTCTTGCGTACATACATAATATAATCAAACATGTATTGCGATGCTACGGTTAATATATTGGCTTCTATAAATACCTCCCTAAGCGAATCCCGTGGTTTAAGGCCATATATGGCGCGGATTTCCGTATTTTTGTTACGGCTTATGCTGCGGAACTAAGTCTTCCCGCTAGAGCAGCAATATGAGGGCCCCATTGCAGTTTAGAATCAATGGTAATGCCCAGAAATACTGTTGAGTGAACTATTTCAATAGGTTCATCACCCATGTTTAAATTAATATTTGATTGCTTAACATTAGGCATTGTGAACTTAACACATTTAGTTTTACCAGCATTTAAAAGTAGGTTATTAATCGTGAACCAATGTAGTACGTGAGAGAGAGCATTATTTACCTCGTCAACATTAGGGTGTTTTCTGTCAACTTTGAAAATCAGAGAGGTGTCATCAGCAAACAACACTATCTCACACAGATCTTTCGTATAGTACGGAAGATCATTTATATAAATTAAAAAAAGTAAAGGTCCTAATATTGAGCCCTGTGGCACCCCTATGGATAAAGAAGCACCAGAAGAGTCAGTTCCATTGATATTAACCCTTTGAATTCTGTCAGATAAATATGATCGGAGTAGATCAAGTGACCTACTCGTAACACCGTAATGCCGTAATTTCATCAGCAGCGTCTGGTGATCAACGCAATCAAAAGCTTTAGACAGATCGCAGAAGACTCCAATAGCGTCCCGCTTGTTTTCCCAAGCATCAAATATATGTTTGATGAGAGCTACGCCCGCCCGTTACAAATTCAAAGTTGTTTGAATTTGCAGGTTTCGTCACGATGTTTTCCCTCACCGTCGAGCTAGTGGTATAAATATAAACCTACATAGATTTTAAAAATCTAGGGGTACATGCCCGGTTTTGAACCCGCACTCCTCGGTTAAGAGGCGCGTGTCCTTACCATTGAGCTACCACCGCTCCGCTCAGGAGAATGATGGTTATCTATGTCTTTTATATAATATACTTTCTAAATAACGTAGTGTAGGTACACTACGTTATTTAGAAAGTATATTATATATTGGAATATAAAACAAGTAACGTAGGTACGTTACTTGTTTTATATTCCAATCGAGTAGAATCAATAAATCGATAAAAATAAAATAAAGTTCAGATGTTTCTGAGAAACGTTGATCTCATAATAAAGTCACGTTTATATGCGTTCTCAGATTTATCAATGAAACAAAAATTCTGGTAGTTTATTGAAAAATCTATTTCACCGCCCCCGGTCAATTCCTCAATGGGCTCGTATTACCTTCCCCGATATAGAACCGAGCCACGCGAGCAATATGAAAACAATTGTTCGGCGGTATTGCCTTCTTATTGGCACTGGGGGAACACAAGTCAATGTGTATTGAAAATCGTGTCTAAGCAAAGCGAGACTGCAGTGCGACAAATCGTGACATGTTTTGATTTTTTCAATTTTGAATATCTTTATATTCTAAGCCTTTAATGGATGATGTTTAAGTAAATTTGCGTAACGGTGTATTGGTTGTAGGTACACCATTAGTTGCTATAATGATCACAAACCTAAATAGTAATAATTTTGAAGACGACCTAGATGGAAAATTGAAAAATTCGTGACAAATGGCCAGTTGGCCACCTATCACGAATTTTTCAATTTTCCATCTAAAATAATATACTAATATTTTAAATTTCGAGCACGATAAAAACGCATCAGTGAAGTCTCATTGAAACCAGATTAAATAATCTTGCTCAAAACCCGTCCGATATAACGATAGTACAAAATTATCCAACTTCGATCAATATGCATTATGCCATAAATTGGCCAGCTTTAATGATCCAATTAGAGTAGTTCTACAATAAACTCAATCGCATAACCGCTCAATTGGTTACGTATACGAGTCTAAGCAGAGCAAGCCTGCAGTGCGACAAATCGCGCGGACACGTCCGGATTATTGTATTGGCGCGTGCGCCGCATACCGGATGCTGTTTGACGAACGCGCCGAGCTTCGTCTTGTTTAACGCGAGAATGTGACAGGGTTGGCAGGTCTTTGTTCTATTAATTGGATATATAAAAACATATAAAAAAATTGAACATTAACGTTGTCGTAGATTCTAATTTTCTACATCTTAATATTATGTTAACAATGGAAGCTGTTATAGAATACATACATACATAACATCACGCCTATAATCCCCGAAGCGGTAAACAGAAAGAGGCAGCATGCCTTTTCAACCACATTCAGCCAAAAATAAAGCCGGGCTGGATTAGATTTTCACAATTTTCCAGATGGAAAATTGTGAAAAATAGTGATAAGCGGCTAACCTGTCGCCTACACAATCCCACACCCAAAACCCGATATACCATTAGTCGCCTTTTTCGACATGCTAGGCAAGAACCACAGTTGGCATATTCTTTTTAATTCCCAGACCAACATGGGACAGTGGGCTGGAAAGCTGAGAAAAAGAAGTGACAAGTGGCTAGCTCGTCGCCTACTCAGCTACATACCCAAAAGCCCGTAAACCATTAGTCGCCTTTAATGACATGCTAGGCAAGAACTTATATAGTAGTTAATTGATAACATTGTCGACGAAATTCCGAAATACATTTGTGATTTATCGCTGCCAAAAAGATAACTGATGTGCAATTGCAATCATGGTATAAATCCGTATAATTTAATAAGCTATTTATACGGCAAAATAATTCACCAAGTCACTGACATAAAAAAACCTATTGTCTTCACCGGCAATGTCAAATTACTATACCAACAATTAATCCCAGTGCCTGACGTAATTATATTACTACCTATATCACTTCAAAACAAGGCCCCTCAAAGCCATGCCTCACGGAAGACAGTCAAAATTAACCCGCTAACATCGTATATAGAGGCAATATCATTACATACCTACCATTAGCTAGCACCTTCGCGACAAAGCCGACTAATAACATAATCAACACAGGCCTAATTAGCTTCAGAAAATTAACTAGGAACAAAGGCGTCACACTATATGAGGCGATAGTGTCGGAAATGGGAATCCTAATGAGGATCTCGGTTCGTTCCGCTGTTTAAAACTAACTAAGCAGCATCAGTGGCTTGGGCGAGTAGACTAGAGGCAAGTAGGGTTGCCAATGGCATAAACAAACAAATTGATATGCAAACAAAAATACAGTCTTGAAATTAATGAAACGCAATCTTCCATTTGATTCAGCTTCTTTGAAGTAACAGAAGACATTAAAGTTTTAAATAAAGTAAAAAAAAAAAAATGCTGTTGAACCAGCCCTAAGACGTTCAGATAGCTTAATTAAGATCGTTGTCTATTTGCCTATAATTCCTGGCAATTTAAATGCTAAAGCTTTATATGTTTACTATAGTATCGCCGGCAATCCGCGAAGGGGCAAAAGAGTCCTAAAAGCAATGAGCTTCTTAAAATACTTACCTTTAGCTTACGAGTAAAATAAAATTGAGCTGGGTTATATGAAACATTATAAAAAAGTAGTCACGATAGCGTATGACAAAAAATTATCATTGCGCGATGCTAGGCAAGTTTCTAGATTGATGTTGACACTTCTTCCCAGTCAAGGCACAAGTCCTAGACGAACGTAATTCTACATCATAGGTATTTTACATAAATACTTACTTATTGGTACTTTTTTTTCTTCGCAGAGGATTCTCAGTGGTCGCTCCTGAGGTAGCAGTACCAGGGAAGACTACAGCTATCCTTGTTACTCTCCATGGAAGAGCTGGCGACGAGACCTTAGACCCACTTAATGTCACCGTGCGATTGGAAACTCAAGATGCCGAGAACGATGTCAAGCTACTGACAACTGCCAGCCAGATGATCACAGGTAAGATTGTTTAGAATTTCATTTAAATTCTTCTAAACTATATCTACTAATACGTACATACACCGGAAATATGAAATATGCAATATGCATAGATATGAAGCCACCAATCGCTAATTCCAGGCCACTATAGGATAAAGCATTATTGTAAAAGAGTTCATCGATTATAAAGGCCATTTTTTACTAGTATTTGAATTCAAAGCTAATCGGTCAGTCGACTTTTTTTATATGCATGAATTTATCGTGTATGTAAAGGGTAAGTAAATATTTCCATAAAATTGTGTTTCAATTTTATGGAAATATTTACTTACCCTTTAACTTACCCTTTGAGTCAAAATTCTTAATTTGGTACTAAATGTTATTTTCAGCTCCAGATTGAGAATTTTTGCATGCAAAGGTTCAATTTTTGTTTTAATTTGCTTTATATTTATATTACTAATTTGTCATGATCATCGTCATCGCTGCCGATTTCTATTCTATAACGTTTAAACGTATTCAACACGGAGATTCTACAAATCATTGCTATAGAAAAGTCGCTTCAGCTAAGAGGAAAGATATATCAGTCGCCGAAATCACGCAATAAAAAAATCTCAAAGCTAAGCAAAAATAAAGTGGATTATCACCAAAGAGAAAAACTTCGCAGAAAGAACTATCTATGTAGAGGAATGGTTGAACTTCCGTAGACGTCTCAGAATGTCTTTATGATTCCCGGCGACATCGTAAATTGATATTTATTCGGAATCCCCTTCCTCCGCCCTCACTTAGTATTTCAAGTTGGTACGAAGTCAACTTTTAGTATATTTTGCTCAACAAATTCTTTGCAGCCCCCACTTTATGACGGCGTTGTAAAGTTTTATTGTCGGTGATGGTAACTGGTCTGCAGAAAAATCCTGCTCTTAACACATTTCAATTTCAAGATTTTATGTGTCTTAGTTGTTCAATTTTATAACTTTTGCTGTACAGAATCTATAATATTCTGAGGACTAGTTCCCGTTTTCGGAGGATATATAATTCCTTTTTAAATTTCGTATGTATTTCTTCGACTAATTATAACAGTTTAGTAAGTCATTGATAAAAAAAATCTAAAACGGGTAGTGCATTTTAATTCTGTATGTAAAATCATGACTATATGTAGAAATATTTGTTATAATTTTAACACGCGATATTTTTTTTACGAAATGTACAGTGCGACATGACATAATTCATTATTCAATAGCAGGGAGTAAGCATAACAATTTCATGCCTATATAAAAAAATACTTCTTAAATACTACGTATGTAAACAAACAGAAAAAAAATATAAAAAAACAACCACGACACAGTCGCATACCGTCCATAAATATTAACAAGCAGAACCGTATAAATGTTTGCCCGAAACATTTTTTGCTGCCATTCAATCTCTTTTCATTTTACAACATACAGATCGGTAGTAAATTCGAAATCGCTGCAAGCAAATGGACACAGTGCATATACGAAATACAGATTTACACAGTAGTGATACAGCCTAAATTGGCGAATCTTCAAAAGCTTCCATATTTTTTCGGAACATGAAACTTGATAGCGGTTTACATCTGTTCGCAAATCACTCGAGTTTTCAATGGAGCGTCTGGTTCGCGGAATGATATTTTTACAACGTAATAACTCGATCGGATTGGAGCTGATCTCTTTGTGGATGGAAGTGTTGCAACTTAGCTGAAGTAAAGCAATAGTTCTCACAGGATTTACAGCTTAAGTAATTTTAGACAATCGTTTACTTTGCCACCGGAAAAAGTATTTCTGTCGCCTTTATGCACATATTTGCTATATGCCTAAAAAAATTACTACGTAAGTTTAAATAAAATATTGATTAAAGTACTAAGATGCTCAAATTTTATGAAGTTGGTTGCTTTATAAGACTTAATGTAATTTTTTTATAAAATTCATTAGATTTATGATAATATTCCGTTCTCACTGCCTACCCCGCTAGGGAAGTGGCGTGAAGTTTAGTTAGTTAGTTAGTTAATATTCATAAAAATGCCTGGACCAGGGCCGGATCTACCATATAGCTTTTTGGGCTCCAGGCCCGGGCCCCGTGGATTTAAGGGGCCCCCAGCTAAGTCAAGTAAAAAATAGACGATAATGCGAAAAAAAAAAACATAATTTATCAAACCTATTCCATTCATTTAATTCAAGTCTACGTCTTATACTTTGAGTAATTAGGTGGGCCCCTAAGTAGCATTGGCCCAGGGCCCCTTAAACTCACGGTCCGGCCCTGGCCTGGACAACCTACCTAATTTTTTCCAGAACCAGAATCTCAGTAGCTTACATCTATTCGCAAATCACTCGACTTCTCAATAGGGCGAAATTAGGTTTTTACGACATTATAACTCGATCGGTGGAACAGGGCAGTTCTCTCTGTCCTGGGAATAGTGTTGCAGCTTACCAAGAGCAATAGTTCTCACGAGTTTCACAGTTCTAACAATCTTAGGGGAGTTTACTTTGGCGAGTTATTTTAGAAACTCTGCACTGACGACTGAATGCACGGATATGTAGTTTTATTGTATTATTGTAACTGCGAATATATTGTACTATATTGGTCTAGGACTTAAAAAGATTGTGCCAACTGTGTTCATGCTTAGCATGTCGTAAAAGGCGACTAATGGTATATGGGGTTCTGGGTATGTGATTGTGTAGGCGACGAGCTAGCCACGTGACACTACTTTTTCACAAATTCCCATCTAACCCAGCCCAGTTTTATTTTTGATTGTATGCGGTTAAGGGGATCTGCTGCCCCGTTGACTCTGCCTACCCCTTCGGGGATTATGGGCGTGATGTTATGTATGTATGTAGAAATATATTGAACATGGTATTCAAGTTAAACAAATTTGAGGTTTTGTGAATAAAAAAACCTCAGAGCATTATTTCCTATTAAGCCCAGCGCATTATCTTATATTAGTGCCAATGTCGAGTGGTGTATGATAAGTCGATTTATAAAAATTATAGGAAACTTTTAAAAACACAACATTTTGTCTTCAGTTAATAATTTATGGAGTATTTAGTAGGTTTTACCTTTATTTATGACGATAAATGTTTTTACTATTTTATTGACACGTAGGTATTTATTATTTAATAAGCGATGTTAGATATTTATATTTGAACCCTTTTCAAACTCCAGTAAAATAGCTGTTACCATTAATATAGTGCGGAAAGTGTTTAGTTTTAT
Source organism: Glyphodes perspectalis (assembly GCA_951394215.1). NCBI lineage: Eukaryota > Metazoa > Arthropoda > Insecta > Lepidoptera > Crambidae > Glyphodes > Glyphodes perspectalis. The sequence goes on along the minus strand of OX596210.1, from coordinate 3,883,072 downwards.
GTTGGCGATTTAAGCTTTAAAGGATTAAATAATAAACTATGACACAATATTCACTCCCTGCACTTTGCGCTAGCACTTTAATAAAAACCGGCCAAGTGCGAGTCGGCCAAATTAATGGGTTTCTTTAGCTAGATGTACTTTTATGCAGTTACAATTTTGATTTATAAATAATTAAACTTCACTGGCAGCAAAACATAGTTTGGTAAAAATGTGCTGTTAAGATTTCTGAAATAAAGAAACTTGATTCGTCATACATAATCATACTGTATCATGTATCATGTATTCTGCTATAACATTGATTACTTACTTAAGCACAGAAAAAAATATTTCTCATACTATAAATACACTACTCTTTACATAGCACGTTATTAAAAATGCTTACAAACCAACAAATATTTTATCAATCCATTTTTCAAAGTATATAGTACCAATAGTCTGTGAGAAAATTATATTATGTAGGCGACAGATGAACATAAATAAATAAATTCTCCAAACTGACGCACCAATTCCCTAGTCCCAAACTAAGCTTATGCATGTGCTATGGATACTAGGTGAACGGATAGACATACTTAAATACGTTTACAAACATCCATGACTCAAGTACAAATATCCATGTTCATCACAGGCAACATTTGCCCCTAGCGGGATTCGAACCCGCGACCCTTGGTTTCGTGGCCAGGGTCTCTGACCACTCGACCTACGGGCAAGTTGACATACATTTTTAATTTCTAACATACAACTACGGAACCCTAACAACACCTTCACCAGATCGCTAAATTCATTGAACAGCCACTTTATTGGCTACGCCACACTCAGTCTTGTTGAAGCGGAAAAACGACCAGAGGTAGTCAAGCTGCATAGTCGTCGCTGGTATCTCGACAGAGACTAATGTCCTCCTCAGTGATTGTTCCTGCTAGTGCTGTAGAACTATCGATAGTTTAGCTATCGAGGCTAAGACAAAATGGCATCGATAAAAACTAATTTAATTTATTAAACGTAAGCTTTACGGTAACAGTTATAGATTGTTATGATTGCAGTTATAGTGATCTAACATTCTCACACTGCAAATGTCCACTTTCCGTGATTTGAATGGAAAAAAAATTGTTAGTAATTTTGGTCCTATATTCTCTGCACCGCTGAATAGTTATTATAGTTACCGTGTACTTACATAAGATGCTGCAATATATCTGTTAGAATGCAATTTTTTTTATAATAATCATATAAGCCGCCTTAACCTTGTTTGACAGGCTTCAGGTTATTATCAATCATATCTGATATGAATAATTCCTCAAATCCAATCTTGCAAAATTACTTGTTATCGAAACTTTTCGTATTTAACCCAAAATAAAGTTTGTATTAGAATTTATTTTATGATTCCAAAATGATCTTAGGCTGTCACCAAAATATCGATGCTTCGATTCCTGTACATCTCTATTCGCGACCACCACGTACCCGAGAGGTTTAATTTAACGCCGCGAGGTTTTGTCAAGTCATACACTACGCCGGGATAACATCTAGCAGGTTGCAGATTAATGCACCGGCCATTTGTATGGCGAATTGCTGAAGCGACTCATTAGTTTAACAAATTGAGTGTCAGCGGAGCCGGGACAATGGGAGCGAATAACAATAGTCATGCATTATATTAAATGCAGTGACAGTCGGAGAGTGTGTGGAAAGTATGCAGCTGTGCTAGACTTATTTGGAGATTCGGGTTTTGTGATCCTGAATCTATTATAGTTGTATGATTTTGATAAAATGAAAATGGTTTTTCTGTCCAGTTTGACAGTCCTCAATACCGATAATGCAAAAAAAGAGAAAAAAACCTTTAAAAATTTTCGATTATTGTTAACACTATCTATTTAATTTTATTTTAATTGATTTACATTTCACTGTTTAATTTGTAATGAAGTCTGAGAATAAAATAAATTAGTCTGTATAATATATCTATCAATTTATAGCTTTATTTTTGGAATGTTTGCATTCAATTTAAAAAGATTAAAACGAGAAATTGTCAACAGTTCCTTCAATCAATAGCAAGCGATAATTTTGTGAAGGCAATCGCTTCAAGGTTTCGACAAATCAAACTGTTAATAGCTCGAAGAGAGTATAATTAGGGTTCAAAATGACATTAAATTACACGTTTTCTTCTTCATCACTAAAATAAATTAAGATTCAATAAGATACATAACGGATAGTCCATTGAAATTACCGTTTTGAAAGAGTTCTTTAATTTTTTAAATTTACCTAGTTATTTTAACTTGAAGTTTTTATGCATATTTTACGATTCGCAACATTTAATTCGTTTAAATAATATATTCAGAATCGTTATAGTAATATATTAGTACAATAATAATCCATAAGTTTAAGTATTCTATTTGATTGTAAATTCGAGAAAATCTTTAGATCAACTGTTAAACGTGTATTACTGTAGTTTGCAAACGAAAAAAAATACACTATATCTATAAATTAATATTTTTTTCCACCAGAAATTACAATTAATAAATAAACTTTCCAATATTTTGATATTAAATGTAAGTATCTATTTTTTATCGTAACCAATCTTATATAAGCAATGCGTTTCAAATAAAATGAAAACCTTAATAAATTACTATAAAGCCAACAAAAATTAATGATTTTACTTTGAGATGCACTCACTAAATGTGCGCTCTCACAATTTAATTGTCTAGCAGCAAATTGCAATCGACTTGATAAAATTAAAACGAGAAATCGCCACCTCTTTTAATCAGCAGCAGGCGATAATTTCGTAGAAGCAGTCGCTAAGGACTCGGTAAATCAAACTGTTAATGGCTCAAAGCGATTGGCAATCCGCCTCAAAGATATCCGTGCGAGCTTAATGAATCACGATTGCAGGACCGATAGAGTAGTTAACTGATGGCTCGGCGATAGTTGCCCAACTGTCGATACGCTGATTATCGACTGTTGACTTCGATCTATTTAGGATATCATTACGAACAACTATATTATTGCCACATGTCAATATGTCATGGATATCGACTGTGTTATTGTTAATAGCAATATTGTAAATAATACTTCCGATATAGTTACGATCAAAAGCATCGATTTGATTTGTATCGATAATATTGCAAATTCTGATAAAACCACAATATCGAGTCATAATTGGGTATCATTATATTTCTAGTGTTAAAGCCCATTTTTTGGAGTCTGTTAGGATTACTTGATTTCTCTCCATAATTTGAGAAATCTGAACTGCCTAAACGTCATACTAAAACAGTCGATAGTCAATAGTCTAATGGTATACAACACTATTTTGCGATGTCGATGGCGAGGCTCTCCTCGCCAAGACCGTGCGTTGGCAAATTGATTCGCCTTTGAAACTCAAGTATTCGTGTTTCGTATTCAGCTTGCATGCGAACCGTTCATATTTTAATGTGATGTCTCTTGTTGTTTTGAGATAATCTTAATTTGTTTAATTAAGATTATCATTATCATCCTTGCCGAGCGATATAAAATAATTTGATTGTTTGACCCCCGTATAGCTGATGATTTCGATCCTGTATTATTTCAACACATTGGACGTTTTAATCGAACACACTAAAGCAGTTATTACGTAATACTATTATAGCTGCCAAAATACCATATTATTGAGATTTGTTAATTGACTAGGAAAAACCCAACATTTAAATAAATTAATTATCAATATAAGGATATTGATAATTTATTTGAATGTTCGGTTTTTGACTTTGGTTTGGCTTGTACGTAATATAAGGTCTTTGGAATGTTCAATATTTAAACTGATTTTCGTATAACTAATAAATAATTATGGTTAAAAAATAATATACAAAAAAATCAGGAGGTATTGGAATACAAAGTAGCCATTAACACAAATATCGTAGGTAAAAACTTATTACTTATTCGAAAAGCGGATGGAAGAAGACTGATTTGTTCGCTCTGTGATCTCCATGCCACGCTTCCCGGAAATTATAAGACGTCAATGTCGCTACTCAATGAATGACAGCAAATGCCAACAGCATTTACTTATAAAATGAACCGTTAACGTGGTATTTAATTTGCTTTACAACATCACCATCAAAGACTTCGTCTTCGTCTTCGTCAATCGGCGATTCAAAATTTCGATTACGATCAAAATCGGTCGCGATATCGCCAACGCTGTCAACATCAGGTGTTAACGGCTCAAAGTGATTGCTAATTCCGTCTCAAAGAAATCCGATTTGCTCATCGTCTGCCATTGCCTAACGAACCGTGTTACCAGAGACAGCTGCGTCTCACCCGGTAGAACGGAAAAAATAGATCTGCACCGAAGGAAACGCGTCTGATAGAACTCATTATGCTCCGCTTTACCATAGACGGTTAGGTTCGAGCAAAAGAAAAGTGAGATTGCTTTGGATAAATTGCTTTTGAAATTCGCGAGTCTTTTAACTTGTATAGTGGAGGTTAGAGGTGTAGTGGCTTTTGAGAGGAAAGTTTGATTGGCTCATGGAATTTTACTGCTTTGTAGAAGTGTATAGGTGATTCAAAATTTGGTAGACAGTTGAAGATATTAATACATACATAAAATACATAACATCACGCCCATAATCCCCGGAGGGGTAGGCAGAGTCAAAGGGGCAGCATGCCCCTTCAACCACATTCAACCAAAAATAGCACTGGGCTGGATTAGATGGAACATTGTGAAAAAGTAGTGACAAGTGGCTAGCTTGTCGCCTATACAATTACATACCCAAAACCCGATATACCATTAGTAGCCTTCCACGACATGCTAGGCAAGAACCACAGTTGGCACATTCTTTTTGGGTCCCAGACCAACATGGGACAGTGGGCTGGGTATGGGATGGAAAGCTGTGAAAAAGGAATGACAAGTGACTAGCTCGTCGCCTACTCAGTCACACACCCAAAAGCCTGTAAACCATTAGTCGCCTTTTACGACATTCCAGGCAAGAACCACTGTTGGCACATTCTTTTTTTGTCCCAGATCAACATGGGCCAAGTTCCAGACCAACATGTGACGAATGATCATTAGGTACCTATAATATATATATTAGATTAAATAAGGATTTCCTAAGTTGTGCACATTGTACCTATCGATAAATCCACTTATGCTTCGCTTTTCTTTATTGCATCAAACTTTATAGCTCATATGAGATTTCCAATCTGGTATTAACAAACGAATTTATGCGTTAATATTGAAATGAAAACATCCAATCACTCATTTCGTCTCATATCGACTGAATTTTCCTGTAGCTGTCCAATAATTCAGTTTGTAGCCCCACAATCGCAATTGCTATGTTAGCTTGATTGAGTTGAAATGGCAGGGGACGCAGCAAACCACATTAACATATAAACGGCTACGGTCTAACCGAAATACTTCGACGGGACAACATTCCGGCCAATAAAAATAGCTTCCAAGAAAATTGTGCTGGGAAATTAGTCCCGGTTCTAAAAATCCGGTCAAGAGCAAATCGGTTCTGGACGTTTAGGTTACAGTATTATTTTGAACCAACATGTCAATCAAGGTTGTGTTAGGCGATTATTCAAAAAAATCGTTAAGTGCGATTCGGATTTGAGCATTTAGGCTTTCAGAAAGTTCCTATTCATAATTTTAAAATATCACAAAAACTTGTAAAGTAAATAAACGTGTGCTCATTTCATTTAATCCGTTATCCATCTCGGTTAAAATAAATGCATAGGTATATATTTTTTATGATTATAAATAAAATAATTAAATAAATTCTCAAGACAGACACACCAATTCCCTAGTCCCAAACTAAGCTTATGCTTGTGCTATGGATACTAGGTGAACGGATAGACATACTTAAATACGTTTATAAACATCCATGACTCGAGTACAAATGCCCATGTTCATCACACGAAACATTTGCCCCTAGCGGGATTCGAACCCGCGACCCTCGGTTTCGTGGCCAGGGTCTCTAACCACTCGACCATCGGGTCAGTCAAATTGTACTAATTGTACATATATAGGAATACTTGATTGTACTAATATATAGGAATACAAAGATACAACACTCTGAAATGCAATAAATCTGCGTTATTATCTTAAACTGCAAAAACTATTGATGACATTACAAATTCATGGAAAAAAATATCCTTTCTCTATGTACCCACGCCTCATTTCAAACGATTTTAAATTTTTATTTTTTCTGTTTTAACCTTAAACGGAACAATCGAATTCTGTTTTCAGTATATTACGTTATGTACCATCCTCAGACGCCGAAAGAAAATATCTATAAAAGTAAAAAATACGTCGTATATTGTTGCTTTGTACTTATGGAAATTTTACGTCGTTTTATACTGAGTAAGGAATACAAAACAAGTAATTCAAGTCTTGATATGTTTTTTAATGTGATATTATCTTGTTTGCCCTTTGCGATTTCATCATTGCCTGGTACATTTTTCATTCAAATCATTTTAATTTTAAATGTACAAAAGATTTATTATAACCATTTACAGAGTACTTTGCCCAAATATTGAGAAAAATATGCTTTTAAAATTCATAAACTTTGCGGAATATAGAGACAAATTTGGAAAAGTTTGATGAATGTAGTAACTGTTCTGATGGACTGTTGCCAGCTCAGTCAATTAAGAAAGTAATATTTAAAATAATTTTCTTCATTTTAAATAAATAAATAATGTAAATATATTTTGGTTTCTATAAATTTTATTGTCTTTGCCGATTCTGACTTCCATATTTCCGTAAGGTATCTTGGAATCACGTCAATGAATATTATGGTAATATTTATTTTATTACGTTTTGCATTTTGCACTGTCCTCAATTTAGCATATCTGCTAAATCCCAGGATCATGATCTAAGCGGACCCTGACTGAGCATGGAATATGTCGATGAATCATCATCATATTGTGATGGACCACCATTTTCATATTTGTTTGTTTATATGAATGTTATCCCAACGTGAAAATAAATTGGAGACTATTATAAAAACAATGGCATCAAGTAAAGTTACTTGATAAATTACAATTGGATCAAATATATTTAATCAATCCAAACAGACGGTAAGTATGCAGCCGAATGAAGCTCATATGGCCGGCGAACTCTTTGAATATGTCGGTCTTGTTAAAACTTGTCTGGTCGAAGGCAGTAAATAAAATTCAATGTAGCAGTCTCCAATTTTCCCGGGCACAGACAGATTCGCGTTTCTTGTCGGAGAAACTTGGCAACCGTCTTCTTACTGAGCAATATTTTTCTTCCACTAAAATATGGCGTCATTCCAATGTCAATACTGGGAATGGGCTTCACTCTAAAATTTACTCGTCTGGTAACTGAACATCGTAAGTACCTTTCTCCTAGAAATATGAACTGCTGTTTGTTAGTGCTTAATGGAACGTTTTTTAAAATCTCTATATCTAACGTGTCACGTTATTTGTCCGCGATGAACTCCTAAACTATTGAACCGACTTCAATAAAATTTTGCCCACAGTGCGCAATGTGATCTAATTTGAGAAGATAGTTTATATTATCTTAATTTATGGTTCCTGGACGAATTTGGGGCGTACCTTTAAAAAAATATATAGAAAGTGCCTATCAAGTTCTGAATTTAAAAATGTTTAACAATGGATTTTAGAAAGAGGTTTTATTCTTTTTTATATTTTCACTCCACTTTATCTGCGAAGGAGAGCTTTTGAAAATCTTTACTCTAGCTGCATTGGAATTTACGGAATTTTGTTTCATCACTACGGCTTTTAAGCTGGCCTTTGTCCACTTTTATGCAGAAATAGTATAGCTTGCCTTTGTGCCCAGTTAGTTTATACGTACGTACATTGCCAAACCGTCGATGTCATTTGTTTAGCACAAAGATTTTTTAATATTTATATGAAAGGGCTTATAAATATGATTCTTAGTATTTATTTTAAATTAAAACTCGTTTCTAAGTTAGTAAGCGCCTGTTTATCTTTGATGCACAAGAAAGGAGAAAAATATTATTTAATAACTCTGTACTTACTAGATTATAATATTGTAACCAATAGTTTGTCGTTACCTAAAAAATAAAGTTAATCCTTTAAAAAAATACACGAGAACGTTAATAATTTTCTTCTTTCCATATATGTCAAATGACGCAACATTTTCATCAATTCAAGCATTTTTAATATTCACCAGAAGTATTTACAAAGCGCCAAAAATTCCGAAAAAGAAAAAGTAGCATAGTTCCAGTCCAGTTTATTTTTCTCTCTCGATTCATTTCGCCAGCCCAAAAGTTTTTCATTACATTATCTTCAGATCTCGCCGCATAATTATTCGCGTGACCAAGTCGACATTTTCGAGAGACCGAAGCTCTCGTTATCGGCTTTTTGTGTCTGCTTTTTGCTTTTTTATGAAATAAAAAGCTTAAAGCAGATCTCCACTGGGTTAGCAGCCAGGCGTCGTTTCAGTCTGTAGTACTTTTTTCTCTACCGTCAGGAGTGCGGTCTTTAAACGTATAATTCGTCTTGCCCTTTTTTGAACGTGTTTTCTTTTCGTTGACAACGAACTGAGTAACATTGGTGTATTTTGTGTCCTTTGTTTGTTCTGCGTGGAGTTTTGGCACGGGGCTCTGGTCTATGTTTTTGGGTGAAGTTTATATTATATGCGAGTAAATCAATGGTTTAGGCAACGTTTACATACGCAAAACTTTTGTTAAAAAAATATCTTTTCCTTTTGGTTCGATAAACAAATTGTATCTTATACTCAGAAGAAAATGAAATAGGAAATCGTTTCTTGAAATGTTATCGATTAAAATATATTGAGTTTTATTTGATAAAGTCCTTTTCTAATAATATTGCAAATGAAAAAGTCACTCTGTCGGATCTATCTGTTACATTACTTGTCGTTTAATCTTTTTCGATGAATTTTGGTACGCACTAAGTTTGAATTTTAACAAAAATTTTGACCTTACTTTTTAGCCTTGAAAATAATACAGATCCTGCGGAGCGTACGATACGTACGATGATAGTACGATGATATAGTCTGTCTGTAACAGATTTTGAAATAGCTAGTTCATACCCAAAATATTATTAACCTATAAAAAAAACAAGCAGGTTAGTTGAGCAGTTAGAGACTGGACACGTAATCGATGACTGCGGGCTTGGATCCTACTCAAGCCTTTTTACTTTAGCCAAAACTTGAATGGAATATTGTGAAAATGACAAAGTTACATTATATTACGTAATGCCACGTACACCGTAATTTGTCTTTTACGACAAGCTAGGCAAGGCACTCACATAATTATATTTTAATACTAGCTTTTTACTTTGGCACGTTCGCGTAGTACATTGAAAAAACATAGCCAGACTATGCATGTGTCTTATTTCAATCAGAACCCTTCAGTAGTTTTTAATTTGTGACAAACTTATGAAAATATTTTTTTTTCCAATTTTATTTAAATCAGTAGGCAGATTATAATATTTTTTTGTTGTATGGCCCCTCGCATTCGTCGTAAGTAGCCCGCACTTCACTACGGGACAACAAACCCGCAGTTTTATCTGTTAAACAAACCGAATTGCTCAAGTCCCGCGCCGGCTGACGAATTGCCCGATTAGTCTGCCAGGGTGTTTGCTACGAAAAACTAGTTAAATCGATTCGCGAGTGGCCTAGAAAGCTCAATAGAAACTGCTAGGTGCTTAAAATTGATGATATGATACTATGGTACCTACCTATCGTAAATGATAAATGTATTTTTTTCAAAGTCTGTTACTGCCGATATTGAGTGGTATATTTATAGTTTTAATAATAAATAGTCGGGGTTTCGGATTTTTTTTATGTTATTACCGTGGTGGAAATTTGAAGACGCCTTCGGCTCTAAGATAAATGTTTACTCGTATACTCATATTTTCGTGCCTTGGCAGCTAATTTCAATAACATATGCATGTTAATACTGATTTCATAAATTTATTAATTTTGACACCTTTTTAGTGTGTATGAAAAAAAATATTGTTACTTGAGCGTTACAAAAACACTACGATCTTGCTGTTTTCATCCAGAAAAAATGCTGAAAAAGAAATTGGACGACCACTGCAAAATTTGCATAAACACACTTGGCTAGTATTATTATAAAACATTATAATAATAATAATATTATACAATACCTATTTTTTGTATCGTACCTAACGCCAAAGTCAACGTCTAGCGCCGGTCGTGAAATCTGTCGATCAGTTTAGCTAAATATGTTTAATTCAATATTGTGAGTTTATTTTTAACCGACTTCAAAAAAAAGGAGGAGGTTCTCAATTTGACTGAATTTTTTACTCTTTTGTTATACTATTAGAGGCGATATGCAAACACTTCCTCATTCATTTTAGGTACCTGAGTAGGTAATTTTTTTTATCAACTATGTGAATTTGAACAAAACAAATATCTAGGTTATTACCATCATCATCACGAAAGTGAAATTTCGCTTCGAACAGAAAACAAGCCTTTACATTAAAGTTTTGAACACAATTCAATATGCAATTATTTCTAGATTTGGTATCTAGGTATCTTATAATAATTAGTGATATTGTACGATCACCTTAGTAGGTTAATACATACTGTATACTGTAAATATGTTTATAGTTTGCGATACTTAAGGTACCTCAACGCCAGAGAGTCACGGCCCAGCGTGACGCGATGTGAATTTAAGTTAGGCTAAAGTTTTAATTGAATTTACCGCGACGACATCGATTAGTACTTTTCTAATTACTGGGACAAACAGATTTTGCGCATTGAAAGCGAACGTGGTGTCAAATTGTGTGCCTATTAATTAATTTATAGTACTTAATTTCATAATCAGTGAGCGGTGGTAGCTCAATGGTAAGGACACGCGCCTCTTAACTGAGGAGTGCGGGTTCAAACCCGGTCATATACCTCTGAATTTTTAAATCTATGTACGTATTTATACCACTAGCTCGACGGTGAAGGAAAAAATCGTGATGAAACCTGCAAATTCAAACCACTTTGAATTTGTAACCATATTCCAAAAATTGTCTAGTTCCCCTATCTTAGGGTTACGAAGGTAAGATCGGCAGTCGCTTCAATGTAATTACCAGACTCGCTAAATCCTGGATCATGGTCTAAGCACGGGACATAAGAAGATGATGATGAAGGAAGATGATGACTTAATTTCATAATCAGTATTATTTGTTTATGCTTGTATCCATGGCTTCGATGATTTTAATTTAAGAAAAACTAGCAGCGCCCGGCGGTTTCTCTCGCGTAGTCCCCGTTCCTGTGAGAATATGGAAAGAAAAATAATGTTTGCATTCTAATAATATGAATTTGGTTACTCTTTCATTCAAATAACATGATTTATTATGATATAAAAACCACATTCAATTGGTTTAAAATGGACTTCACAAATACCTTAAGTCTTTTAGATCATTTACTTCTTAAAATGCTGATGAATAAATTTAAAAACTTTAATACACCTGACCTATACATGTATGCAATAATAATAATAAATAATAGTAATAGAAATAAAAATATGTTTATTCATGTAGGTTCCACAAAAGCACTTATGAATAGTCATAATAATACAAAAAAAATATTCTACCGCCAGTATTCTATTCTATGTCCTCCTAACCGATATTGGTCATGGCGGCCAATCTCAACGAGGATCGCCATTTGCGCAGGAGATACTACAGTGCACAAGTGTGTGCGCAAACACAGGTGCACTCTCTGTTCATTCACTCTCATACTCTCACTGTAACAGCAATTCGACATGACCGGAGAGAGGTAAGGCGCAGGACCAACGGCTTAACGTGCTTTCCGAGGCACGGTGGTGATTAAACCGCCAACTTCCTGACTCCGGGCTGTTACTAAGTAATTTTAATATTGAAATACCCAGCCACAATTTTTTTTTGGCCTAGCCCGGGAATTGGACCCGATACCTCTTGGGTCTTAGGCGGCGCATGCTACCGCTAGTCACAGGCAAAGTCATGTATGCAATCGTCAAATATTAAGCACATCAAATTGTGGTCACTTCACGGAATAACGCAATAACGAACGCAGCATTCTCGTAACTTTAGGTCCTGACATGAAAGCAAGCACTATGTACACACTTTTATGTAACCTCTAAGTTATTGCGTAAAGGGAATGCGAAATTACGTCGCTTTTCGAAATAAGCCTTAAGTCCCCGGTGTAATTTTACCCAGCGTAATTAGTACTTTAACTCAAAATTACCCCGCCACATCAGCCTACTACACAATGAGCGTAGCGCCGCCAAGCGTCCGGATAAAGCAGGATATACTTAGGCTTTTTGATTGCGTGCCCGGCCAAAATAGACGGTGTCCTGCTTGTCCGGCTTGCTTGTTTTGTTAGGCTTTTTACATTTCGTATACGAGTGTGGTCGAGCACAGGCGTCGACTGGTCGCTCCTGCAGTCCGTCAATAATGTAGGGTGTCCGGCTTTTATACCCGAAATGTCAGGCCAAACTGACTGGTCTGTCCAGCTATTCGGTTTAGCAACCTGGCAACCCTAAGTGAGCGTAATGTCTGACACTCCGCATCACGTCGATTCACGCTTGATCCCCGAATAGTCGCGCGACGAAGCGAATTTAATCGCTTGGCTAAAGTTTTAATTGATTCTACCGTGAGAACGCTGAGTACTTTTGTAATTACTGGAAGTAACAGATTTTGTCGAACCGAAGCTGATGTGTGGACAAATTGCTTTTGTGTTTATTCATTTCTGTTTTGCATTTCCTCCATTCTAGGCTACTGTAGTTGTATATCATCAATAAGCTATCGGAAATTCTACTTATGAAACGACAATCACAGTGAACAAGCTCAATGGCGCATTCGGTAGTGACCTTTCTCCATGCGCCAAGAGATGTGGGTTCAATTCCCACCCAGGACAATATTCGTGTGATGAATACTTGAGTTTTTTCTGTGTCTGGGTGTTAATATCCAATATTTAAGTATGTATTTTTAATACTACTGTTGTTTCTGATATCCGTAACACAAGTGGTTAAGCTTACTTAACTCGGAATCAGATCAATGTATGTGATGTAGTCTGATATATTTATTTATTTAATATAATTTTAAAATCAGTCGTTCTTTTCATCGCTACTAGTTTTTATCTAACTATTGCAAAATTAACGCTGCATCTATACCTACTGATATTATAAAGCTCAAGAGTTTGTTTGATTGCTTGAACGCGCTAATCTCTGAAACTACTGGTCCGATTTGAAAAAATATTTCAGTGTTAGATAGCCCATTTACTGAGGAAGGCTATAGGCTATATAACATTAACGGGTGAAACTGCGTAATTAATAATCAGAGTAAACCTTTATTATGATTTTAGATAGCGGCTTAACTTTCTGTGTCCTTTGGCAGGGAAACTACATAATTTCAGGATTCTTTTTTTTTATATTGATTGATTTGTTTTTTTTTTTTATATATATATACAAGCAGTCGTTACGATTTCTTTAGCTATATGGATAAAAGAAAAAAAAAATACATTTGTGTTTTTAAGAAAATCGTGTTTTTATGAGTGGTGGTATCTCATTGGTAAGGACATGCGCCTCATAACCGAGGGTGTGTTCATATGCGCCCTACAGGGGGGGCTCCGAATACTCCTGTGGTATCCCTGCCTGTCGTAGGAGGCGACTAAAAGGGCCTTTGGGGCTGTGGAGTGTTTGCGGGGGGGCCTGCATTCACTTCGTTAAGCAGCCCCAGAGAAGATGACGACACGTGGATCCTCGTCCGTTAAATAGGATGGGGTGACACTGTGGTCTGTGCCGTCATAAGCACCGCGAGGTGTTCTGGGGGCGAGGTTGCCTCTCCCTCGAGATGGGCCGCATGGATCGGCAGCGGCGTAGACGTAGATTTCGCGTAGAGTCCCGAGTGGGGAGCCCGGAATCTGCGCCAACGCCCGAAGAATGACCACCGTGAGGTTTAGTCGGTAGTAGAGTGCTTTCCCGGCCTCTGAGCCCGACACATCCCTCGTAGGCCGAACCTAGGTTTACTTGGACGGTGCGTAAATGCATTCCTCACGTAAAAAAAAAAAAAAAAAAAAAAAAAAAAAAAAAAAAAAAAAAAAAAAAAAGGGTGTGTTCATATCCGAGCACGTACGTATGGATTTAATAAATCTATGTTTGTATTTATAACACTAGCTTGGCGGTGAGGGAAAACATCGTGATGAACCTGTGATGAAAAAAATAGAACAGCTTTGGTAGTATTTGTAACCCTGATCCCATTGTCTGGTTCCCCTATCTTAGAGATACGAAGGTCAGATCAGCAGTGGCTTCAATTACCAGACTCGCTAAATCCTGAACGATAATCTAAGCGGGCCCCGTCTAAGCACGCGACATAACGCTAGGAAGATGAGTGTATTTATGTGAACAAGAATCACCTTTAACCCGCCGCAATTTATAATAAGTTAGGTCACGTGTAAGCCGCTAAAACCGCATTTCCACTAAACGTTCTTGGGTGCCGCACCGCAACAATTTTGTTTTCACTTTTTGGCATTTCTCAACTTTTTGAAAACAAGTCCAAACTCGTACAAGTTGAAGCGCTCGCAAATAGCTTCCGTGTAACAGATGTCAAAGAGGAAAGTCCCTCCGGAGGAGTCATCAATCTTGCGGGTTTGCTCCGAGAGGTCTTCTGACAGCTAGACTCTTGAGTTTACGAGGTGCCACAATTTATATTTGCGGTGAATAGTTAAACAAAATCAAGGCTTGTTGTCAATACATGATTGATCTATAATAAGATTGATTTTTACTACAGATACTACAGAAATAATGAAAAAAATATATTTTCATTGAAAGTAAATAGGTTTCCTTTTAATTTTTAATTCTACCTATTTTAGTAAATATTTTTTATTAGGTTTGGCCGGTAGTAGGTCTGCATCTAAGTGCCGTTGCATGTCTCGCCGGAAATATAATCTTTTTAACAATAAAAATAAACATCTTATGCCTAGATTTTAAGCTTTTGTAAATTTCTTTACAATTACAATCGACTTATTTTCGTATTTATAATAATAGTGAGTTTAAGGTTCAAATTTAGTATCTAATTCAAAGCAATAAATATTAGTTAAGTTTAATCTGAGCGCTAAATTTTAATAAGTTTTTGTCTGGAAGAGTAACAAACTATTTTCATAAAATGTCTCGCTTGAAATAGTACAGTTTTCCCAGTAAACAATCAAAACTACTACTTACAGCTATATATATAACATTATGTATGACATTCATGAAGTCCATTTTACACAGCTTGTTCACAGCGTTCTTTAAACAACTGATACTTTAGTCACATACCGGCGACGATCTATTTTCACACTGACATCACAAAGTCGTCGTCGCTCGGCGCAGGTGAACCATTCCCAGCTGCGGAGTCGGTCAAGCCTTAACTTGGAATTTACAACTAGACACCGAGCAGTATACAACTGCAATGTTTAGAAATGTGCATCCGGATGGCTGTACTTTATTTGCTTACTTTGTGTCCTACCAGTTTAAGCGTAAACATAGTTTTTATAATATAACATAACATCACGTTCACGCCTATAATCCCCGAAGGGGTAAGCTAAGTCAAAGGGGCAGCAGTTCCTTTTAACCATTTCACCCAAAAATAAAACTTGGCTGGGTTAGATGGAAATTTGTGAAAAAGTAGTGACAAGTGGCTAGCTCGTCGCCTACACAATCATATACCCACAACCTCATATACCATTAGTCGCCTTTAACGACATGCTAGGCAAGAAACACAGTTAGCACATTATTTTTAAGTACGAGACCAACATGGGACAATGGGCTGGGTTAGGTGGAAAATTGTGAAAAAGTAGTGACATGTGGCTAGCTCGTCGCCTACACGATTACATACCCAAAATCCCATATACCATTAGTCGCCCTTTACGACATGCTAGACAAAAAACACAGTTGGCACATTCTTTTTTAAGTCCCAGACCAACATTGGACATAGTTTTTATCGATTAGAAATATATATATAGAAATGGATGTTTATTATAAGTGTGGTGGAAGTGTTACTGACTCGAACAGAAAACAACCTTCTTATTAAAATAATTGTTGTTACTAAATTTTACATCACGGACTGCAAGATAATTGAGTATGCTTTCCTTATAACTTACATCTCTCTTTCTCTCTCTTTCTATCTACTATATCTTCTTTTTTCTTACTTTGTAATTTTCCAATGTCTTTATGAGTGAAGAAGCAATGCAGCTTAAAGTAATCATTTTATTTCGAAATATGTTATAGAACCATAGGTACACTTTATCTATAACTGATAAATAATTTCTCTTACTAAGACTAAAATGTACACACATCCACCATGACGTCACAATTGTCAGTAAAGTGTTACAGCAACAGCTCAGTTTTAACTAGCTGCGGGGTCTAACTGCTGTGGAGTTAAGATTGATGTTTGTTCCGCAACTAGCTGGGTTACCATTCTGTAGCTACAACGTTTCTTATGATCATCACACTTTTAAACTGTCGTCGTCTTCTTTGAAAATATGATTGGTATAAAACCGTCTTTTCGTTTTCGCCTTTCTGCCATTCTTTTGTTTTATTTTTTCTCTCTTTTTCTTCCATTTTGTACGAGGACTATATACATTTAATTTACTATTGATTTATGTGTAATATCACCATCTTTCTCTTTCCCTCTCTGAGTAGCTACCTCGTTTTACTTTTTTTTACTTTTAAATACTATCTGCATTTGATTTTTTTACTATAAACTGTTATCCAATTTAAAATGTTGTCACCAACTGTCCATTATCACAGTTCAGTTTAGTTAATATACAAGTGGTAATTTATTGTTTAGTAGCGGATACAGGTGTATGATTTCCTTTTTTATATCTTTATCAATTAGTGCTTTCTATTGTCTTGTTGTGATTGATCTATTATCTCTCTCTCTTTTTCTCTCTATCCCTATCTTTCTTTATCACTATGTCACTTTCATTCTTCATTCAAAAGCTCCACATTCATTTATTTTTACCTCAAAATTACATTGTGCATAGTTCTGTTTCATTAGCTCGGCTCGCAAAATTGAGATTGATGCTGGTTTTCTAACGCGTTGCCCACCTGGAATAGCATTCAGCAGATACATCATTTCATATGCTTTTCCTTTTTTATATCTTTGCCTTTTCGTGCTGTATATCTAGGTACATATAGTTATCTCTATCTCTTTGTCCCTGTCTATGTTCCTTTCTTTCTATTTTTTCGCTGTCATTATTTACGAGATAGTACCACATTCATCTGCTCTTACCTCAAAATGACGTTATGCATAGTTCTGTTTAATTAGCACCGTGTGGCTCGCAAAGTTGAGATTGATGCCTGTTCCGCAACTGCCGGGTTACTAGTGTTCTTGCCGCTTGTTGCCTAACGACTCTTCTTTGACGTATTTACTTAATTTATTGGTGTTGTATTATAGCGATTACTTGCTAAGCTTGTGTCTGGTCGGTGTTAGGTCTGTAGTTGCTAATGTTATCCCTAATGTGAAACTAACACGATTCTTTTGATTACATATTCAAGCCTGAGCCGTGGTGAAGGTAAAAATGCCATAACTTTGAACCCGAAGAAATGGCATAGGCTACTTTTTATCTTTGTAAAGTTGATAAATGCGTGGGTCCTACAGGATTATATTTAACAGACCGAATTGAGAGTGTTAGGTAAAAGCTGTAAGGTTATAAAAATACAAGAGTTTTACTTTTGCAGTGGAATAAATACGGATTCACATTGTTTTCCTTTTTAGACTCTATTATAATATTTTTAAAATTATTTTAATTAAAAGATATCTTTCCAACCATATTTAAGAAATTTAGGCCTAGGGAAAAAAAATATCTTTTGAGTCAGACAGACACTTTTGAGTTTTTGAATAACTTAAATATAGTTGGAAAGATATTTACTCTCCTATATTGTTTTTATTCTATCTTTCCTTTTAAATAGCTCACAAATCACGCTAATCGATACACAATATCGTAATACAATACACAGGTCCTATCCAACTACATTGTCCCCAGGACAATCGAAGCCGCCTTACACTTAGACAAGCTTGTACGACAAGATTATCCGGCGAATCTTTATCTCTGTCCCGAGTGTTAGAACAAAAGAACCGTGCCTAATCCAGGAGCGCCGGTGAACGGGGATAATTTGATTACCTTGGATATTCCGCTCCCCTGCGCCCCAATCTCGCTCGTTGCGCGACAAACACGCTCTAAAATAACCCAATTTGCCACTCATTCCTCCGCCGAATCTCCTTAAACATACACTGATAAAGGCCAAATTCGCACGGCATTTATAATTTTAACTGCTGAGGTGTTACCATCAGTCATTCGGTAGTCGCCCGAATATTGGAGAATTGAATTAGCGCGGACAACGCGATTGTTTTAACTTTCACAAGATGTTTCACTGTTGACTGACGGTGGTTGCAAAAATAATGAGGATTTTGTCTAGACTTCTATTCGTCACTAGAGACACTATTTTTCGTGCCAGTAGATTTAACTTCATAAATTGCGTAATTTTTTTTGCTTTTGAACTATTGAGAACATGCAATATATTTTTTTACTTTATTTTTTATTTTAAACACATACAAAAATTTGGTGATTTATAGCAGCGCAATGAAATTATTACATCTATCTATTTCCCCAGGATAAAATAAACTATATACAATAAAACATTGTAAAATTTTTACCTTGACTCGATATTTTCAAACGAGGTTTTGAACTTTTGGCGTACCATATAACACCACAATTTACCAATTGTGTTGGTACGCATAAGCGTACCAATACCTAATTTACTTAACCAAGTATGTTAGGCATGAAAGAGCATAACAAATAAACAGACGGACAGATAATATTCTACTAGTGGGATTCCCACCTTTTTCCAATGAATCCAAAAATCGCGATAGGATTTCACATAACACATAACAAATTATACTTCACCGTAGCTTAATAAAATCTGTTAGAATTAGTCACTTGAATCTCTAACCAGTCTCTGCAGTCAACGTTTGCCAACAATACTCAATAACAAAGCTAATTCCCCAAAATGTCTGTAATCCGAGCTCAATCCATTACTGGTCTAAAGTGAAGACTGCGCTAGCTGCAACGAATTAACGGCTTCATTAGCTTGTAAAATTAATAGCTGGTCTCATATACTTAATTGTTGGTTGTTAAATGCTGCAATTAAGTTTGTGTGGAACAAGTTGTAAAGTATTACAAAAGATGAAATAAGAGGCATTAAGTTCTGTGTGATGTTTTACTGGTAAATAAATAATCATGGTTCTATATTTTGGTCTGGGACATAAAAATAATGTGCCAACTGTGTTTCTTGCCTAGCATGTCGTAAAAGGCGACTAATGGTATATCGGGTTTTGGGTAAGTGATTGAGTAGGCGACGAGCAGCTACTTGTCACTAATTTTTCACAATTTTCCATCTAACCCAGACCATTGTTCCATGCTGGTCTGGGGCTTAATAATAATTTGCCAACTGTGACTCTTGCCTAGCATGTTGTAGAAGGCGACTAATGGTATATCGTATTTTAGGTATGTATTTATGAAGGCGACAAGCTAGCCACTTGTCACTACTTTTTCACAATTTTCCATCTGACCCAGCTCAGTTTTATTTAAGGCTGAACGTGGTTAAGGGGGCTTGCTGCCCTTTTGACACTGTCTACCCCTTCGGGGATTATGCGTGTGATGTTACTATATTTATTGTGTTAGTAAGAAAACGTGAAAGATGATACTGTGGTTGTGGTAACGTCTAAAGAAGATATTGATATCCTAATTTCCGTAGTAACTAGTGAAATAAAAGAAAACAAAGAAATATTTGGATATTCCGCGAAATTTACTCGAGTGAGGTTAAGCATTCATGCCTAATAAAATATCATCGCTCGCTTTATTACACACTTGAGTTATTTGATAGAAACATTTAACAGTTATTTCATTGTAGTAGTAACTTATATGTGATAGAATAAATAATAAAATATGAGATTTATTACCTCTTACTATTGAAGCTACTTTTGAATACCACCAGATCATTGGCTTGGAAATTCAAACTAAATGGTCCCAATCTAACCGAATGATCAGTTGAGTTACGATTAAGATTTGTAGCGACTGAATCAAATCTCTTTCAAGTACTCGTTAATTTATTACATCCTTGCGATAGCTTTTTGTGCTAATTAATTATGTAGGTCAATGTGCCACAATAAGTTGCAAATTGAGACTTGTTTATCGGAGTGCCAATTTCGAAGATGGAAATTACGGAAGGCTTTTGAAAGGTTTTTGTTTGGAGTACAAGCATGGATAAGCTGTTTTGATATTAAAGTACTTTAATTTAAACTTTGAACTTAATAAACGATATGATATCTGACTACTACTACTTCATATGTTCTATCGTAATGTTCAAAGTACAACATATTCTTTATATGTTATATTTCAGACAAATGCGTATAAATGAACTGAATGCTACAAAAGCATGATTTATTTAATTTAATATTAATATAACACCCATTTTATATATAAAAATTAAATAAAAAACCTCATTGCGTATATTAAAACCAAGCTTTATTCATGAAGCCGTAATGCAGTTATAAGTATTCTAGAACGCAAACAAAAGACTTCGCAATATGACGTAGCAAACTGACACCGGAACAAGCTAGCACTGTAGCCCCGTAGCACGTAGCAGGAACTGTAGCATGCAGCCTCTACGGCGTAGCCGCGTAACGACTTTGCATATCATTTTGTAACGTAAGACTGTGCACAGTGAATATAGGGACAATGAGGCAACTTGACTATGCCTACTCCTTTGGAGGTTATGGGCGTGATGTTATGTTTGTATGTTTAAAAGACAAATTCATCTTATTTTTGGTAGAAATAATAATAACGGAACTAAATGCTTTATCTAGTACATTATAATAATAAGGTATTTGGTTATCATGTCATAACATTGTGTTAGAGCTCAATTTTATTTTTAGCCAAAAGTTTTGGTGAAAACCGTTAATTAGAAAATGAATATTAGTAACGTATCTTGAATATTACAAAGGCATTGGATAATTTTACAGTTCTACATTTTGAATATCCTGATATAACTCAAATGTATACAACCTCTGAACCAAAAGTAGTTGTGAAAAATAAATGACGACCTAACAACTGCTTGGAAATATTTATTTACAATTGTATTCTGGGATTTACAATTAAAATAGATTAAAACAATATTATTAATTCATTCTATATTTTCTGACAATAGTAACTAATACATATATTATAAAGGGTCATTTGTAAAAAATCAACAACCTCGCAGGAGTAGATTACTGACACACACATTTGTTCTACGATTGTTCTTAAATGGACAAAAAACAAAGTCGTGAAACAAATGTTGTTGTTTATAATGTCAGTAATCTACTCCTGCGAGGTTGTTGATGTTTTACAAATGACCCTATATTTTTGTATGTGTTTATATTATGTTCAAATGTTTGTATGAACAATACATACATTTTTAGATGCCTATGTATAAACTACTTTAACGGTAATTTTATTTTCTTTGCATACAATAGTACCATTTTAATGAATCCTTCAGAGATACTAAATTTTAATTACAGTGATTATACATGTAACAGTTGTATAGAGATATCTTTGAATATGCTAGATAGTAATTACTTTACTGCTTATATATCTATATTGCATTCGCGGTTAGTACTCCATTTAGAAAGTGCTATTCAAGGCTTGCTTATTACAAAACTTTGCCAATTCCCTTAAAGGTTGTAGAATTAATAAGAAGTTAATTTAAATAATCCAGGAATAATCGTAAACGTTCATGTTAATCCTGTGGAACGTTAGAAACCACAACATAAACTTAAATGAGTTTCAGGAATTAACATTTTAATGTGGGGTCAATTTTATTTTGCTCTTGCTCACTGTAAGGTTATTATTACAAGTATATTAAAATTTAAATGCGATTCACCATATAAAAAGTACTGTATATAATTCCCCTGTTGGTCTGGGACTTAAAGAACCACACAATGCGCCCACTTATTTGCCTAGCATTTTGTCAAAGGCGAAGAGTGAGGTAGGTATTGAGTTTGTGATTTGTATAGGCAACGGATTAGCCACTTGTCACTATCTTCCATCTAAAACAACTCAAAAACAATCTTGACTCAAAATTGGTTAAAGCAGCATACTGCACCTTGTATTCTGTCTAATCGTGCAAGGACTGTTTTGACTCGCTCGATGGTGCATTCGGTAGTGACCCTGCCACATGCACCATGAGTTGTGGATTCGATCTCCACCCCGGACAAACATTCGTGTGATGAATACTTGTATTTGTTTTGTGTCTGGGTGCTACTATCTAATATTTAAGTATATATTTCTAATACCACTGTTGATTCTGATATCCGTTATATAAGTGCTTTAGCTACTTAACTCGACGTCAGGTCAATGTTGGATGTCGTCGGATATATATTTTTTTCTGTATTTTGAAAAGGATGTTAAAATAATCATATAATAAGCAAGTAGGGCAATAAGAAACTTAGATATTTCCCATTACAATACAAGAGGTTTCTCTCTTTGTCTATTATCACAAGGAGTAGCGGCTCCCGACTTAAATAGGGGATATAATGCTAGGAAAACGATAAAGAAGCTTCGTAATAATAGCTTGGGTTCTTATAAATAGCTTATAAACTAACACTCAACAGTTCGTTGCTTCAAAAATGAACTTAGTTTGCTGTCGCTTAAGTCCATTTTGCAGTAACAAATAAACTTATAGAGTAGTCTAACAAGCCAGAACCTTATATTAAATGATGTTATTTTATATAAAACGGACTTCGCACTCAGCTAGGTTCATTTAAGTGCTTGGCGTACGAACGTAGAATTCCCCCAACATCTTTCCATTTGGAGGTGCTCCAAGCTCTTTTATTGTCAGTATCGACGACTCTCGCAGCCCCACCAAGGTTTAAATGGAGTGTACAAGTTCTATTTCACAATTTTGTTTTACTTTTTATTGGAGTGTAGTTGAACACCGCTATTAAAAGGTTGGTCGGCGGTGCAAAGAACGATCGTATTCGGAATTTCTTTTTAAAGCTTGTTCAATAGGTATGATTCTCTTGTATAGCGAAATTGGATATTCGAGGTATTCTGTTGAAGGCGGAGAATCCGGTTTGATCTTAATAATGTATGTCAGATATACATTGATCTAATTTTGAAGTAACATACTTAATAATTCACGGCTTTGTGTTGTAATCAGAATCGATGTAGCAACCACGAAATACCGCAAAACTTCCAATCCATGATTGATTTTCGACAATTTCAAGAAAGACCCAAGTGGAATTTAGACTGTAATCCGATGACTTTATAATTCAATATCGTAAAAATACAAGTATCAATGTCGAACAAAACGATTTCACTCATAACAGTAACAGTCATTGAGTAAAGAAAATATTTGAGCTTTTACTCAGAAAACGGCAACAGTTTCCGAGAACCTCTTGATAAAGACAATTTGTACTTGCGAGCTGTGTGTGACATTAAATAATACGACAGTTAGAATGAGAACAGAGAAAATGTGTTGTTTGTCGTTAAAACCAAACGACCACAAATATGCCTGCTTGGAATTTATTTCACTTCGTAGGTCATTAAGCTCAACGCAGGCTTGAATCGGCTCGGCTCTGCTAGTAATGTCACTTGTTATCATACAAGATTACGGTAATTTGGAATGAGAGATTTTGTTTCTTTTAACAGTATAACAGTAACATTGAGAAAAGTTTGTCTAATACGTATTCATTAAAAAGGCATGTTGACAGCATTAATTTTAGTCGACTTTTACAACATGTTAGGCAAGAAACATTTTTGGCACATTATTTTTAAGTCCCAGACAAACATGGGACAATGGGCTGGGTTAGATGGAAAATTGTGAAAAATTAATGACAAGTGGCTATCTTGTCGCCTACACAACTACATATTAAAACCCAACATACCATTATTCGCCTTTTAGGACATGCTAGGCAAGAAACACAGTTGGCACATTATTTTTAAGTCCCAGATCAACATGAGATAAAACTGCTTATTATTTAGTCAGTTGACTAGACATAGCCATACAAAAACTATAAAATGAATGCGTTTTGACAGCTTTTAAAAAGTATCTTATTTGACTTGCCAGTCAGGCCATATTGTCGCGTATCATGTCTACTTTATTTCCATATTTCATAATTTTTTTATTACTTTTTGTAAAGTAACACCTTATTGATAATCTTAACTAATGTTATAAATGCAAAAGCAAATCCCGTCCATTTATAACCTTTTCATTTCTTAACTACTAAACTAATAATCATTTAATTTTGCATATACATTGCAAAGGTAAAAATGATATAGATCTAGGCTTCGCTGTTTATCTTTCAAACACGTGCCAAAGTCCAGTAAACCTTTTCTTAAGCTTACTTGATACTTCCGCCAGTAAGGATACTCTAGCACAGTATTATTAGCACGTAATCCCGTGTTTGCGTTTCATGGCCTACGCGAGTCTTAGGGCGAGTATTTATCGCATCAGCGTTGGAGTGAACAAAGCTAGTAATTTGCTATTTTTAAGAATAATATACATTGCAATATCCTCATGTTACATATTGGTAGATATTGTGTGTAAGAAAATGGGTATCCATCTTGACGCCGGTTAGCTAAATCTAATACATTAAAATAAGTTGAATGACACTATTATGAGTGTAATGACAACGAGTTTTGTGGACCTAGGTCCATAAAATATACAGAAGAATAAACGTTATTGCGCCGTTCCCAGATAACTTGGGGGCTGGAGATAGTTTACATAACATAACATAACATAAAATCACGCCCATAATCCCTGGAGGGATAAGCAGAGTCAAAAGGGCAGCAGGTCTCTTTAACCACATTCAGCCAAAAATAAAACTGGGCTAGCTTGTCGCCTACATAATCACAGTCCAGTCTTCCTTTTCATATCCTTTCACAAAAAAATTATATGTTTTATTAATAAAATCTTATCTATTGTTTCAGGATACGGCATCATACCCCTCAAGATCCCTTCGTCGCCAGCCAGTCATTGCACCCTGCACACCACTGTGGGGTGCCTCGGCAACGAAGACTGCACAGCCAAGAGCCACAGCGTCATCAGGCTGCTGGGGCCTGTCAGGGATGTCATTGTCAGGCCGGCTAGGCACCACTACAGGCCTGGGGAGACAAGTGAGTTCCTTCATCATCATCTTTTTAGTGTTATGTCCTGTGCCTTGATGGTTATACCATAGTCCAGGATTAATCAAGCTTTACCATAGTCCAGGATTAAGTCAAGATAATTCTATTAAAGCGACTACTAGTTGCAGATCCATAGTTGTTTAAATGTACAGGTTTCATCACGATGTTTTCCCTTACCGCCGTACAAGTGGTATAGATATATAGATTTGAAAAATCCAGAGGTTCTTGCCCTGGTTTGAACCTGCACCCCTAGGATATGAGAGGCGTGTTCTTACCATGGAGCTACAATCATTCAATGGCAAAAAGCGTGCTGAAATATATCAACTGTGTTAGGAGCTGAGCATAACAGACAGTTCAAAGACCGCAAATATTATTTGCGGTCTCTCTCATAACCTTTTAACTAATTAACTGAAATTCACGCCAATTTCCTGGCTGGGTGGGCAGAGATAACGAACGCCATATGGCATAATCCTTACACACCTTACTTGCTTCTTCATCAGTCATGATACTTTTCATACAAGCTTTACGGTTTTTATGGCTCCTTACATCACCTTCTGTTAACACACAACCGATCTGGGCGTGGTAGGTGAGCCTGGGCCTTCCGCGGTTCCTACATCCTTCCACTTTCGCGTTGTATTTGTATATCTGTTAAGTTAATCTTTCGACATCCATTAATTCCACATGTCCGAGCCACCGGTGCATGCCACTTTTTACCTTGACTCCGACGCTGTCTTCCTGACCGATTCTCTTTCTTACGCAGTCACAACGTTCTAATTTTGTAATTAAAGTCTCTTCGCGCAAAATCAAACGGCTTACCAAAGTTTTCTTTTTTTTTGTTAAATACCCAATGTCAACATATACTTAAAAATGCCACGATATAAAACTCATAAAAACATAAATACATTGAATATATTTCACATCAACTTTCAGCGTTGATTTTTAATGTGCAGCAAATCGTTTTGTCGGAAGATTCACGCAAGACTGAGTTTTATTATTAATATATATAGTTTTCGTAATCGTTCAACGTCGTGTATGCGGGAATACGAGAGAGATTTCGCTTATTAAATTTTATTTGCGCCTTCAGTTGACGTTAATGTGAATCGTGATATTATAAATTGAACGAAATATATTCCAGCATTAAGCCCGCTTGAGCTGAAATGTACTTTTTTATTTATTTATACATATATAGACATTTAAATGAGTACTTGTATAAAAATGTTAATGTTTGGGAGAATCAAAGGAGTTTTTCAACTTATTATATTAAAAACTAGAAGACTAAAATATGTTCACTTATAAGCTCCAGAAAGGTAAAGCCTTATAAATAAATACACATTAGAAGTTTTTATTTTATAAATATACCTTGTTAAGGAAAAGTTGGGTAAGCCAATTTAACTGTCAGATATAACTATAACAGTATGTGTACTTATCTATACTTATAATAAATCTGTAGGGAGGTCGATTCTGTACATTAAATATATTTTCAAAATAACTATCAGGGGGTGATTAGTGATCGATACTGATGCCAAAAATGCAATAAGTAAATTTTTTGTCTGTCTGTCTGTCTGTCTGTCTATCTGTCTGTATGTTCCTTATAGAAACAAAAACTACTCGACGGATTTTAACGAAACTTGGTACAATTATTCTTCATACTCCTAAGCAGGTTATAGTATACTTTTCATCACGCTACAAATATGAGCAGAGTAGTGAAGGGAAATGTTGGGAAAACGGGAGAAGTTACTCCATTTTTTAAGCTTCCGTCGCGTGTGCAGCCTTAATGGTTAAAGTTACATAGAAATAATGTATGACGGAAATAGTCTTTATAATATTTACCATAAACGCGGGTGACACCGCTGGCACAGCTAGTCGTACATAATTACGTAACATCGATCATTTACTAGTTACGATCTAAGAGTGAGGCTTTGATAATTGAAAAGGTTTCCTGAGTAACAGATTATTATACTTAAAGAGCCGCTTCAAAGCACTTAGTGTGTCGAGCTACCATCACAGATCTTTTATTTATCATATAATATGATAATTTTATCATACTAAACCACTGATAAAATTATATTAGGGCCATTACAAATCACGCACAAAACTGTTTTAAAACGAAAATTCTTACCAACCCATCTAAGACGGAGCCTTTATTTACTTCAAGGGCATTCGACCATAAACTGGACCTTAATTAAAGTCCATAGCATTACATAGTAAGCAATTTCCAAACTGCTTTAACTCCAATAGACCATTCTGTAAGTTTGTTTGTCTCGACCAGTGTTTAGGTGGACGTATGGAGGGCGCTTTGTAATTAATTACGGGGCATAACGCCCGGGCCGAACTTGGACAATAAAGAGAAAGTTCCCGCGACAAGTCGGTGGGGTCACTCTTGCCTTGATTCTTTGATGTTTCTTCTGTTGTTGCAATAGTGTTACTGAAAGCTGATACGACAGGGGAAAATTTTACTATGACACAATTTGATTTTCTGGCAAAAAAAAAATCAAATTGGCTGATGTAAGCCTTTTTCAGTGAATGTCATGTGTTTCAAATGTATTGGAAGTGTTTAATTTTAGAACATGAGAATTAGGTATTTTAAATTTATGCCATGGATTACGCCAAAATTTCACTTTATTGACTTTTGCCTGGCCCGTTGGTCGAGTGGTCAGAGACCCTGGCCATGAAACCAAGGGTCGCGGGTTTGAAATTAATTAGTTCGTGTGATGAACATGGATATTTGTACTCGAGTCATGGATGTTTATAAACGTATTTAGGTATGTCTATCCGTTCACCTAGTATCCATAGCACAAGCTTATAAGCTTAGTTTGGGACTAGGGAATTGGTTTTTCAGTCTGAAGATTTTTTTTTTATTTATACATCAATTGATAAAAAAGTATTAAAATAGAACGGGACATTAAAACATTTGATCATATTTACAGTATTAGAAAAGTGGGATGATTTACTTGTAGGACAGTATGTAGCGACATTCTAATGGGATGCGACGGACATGTCCGAACAATCCCATTTCAGCTGCGCAGTTACCCGCAAAGTGTCATTGATAAGACGTTTGAGGGAAGTGGCACTTGTTCTCACATGTTCGTACCCTTGAGCTCACAGATTATGGTTTAATGAGTACTTATTTTATAAACCTAATTTTTATATAAATAATACTCATAATCTTGTTGACAAACAAAAAAAAAAATGCAGTTAGTATGGTGGTAGATTATTCTATTCTACACACCGAGGTTTTTTTTTTTATAACTAGAAATGCAATGGTTTCTTCAAATTTGTATAAAGTTAGGGAAATATGACATCGATACTTCTGACTTATGTTTATGTATTTGATATTTTCGAAAAAATACTAGTAATTGATAATTATCACCATTTAAAAGGTATTTTATTTTTTATAAATCAGCGTCTATCTCTGACTTGCTTCTATTGTACGAAGTATATTATTACTCTGTGCTTGTATTTATTTAAATCTTCTTATATGAATCTTAAATAGAAATTGTTTTGTTGCAGTTACCTTCTGGATTCTGGCTTTGGATCACGACTTGAGACTGGTTCGAGAGGAGTTGGCTTACGTGGCTCTGAGCGACCCAGCTGGCACCAAGGTTGCGATTTGGGATCAGCTCTCGTTGGATGAAGGTAAGGTTTTAAATAAAATCATCATCTCTCCCGTGTTATAACCTGTTGTTAGCCCGACTAAATATCGTGTCGCGAAACATCCGGTTAGCCGATGATCCCGGATTTAGCAGGTCTGGTATATTGAAGTGACTTCCCATCAGACTGTCATAACCATATAATAGGTGAACCACATAGATTGGACTATATTTTTAACACACATAAGATAACATAACATCACACCCATAATAACCAAATTAGTAGGTAGAGTCAAAGGAGCAGCAGGCCTATTTAACCACATTTAGCCAAAAATAAAACTGGGCTGGGTTAGATGGAAAATTGTGAAAAGTAGTGACAAAAGGCTAGCTTGTCGCCGACACAATCACATACCCAAAACTCGATATACCATTAGTCGCCTTTTACGACATGGGCAAGAAACACAGTTGGCACACTCTCTTTAAGTCTCAGACCAACATGGGACCATTATTCTTAAGTGGTCTAGAAATTGAAAATAATGTACCTACCATGCGGGTTTATACGTACGTGAGATCACGGTACATTGCTGTTTCAAAACAAATACAATTTAAAATTTGAAAACTCACAACATGACAATCGATTAGCTACGTCAGTAAACAAAGCAGGACAGCACTTTTTTATTCCATCGAAACATTCAAAAAGTCCTTATTCTTTTGTTAACAGCAGGAAAACTTCGTACTTCCCAACACTTCAAGGTGTTATTTAAAATACAAAAGTGAATTACCTTAGTTGCGAACTTTTATAATAGGAAATCGAGTCTGTCACGGACAAGGGCCGCGTAAGTCCATTCGATCTTACAAGAAAACGCTTTTAGAGGAAATAAGATCACGCGGATCGGAGTGTGAGTCACCTGGGATATCATTCCGGGTCGGGAATGTGTGTGAGGTGGGTAAACGGTTTGGTCGCTCGAGGACGATCCAGGGACTTGCCTGGGAATGCAAAACCTATTCTGTGTGTGTTTATTGTCAATGTTTATCTTGTTTATGCAGTTTTAAAACTGCTTTAACGGTAAATTTTGTCATAAGTTAAATATCATTCACAAACATGTGACAGGCCCATGAGCAAAATGATTTATGAGCTACGCTTTAACGCCCAAATCATCCAATCGATTGAAATAAAACATGGTACACTAACGATTTGATCCAACACTTCTTAATATAACTAGCTATATTATCACCGAAAAAAAAAATATAACCTCCATAGGACAAACGACATAGTATCTGTAACAGATCGAATTCCCACAGGCAAGAACAAATATAATCGTAAAGTTAATAAATTAAAGGTATTAAGTTGTTGATCTCGATGTGACGTTTTTGTCGCTAGAAATTAGAACATCTAGTTCAAAATATTTACCTGAGCAAAATTACTCAGAATCTAATTGGTTTAACTCCGAACTCAACGAAATTACAGCGAATGTCACGTCTGAGATCAAAGTGTATTAACATCGTATTTCACGGAGTCACTTAGACGCCAAGTTGGCTACGTCACTAATTGACTGAAGCAATCAAATGCTTCATACCAATAAAATATATAGACTCGGTGCTAAAGCAAATCCCTTTATAACTAGTTTTCTCCAAAGGATATCAAAATTAACAAGAAGCCGACCGCATCGTCAATTCTTATCATAGCCGGAGTTAATTAAAGTAGTCTCTGATTAACTTTGGAAGCGTAAATGAGCCAGCAAAGTTTAAAACTAGCTGTTCGTTTGAAATTGTTCGGTTAAACTATTTAACTTGTTCAAATAAATCTGCTTTCTTCCGTCGTTCGGGAGTAACAAAAATTAATTAACACATTCTTTGATTTGCTTTCGGCAAGAATGTTTTTAAGAATCTAAACGTGATTTTTTATCAGTCTTTATTGTTAATTAGACTTTTCACTGGGATCTCCCCTCTGCAATTTAATCTCGTCGCCTTTCAAACATCTTATCTAAATGCTGCCTTTAACATAACATAACATCACGCCCATAGTCCCCGGAGGGGTAGACAGAGTCAAAGAGGTAGTAGGCCCCTTTAACCACATTCAGCCAGAAACAAAACTGGGCTGGGTTAGATGGAAAATTGTGAAAAAGTTGTGACAAGTGACTAGTTCGTCGCCTACAAAATCATATACCCTAAACCCCATATACCATTAGTCCCCTTTACAACATGCTAGGCAAGAAACACAGTCGGCACATTTTTTTTAAGTCCCAGACCAACATGGGACAATGGACTGGGTTAGATGGAAAATTGTGAAAAAGTGACAAGCGTAAAATTTATTCCATTCAAAAATCTTTCTCAAAATCAGTTGTATGATTGAATATGATTTAGCCGTCAATATGTAACGCACAGACAAACAGGTTTCAATTTAAGGTCTATATTAATTGATACCAATCGAGCGGTGGTAGCTCAATGGTAAGGACACGCGCCTCTTAACCGAGGAGTGCGGGTTCAAACCCGGGCATGTACCTCTAGATTTTAAAAAATCTATGTACATATTTATACCACTAGCTCGACGGTGAGGGAAAACATCGTGATGAAACCTACAAATTCAAACAACTTTGAATTTGTAACCATGATCCAAAAATTGTCTGGTTCCCCTATGTAGGGGTTACGAAGGTCAGATCGGCAGTCGCTTCAATGTAATTACCAGACTCGCTAAATCCTGGATCATGGTCTAAGCGGACCCCGTCTAAGCACGGGACATAACGCTAGGAAGATGATGATTAATTGATACCAATTTAATGGTACTAGATATTAACAAAGCCTAAGAATTTTAAAGGCAAACGACAATAGCGACCTATTTAACACGCAGGTGTCTGTGTTCCCCAAATCACGGAACACCCGAATCGAATGCCAGACCATTTTCGGAGACGAGTTCTATTAAATTGGCACAAGTCTAGATATTCTAGTATACGACAGGTCGCTCTAGATTTTATTGTGGAGTAAATTGATTTCTTAAAGAAGTGTTGATCGTAGAAGAAACTAATATAGAGATATCAAAACATAGTTGGATTTCGTCGATAAGTATATATGCCGAGTAACCCAGTAACATAGTAGTTTAAGCGGTTCGGAGGACCACACATAAATGCAAACATACGTACATACTTCCCTTATAGGTCTAGAACTTCAAAATATTATGGTCAAAATGCCATAACAAGTGACTCTCTTCTTTGTCCTAGCCATTTCCCATTATTTGGGGTCGGCTCTCCTCGTTCTGCGGCGCCAGGACAGTCTGTCCTGGGTTGTCGAAATGTTCGTTTGGGCAAGCTTTAAGTCCCTGGCTACCGTGGACCACCAGGTGGCAAGTGGACGTCCTCTCCTTCTCTTATTATTTGGCCATAACAAGTGACTAATGATATATTTAATATAAGATTTGTAATTATGTAAGCAACTTTTTCATTACTTTTTCAACTTTTGACTGGCCCATTGGTCGAGTGGTCAGAGACCCTCGCCACGAAACTAGGGGTCGCGGGTTCGAATCCCCCTAGGGGCAATTGTTTCGTGTGATGAACATGTTCATTTGTACTCGAGTCATGGATGTTCATAAACGTATTCAAGTATGTCTATCCGTTCGCCTATTATCCGTAGTAAAAGCATAAGCTTACTTCAAACTAGGGAATTGGTGTGTCAGTCTGGACAATTTATAATTTACTAGCTTCTGCCTGCGGCTTCACTCGCGTATTACATCGATGAAACATAGCCTATATGCTATTCGGGTGAATGAGCTATATTATTCCAAAGTTTCATTAAAATCCATTCAGTAGTTTTTTTGTGAAAGAGTGACAAACATCCATCCATACATACAAACGTTCGCATTTATAATATTAGTGGGATCTATCAAAACTCTATTTTCCTTCTCCCCTCCTTGCATTCTTACAACTAGCGGGGGTCACAGTATAAAATCATAGAGTACAGTGTAAATTAGTTAAGGTATTAAAATCATACCACGTTTTTTGGCTTTACTGCGGTACGGTTTGTCCCATGTTGATCGGAGATTAAAAAAGAATGCGCCAACTGTGTATCTTGCCTAGCAAGTCGTAAAAGGCGACTAATGGTATATGTGATGGTCTAGGCGACGAGCTAGCCACTTGTCACTACTTTTTACAATTGTCCATCTAACCCAGCTCTGTTTTGTTTTTAGCTGAATGTGGTTAAAAGCCTGCTGCCCGATCGACTCTGCCTAACCCTTCTGGGAATATGGGCGTGATGTTATATTATAATTTCCACAGTAAAACTAGCACTCTACACTAAACTCTTTCCCTACACTTGCAATATTAACGGAGATAATAAAATGCCTGAGATAAATTCGAACCAGTTTATTCCTCGCAAATTTGGCTCAGTGCCTACTAGGATCGTATCCAGTAGACAAAGGTCCATTAGATCTACGTGTTGGAGCACGTAAAATATCTTCATTGTCTTTGCTATGAATATCATTATCATTTCCGTTGAGTACCCCCGTTGTATGGTGTCATTATTGTATTGAATTGGCAAGATAGCGTTATTGGTTTGTGTATTAATGGGGGTTGTAAATGACGTTGGTGTGTACAGAATAGGTAGGTACTTTGAAATATTAATAGGAACTTTTAAATATTATAATTATTATAGTTTTGAAAAATAAACTAAAATTTTGTGTTCACCATTTATTTTTTACATATACATTTAATTACAATTAAGTTATTTTCCAGTGGGTTTGCTCGTTTTTATATCGTTTTTTTTTTATCTTTAGTAAAATTTTTAAACTCGGAAGTTTTAAGTAATTAATATAACAATGTGACAAGATTTATTTATTAAAACAAATAGCCTGAATACAGATGTTCAGGCTATACTTATCGATTATAATTCTTCCTGATAAGGTATGTTTAACAACACGATACAAAAGGTAGGCAGAAGATGACTAATTTTATTGTAAACTAACAAAGTATAACTATAAGTAACTAATAGTTAACTGTTTGATGAAGCAATATCAATATTCCAATGTACTACCAAATCGTCTATTTTATGCCCAAAGGTTACAATAGCAGTCCTCTGTAACCATTACTAACAATACCCATTGTGTGTAGTAACTCTTTATAAATTCAGTATAGAAGCAAGATACATTACATTATTGCTAGTATGCTTAGAGGCACTTGCTTTCTCCTACGTCTTTGTTATATAACTACATAAAAGTTTTAGACAAGACCTAGGGTTTGAATAGATAATGTGGATACATTTTTATTCTGTGCATATTGAAACTAATTATTAGCATTATAGACATGTTTAGGACTCGCTTCTGCTCATGACTTTGTAATTATACTAAGATTAATATTATTTCTATATTCTTTAATTAGATCTATGTTATATCTTGCTGTTGTAATGTAACTTTAAGTTGACAAAATAAAATACTGTAAGTATGAGCTTTTCAAGTACTGGATTATTTGTATTACACAAACAGAATCAGAAAATAAACAAGAATATAACATTTATCAATTTCAAAAGTTGATGACACATGTCAATCCCTTCTCCGAAAGTTTCTGTAGGTACATATTGTGGAAGATTCATCTCTCTTTTAATAGTCAGTCTCAGAAATACTCTGAAATGTCTACAAAGATTTTGTTGCAGTTTTAAGAAATATCCAACAGACATGTTGTTTGAAGTTGAAAAGTTCTCAAATATGGAACAGTTTAACATTGCAAGGCTGAAACGCAAGGCTGAACTAATTACTTCCAACTGTAAATTTTCTGAAACACATCAATACCCCGAGAACTATTCGACTTGACTTCACTACGTTGCACCAGTTAGTCTACGGAAGCCATACTATCTTGACCCCTCTAATAGCCCACTAGAATCACTCCCCCAAGTTCTCAGCAAACGGAACTTGATGCTGAGGGGCCAACTTACTCCGGTCCTCTGTCGAACAATCCTCTCTAATTGTGAAATAACTTCTGTTATTGTTACTGCTTTCTGACTCGATGGAAGTTGTTCGAAATATTACGAGTTAAAACGAACTCCTCTTATTTTTCGTATCCGTAATAGGGGAAAGTTTTCCATTTTCATTGTCCCAAGAGTATACTTTTGCAAATGAAGCGAAAGTTTCTGTGTTATTAATAATCATATGGATTATTATTAGCTACTGTTGTCTTTTGTTATAATAGCTATATTCAAACTAATTAGCAGTTTCTTTGTGTAATCAAGCAGTTAAAACTTTATTATGTTATAGGTACATATTAATTTCATATAGAGGCACAAAATACTTTTGGATGAATTTATTTATCTGGAAACTTTGGAAATTGTGCATATTGACTGTCGTTTTTGTTTTAATGCATTAGTTCAGCTGGGGTAGAAATATGGATATTAAATTAAAATTGGATATGTAACGGATCATCGACATGGGACAATACAAAGATTAAATTTGATGAGTTCTTCTATAATGACACTTGTAAAAGGATTGAAAAACCCTATCGGATACACGATAATTATGTCTCTGTATCAGACCGAATTCTATGCAAGCAGAGCTACGTAGTAAGTAGGTAAGTATAAAATATTGCCTCTAAGTTTATCATCTCCGTATTCCCAATACATTTTCCCTGCAAATTCTTCCACAAATTAGGCGCCCTCAGCACTAGGCGTTCAATAATATTTGTCAGTTATGAGTCAATCACTTCTGTGCCGCAAATCCAATCTATCAGTATTTGACGGGGGTTGGCATACGAGATGACATGGAAAGGCTTTCATGGGCACGGGTGTTACTTCCTTATATTGGTGAGGCGTTATGCTAGGCGAAGCGGAATATTCTAATGTTTGCTGTGCGTATAAAAAGTTTAGGAGGAATTTACGATTTATGTCAGAATTCAGAATTATTTTTACTTTTATTATAAACTAGCTTTGCCTGCGGTTTCACCCGCATTTATGGTTTATGTTATGTAGCCTTATAGCCTTCCTTGATGAATGGGCTATCTAACACTAACAACAAACAAGCAAAAATAAGCTTTATAATATCAGTATAGATGCGAGAATACGTTTGTCTGTCTGTTACTGTTTCACGCTTAGGTACGCAAAAAAATTAAGGTCTAAGTAACGACATTGGTTGTTTTTTATCTCGAGATAATGATGGCTCCCACGGGATGTACAATAGGGTCTCTGCAATAAACTGAATTATCGGCTTTCTACAAAATTTGCTACCAAGTTATTTGGTTCTGTGACGTAATACTGAGATAGGTCGTAGGTATACCCTGGTATTTATTTCGGGTGCTGCTTTAGGACCATAGTTTTGTTACAATATTTCAAAATTTTGCTATAAACTTTGAACAAATATTCTAGGTTTGCAGTTTTGCGTATAGATAATAATAAAAAAGAGAATCATTATTATCGGAAATAAATATTTTTTGCCAAAACATCAGAACGTTGTTTCTTATACAAATCATTTAGATATCTTTAAATGGAATATTTAGGATATACCAGACATATTGAATTACTTTCTTAGCAAAAATTATGATTTGTAACATGAACTCGGCTTCGTCAATGAAGTGGACGCCGTCGCGTTGATTAATTATAGTTTGATTAATTACATTTCGGGTCTCCTCCTAAGCCACGCGTCACGCGAACTTTGTGCTGGACACGTCACGTTTTATCACGTAATTCTGACACTGTCACGCTTATTTTAGATAATGCTTTATTATAATTAATATTCGTCTTCTTACCATAGGATCAATCATATCATATTGTAACATCACGCCCGTAATCCCTGAAGGAGTAGGCAGAGTCAAAGGGCAGCAGGCCCCCTCAACCACAGTCGGCCAAAAATAAAATAAAACCATACCACATGATGAGATAAGAAAAGGCTTTGTAGTTCTTGTATTTAGCAGGATAGACATGTGCATGTGTTTGAAAATGAAATTAATATCAATCAACATATTTTTAAGATCATTAGCTCAAGTATAGTTATAAGTTAATATATCAGTTAATAATAATCACAATGGTTGATAAATAAAGACTTTGTAGGGGACTTACTTTTACCTACTTAACATGCAGAGCATATCAATGCAAGCATTGTTACCTACTTTGTGCTATAATTAAAAGGGCGAATGAATGTCTCACCCCAAAGTTGGATTCTAAGTGAACTTTTTACCCGGAGACTTTCACACTTTTTTTTCAGTAATGATTCTGCAAGTAAAATTCTTTTCTGAAGCCACTAGAGTCTCCTGAAATAGTCCAAATAAAAACGAGATGGTTTGTCACGCCGCCTCATCTCGCTATTGAACCGAGTGTCAGCGTTCCGACGTGATTAATTACGTCCCGTCCTCTCAAAAGTCACGCGTCATAGCCAGAGGAGAACTTTTGTAGTGGACAAGCGTCATGTCGCCCGTCTGCCGTCACGCGTCGGTTTGTTAGTTTTTGTCGCCTGAAATAATCAAAAGTTGAAATGTTTCGTTGTAGCGTGCGAATGTTTTTGGGATGTTTAATGGTGTTTGTGGGATGGGATGGGATGGGATTGATTTTAAAAGACGTATGGGTTTGTAACATTTTTTTTAAAGCAAAAAGCTTTAATAAATCAATCAAAATTTCGATGCAGAATCAATTCACTGCTTTTTTGGTAAACCAGTAACAGTTGACTCAGATTCAGTCATCCAAATTTGCCCATCACGTCCCATTTTTGAGATATTTGGGATCATTGATAAATTAATTATTTAATACTTATCATCTTTTTTCGAAAGTTATATTCCATTTTTATTTTATTAGTATTATGAAGACTTAACGCTGCTAACAAACGAATACATATTACATTACGTTCATTGAATTTATTTCATTTGAGACCAAAGATATTAGAATTCAATGTCCATAGTTTTAAACCACAAGCATACCGATTTATATTTTCATTTAAGTAATAATATTGCTCGGATCCTCTTACGTATGAAAAAAATAAAATATTGAAAATATTTTCAGAACAATGTATTTATGAATACTGAATACTTTGAGTTACATTTGTAAACCTGTTCAATAATAAATGTTTAGTTATTGCTTAAATTACCTCAAACATATTTTTGTTCGGGTTATATTATTCTCATAAATTCAAAGTCTTCTATCAAGAAGGTATTATGTGTTGACGCCCTGTCTCCAATAAAGATCAGTTTTTGTTAAACATTGGAGGTCGTTTTTATGCTAAATAATAGTAACGAAGCGACAATTGATGCTAATACCACGCGTCGACCCGCCTACGACGCTTAGATAAATATTCATAACGTTTCTCCAACAGACCAAACTGATTCAGACATATAGACGTGAAAGGAAATGAGGGTAATTTCCTGGTTAGAAAATACTATCGGATTTTAAACGACCTATCTACTGACTATGGCTAAGGATATGAATCTTCACAATAGTCGCATTGGGAGAAGTGTGAACAGATGATTGTAACTTATTGAGAATACCTAGTTTTAGTTACATTATTTACTATACATGTGTGTTCTATCAGACCAAAAGTGTGGGGAATTTTATTTAATTTTGGAGTATAATACTTTATCATCTACCACTCGTTGATAACGCTGTCAAAATACTCGTTGGTAATACATTTTTTACTTCCATTCGTCATCTTCTTTCTTTTATCAATATTTTCTTATCTGATCATTATATAAACACATACCAATGGTAACAAATGGTCACTATGAATTTCTCTTACGAGAAAGTTAAGCTGTTAATAAGAATTTACAAATTATATTTGTATGACTAAAAAGTGTTTTTTCACTAATCACAATACAATGTGTCGAATTTTAATTTTATCACTTAATATACTACATATTATTTTGACGTCATTCCTTATTCCACTAGGCGTCCGCAAGCTCAGCGCTATCCTGGCTTCCGGCGCTCGCTCCGGGACCTGGAGGATAGAGGCCCGCTGCGGCGGTGGCTCAGCCAGGGTGGACCTGACCGTCGGCACTGGGGCCAGCAGCGCCTCCGCCGCTGCCCCGGCCGCTGAGCAGCACTACGTGGAGCTGCGGTTCGCTGATAGCATGAGGCGGCGGTACAAGCCTGGACTGCCTTTTGTTGGGAGGGTAAGTAGACATTGATACTTTCTCTCTTTCTTCCTTTTCCTCCCTCTACACGTCGCTTAATGGCGATGGCGCCAACCGCTGAACAGCCCTGTGTGGATCTGCGGTTCACTAACAGCATGAGCAGGCGGTACAAGCCTGTACTGCCTTTTGTTGGCAAGGTAAGTAAGCATTGGCATTTAATCTCAATTTCCCTCTATATCTCTCTCTTCCTCCCTCACTAAATCACTTTAGCGACAACTCCAGCTGCTGAGCAGCACTACGTGAAGCTGCGGTTCGCTGATAGCATGGGAGGTGGTACAAGCCTGGATTGCCTTTTGTTTGGAGAGTAAGCTTTGACACTTTTAATTTATCTTTCTCTCTTTTTCCCTCGTCAAGTCTCTTTATAAATATTTATCTCTCTCTTTCTCTGTCTTCGTCCTTTTTTAACTATCTGTGTTTTTTTTCCTATCATGCCTGCAATCTCAGAAGGGGTAAAATAGATTTGGGCTGGGTTAGATAGAAAATTGTGATAAAGTAGTGACGATTAGCTAGCTCGTCGCCCACTAAATCACATACCCAAAACCCTTTATACCATTAATCGGTTTTTACGACCTGCTAGGCAAGGAACACAATAGTGATGATTACTACGTAAAAAAAGGTATAATTCTATTTAGTCTGTCAGTTAAATTTAAAAAAAATATTGAACACGTATTTTTTTATTTATTTGTCAAACAAACATTAACGAACATACAATGCTAAGTGCATTGTATCTTCGTTAATGTTTGTTTAAATAAAACTTTTTAGTTACATTATTTTTAAGTCCAAGACATAACATGGGACTAATATAGATAAAAAATAGAACATTCTGGTCTCTAATGGCATAATATAGCACTATACCGTTATAACTTTAAAAAAGTTGAACTGCAACGAGTATGACAGGGTAAAATTATATTGATAAAATAAGTGAGCGAAGTTAAAATATAGGTTAGAAGCTCTCGACAGGAATCCCGCCTCGGCTTTTACCAGTGAAGTATTCTATCAGCGGGTTACAGCGACTAGTGTTTTAGCTGCATGTAGGTCACACGACTGCATGTAGGTGTTTGAACTTGGGTCCCGAGAGATCCTGTGGCTCGGAGAAGGTAAAACAGTCTGTTTTTCTTTTTTCTATATATTAATACGTGAAGCAAAAACTTTGTACCGCTTTTTATGAGAATTATGCGGACGGAGGAGTGTGAGATTTGGCACACTTAAAGTTTATATGGAGAAGGGACGCAAAAAGCTAATATTTCAATTAATAATGTATTAGCAATACTTTAAATAAAATCAAACTAATAATGGTCGAATTTCAACCAGTGGGCGATCACTAATGTGTATAAATATTTTAAGTCCCATGTTAGTCTGATACTGTAAAATAATGTACCAACTATGTTCGTAGCTCGACGTAAAACGCGATTAATGTTGTATTGGGTATTAGGTTTGTAATAATGTATTTGACGAGCTAGCTACTACTTGTGACTACTCAAAGTCAAAGTCAAAATATTCTTTATCTATATAAGTTTCAAAGAAATACTTATTAATCTTCAAATTCTAATTCAAATGCAAAATGTCTTTATTTAACTAGGCTTCAAGAAAGCACTTATAAATCGTCAAATTCACAAAGGTGATCCTTAAAGCTACATGAATCTACCACCGGTTCGGAATGTTGTTTCTACCGAGAAGAAACCGGCAAGAAACTCGGTAGTTATACTCTTTTCAACCACAGTATTATCAAAGGTGTACTATGAATCATAATTTCATTTGAACTATGTTTCAATATGGGCTTGGTATTGTAAAGTAAAAAAATATAAATGTTTAAATACTTTTGCATAATTTTCCTTCTAACCCAACTCTATCCATTTTATTTTTTAGACTCTCTGACCCTTCGGTGTATATTATATGACTGCTTCGTTGGTCTAGTGGTAGCATGCGCCGCCTAAGGACCAAAAGCCCGTTAAGCCGTTGGTCCTGCGCCTAAACCTCTCTCCGGTCATGTCGAATTGCCATCTCACCGGACTATGAGAGTGAAGGAATAGAGAGTGCACCTGTGTTAGCGCACACACTTGTGCACTTATAATATCTCCTGCGCAGATGGCTAATCCTCGTTGAGATTGGTCGCCGTAACCGATATCGGCTAGGAGGAAATTTT
The DNA here is from genome assembly GCA_951394215.1 of Glyphodes perspectalis. Taxonomy (NCBI): domain Eukaryota; kingdom Metazoa; phylum Arthropoda; class Insecta; order Lepidoptera; family Crambidae; genus Glyphodes; species Glyphodes perspectalis. Next base: position 3,842,131 of record OX596210.1, on the reverse strand, counting down.
TTAGTATATTATATAGGTAATATGTTGATTCATTGGTATAATAGTTGACTCCCTTGTTGGTCTAGTGGTAGCATGCGGTCATGTGGTAGTGGTAGCATTTATCTACTTGTATGGTCTACTAGACTTATACTTTTTACTATCTGTTGGTACTCTTTATCGCCTAGGAAATCTAGATTTCACTCCACAACTCGCTTACTTCAAACAACACCAGACAAAAACTTCGCGAAACAACAATTTTTAAGGCCCAGATATCCACTTTCCAAAGTCTGAATCCATTTCAAGTGAGCGAGCTTTCGAACGGGCCGGCTGAATGGAAATAAAAAACTAGCCAAGTGCGAGTCGGACTTGTGCACGAATGGTTCCCTTCTAATATCGAGCACAAAACGGCATTAAAATCATATTTGTTGTATAGGAGCTCCCCTTAAATATTTATTTTATTCTGTGTTTAGTATTTCTTGGTATAAGGGCAACAGAAATACCTACATCATTTGTAAAAAAATCAACTGTCTAGCTATCACAGTTCATGAGATGCAGCCTGGTGACAGACGGACGGCCACACGACCGGACAATGGAGTCTCAGTAATAAGGTCCCGTTTTTACCCTTTGGGTACGAAACCCTAAAAAGCAACCGTCAAGCGCAAAATCACTGAAATTTTAAACTGTTTCTCAAACTTTGCCCGTTTTAATTTTATTTTTTATTTCTCCCCGTTGCAACTTGAGTTCCCTCAGTTGTTTGTTTCAAGTCTTAGACAAATTTGTCCAAGTTACTTTTCACAAAATGAAGGAACAAATCTGTGCGGTAACGTCAATACCCAGAGTGGCTAATAAAAAAATGGCCAAGTATGTCGGGTCAGGCGTTGTGTAGGATTCCATTTCTAGGAATGATTTTATTTTCCATATGAAGCTTTAAGTTCATATTTAATGAACTTAAAGCTTCATATGGAAAATAAATTTGAATTAACTTCGCATTTTATACAAATAAAATAATTTAACCCCATTTTTGTTTATGATTTGTGACATGTTTTATGATTTATGACAAAATTTGGAAGAAAAAATCTTTTTTTCCAGTATATTCTTTTCAAGTTCAAATACTGCTACTTACCCCATTTCACTAAGCGGTCTACACCGTACAATGGATTAATTGCAATGAAATCGAATAAACGCCGGAGGAGCTGTGGAAAAAATATAGTGTAATATAAATCAATGCTTACAGCGTAATAATGCTCCCCTACACGATGTCTTGTATTCAATACATCGTTAAACCATATTTTATTCCACAATGACGCTCTTGGTACCCCATGTTTCTTTCCCTATCCTTGGCAAGAGAACAATATAATAAATTACTGCAGCAATGAAAGGCTCACAGCAACAGCCAGATTATACCCTCTGCTGACCAAAATAAGGTTCAAATTGCACTTTTATATCGTTTTGGAACAGACAGCATCCCTTATGTGTAAACGATTATCTTTTCTCTTAAAGTTTTCTGTGTTGTGTATTTTCTTTGCTATAGATTGGTTAGAACTGTTTGGCAGCCTACGAGATTACATAAACAAGCTACGAAAGTATGACATTCCAACGCAAAACGTAAAATTCGATGTGACGTCATCATAACAACAGTGTTTTAAAATTTAAGGTTATATAAAATTATTTTTGAACCTTTCTGAACCCAGCCCAGCTTTATTTTCGGCTGAAAGTGGTTAAATGTTTATTTTTTTCTAGTTAGGTGCACATAAGGACCTGTGGTAATATAACCAATCTCCGGTTCGATAGCAGCTAAAGATACTGTTATACAAATACTAGACATATGTTAATCTGGACATAATGCTATTGCGGTATAGCGCTTTGTTACAATTGTCGATGAGACTTTGAGAGACGGCTTAGAAATTTTATTTCTGTTTCAAGGACGTAACTGTTATTATATTTACCCTTAAACATATACCAAAAAGTTTGCAAAACATTTAAGAAAATTATGACATAAATCAGAATCAAGTAAGAATAGAATAGAATAGATAAACTTTATTCGACACACACAAAACAAAAAGAAGCAAGAAGAAAAACACAGAAATACAACAAATGTGTACCAAAACTGCGCCCACTCGCTCAGTCGTGGGCTACCTGACATTCATGATGCTGATTTTCCGTAAGAAAGCAGACGCCACATTCTCAGACGCGAAAGTATGTACCCCTAGGAAATCATCAATAATTCGCATAACATCAAAATACACACACAATCAACTATTCCCTTATCTAAGAAAGGGCAAGCTGCCCTGTTGTCATTCTACCACCAATCCGCCGGTAACCCGTGCCTAAATGAAAACGATATTGCGTCAGCGACTTAAGTCTTAATTAAGCCATTAAGTTTAGTCAACCCGACCTGGCTTAACTCCAAAACCTGCCGACAGAGGTTCCGATATGAAATGTTGCCCTAATGAAACGCAATTAACTGTATCACCCGCAAACATTCGGGACAGAGGGCTGATGACGTACTTACATGTAAGGATATAATGTCAGCAAACTTTTAGGCGAGCAATGGATTTTGACTATTTATTTTTAATCCTGAAAACCTATATAGATGTAAAACAACCTGATCTGTCCAGTATTTAGGAAATACACTGGGTTTAATCATAATGATTAGCTCATTAATTCATTTTACATAAAATGTTCTTTTACTCTAAGTATGAACCAATAAAATGTGCCTAAATTTTAAAACGTAAATATTCTTTATAATATTTAAAATCATGCGTTTTCTAGCTAACCAGATTGATTACATTTGATTATGTAGTTTATAAAACTGACATTATATAACATAATTAATTAAATTCGAGTTTTTTTTTTTACAAGATTCTGAAGTAGACAAAACAGCGTTATTAATTGGCAAAATATTTTGACTCTATTCAGCAATAACTTATGTTTTGAATTCAGTGTGTTGATCTGTTCCTTATATTATTCTAATCCAATGAAATTTCCTCAGGTGGAAGCTATGAGCACAGAGAAGCGGGTTCGAGTCCGCGTGAAGCTTTACGACGACAAGACCGACATTTATAGCCAAGATATCGACATGTCGACTGGAGAAGGAGGCTTCATCGTTCCTACTGTCATGGCGGACGCTCCATATGTCAACTTACAGGTAACACAGTTTCACTGTCTATGGTCCATTAATTCATAAATAATAGTTTTGTGGTCCTCATCAAGACGAGCTAATGAAACGGGAATCACAAGTGGGTCGAGTTTTTACCGAATCCTAGACTTTCTTTATCAAGCGCACTGAATGCAGATTGATTTACCAAAAAAAAAAAAAACATTGGAACCTTATTAGAATAAAATCTCTAAAATAGCAATAAATTTTGGCTGAATGTGGTTAAAGGGGCCTGCTGCTCCTTTGACTCTGCCTACCCCTTCGGGGATTATGGGCGTGATGTTATGTAATCCCAATAAATCAGCCTTATAACGTCATTGGTTTATAATAAACTTTAAACTCCTAATAAAGATTGTGTTAATATAATATCCAAATTTTATAACATGTCCAAAAAACAAAAACACATCTCGCGACCTAAATCGCCAATTCGTATCGAATATATACAAAACCGAACTGCTCTCTCAAAGTTTCTTTAACCCCGCAAAATGGATGGACGCAGGATTAAACAGGATTACAAAGCGAAAGCTGCTTTTTAGCTCGACCTAATTCCTTAGAAAACCTCAAGAGAACTCGTTTTATTTAGTTTAGAAAACTGCCACTTTATCTTTTTCACGCTCAATTTTTCATTCAATTAGTCTTCGCTTCGTATGAACACAGCGTACGGGTGTAATTTTTTCTTTCACTTAGCTGCTAGGAAAAGCATTTGTTTTAAGACCTTCTGCGTTAAAGCTTAAGGTTTAGATTTGGTTAGTTGGAGTTTGGTGTTATATCTACAGATCAGCCGTCCAAATTGGTCGTTCGCGCCTCAAACCTAATTTAGTTTAATCGCGTCATTAATTGGACCTCCAGAAACTTGCGAACTCCGATACCCTTGGGATAGTAGCCGTTGTTCTGGTGGAATACAAATGGCCAGATTTTGGGGGCCTAAGCTACGCATGAACTAATCCAATGGGTTGGTGCAAATCGAAAATGTTGTGAAAGAAAATGTTTAGGAATGGAAATGCCATGTTTTAAAATATACACTTGTAAAAGCACTAAACTAAAATTACAAAAATTCCATCAGGAAATAAATAGTACAGGCAACAAATATTTTAACTAACGTTTTAAAATTATTTTTAAGCTAAATTTCTGGACCAAACATGAAGCTCTGACAAGTAAAATTAAAATTACCAGTCTGTGATTTACATACACCACAGGATAAATTCCATTGCAAATAATAAGGCTTGAGATTCATAGCAAATAATATGCTGTAAGCTAATTTCTGTATTAATTAAATACATTGATGAATTCGTTGATGAATATTGCATTCCACGTGACGCATAAAGTCTGAGTCATATATATATAAAAAATACATACCTTTCAAGTCGCCAACAATTTCGTTCCTTTGACGCAAACATTAATAAATGTATAAAGGTAATGAAATTGAATTCTGTTTTTTTTTCCACCTACAAGATCCTCTTTACAAAAGAACAGTCGTAACCTTACTAATAATAATTCCCTTATTTTTATACGTCTTATTCTGATCCAAAAGAAAATCATTTTGCTAGTAAAAAATTAACTCTACCCTTATTGGCTTAACATAAACTTTCTCATCTAATAACATTTGCCAACTTTCAACTTCTATCCAACTCCACTAAAAGAGTGACGGCGTCAAATTCCATTCATAGCATAATGGCGTAAACTCTTGTTATAATTGAATTCGGTCCAAAATTCGCCACATGTTCGGCTAGTAATAAAGCAACTAATTTGAGATGAGCACAACGCCATTAGCCACACTGAGCCACGTGATACACAGGCGACGCGTTAATACAACTTCAGTCACGTATGCTCAATAATCACTAACTAAATACTATTAATTAAACTCCAGGACAATACAATTCCTTGAAGATTTTCTTCAATAGCTGCTAGATGAGTATGAAACCAATGCAAACTTTTCTTTCATTTTTTTTATGTGTTACCAACTACTCATTCAGCTATTCTAGCATTTATTTTTTGTAATCAGTATTAGATACTCCTCGTATGTAATATTTTATACTGTTAAGACAGCTTGTTTGGTGACGGATGGTTGTAATTTTTCAGTTTCAGTCTCAGTCTGCTATTTCGTGTTATATTTTTGACGCTAGAAAGCGCTCAAATCTGTAATAGATATCTATCATTGTGTACATTTATAAAAAACAACACCATTTTTAAATAAATAGGTAAAAAGTGCAAGTATTATGTACAGTCTTTATATTTTGACTAGATATTATTGGGTTCTAAAGGAAGGGCTCAGAACGTAAGTTCTATTCGTAAGCCGATATTTTACCTATCTAAATATGGATTTACCTTTAAGCTTACGCAGGATTGCTATTCACAGAAGGAAAGAAAAATTTCAACAAGTTCCTCAACTTGTATATTTGGATTCAGTACAACCTATAGTTGTATTACGTAAGTGTGAATGTTGTTATATATAAATATATACTTAAGTAATACAAATAAAAATTATATTAAATCCAAGTATAAAAGTTCCTTATATAATTTCAAGATATATGCTAAATCATATCTCAATAATACTATTTGTTCACTTTTTCCTCCCGTCGTGTAAAATAGATAGATTTTTTGTAAAAAGAAAACTTTTCATATATAACTCGTCATACAATAGATAGCATTCCTAACTACTAGGCCAAGGTTTTTCCCCTATTCCAGATTTTTTTCAAGTGGGTAGGAAAAACATTGTTTTTTTTTTTTAGAGATGATTGACAGAAGTAATTATGACCAAATGAAACAAATCCTGTCAAATGAAGAGGAAGAAAACTTTGGAGGACAGGTTTCGTTCATGACTATGAAACTTTTGAAACATTTTAAAATACTTGGAAACAAATTTGATATTGTAGATTTCAAACCACCGACTCCGTATGTGTCTGTTGACATCGCCCATTCACATAATAATTCATAAGATAGTTATCAGGGTCTAAAAGCACTTTGGCTCAAGTGCCAATCTCGCTGAACCACTGATATATTTGCATGATGGAGGCGTCATAACCACTCTCGACTCTGTGTAATTGCTTTCCCCTCGTGATGTCGGGAAGATGGATTTTAAAATTGAAAGCGGGACGTTTGACCCAGTTAGGGAAACTAATCATTGGGCTAATATTGGAGCCGGTGAAACAGAAACAGATATTGATTTTGAGTTTAAGCGAGTGGATAAGGATAAATTGCTGAGATTGATGGGAACTGTGGATTGAAAACCATCTTAACAGAAGGTTGGTGTTTTCAGACCACGGAACGCTTCAACACGCTTAGTATATATGCAAGGGAAATAACACTATACAAAAGTAATAACTTTATTTATAAATAAATAAATAAATAAATTCTCCAGACTAACACACAGTTCCAAACTAAGCTTAAGTTTGTGCTATGGATACTAGGTGAACGGATAGACATACTTAAATACGTTTATAAACATCCATGACTCGAGTACAAATGTCCATGTTCATCACACGAAACATTTGCCCCTAGCGGGATTCGAACCCGCGACCTTTGGTTTCGTGGCCAGGGTCTCTAACCACTCGACCAACGGGCCATTTGTTTTTTAAAAAATATTCAAACCATTCAATATATATTTTTTCTTATTACTTGTAGTTTCTGAACTTCAAATAAAGCATACCTATAATGGTGTCAGACTTTCAAGGGTTACACTTTAAAAATTATTTGCAGTAATAACGTCATATTAAAATGATGTTTATAAATGTTCGCGATCGAGACAAGAATTAAAGTCAAAGTCAAAGTCAAAATATTCTTTATTTATATAGGTTTCAAGGAAACACTTATAAATCGTCAAATACAGGTAAAGCCACAGCTATATGATTCTACCGTCTATATCAATATCTATCTTTATCTAAAGAGACGAGACCTTCAAAAGTACAAAATCTTCCAAAGTAACTGAATGTAATTTTCTCATGTGAAGTAATAATATTTTATACAATACCTTGGAATTCTATTTGAAATAACAATACTAATAAATGCTTTGAAGAAATATATTTCACAACCAGTTAAGTTTGTTTAGGTAAGCTAGAACATATGGAGTACTAACAAAATCAACTCTGTAATTAATATCCGACTTCATCACATACATTGATCTGACTCCGAGGTAAGTAGCTTAACCACTTGTGTTACGGATATCAGAAACAACAGTGGTATTACAAATATATACTTAAATACTGGATATTAACACCCAGATACAGAACAAACACAAGAATTCATCAAACGAATGTTTATCCTGGGTGGGGATCGAATCCACAACTCCTTGGCGCATGGGGCAGGGTCACTGCCGAATGCGCCATCGAGCCAGTCATAACTTTTTTTATATTAACAAACAGAAGTATAAACGTTAGCGAATGGCCTAATTCATTCGGATCGCGTTGTTCACCATTCAGCAACAGGACTATTGTGTTGCTTTGGCAACTTTGTATCGTGCTGGTAAAATTCTGTTTCAAGCTACAACGAGTATTACATCAACTTCGTCTAGTTATTTCACTGTGGACTTGTTGTTGTTACTCTGTATACAAGGCCAGTACAGCCTTTCGCTTCAGAATAGGGCCAAAATATTCAATTTCGCCTTCTGGCGTTTTGACCTGCTCCTAACTAAGATGGCTGTACGAAAACGTGACTGGCTGGTAGATGTAGGCGATTTCGGCTTTTAACGCATTTTATGCGAATTTCTGAATTTGAAGATAACATACCTACGTCTGGGTTGATACAATAGGTATTATAATTGGCTTTACCTTAACTTCCTAATTACTTTTAATTTTAGATCACTGCACAATGTATTATTTGAACAACTGGCTTTATCATCAATCAATGTCTTATATTGTTACCTTGTTTTTTTTTACTAAATGCATATTTGATTAATGAACCTTTCTTACCTTGCACATTACGGTCATCGTTTGCAACAAAAGAACACGACTTTTTGATGAAAAAAAATCTTAGGCATAGTTTCGGCAAACAAATGTTGTACCAGACTGGCATAAATCAAGCTGCCGAAGCGATCATTACCCTTATTTCGCTCCTCCCGTTTTATATATTTCCAACATTCCTTTTTTCTGTTCCTGCAGAAAAATGCCTTTTGTGCTTTTTTATCGGTAGGCATTTTTTCAGCGAGATTTTCCGCTAGACGCTTAATTCGGTCGGATAAATTATGCCAAGATAGAGACAAATAATCCAACACACCATTAAATCTAAAAAAACGAACGCTTTTAAGAAATTAGTCGACTAATCTTGTCTAGAGTTAAAAGGGGATTATCTTAAAGAAAAATGTACGTGACCTTTTAACATTTTCTTGCATACTTTATAAAATAAATGTGATTTCCATGTAGGCTTAATTTAAGCACTGAAGGCGTTGGAGCTAAGAGGTTTTTTAGATTTTTGGCTTATGACTTTATGATTTACTGTCCTCATAGCAACTAAACTAATGGAAAGTTTATGTTATGTCTTTTCGGTAACTATTAATATGTATATACGGTGTTTTGGCGATATAATCTAGATGTTTACTGAGCAAAAGGTTTCGCTTCCATATTTTTTTTATGTAAATACTAAAGTGTGATGTTATGGCTTAACGTAGGTACTCAATTATTCGAAGTTTTTAAAGCATTAAAAAACAAAATGTGCAGATTTTTGATAAGGTGAATTTATGTCTTAAATTGTGTATTTTTTAGTAAATGTGACTAGAAATTAATTACCCGTATGTGACATTATTATCAGACCTATTGGCGAAATAATTTATAATGTATATAGTAATACTAATTTAGTCCCCAATAGTTGTAATCTTTTGTACTGCTCGTTACAAAATACAGTTTTCAGCAGTATCATGCCTTCATCCAAGTTGATACAAAAAGTCGCCGGCTAGTAGGAAAGTAATTATGTTAATCAATCCGACTCTCACGGTAAAAGGGAGGCACACAGCTCCTTATTATGTGGAACACACCTTCTTACTATGTTTTCTTATAAATTTGAAATGTATAGAGATTTCTAGGTAAAAAGTGTCTATATACTTGACCGATCGTAAGGTTAAAGAAACAAAAGGCTGTAGGTTGAAAAACAAGTTAGAATAAATGTAGTTGTACCAATACATAGCTATGTTTGCTCTTCTATTAAGGTATTTTTATGTAAATAACAAAGGCAAAGTCAAGATCAAAATATTCTTTATTTATATAGGTTTCAAAAAAACACTTATGAATCGTCAAAAATAGGTAAAGAGATATGATTCTATCACCGGTTCGGAATGCATCTACCGAGAAGAATCCGGCAAGAAATTCGGTAGTTACTCTTTTCAACCACAGTATCAACAAAGTTGTATGAATCATTTATTTAACTTTGAACCATGTTTCAAAGTGGGCCTGGTGTAAAATAAGAAAATAAAAATGTACAATTATTGGAAAAAAAAACTTGTCCCGAGCAGAGCAGAAGTACAATCATTGGTCATACCTTCTTAATTGATGGTAACCTTCTTTTGTTTTTTTGACCTTGGGCGGTCAAGTAAAAAGTGGTTTAAAGATTTAAAGCTAAAATAAAAGTCTATGACCTACGATCGTACAGTGGAAACAAGACGACGACAAAAATTCATACCTACTGCTTTTAATCTGAAGTTATGTCCCAGGTTTTATCTATCATTACTGACTGATTACTATAGCTACTCTCAAATACTCTTAGATTTCTACTAACTAATAATACTATGCAGCTTTTGGAATATTAATAATAAATAAAGTCGCTATCAAATTTGATCAGAACTAAAATACGACGTCGTTACGTCAATCCGTTTCTGACGTAATACTCTAATCTAAAACAGATTCATCTCCATACTGCTCTCTGCAAATCCATCCTGTGAGTACCCAAAAAGTGGTTGGCAAAGCTGAAATTTAGTTCGGAATCAATTCATTTGCCGGATTTGCAGTCTGCGGTCAGACCTCAAGATCATTAATTGAAGTTGAAGGCTCACTCTCGCAGACGGAACCTGTTTGCGGTTCCTATCACTTTGTACTTTGATGAAACTTGATTGGTAGCTGTTTCTAGTTTCTGTTGGTGCTACACCGTGATTGGGTAACTTAATGTTTCGTGATTGGTTAATTAACGCAATTTTCGTGAGTGAGATGGGTCATTTAGGTTAATTGGCTGGTGACAGCTATTGCCTTGCCTTTTATAGGCTACCTATTAGATAATTTTAATAATACTGATTGTAGAAAGACCTTAGTCTAGATACAAATTGTGTCACACAGATGACTCCGGTGTTTTGGATCAGATTGTAAGGAAAGGGTATGAAAGAAAATATTTTCAATTCTTTTACCCATGTTTTCATGCGTTGTTTTAATTCATGATTGTTTCGAATTCTGCATTAGGCCGATCGTATGCTGTGGAAAATAGGCTTACTTTTTTGCGCCTAATTTAGAACGTAACTATTTACATACTTGAAATTTAAGACCAAAAAAAATATACAACCCTTATCAACGAAGAACCTTACTGCAAATCAATAAGAATTGTGTACAAACACTCACAAACAGAAAAATGTAGCATTTCAAATAAATAAATACCCATGGTAAGTACTCTATGTAACCTTAGGAACACTTCCAGTTGAAATCAAGACAATTATTTCAGAGAACGGGACCAATTTCTATCGCTTGCACTTACAGTTTTCTCAAAACCATTTTAAAAATTCATTTAATTAGCTAAAGCAACTGCACTCACTCACTAATAGCAGTGTTGCAATTCAGCGGACTGCGATCCAACTGAAGACATAAATTCAATTAAGTCCAATTGTACCTAACGTAAAACTGCAAGTACTGCACTGCAGACTAGTCCTCAAAGCCAGCTTAAAGTTGCTGATCGGGGCTTAAATTAGAAACACTGGTGTTAGGGGACAAGGTCTACTGAGTATAGTTTGAATAGGGTTCGCTTCAAAAGCTTGTTTGAGACTTGTCAAAGTTTTGTTTTGATAACATGTAAATTTTCTCCACGGTCTAAACGTTATCTGAGGTCTTAAAGTCTTTATCTTAAAGTTTCTTAAAATAGGGTTTAATTAGAGAACCAATTTTGTTGATAAATAGGGTTTAATTAGAGAACCAATTTACGTATGATTGTTGCCGAAGAGTTTCCACTCTTCGGCAACAATCATACGTATAACTGGAAAGTTATACGTATGTTTTCTGATCCTTATTTCTATTTAGCCTTAAATGCTTAGCATTGGTCATAAATATGCATACATACATACATAACATCACGCTCATAATCCCCAAGAGGTAGGCAGAGTCAAAGAGGCAGCAGACCCCTTTACCCACATTCAGCCAAAAACAAAACTGGGCTGGGCTAGATGGGAAATTGTGAAAAAGATTATAAATATAGATGTATCAAATCTAGATCTGGAAGAACACCTACGTTCACTTTATTTTTCTTTTATTGGGCATTCTTATAAGCTCTCATTGTGAAACAGATAACAGCTTTTTGAACTCTAACTGATAAAAACCTAAGATGGCTCTGTCAGCCTAATACTAGTACAGCCGATATTTCTTGGTTATTTAATACATGGCATTTTTAACTGAATGTGGTTAAAAGGGCCTGATGTTTTTTTGACTCTGTCTACTCCTTCCGAGATTACGGACGTGAAGTCATGTATGTAGATGAATGGAATTGAATCATTGAATCTCATCTTTGTAGCGTTTTTACCGGTAACTTAAATGAATCACAGCTACACATCCATTGTTGCCTAATTTGCATATTTTCTGGTCCCGTATTCTAGCTTTATGAAATTTTTCTAATACTCAAACCCCAATCGATATCGATGGACGGACTGAGTCCAGTCGAAGCGCAAGCGAACGGACGCCGGACTAATTTCATTAATCTCACACTGATTGGATTCCCCGCTGACTCGCCGTTTTACAGGGCCTCGGAAATGTTGACGGTAACTCGAGAGCTGGGGCTAATGAAAATCCGCGCAGATGACTGAATTTGGAAATTGGGATGTTGTCAACATAACAATATCTGTTGAGATTCTTGCATCTTTTTGCAATTGTTTGTATGTACACGTTCGCAAACAATTGAAAGACTAAATTAACACTACCCTAGCGTTTAGTTCCGTTTTAGCGGGGCCGTATACCCGACCGAGTCTTGTTATTTGTTAAGTTAATTGAAACTTTTTAAAATGATTGTGATCATATTTGTGCATGATAAGGATAATTTCCTTCTCCATTGAGCAAGTGTATAGAATTGAAAATCCAGTGCATGTCCTAGTTTACCTTATAATGTACGAATCTTGGGCGCGTGTCCTTACCACTTGATGCTTTTTGAAGACTAAATAAATGATTGATTATAAAGATCCCAAAGTGCTTAGCATTTTTCAAACGAGTATGTTTGCCGATTATGTTATATTTAATCTTTTATTTGTTGCTGATCTACCTTCCTTCGTACTCTCATTAAAAAATACTTCGCTACATATTATAAGACAAAGTCCTTCGCTGCGTCTGTCTGTCTGTTCGCAAAAAACTCTAAAACTACAGCACGGATTTTAATACTGTTTTCACCAATAGATAGAGTAATTCTTAAAAAATGGTTAGATATATAAATTGTTAAGTTTTTGTATATATTCACTAAAAGATAATGTTATTGGTGGAGTTGTCGGACTTAAATATAAATAATGAACAGTTCGTTCGTAGTTATAAAGCGTATAAAAACTTCATAAAAATGAATTGCCAGACATTTACGCTGCACGCGAGCATCTTCCTAGCTCTTTGAAAAGTCTTATAAAATTATTAAAAACTTTTATGAGAAGTTTGTGTGAGAACACTGGAACTTGTACGCAGAGTTGCTGTTGCCTGGTTTTTTTATGGGACTCGTTTCGTGGAATAGGAAATTTGCATGAATACTGTGTAAACTATCTATTTATTTATATTATATATTTTCTTTTATCCTATGTTAGTCTGTGTTTAAAAATAATGTGTCTCCTGTGTTCATTACCTAACATATCTTAAAAGGCGACTAATGGTATATCGGGTTTTGGATGTGTAATTATGTAGGAGACAAGTGTTTTTCACAATTTTCCATCTAACCCAGCCAGTTTTATTTTTGGCTGAATGTGGTTAAAGGGGTCTGCTGTCCCTTTGACTCTGACTGCCCCTTCGGGGATTACAGGCGTGATAATATCTATATATTTATATATGTTTATCTATCGAAACAGGGAACTATTGTATGTATTTCATTATTTTGGGAGCAGTGAAAACATCGTGAAGAAACATGCACATCCAAATAACTATTGATGTGTAACCATAGTCTAGTTTGACCCTATGTAAGGGTTTACAACCCTTCAGGTCCGAAAGGCAGCTTCAAAGTAATTACTAATCTCGCTAAATCCTAAATCATGGTCTGATTTAGAGACCTAAGCACGGGTCCCTAAGCCTAAGCCTAAGCGCGGGACATATTATATGAGTAGACACACATTATTGAATCCTTGTAACTATGAGTGTATGTAATACTATTCATATATCGAAAATATAATAAATATCAGACTACATCACATACATTGATTTGACTCCGAGGTAAGTAGCTTAAGCACTTGTGTTACGGATATCAGAAACAACAGTGGTATTACAAATATTTACTTAAATATTGGATATTAACACCCAGACACAGAACAAACACAAGTATTCATCATACGAATATTTGTCCTGGGTGGGAATCGAACCCACAACTCTTGGCGCCATGAGGCAGGGTGACTACCGAATGCGCCATTGAGCTTGTCATATAAAGAAGATAATTTAACTGTCGAATATACTAACAGATTATCTATACTAATATTATAAAGATAAAGAGTTTGTTGTTTGCTTGAACGCGCTAATCTCAGGAACTACTGGTCCGATTTCTTTTAGAAATTATTTCAGTATTAGATAGCCCATTTATCGAGGAAGACTTTAGGCTATATAACATTGACTATAAACACGAGTGAAACCGCTGGCACAGCTAGTAGGTAACATATAAATGTATGTCTGTTCGTATTCATACTGCAGATTTGGAGATCTCTATATCGACAATATGGTAATTGCCATTAATATTAACCAGTCCAGGCTATATGTTAAAGCTCGCATTTCGTATGCATTGCTTGGTTAATTTGAACCAAGAACTAGGTTGCATTGTGTAGTTTGCCGACATCTGTGTGCATTGCGTGGGAAATAGCATGTGGTTGTCGCGTGTTTATTCATAACTAGTTCCCGTTTGTCCTGTTCGCGGAATAAATATCTGTTGCATTTTCCGAAGCACACTTGTATACTTTTTGTTTAATATAAATTGCGTTCAGAAAGTAGTTAACCATTTTCCAATACCGTTTGAAGATTTTTTTACATGTTAATACGTGAAGCAAAACATATTTGTTCCCTCTATTTTATTACAATCATACGGACGGAGGAGGAGACTATAATGCATTAGAATTACACTAAATTAATAAATAAAGTAACGGAATTATAGACGAATTTCGACCACTGGGGGACCACTAGTTTTAATATGAAAGGGTCCTCATCACTTTTATATTAATGCTTTTTATACCTTTTATTATTTTTGTATTCAAGTTTAGAATTCTAATTTTATTTTCATATGAAGTAAGTACCTACCTATTGTTTTTCTAGCACTCTCTTTACAAATATACGTCTCTTCACATCTTGGCAGTCTCTATCATTTATAAGGGTCACTGAATGTTTAGTTCCATGCGATAACTAAACAATATATTTGTTGATTGAGGAAATACGCACGACATGTTTCAAAAGATTACCTAAAAAAAAGTTAAATTGTAAAAGTGACAGTATGAAAAATAGATCTCAACCAAGTTTATCAATACCATTCTACGTACATCTTTAGTTAAAACTTATCTAAGGTAATTTTGATTAAGTAGCTATGCCCGTGGTTACACCCGCGTATAATAAATGTTATATAGCCTATAGCCTTCCTCGATAAATGGTCTATCTAACACTGAAAGAGTTTTTCAAATCGGACCAGTAGTTTCTGAGATTTCGTTCAAGCAAACAAACAAACGAATTTTATATGACTATGTTATAACATAGTCATATAAACCACACTAAAAGATGGTTCAAAGTTAATTATAATTCATACTTTGTATAAATTGTATTGAAAAGAGTACCGAATTTCTTGCCGGATTCTTCTCGGTAGATACAACAGTGCGAACCGGTGATAGAATCATATAGCCTTTGCTGTATTTGACGATTTATAAGTGTTTCCTTAAAACCTATATAAATAAATAATATTTTAACTTTGACGTTGACTTTGATAGCTTGTACATTAGTTTTAAGTCCTAGAACAACATGAGACAAACAAAACGATTGAAAATAGATACTCATTTTTCTTGATAATTTTGCAAAGCGTCAGTGCTTAGCACAGCACCGTGTAGTTTTAAAGTTATGTTAATGTCTAACAAAATTCCCGACAGCAGTTCGGCGGTGTATGTAGGACGCTCCGTTAAGTCGGCGACGACTAAAGAGCTGTTTGTAATGACTTCGGCCGTTTATACCGACATCATTATTCGATATACAGGTACTTGAAGAGTTGATGTAATATGAAGATAAAATGATGATGGCCGATGTATTAGTCACAAAAGTACTGTAATGTGAAATGTTTAACTTGTCGTATGGTTTCGAAACTATTTATTAGTAGTTTGAGCCTGGCCCTCGAGTTATTGTTATTAATTTACTGAGTAAATTAATTAAAATAATAAATTTTCCTGACTTACACACCAATTCCCTATCTCCAAACGAAGGTTATGCTTATGCTATGGATACTAGGTGAACAAATAGATATACTTAAATACGTTTTCTAAACATCTACGACTCGAGTACAAATGTCCATGTTCATCACACGAACCATTTGCCCCTAGCGGGATTCGAACCCGCGACCCTTGACTTCGTGACCTGGGTCTCTAACCACTTGACCAACTGGCCTGTCAAGACATGATTTGTTATTTTAGTACCTCAATACGAACATGCTTCTAGAGACAAAGATAAATAAATATAGGTATTATATACTATAACACTTTTCGTCGTATTGTGAGCACATTAGCTGGATGATAAAAATAGCTGTTGAATATAAAAATTATATTGAAAAAAAAACATTATGCTACCTGGATCACAACACAACCATTATGCTACCTGGATGTGAATAATATTCTAGCATTGAATCGTTTATTGAATTTAAAAGTATATAACAATAAAACAACGTATTTTATTGCACTTTCTAAACATTAATGAATTATTTGTAAAATAGGCGCTTAAAACAAAATAAGCCTTCACGGCCGTAGTTAAAAATTAAACGCCTAATACACCGTCGGTAAGTAACGACTCAGATCAATCTATATTTTCCGATCGCTCACCGCGACGTACAAAAGTATTGTCCAAACGTTCCCTTTCAATCGAGTGATTGATAGAGCCACGACGGCGAAGGTTTTTACCCACTCAATATTCATTTTGGCTTACAACTCCTCAATTCGGGCCAAGTTGGATATTTGTTCGTCCCTTCCGAGTTTTGTGTGCGGCCCTGGAGCGGTAATGCGTCGGTAAATATAAAAAATAAAGAAACATACACAGCTAAAACTGTATAACATACACAGTTGAGACCATCACGAATGTTAAATCGTCATAAGATTTTGACGATTCGAATACAATGGAAAATTGTTGTACTCTTTTTCGAACAATCCAGATATTTGACTAATAGTGCATATTATTACGATAATACGTTACTTATTCATACTAGTAATATCACGCCAATGAAATTCAAATACTATTGATTTGATATTCAAATGATACATAAAAATAAAAGGATTGATGTATTAGGTTTTTAATAATTGTAACTAACTAACTAAACTTCACGCCACTTCCCTAGCGGGGTAGACAGAGAGAACCGAACGCCATATGGCACGATCCTTACACATCTCACTCGCCTCTTCAACATTCATAATCCTTTTCATACTACGGTTTTTATGACTCCTAAGATCACCTTCTTTTAATACACGACCGATCTGGTCGTGGTAGGTGAGCCTGGGCCTTCCGCGGCTCCTACATCCTTCCACTTGCGCATTGTATATCTGTTAAGTCAATCTTTCGTCATCCATTCTTTCCACATGTCCGAACCACCGCAGCATTATTTAATAATTGTGAAGGCGAAAAACAGAGCATGATTTTCACAACAACAATTTTTAACTTTTTTTTTCATCTCCTCAATTTTATTTTCAGTTAGAAATTTATAAAAAGGTCACAACTGCTTGAAATGTTCCTACTTCGGAGTAAGCAAGCATGATAGTATATCATCATCTTCCTAGCGTTATGTCCCGTGCTTAGACAGGGTCCGCTTAGACCATGATCCAGGATTTAGCGAGTCTGGTAATTACATTGAGGCGACTGCCGATCTGACCTTCGTAATCCTAAGATAGAGGAATTAGACAATTTTTTTGGATCGTGGTTACAAATCCAAAGTTGTTTGAATTTGCAGGTTTCATCACGATGATTTCTCTCACCGTCGAGCTAATGGTATAAAACGTACATAGATTTGAAAAATCCAGAGGTTCGTGCCGGGTTTGAACCCGCACTCCTCGGTTAAGAGGCGCGTGTCCCTACCATTGAGCTATAACCGCTCTCAAGCGTGATAATACGTATGAAGGTACATTTTATTTAATTGCCTTGAAAACATTTAGTGATTAGTTATTTAAGTATACCAAACCACGACATCACACTTTGGCGCTTCTATACAAAACCTGTTAAAGCATTAGCGATGACAGCACGAATATGTGTGTGTAAATATGTGTATTTTTTTAATCAGAATCGTAAAAGTTTGCTTTTCAAAAACCATTGCGCCGAAGATCATAATAAAGAGATCTCTTGCGATCCCATAACTCCGGAAATGGGTACGACATCCGCTCTCACAAACGCAGATTCTCCCATAAAACTACCGTCGCGGTGCTTTACTGCCGTCTTATAAAACTTCTTAAGCTCGCGAAACTCAGCATCCGAACGATGGCTGGAGATAAAATTAATTTTACTTGTTTTATTTATCTTATGACGTAAAGGTTCACGACCTAGCTTGATTTCTATGTGCAGTATATTTTTAAGAGTCTCATAAAACACACATAACAATAAAATACTATTTTTTTTTTCTAATAATAGATGTATTATGTACTAAAGGTAAAAATTATAGATTTCGGATTTGTGGATAAATTAGATAAGGCGTTTCTTACAAGCTTTTGCCCGCATTTTCGTTTCGTTAATATGTAATTAATAACGTTAATATTGTCCCTGAGGTATAAAATAACGTGTTTCTCTTTTGCAAGACCCAAAAACATATATAAAGTATTTTACGATCGGTCAATTAGTTAAGACGTGAAAGGATACCAAACAGAAATTCGCAAATATAATGTTACTTATTTGTACAATACCATATTTATAAATCATTCACCCAATTGAAGCTTTAAAAAAATACTTAAAATCTAAGGCAATCGTAGCTATTGAAATGAAATGTTCTTCATGTATATAGGCTTCAACAAAGCACTTATACTAAATGTTCAAAACAAAATCAACATCAACCTAATAAAACGTCCAGTCCCTCTCTTTAGCGAATGATTTAAAAACTTTTAACATAATAATAATCGCAATATTTCAACATCGTAGGATGTAATATTATAAACGCGAAATTTGTGAGAATGCTTTTTACTCTTTAACGCAAAAAAAAAAATCATTCGGTAGTAAATGAATTTTAATAAAACTTTACATACCTATATATATAATATAGCTTACAGACCCGAATAACATATAGGCTAGGAATGCTTTATCGATGTACCACGTGAGAAAAGCCGCGGGCAGAAGCTAGTATTTTATAAAGTTTAGTAATCGGAATTACCACTAAATGCCTGCCATCGACAAGGTCTCCCAACACTTATCTAACACCCTCTCGAAACTCCTCGAACTGTCACAGAACCACTAACTCATGGCACCCAAACCACAAGACTTCAAACAAGGGGTCCAAACCACCGCTAATGAATATTTCATTGGATAATTAATAGCCCTACACGTTCACACCAGGTGCGAATTTGAAGTTGACAACAAGGAATTAATTTAATACTAATGAGATTTTTGTTTGAGTTACTCAGTTTATTCTGTGATTTGATTCGACAAGCTCGATGGCGCATTCGGTAGTGACCCTGCCCCATGCGCCAAGAGTTGTGGGTTCGATCCCCACCCAGGACAAACATTCGTGTGATGAATACTTGTGTTTGTTCTGTGTCTGGGTATTAATATCCAATATATAAGTATATATTTGTAATACCACTGTTGTTTCTGATATCCGTAACACAAGTGCTTAAGCTACTTACTTCGGAGTCAGATCAATATATGTGATGTCGTTGAATATTATTATTATATTATTATTATATTTATGGCGAAAGTATTGAAAGTAGTAGATAAACAGTAGAATACGAAACATCCGTGTTGTATTGGCAAATATATATCAATGTACTATTTCTATACCAGTAAGAGTCACAGAAATAAACATGTATTGAAAACAGTAAACAAATATGGTTTTATTAGCTTTTATTAAAGTTACAAGGCTGATAAATAAAAAAAATGTACGCATAGTGAACTGTTTCCAATTGTTATGCACTGTTATAAATACCTAAAGACTTACCTATAGAATGTATTATTTAAAATCATTATTTCATTATTAGACGATGACCTTAATTAGACGATGACAAACAAATCCGAAAACTTCAATTAATATTCTCAAAGTTTTTTCATAATCCTCAGTGTCAAGGTTTGGTTTATAATTAAACACAAAGTAGGTAGCATTTGGTTGTCGTTATCTCAGCTATCAGCACACTAGAATTTTATTCATCAAACTATAATATTACCCTCGCTTCAGCAGCGGTATTTGTTCTCCAAACTTAACTAATAACAACTGTTCGGCTTGTGGTTTTTAACGCATTTGCGCTACCGAGCGAGGCTTGCATGCGCCAGGAAGTTACAGAGTTCCTCGCATCTTGCTTTATGCAAGTCGATAAGAGTTTGAACAAAAGAGCGAACTTATGTCGAATTTAAGCAAACTGTGCTCAAGAACATACTGTTTGTTTCTTGGGGAGTGTTGTAGCATTTTTGTAATAAGTTCGTACAGAACTTAGTCGATACTCATGTAAAGTGTAAGCTATCATTGAAAGTTCCCGACTGGAGAAGTATTTTTAAGTTTTGTATATTTCAGTATATTTGAATAGTTTACCGAAACCAATGAAGGGATAGATTATATAGGCAAACGGACAATCTTAATATTATTTCAAAACTACTATTCCTATTAAAAAGATGTCCAATAATGCTTAAAAAGATTTTTAAGTCACATTCAATATTCAAAGACAAATCTGGTTTAATTACCTATAACATATATAAATTCTTACCAAACTATATATACAAGATTAAGTAAAATAAGATCCAGCTTACTTACCTGAAATTAATAAAAATCTAAAATATTCCCGCCCATTTTCTAAACGTGGAAATGTTTTAAGTAAACAAATTCACTTAAGCAACTTCCGCTAATGGACCCGAGTGACCTTAATAGCAAATAGCATGAATTTTTAAAAGAATTTAAACTTGCATCAATCTCATTAAAGGCGACGACACTTCGGAACTTTCTGGCCTATACATTTTTGCGCGGAACTTTATCCTTTCGGCTAAAAAAGATTTAGGGATAAATAACTTTGGAAATACAATTAATAGGCACCTAAGTCTTCCTGCCCTTTGTCCTTGTTAATTGGGAGTAGGGTCGTTTGTTTTTTTAAGAAAATTGGTAGCTATGGAGGTCGGGAGTATTCTTACAAAGAAGCGAAATAACCCTTCTTGAAGTAACTTTATTCGTTCAGGGTACTTTTAATACGAGATAATATAGAAGTTTATTGAATTTTTCTTTAGGATAGGTACCTTAAATTTTAACGTTTTTCTTACGTTCAACGTGATAGACTCTAAAAATATGCAATGATATAAATCATATATTATAAATACTTCACTACTCTTACAAGACTCATTGGGGTAGGCGAGGCGCTTATCACCCGCAACAAATGACACGCTTATCTAAGATTTATATGCTTTTGATGATGGCCAAATCATTAATCAGAGTGAGAGAATGCGTTGGAAATACATTAGTGTAATATTAAAGACGCTGTTGACTTTGACACTTTTACATTAATGGGTATATTAGCAAAAATATTTCCATTCTACATTTTTATTGTTAACTAGCTGTGCCAGCGGTGTCACCCGCGTTTATGGTTAATATTAAAAAGACTATTTCCGTCATACATGATTTCTATGTAAGTTTAACCATTAAGGCTGCACACGCGACGGAAGCCTAAAAAATTATATAGTATAAGTATATAGTAACTTCTCCCGTTTTCCCAACATTTCCCTTCACTACTCTGCTCCTATCGATTGTAGCGTGATTAAAAGTATACTATAACCTGCCCAGGAGTATGAAAAATAATTGTATCAAGTTTCGTTAAAATCCGTCGAGTAGTTTTTGTTTCTATAAGGAACATACAGACAGACAGACAGACAGACAAAAATTTTACTGATTGCATTTTTGGCATCAGTATCGATCACTAATCACCCCCTGATAGTTATTTTGAAAATATATTTCATGTACAGAATTGACCTCTCTACAGATTTATTATAAGTATAGATAAGTCTATGTTAGCGAACCAAAAAATCGTAATTTATCATCGGTCAAGACATATTCTCCGAAAGGTAAATATGCAATTTATCTAAGTACCGCAAAGTGGGGTTGAAGCAAGCTATTCTTTCAGTAAACTTTAGGCCCTTTCTCGGGTCATTACGTGCGACACAGTGAACAATTTACAGCTCATTTGCTCCCATTGTTCCCTTATAACGTCCCTTTAACATGCTTATCCCGGCAGTGTACTGTAAAAGGAACAGTTTATGTAACTGCAAACCTAAACATTAACGATTTATATGTTATTTTGAACATAAAATCATCTAGATGTTATTCACATTCATATAGGATATTTTTTCAATTATTACGTTAAACTTATTAAGCGAAGAATCAACTTATTGGATTAAGTTTTTTACAATAACAAGTAAAATAAGCGAATTCTAACTTTATAGTATTTTATTATTTATCAGTATCATAATCTCGCATAAAAAATTGAAAATTCATGGATGCATTTATGTAAAAATGAATTAGCCCTAAATATTTTTCGAATTTTAAACTTGATTTAATTAGTGGGACTGTATCATTTGGCAACAATTATCGAAATAGCGACTGTAAAATGTACATGACAAACACATTTTTTAACAATTAAACAACGCACAAAGTTATCATATTCCAGATAAATTCAATTTGTGTTCACAAAACAAATGTGAGCCAATTATTTTGATATAATAAACGAGCAATTCACCACTGACGCAGGTAATACAATTTTCATTTCAGCGTAATGAAATGCTTTTCCTGCGTTGCAGACCGCAGGAGCCATACATTTTATATATTAGCAAAATGTTGCGTTTGCCCGCGCCAATGAAATAATTTAAAGAACGTCTCGGAGAAATGGGATTTCATATCTTTGCTGGAGCACTCTGCGTCACTGAGTATTCTGGAGAAATATTTCAAATCATTTTCTTAGTTTAATCTCAGGGTAGTGTGAGGAGTGGATATAGAGCTTTTTATATTAAATGGACGCTTATTCTTCAATTTGAAAAAGAAAAACATGTTGAGATTTATGTTTTACATGTTTTCAGATTTAATAAAAAAAAAGTGTTTTTTTTTTCTTCATCACTTTTTATATAATAGTGAATGAAAGACTTTGTTACAATTCCACAGCCACAGCACATTTATATTCTTAAGCATACTTACTATAAGAAGATTAACCTTCGCGAAAGATAACTAAATATTTCATTTCGAACCACAATAATAAAATGTTCGTACGATTCAAATGATTCAGGTAAATCGTACTTAACTTTTTCGTAATAAAATCTGCTGCTTATAAGTTCAAGTATAACGTGATGAAGTTTTTTATTTTTCCTTTCTATTATAAACGTATTTTAATTTGTTATATGTATATTATATATTTTTTTATGAAAATATGCTTCTACTAGCTGTGCCAGCGGTGTCACCCGCGTTTATGGTTAATTTTGTAAAGACTAATTCCGTCATAAATGATTTCTATTTAACTTAAGCCATTAAGGCTGCACACGCGACGGGAGCTTAAAAAATGGAGTAACTTCTCCCGTTTTCCCAACATTTCCCTTCACTACTCTGCTCCTATTGATTGTAGCGTGATGAAAAGTATACTATAACCTGCCCAGTAGTATGAAGAATAATTGTACCAAGTTTCGTTAAAATCCGTTGAGTAGTTTTTGTTTTTATAAGGAACATACAGACAGACAGACAGACAGACAAAAATTTTACTGATTGCATTTTTGGCATCAGTATCGATTACTAATCACCCTCTGATAGTTATTTTGGAACTATATTTCATGTACAGAATTGACTTCTCTACAGATTTATTATAAGTATAGATTGTAGGTCTCGCATTTATGTTTATATATATATAAAGTACTACTTCGTTTCATATGAATCAAGGCAACAAGCTTTAGTTTGTGCATGTTAAGTTTTACCATCATTGGCTAAGTAAGTTTTCCGCGAAAAACTTACCTGATATATTTTTTCATTTTCACATGTATACTCTTAGTGAGGATCGGTTAAATTAAGCTTGCATGTTAAATTAGCCTCCTGATATTCAGGTTTGAAATTTCTCGTTAATACGAGCTTTTCATTAAACGCAAATTGAAATTGCATTTTATTTCAAACGTGGATTTCGTAGAGTTAAAAACTTTTAACAACTTACCTATTTGTGTTCAGATCAATAAGATTTTGACGCAAAGCTATTGCTGGTTGCATCTAACTTTGTAAATTGAGTCACTTTGCATCTCTGATTTGTTTGCAAGTAATTTCTATTCCATAAAAACTTTCTCTGTTTTGAAGATTTAAGTTTTCTGCTTAATATTTCGAAGTATTATAACTGTGAGCTTCTACGTGTATTTCTTACTCATAGTAATCTGGAAAATTTCAAAAAGGATTCGTAAAAAATAAAGCTTCCAAATGAAATATCATTTTAGTCAAGTAATGACACAATTTGGCGTTTAATAAGTCTTAACGAATTGATGATGATGATGACATCATCATCAATTCGTTAAGAATGTACTTTGCTGTGGCATTGGCGACCATTATACGTCTACCATAACTGATTAACAGCAAACTGAATAAATAAAAATAATAAACAAACAAATATGTTACCTACTTACTATTTTTTTACGTATATTAAAAAATGGACAGATATGGAATCAAACTTCATATGTGGCAGATGGTAACTAGATTTTTAGTATTATTTATACTGTAGTAAGTGTTAAAAGTAGAGAAAGTTCGGAATAAGACTGCGCCATTTATTGAAGCAGTCAGCTTGCACTCTTTCACTGCAATATTATTATTGGCCGAATGGTCATTGCGATAACGAGATTCAATTCCTGTTGTGATTTTTAAACGAGACATTTGATCTATTGTAGACTGAATTTCCATCTGGGTTAGTTTTCCATTTCATGTTTTAATTTAAATGTCTCAAGGCTGAGTAATATGGCTAGCATTAACGTTGTGTTTGTTTCAAAATGTTAATAACATTAAATAAAAAAATTAAAAACTTTTTTCTAATTGTCAAGTGCTTTTTTAGTCAGCTAAACTACACTTCTATGGTTTTTCAATCATTATGTTTTGGTTACAAATACGGTTTTGGTTCAATATATAAATCAGCTACAATAGACAATTCCGTTCCGGATATCCGCCCATTTTAAATTATGTACATAATTCATCGTCCTCTTTTTCATTATAATCTCGAGAACCTCAAATATATTTTCGTTCCCTCCGCACCATAACACAGCAGAGTCATAAAGGGGTCTGGCCAGAACCCACAGGATTCAATATCAGGGCTGCTCCCGACGAAGGAATATTTCTTCCAATAATTTCCGACAGACTGATCATAATTGTTGAATAGAAAGAAAGAGCTTTCGCATCACTTGGACTTATTCGTTTGATGGATGTTACAAGCGACTAGCGTTTATTGTGGTTTTTTTTCCTACCCTACTATATTATTATGGCTTTTTAAGTATATGTATTTATTAGACAGGTATCGGAAAAATTACTATATTTTCTGTTAAATCTTTACATCCTTTATATGTCAAGATTGGTGTTATTGAATTGAATGTGAATTCTTCAATGTGGTCTGGCACCACTTGTAAAAATTGTTCTTGGCAGTAGTTGAATTGATAGAAGTTTTACTAAGATCCAGATTTGATCCTGCTACCAAAATGTTTATTTAGATTTTTCGTATATAAATATCATGCCACCAATTCTAACAAACAAGGTCTGTTTCTTATATGAAAAAAAAAACTACTTCAGTCCTTTAGTAAGATCTGTTTCAAGGTAAATTTACAGATCGGTTCCGCTAGCACCGAACAGAATAACACCAAACACAAGCGCTCCTGATTTGTGTCGCTAATAAATGTGTCGCCAAATTTACTGGAACCTTCCTCAAAAGAAATCTGCTTGCGAGGCCAGGTCCGAACTGAACTCAGCGACGGAACCACAAAACGCTCTATGTCAATCGTCTGGGGGAGTGTTTGCCGATGGCATTTATCTATGTAAGTGCTCTCGGGCTAAAAGATTTCGGTACACCATAATGGGCGGGTAATACTTTTTCGCACGGAAAGACCGTTTATTTGTTTGCTTGAGTCTTTTAATGGGCAGGGTTGGTAGTTAGTCGGGGAAGTGGGTTACCCTAGGAGTTTTTTCGGAGTCAATGGGAGGATATGGGGACAATTTCTGTTATTAACAATCAACTGTTGGGTCTCTCTGGACACAGTTTGTTGCAGATCGATAGAGGCTATGATCCGCATATCCTCAATCGATCGCTGATTGATGGTTTTTATGTAGTTGGGTATCTAAGTATTTACCCACCACACATTTTTATAAAATATAGCAGCGCCCCGCGGTTTCCGTTCCCGTGGGAATATGGGGATAAAATATAGCCTATGCTACTTGCTGATAAAATAACTTTCCATTTATGAAAGAATCATTCAAATCGGTCCAGTAGTTTCGGAGCCTATTCGATACAAGCAAACAAACAAACAATGAAATCTTTCCTCTTTATAATATCAGTGTACATATCTCATACTTGTGACTTTTACCACAATTTCGTGGCGTTATTTACCTACATAACATACTTCAACAGGCAACGTTTAAAAAAAAAACAACAGAATAAGATGTCACTTTTTCAGGACGCACGACACCGTTTCAGTAATAGACCTGATCCCACTCGGCAAAACCGTGGCAAAAGTTGGTGTTCAATATTTTGACTTGATAATACATGTAGGTACCTACTAACATTACAGGACGCTTCTTTTAATTCCCTGAGTATCCGCAGGTAGTACGGAAATAATAGGCAAACGATATTAGATTACATAATATATCCGCTTGAATCCCAAACTCGACGTTATCAAATATTACAAAGGGTCAAAAAAGGATCAAACTCTCGTGTTCCCGCCGACGGGAAAAACGGTATATCCCTACCGCAGTGAGAGAAATTCAATAAACATAAAAATAAAACGTAATAAAATTCGGTATCAGTCTGTAGCACGCAACTAGGGGTGGTGTAAAATGCCAAGAAGGGTTGAATGGTCTAAGTGGGTAATGCGAATATACGAATATATCTTACTTATTGGACTCGGCTTATTTATGGAGACGCGAATAAAATAAGTTGCTGGGCGATATTCGTTTGGGGATTACGTAAAAATATATGTTTTATGAATTCATGTTTTAGTGGAATGACGTGTTTTATTGTTGGAAGATTATCGATGGAATGAGTAAGACACGGACTAGTAAAAAAAGAAGGACTCCGCGCTGACATACTATAGCGTGAAGCCACGTTTATACATGTGTGAGTGGGATACATAAGCATACCAGATGTCGGATATCTGTCATTTGGAGCACTTATTATGTCAATGTGTGACGTAAGTTGCGTGTCAAGGTGGACCACCTGAGGAGCTTTAATGTCTAGTTATTGGCGCGGGGTCCTTCTTTTTTTACTAGTCCGTGGAGTAAGATAACTTTTTATTTTGTTTGAGTGAGAACTAGTCTATGTGTCCTTGTACATACTGCCGTGATATAACAATAACGCTGTTAACCGAAATGAGGCCGATTTTATTCTATTGATCATATATTAATAAGAATAATTAAAAGTGGATTTTTTTTTGGTGCTTTCAAGTCTCAAATTGGTGTTGTCATTTAGAAGTTACATAGGTTTGTATTTTTACCTCATTGTTGGCAATTAACCTACAACGCATATAAAACGTGACATAAAATTTTAAACGTTAGATATCTAACGGGCTGTTTGAGGCACACTTTGATTGCATGAAATCGAAGACTGCACGTTCGAGTCTTGCATAGGTACAAATGTTCATGTGATAGATATAGTTTTGACTAGAATTAATTATAGACGAACAAGACTTATTCGCAAGAAAAACAAGAAGTTGTTTCACTTTAATTGAAACGCCATCACACCTAATTTCTACAGTTGACAACCTTACCATCTACCCGCTGCCCCCAAGGCGCGGTACAGCAGTCACAGTCAAACTATAACACAAATGATGAAGTAACCAGAAACAGATACATTTTCGTAGCCTTAGGCGCGCAAAAGCTATTCCAAGTTTCAATTGAAACATCCGCACATTCCGTCCGCAAGTATCAAAACCATTCATTTCTCCCTCATATTGCTTTTGTTATGTATAATACTATACAGCAGTAAATCAGACACGTTCAAATATTCGTTTTTGAAGACGCAAAATGGGAATCGTACGCAACGCCGGATTGCGGTAGATGCCTTTGCCAAAAATTTCTGTGAATAGATTAAAATTTATATAATTGCACATGTATTTTTACGACGTGTATCTATGAAAAGTAGGTGATGCTAATTAAGACAATTGGAATTAAATACATATTTTCTTGATTTTCCTCAACATTGCATTGCTGTGTAGGGAACACCCATACAAAATATTCCTTTTTAAAGTTTGAGAAAGTTTTTGTATGTACATAGTATTTGTCCACCAATATCTCACGGTAAGTTTTTACAGAGAAAATTTAAAATACCTACCTCGTATTCCTCAGAAAGTTACCAGGCCCGCGGTTTCACCCGCGTTTATGGTTAATTCTGCCTATATTCTTTGATAAATGATCTATCAAACACTGAAAGTATTTTTCAAATCGGTAAACGATTCGGTAAACTGGTAAACGATTTTCAAATCGTTTACCAGTAGTTCCTGAGATTAGCGCGTTCAAGCAAACAAACTCTGCAGCTTTATAATGTTAGTAAGTAATTTATAGATTGTAATAATAGGCAAGCTAGCTCTTTTGTTGAGTTCATAATTATTGTTCATTTTGTAATTATGCATTTTTCTTTTTGTTTATAATTTCCTCTACTTCAGACTATCTTTTATCCCTTTCTATATCATATAGTTAAAATATAATTTCTTCAGTCACTCCATCGTTTAATCAACTACTAAAATATGCCATTTCTCAGTAAATACTCTTTGTTTGTAACTTAGGCAAAATTTTGTGACCGAGATGTTAATTACCTTTCACATAACTTCTGTTGCTGAGTCCAGGGCTGTCATAAACTTCATCGGCTGATAGACCCTGAGCCCTTAAGTCTGCTCGCCTAAACTCTAAGGTTTATAATATAAGCCTTGTTCTAAAGGATGCCTTGTATACAAGAAAAGCTATGTGTTTGTTTTCGTATAATCTTCGCGCTTATAATGTTATTTGCGAAACGTGTTTTACATTGTTTATGTAATCTTGAATCCTCGATGTTCTATTTAAAATATTAATAAAATAATTATTTAATATAATATATATTATATTATATTCTTCTAATATATAACCTACCAAGCTCTGCCAAACAATTAAAGACTCATGGAGAGATCTATGAGTAGGTACATAACATAAGTAATATTGTTTCTCTATTATATTTTTTTCCGATTTAACCTAAATGTTTTCTTTTTTTAGTGCATTCTGTTTTTGCCTATAATAGTTTATGTCAATAGGCTAATAAGGTGTGTATGTATTTTTTAATTTTATTTTAAAGTATGATTGTACTTACATAAACGTTGGTAAACCTAATTAAAACGAGAATTAGATAACTATGCAGGACATGTTATAGTGTGCGCAAACACATGTGCACTCTTTGCAACTCCACTCTCGTAGACCAGAGAGAAGTCAGGAGCAGAATCCTTGCTTGTTTTATCACCACTTATGTACGTTGTCCACTCAATATCTCTCACTGATGTTTTCCAAGTTTTTTAGTCTGATAAAGAAACTTTTATTCGTAGATATGTCGTAAATTTTTATTCGGGACTTAATGTGATGTGACCCTAATTTCACAAACAAAGACAATCAACCTTATGCAACATTCATACTTAGCCGTACTTATATTAAAAACCGGCCAAGTGCGAATCGGACTCGCGTACGAAGGGTTCCGTGCCGATATCGAGCACAAAACGGCATTAAAATCACGTTTGTGTATGGGCGCCCCTTTTTTTTAGTATTTGTTGTTATAGGGGCAACAGAACTACATTATTTGTGAAAATTCCAACTATCTAGCTATCACGGTTCATAAGATACAGCCTGGTGACATACGGACAGACAGACAGACGCATGGACAGCGGAGTCTTAGTAATAGGGTGCCGTTTTTACCCTTTGGGTACGGAACCCTAAAAACGATTTTACGTACGAGTATGCAATTACCTACTTTCAAACAATAAACTGTTGAAATTGCCTTATACAAATAAAAGCATGTTTTATTGCATTTATTTAAATTGGAGTGCGGTTTAAACAAATAAAACCTGTCAATTTAAATGTAAAAGGATATGGAGCATTAATGAAAACCTAAATAACATTTTATTTACGCGAGTGTATTTAATTTTAATCCCCGAAGGGGTAGGCAGAGTCAAAGGGGCAGCAGGCCCCTTTAACTACATACAGCCAACAATAAAACTGGGCTGGGTTAGATGGAAAATTGTGAAAATGTAGTGACAAGTGGCTAGCTCGCCGCCTACACAATCACATACCCAACACCCCATATACTTTTAGTCGCCTTTTACGACATGCTAGGCCAGAACCAAGAAGCCACTTCCCTACCGGGGCAGACAAAGACGACTGAACACCATATGGCACGATCCTTACACACCTCACTCACCATCTTATCTTACACAAATAAGCATTTTATTACAGGCACCTAGGCAAGTTGACTCAAAAAAAATAATTAGTCCATTATAGAGATTACAAAAAAATATTGCTCACGTATTTTTTCTTGTGTTCAGCAAACCAAAAATAACAAAGATACAGCGCTTCAAAGATCTGGAGTGCGACGCTTTTACATCACTTGTTCCTAAAATTCTACAGAACATGTGACGTCACGCGCACCTTTTACGCGCTGTATCTTCGTCATTTTTGGTTTGCTGAACAAAAGAAAAAATACGTAAGCAATATTTTTTTGTAATCTCTATAATGGACTAATTATTTTTTTTGAGTCAACTTGCCTATTGTGGAACCTAATTGAAACCAAACTCCAAAATAATAAGATAAAAAATTCCCGCTACTTTTAAACATATTTCCTCAAATTTCGACATTTACAAATTTCCCTCCTAATGTATTTTTTATCCTGTAATATTTTACTTTACACAGAGTTTCTGGGTGAAAGTTGTCTTTAAATCTAATTTCGTTTTCCCTTTGATTTTACACTAATATTTTATTGCTTTAGCTTTTCTCAACTTTCCACTTAAGAGTTTTCTTAGCGAGGAATACAGAATTAATTTATTTAAAAAGCTTGTCTAATTGTAAATAACCTATCCAATCACTTTTTTAAAGGATTCAGAACTTTTTAATCTTGTTTTCGAAAGATAGTGATTTTAGAGACTTATCTGCGCTGAAATGCACTTTTTCGAATTTTCTATCCCAAACAAGGAAATATAATAAACACATTATTATAGGTACCTGTTTTTTATCAGTAAACATAGCACTAAGACTTTTTCGGACCTACAAGAAATTTCAACCTAATGCTTAATAGTAAAGTGACCTATTTAATGTTTTTTGTATATTTAAATTAATATTACGTGCTAAAACATTATGGCTCATTTTCCATCAGCAGCATATTTGAAGTTAGGTCAGTTTACCATTAAGCATGCGATAAGGTACAGTACAAATAGGCACAGCACAAAGAATATATGATTGGGACTAATATTTTGTCTTATTTCTTTGATCCACTGTGATGAACTAAACAGCCAAAAATGTACTTTGTTCGTAGGCGGAGCTTGTGGCGGTTGAAGGAAAAGAGATAGAAACCCACTACGTGCTGGCCAGAGAGAAGATCAGGAGGTGGAATTCCACGTCCAAGTGTTACCTTCTAGTGGAGAATTTGCCTACGCCTTTGCAGGTAAACAAACATACATACATACCATCAATCTACGATCCCCGAAGGAGTAGGCAGAGTCCAAGAAGAAGCTACCTCAACCACACTCCAGCAACTATAGAATTGATTGAGTTGGGTTAGATGGTCACACATCTATCATTGATTAACAAAACAAAAAGACAGCCAGTTTCTATCACACATGCATCACGAAAACGTCCCAATTGTGATATTTTCGAGTCTTCACATCGTGCGGTCTTATGACATATCTGTCGCCTACTTACTCATATATTTGTAATATAATTGCGCATTTGTTTCAACATTAATCAATCTCATATTTTTCTTCCTCCAGGCTGGTGGCATAGCAAGTGCCAGCGTTTGGTCATCATGTGGGTGCCGCCAGCGACTCCTCGCTGCCGTCACCAGCGGGGGTCGGGCTGTCCACTGGGCGGCGGTCCCAGCGCCTCCCGCGAACGACAGTGACTTATGCCGATTCAACTATACGTGAGTGGAATTATACATTCTTACATATCATTACGCCCGTAGTCCCGTAGGCAAAGTCTAAAGAGCCACAAGCTCTTTATATATATTAATCCAGAAATACAATTGAATTGGGTAACATGGAAATTGTGAGAAGCTAGTGACTAGTGGTTAGCTCCCAATACACATTTACGCAATACCGTTAGTCGCCTTTTACGATAGGGATCAAACGCAATTCGATTGTATTCGATCCCAGCTTCAAGTATTTGAGCTACTTTAAAATCAGATCTGTGAATGTGATGTTGTCTGATATTTATTTGCCGTCGTCATTACGGTTGTTATTTTTATTTAATTCCAAAACTGCTGATGTGCTTTCCCGCAATGTGAAGTTTAATACGACAAATGATGGTGCCGAAAAACCGAAATCCCTATTTTATGTAAAAACCAAAATCCGGAAATCCCTTTTTATATAATAAACAAAATCCGACGCGTCGACGTCATCGCTCATTTAAAACCCGATGCAAATGAACGGAATCAGCATAATCGCGGCACGATTGGCTTCGACAACTGTCATTTATCAAGCGGAAACTTTTCACCCTTCACCCTGACTTCTGGCGAAAAATACCCGGACTTGCTGAATAAAATATTTGTTTTCGGTGCGATGGTAATTACCCCGAAATATCCATTAGTCGTGACGTGATGGAAGTTTAAAGTTGTGAGACGCGGGCAATCAATGCGAAACATCATTTGGTGTCGTGCCTGATGGCTGCTGTAATGACTTCGGCATATAACTGTCTTCTTTTTAAATGAGCTTCTCTTTCTGATAATTGGCATATTGCCATCATACACAAACAGTTCCAAAAGGTCATTTGTTTGAAATACCATAAATATAATTCTTTTATCGCTTTTAATTATTTGTCAAGTTTAAAACAATTGTATTCAAACATTAAAAGGTAAGTTGAGGATGGCACCTCATGATGTTAATTTGTTGATGCCTTAAGAAATGCATAAAAGCGATGAAGTTTAAAAGTTTATAAAAAGTAGGTACGTCAGTACCCTACTGACGTCATTAGGACGTCATTAGGTATGTGTATTGTGTTTGGGGGCACAAAATAATTTATCTCTGAAGAGGTGGAGGTGGAGGGTGACGAAAAATGTAAGCTAACAACGTTTCATACAAAATCGTCAGAAAAATAATATTATATTAACATTTTCTTGTATAATTCTAAAAAAAAGTATAAACATAATAAAAAAAGACATACCAGATAATACAAAGGCTCACTAGCCCGAAAAATATTGTAAATATGCCGCTCAGATTAATGTCGTAAACGAGGTATAATTATGCCCTTTTTATTCGTCGAAAAACAATAACTTAACGAAACAAATAACGTTAATAGCTCAAGTTATAAAGTAAGCAAGTTTCATTTACGCTACCGAGTGAGATAAGGGACGTCGTAAATTTTATTGTCTCAAGCATCATTAACTTATACAATTCGTCACTCCGAAATCTTGCGATCTTCAAGATTTTGCCTTTTTTTGTTTTTTCCTTTTTTAATTTCCCTTAAAAGCCGTTTTAATGTTCTCTTGTTAACTCCGACAGTGATAGCGTTTTTTTTTTGGAAGCGCTGTTTAGTATATTTAACCTTAATTTAAAAGTTTTCTATATAAAGTGGAAGTTATGGACTTAAGTAGTACCCACATATGTTAGCTAAGTATGTATTTCTATGATTTCCAAGTTCCAATAAGTGATGGATATAATCTGTAGAAATTACCTACTCTGAAATGTAAATGTATCATAGGCATTTATTTAAATTTTGATTAATTTCTTAATTCAAATAAACAAATCTAAACAATGTCAAGCCCATAATCGTCTGAATGTCCCTTGAACTGGATAAACGAAAACGCAGCGCTATCTCTGAGAAATGCGACACAGAAAAACGGTGTCCAAAAGTTGCGAGTTCTTAGGGAATTCGAATAATAAAAACGTCAGACCGTGCTAAGTTTATTCGCCGTGATTTATATGCATTTCGGGAATCGTCCGGGCGAGTGTTTAAATGTTGACCCATTTATTTTGAAGTCGTCCGCGGAAAAAAACTTTTCTTATACGCCTCTTTACTTTCGTAATTGAATGTTGCTTGAAACAATTTGGGGATTGGGATCGGAAATTGTGGAACAGTGCTTGAAATTCAAGACAAAGAACTTGGTCTTTGATTTTTCTGTATATTGATAGAAGAGGCGAGTGAGGTGTAAGGATCGTGCTATATGGCGTTCGGTTCTCTACTGCTAGGGAGTACTGCCTACTCTGCTAGGGAAGTGGCGTGAAGTTAAGTTAGTTAGTTAGTTTGATAGAAGACCTCCTAATTCGTATTGTATTGGTCATGAGCAATCTGAATTAGAAACAGTATGGTATGAGTACTCACCTGAAAAGTACCCGTATTCCCTCACCGCCGACCTAGTGGTATAAACACGTACTTAGATTTAAAAATTCAGAGGCACTTGTCTGTGTTTAATCCAACACCTCTGCATGGAAGCTACTAATACTACAAAAAAACAACCCACGATAGAAGGCAGAAATTTTTTATTTCGTTGACTTAAAACAAAAATCTTTAGCGAAATGTATGATTTGAACTCTGATGAACCTAAAATGCCAACGGGTTATTAACCAATAAATTAAACAAAACTTGACCTATTTCCACAACTTACAGACCTGACTTTAAGAAACAGATCCCAAAAAGAGCAAAACACAAAACTAGATACATGTCCGATTCGGCGCGGCCCGCGGGGCTCATTCATCAAAACCGCCATAATCTTGTTCCGGGCCGACATAGACACATTGAACGATATTTTTTATTCATTCATTCGTTCGTATTTTTTATTTCGCTTACGAGCCAACGCACTTTGGCGCTGTCGAGTTCCGCGGAATTTTGTTACGGAAATGTTGCTAGGATAACGTTGTTATTTTTCGGCTCCATGATTTTGCTCGTGGCTAAACCTGTATTTTTTTCTTGTTTGCTTGTTTTTGGTAATGGTATACAGTAGGTTTATATCTACGTAAATAAATTTAACAAAAATATTGGTTTAGTTAAATTCACCGCAATATTTTGTTGTTGTAAGCCATAGCTCACGAATCAACTTAGAGCGCCCTACAGGGTGGGGCTCCGAATACTCCTGTGGTATCCCTGCCTGTCGTAGGAGGCGACTAAAAGGGATTTTGGGGCTGTGAAGTGTTTGAGGGGGGGCCTGCATTCACTTAATTCAAGCAGCCCCAGAGAAGATGACGACACGTGGATCCTCGTCCGTTAAATAGGATGGGATGACACTGTGATCTGTGCCGTCATAAGCAACACGAGGTGTTCTGGGGGCGAGGTAGTCTCTCCCTCGAGATGGGCCGCATGGATCGGCAGCGGCGTAGACGTAGATTTTGCGTAGAGTCCCGCAGTGGGGAGTACGGAATCTGCGCCACGCCCGAAGAATAAAAAAAAAAGATCTCAACTTAGAGGATTACAAACTTAAACACTTACTTCTACGTCAAGCGCATGCTTGTACAATTTATCTATCTGTATAATGCCAATTCACTGTCACATTTGTAACATAAGTTGAGAAATTTTTAAAATATTTCAAGTACAAAATATAGGTACATAATCATTATGAAATTTTATTCCAGTTTTACCATATTTTTCTATAGTTTTCATACAAGCTAAGCAGGATATTTCCAATCTTATGGTAGCCCAGAACAGCATTATTTTATGGGACCCAGGATCACCAACAGATAAAAATCTGTCAGTGATGACGAGTACCTGCTGCCTCAACATCAGCATTGAGATTCCCTCCAGGCGGAACTTGACCAGTGATGCCTCGTATCTACCTTTTTTTGTTGATCCATGGAAATGCTTTGCGCATTGTTTCGCTGAAATTGAGGGAATCAGCGGCGTGTATCGGCCTCCCAAGGTCCTCAAGATAATAAGCTTGCTTGCCCCACCCAAGGTTGTGGTCTGCAGGCTATACCGACTAAACCTGAGATACTCCTTTATGTTAGACGCTCACGGAATCGCGAAGCGCTAACAATTGTAAATGCACCAACGACGCCTCCGACTGTATCAACGTCAGTATTGATGCACCCTGCCGCAAGGATTTATTACGGTGTTGCATTTACATTGATTGTTGCGGTGGCGCACGCGGCGGATTATTAATTGAGGCGCACTCGATGTATCGACGACCGCTCTAATTTATCGCTCCTGTACCACGCGTGTTCTGAAACGCAAAACCACACTAGGCTATAGGTAATCTCTGTGCTGGCATACATCTATGAGCTGGCTATCGATATTTGCTTTTGTATGATCCAGGTTCTGTTGAATATACCTACTCACAACCAGAATTGACAGTGAAATAAAGCACAATGAATAGAAAACTTAGTATTAGGTAATTTTTTTTGGTGTACATATTAAAATTTTCAATAAACTACCACAAAGTATTTTAACATTACCTTTACATAAATTGCAAATTATTGCTTAAATAATTTTTAATGAGTAAGGGCTATAACAATATCGAAGAATTCCTCAATGACAAGGATTTATGGTTAACTTCATAATGAAGTGTTCGTCTGCAGTAATATCTAGTCTTAAGTGTAGATTAATTAAGTTTACACAATTGTATAATGTAAGCCTATATAAATAAAGATATTTTGAATTTGAATTTGAATTAAGACCAAGCCGAGAGCTATTATCCATTTACATGAAATAAGACAAAGTTCTAGTATAATCGTAACCAAAAAATAATTAAAATCAATGAGAATAACATTTGTGAAATAATTTTAAATGTTCGACTATTATGATTGATAAGGCTGTGTTTCAACTTAGAGGTTTCCACATAATTATTTTTAATAGAACTGTTTCTTGGGTTCTATACATTAAGTCGTCTGCAGTTTTAAAACTACAATTCATTTGGGCATATTTTATAATGTAAATAATGTAAACAACTATGTCCTTTCTCTTTTGACTACAAACCTATTCTCTACAAGATTCTTAAGTCTCCTATCTCATTTAAATGTTGCAGTCCTCTTACTTTAGCAATGCAATTTGTGTAAGTAAAGTCTAGCACTTTTTAATTAGTAGGTATCCCTGTTCAGTAAACCTTTTTAGCTACTTCGGGAAACATTGAAGAGAAAATTTAGCATAATAAAATTATACTCTTTATTATGACGAAGGTTCTTAGTGCTTGTTTTTATTATAAGGTATTGAAATAGCAAAATGATCTTTAAAGAAGGCAACAGTCATAAATTTCAAGACAAGTTAAGTTGCACCTTGGGGCTAATTTATCACGTAGCTTGTCAGCCGCCCCGGGATTACGACTGGTTTTTATCTGATCAACTTGAAAGAAACCTGGCGGGACTGTGTTCTTTGTTTTTAAGAAGTGGCTTTCATCATTTCACTATCCTCCTATTTTTAAAATGACGAATAGACGGATTTTTTTAAATGTTACCATAGCACCTGCATAATGTATTCTTTCTTTAACGTCTTCATTTACTGTCAGTTTGCAATAAATAGTTTTTTTTGATAAAAAAAAACACAGATATTTCATATATCTTCCTAGCGTTATGTCCCGTGCTCAGAGGAGGTCTGCTTAGACCATGATCCAGGATTTAGTGGGTCTGGTGATTACATTGAAGTGACTGCCGATCTGTGACTGTCGTGTCCTTACCGTTGAGCTACCACCGCTCTTGTTATCAATGTACCTACTTATGGTTGTAAAAAAAATCTAATTGTTCCATAAAAATATTGAGAAATTTTTTTTTTGATTCATGGGTTGCCGCAAGTGGATTTTTTTATTATAACTTCATTTTCGGATCACATTTTTTTTTATTTTTAAAGAGAAATTAAAGTTTACATCCCTTAAAAACATTACAGTCGTCATCGTCTAATATAGTCGAATCGAATCTGGTCTTGCCCAATTTAATGTTATGAACGATGGCATTCTGTCCAGATGGATAAATGACGAAATAAAAATACGCAGTACGCTCTACCTTGCCCCACATTTGACTAGCATAAGCAGGTTACCTCGGTAACCTACAAAAAGCGTATGTTCTTTAATAAAAGCGACATAAGTCATAAAGGGGGGACGCGCCCCGGGGCCAATTCATCACGGGGCTTGTCAGCCGGCCGGGGATTATGGTGCTTTTTATCTTATCAGCCCGGAGTACGCCTGCAGGGTCTACGTTCATTGCTTTTGTTTTGAAAGTAACTTCCACTTACACAATTAGTATTTTAAATATGCCGTTGTCTTGCAGCTGCCTGCTTTTTCGTGTTGGTCTGAGACTTCAGAATAATGTGCCAACTAAGTCCCTCGCCTAGCATGTCGTAAAAGGAGACTGATTATATTGAGTAATAGCTTCTGCCCGCAGCTTCGCTCGCATGGTACTTCGATGAAACATAGCTTATATGTTATTTGGGTGTATGAGCTACATTATTCTAAAGTTACATTAAAATCCATTTAGTAGTTTTTTTGTAAAAGACTCACAAACATCCATCCATACATACTTTCGCATTTATAATATTAGTAGGATTAAATTTGTAATTAATTCAATATTGGTGTGGGATTTAAAACGAATGAGTCAGCTTTTTTCCTTCCCTAGCATTTTGTAGAAGGCGGATAATGGTATATTGGATATCGGTTTTGTGATGTTGTAGACGCAGCCATCAGGTCAGTAATTTTTCACAATAGTCCAACCAACCCAATTCAACTTTAATTATTAGCAATGCGTTTTAAGCAGTTTTATTGCTTCTTGGACTTTGTATACCTATTTGGCATTGTGGGAATGATAATATGTTATGTCATGTTTTAAAATGCCATGCGCCACTTAAAACCAGGGAATTTGAAATCTTTCATCCTACCGATAATGTTTTTTTTTATCTCTGCTTGCTTTGGTCTTGTAGACCAACATTGTCTGAGGTGGAAGAGGATTCTGAAGTATTGTGCCACAAATAAAAAAATACGAATGATTTAGTGTATTTTGACCGTTTTCTATTGTAAAAAAATATAATTCTCCTCCATCTTGTATAAATATATTAATCATTGTTCCTGTTCATCAGAATGCCCATTGATTTTGATCTCCATTTATCGTATACCATTATTTCCGCAACGAAGAATGAAGCGAAAAGTTCAATTCGCCGATTTCTCCCGTGTCAATAAGCGTGTTAAAACGCCGTCCGGTCCATATGAAATAAGTCAATATTGCCGGTGTGCACTTATTGAAAAAAATTCCGGCATATTTCCAAAGGCAACATAAAGAGTCGTCATTAAACGCTCGTCTCGAACGAGTCACATGCGTTGCCGGAACGAGTTTCCGGAGCTGAATGGGTAAATAGAGCGATTACCCAATGCTTTCCGGGATACGTTGGTTTCATATTTTTTAATTACGTCACGGAATAATTGCTTTTTCTCGCGCTTCGTCTCGTAATTGATAGACGTTTTATCTGATAATCGATAAACTATATGAGTGATGCCTTGAATCGACTGCTATCTGGTGTTTGCGAACCTTCGATAAATTACCCATTGGATGTAAAATATCATATGAAGTATTTTTTTTTATGCAGTGTCCTTCCCACACCTATGCTAGTTAAACGATGCAATGATAATTTCTACTTGAGTTATAGGTGTTTATTAGCATATTGAAGCATGTTTTCACTTTACCTAATACTTATAGCCGCAGCATATAAGCTTGGTTTTGAAGTTAATAGGATCTATGTAGTATGAACAATTTATTAATTGAATTAAAAGAAAACTCTATGTTCCCAGGTTCCCGGTGACAGCAGACATGGCTCCAGTGAGCTCCCTGTTAGTGTACTACGTGACTGAGGCTGGGGAACCAGTCAGTGATGTGGCCAGTTTCCACGTGAGACTACTGCATAAAGAGGTAAGAAAAGAACAATTAATCTTTGGTTATGTGGCGCAAACAGTTAAAAGATGCAGCAACCCAAGGGGCCAAACTGTGTGGTTAAAGGTAACCAACCACACAGTTTGGTTTGTTTTTATAATAAAGACTAGCTGTGCCAGCGGTGTCACCCGCGTTTATGGTTAATATTATAAAGACTATTTCCATCATACATAATTTCTATGTAACTTTAACCATTAAGGCTGCACACGCGACGGAAGCTTAAAAAATGGAGTAACTTCTCCCGTTTTCCCAACATTTCCCTTCACTACTCTGCTCCTATTGATTGTAGCGTGATGAAAAGTATACTATAACCTGCCCAGGAGTATGAAGAATAATTGTACCAAGTTTCGTTAAAACCCGTCGAGTAGTTTTTGTTTCTATAAGGAACATACAGACAGACAGACAGACAGACCGACAGACAGACAGACAGACAGACAGACAGACAAAAGTGTTACTGATTGCATTTTTGGCATCAGTATCGATCACTAATCACCCCCTGATAGTTATTTTGAAAATATATTTCATGTACAGAATTGACCTCTCTACAGATTTATTATAAGTATAGATAACAAGCAAGTATAACGCCTGCTTAATGGCAAGCAGTCACTTAGATATTTGCAACCGAAGTCACATCACGCACTTGTAATATAGGTAATAATTAATAATGAGCAACTCACTATCTAGCAAGCGCCTTCATAAATACTTTATCTTGACAGGAATTGCGACGCCCTTCAGATGCTGAACAAGTTAATATGTAACTGAACGATACATCCCAACACCAAGCCAATTTAGATATTAAACATTCGCATATTTGTCATCGGATTGTTGCGGACGTTGACAACGCAAAAATCGGATTTATAAGTGTATTAAATGTATGATTTCGTCCCGAAAGCTGAAAATCACCGTAACAGAATATAAATATTCATGCTCGCACAATATTTGCTGTGCGCGCTCGCGACCTTATGAATCCATATTGTGCTATGTTCGCTAGCGGACGTGGGGGATTTGATTACAGTGAAACCTGTTTCATACTCTGGTAACTAAAAATATTTATTATTTTGCTGCATACAGTGATACCTACGACCTAGGTCTACAGGTAAATTCCGTGTTTTGTCAAGATATCGAACCCGGGTGTTTTCAAAGGCTTGTCGTCATTCCAATAAGCTTTGACGGTAGCATGAATAGCAGCTGAATAAATAGCTATATATATATATATATGCCATAGCACTTTGATATCAATTGGCTACATGAATAGAATGGACCTTATTGCAAAACAGCTACAATTAACTGGTAAATTTATTAAGGATACAGAATTGAGGGAAAAAATTAAGTTTGTAAGTATTTTCTCATTCAAAACAAAGCTTCCCCAAGGCGTTGTCAGCGTGAATGTTAATAATTCTATTAGTAAATTTTTTTATCACCGTGAAAGATATTCGTTTCTATAACCCTGACGATTTCTAGTTCTAGATTGAGAAAGTGCAAAATTAATTTGACGGTTAAAACCAAATCTAATAGAACTAGGTTAAATCAAAAACAAAATCCTCTGTAAACTAATTCCTAGTCCATCGTTAGTCTAAATTAGGCAGTGCAATCCAGAATTGGATGCATCTCCGTCGAACAATGAAGACTAGCAAATACACAGCGTGGTATGAAGACATTCAAATACACCAACAGAGTTAATTACACTTTGTAAACGTTGTTCTGACTCCGCGCTCGCTTCGTCAAAGCTTTTTGATAAGGTTTGTGAATATAAACAGCTTGTTTAGAGCTAGAGGCGGATCCAGAGGTAACTAAAGCAAATTAATTGGGTTCATCCTTGACTAATCTACTTTCATACTAATTGACTTTCATAGTACTACTACGTAAAAACTTCTACAGTTAAACAATACTTCGAATGTATAAACTTGTGAACTTTGACACATACTCAGATATTGTAATTCAACTCACAGACTAACCTTAATAAATAATAATAATAAATATCAGACGACATCACATACATTGATCTGACTCCGGGGTAAGTAGCTTAAGCACTTGTGTTAAATATATCAGAATCAACAGTGGTATTTATTACAAATATATACTTAAATATTGGGATATAACACC
The DNA here is from genome assembly GCA_951394215.1 of Glyphodes perspectalis. NCBI lineage: Eukaryota > Metazoa > Arthropoda > Insecta > Lepidoptera > Crambidae > Glyphodes > Glyphodes perspectalis. Next base: position 3,799,924 of record OX596210.1, on the reverse strand, counting down.
CAGACACAAAACAAATACAAGTATTCATCACATGAATGTTTGTCCTGGGTGGGGATCGAACCCATAACCATTGGTCCATGGGGTAGAATCACTACCGAATGCGCCATCGAGCCAGTCATGACCTTAGTCCCATATGTTTAGCCTTGTGAAACAATATTATTTTTCAGCTTAATAGAGAACTTTACAGAGATAGTCTTGCTCGAAGAAGCTACTGTGAAATAGGAATAAATAACATAGAAGCTTATAAAGCTAACTGGAAGCAGATTATAAACATCTCTGTCTGGCTCGATGGCGTATTCTGTACTGTGTGACCCTGTCTATCGTTCGATCCTTACTTAGAACCACATTCGTGTACTAAATACCTGTTTGTTCTACGTCTGGGTCATCATCATCATCATCTTGCCCTTCTCCCAGTTTTTCTGGGATCGGCGCAGCCGTCATCAAGCTATCCACTCCTATTTCACTCATATTATCTGGGTGTTAATATATTATATTTAAGTGTATATTTGAAACGCCATTACAATTCTAAAATCCGTAACACAAGTATCTAAGCTCCCCAGAGACAGATCAATGTATGTGATATTGTATGATATTTATTTATTTCTTCATAACACCATCGCTTGCGAATTAAACTAAGGAGCAGTACATATAATACACCTTTGCATATTCTTGCAACTAAACAATGTACTGCTAAATGAGAGCAAATACAGCATATGAAGCCATTCAAGGCTTCCACCGGCAATTACACTTTGTAAACGTTATTCCAATTTCACGCAACTCCCGTCAAGGCTTGCTAATGTAAACACAGACGGGTTAGATGCAATCTTCATGAGTCGGCTGGATGTGAGCATATTTCGGATGGAAGGGGTGTGTCGAGTTAAGTGCCGGATCGGGCTGTATTAGCTTTCTTTTGTGGCGGAAAATTTAATCTGCGGAGATTTTAGCCAGGGAAAGCTTACGTAATTTTTAAGCTCACAATTCGTAGCTACCAGTGGTTAGACGTGGAGTTTTTCGGGATAGTAAAGCTGTCTTTCTTTATGAATGGCATGATGAAAGTGGCGTAAAGTTTAGTTAGTTACCAAGTTAGTTATGATGAAATTGCAGGAATGCAACATCGGCATTAATTAATTAGAGCTAAAATTTAAATAATGAAACAATAGCTCAAGGTTAATGAGATGGATGCTTCAGCAGACTTATTGAAGAAAATAGATTAATAAACAATGAATATCCTTCCTTAAAATCTTTTACTGATGTTTTCTTATAATCAACTATTACAGTATTTTACTTAAGTAAACATATTACATATATGTGTATATGTATACCGATATCCATTTATACCGAGTTAAATTAATGAATAATTATAAAGCTTAGTAGTAGTATTATATTAGTAGTATTATATTATTTTATTAGTATTATAAAGCCGAATAAATAGACAATCTAACTAATTACACAAGATAATCCACTGCAGTTCGCTCAAAGGACGTAAAAGGCACATATATAGCAGACCTCAGTAAATATAATTTGATTACTGACAACCCTGTAAGCAATTGATGTAAACGGTATTTCAATTTTCCGTCAGTTGACTCGTTGAAGCAGCCAGCAGAGCGCGTCTACAGCTTAGATGTAATTTTCAGGAGCTAAATGTAAGCATAATTTCAGCTTACACTACACAAATGTCAACGTTTCATTAAGAATTTAGCGCGGAGCTTACATGCATATTTAGAAATATGATTTGCTTTTAAGCAGTATATTCTCGGTGCAACTATGAACTTCGTAATGAATTGCCAGGTGCTCTGTTTGGTTTTCAATTATTTGTATTTTGGATGTAAATAACACTCTCTCACAAGGTTTGCATTGGTTCAATATCAATAATTTACAACTAAATTCCCAAAAAACTAAAAATGTATTAAGTTTACAATGCCTAACAAATTAAGGCTAACATAATTATGGATAACGAAAATATTGCATTCGTTGATTCCACAACCTTTTTGAGCATAACTATAGATTATAAACTCCAATGGGGTTCTCATGTATCTGCCCTTGCGGGACGGCTTAGTTCAGCTGTATACGCAGCTAGGAAAATAAGGCAACTGACTGATATTGAAACGGCTTGTTTCTTTTAGTTATTTTGTTGCTATCAGGGACTGCTTATGACATACAAAAAATATTTGTGTTGCAGAAGAGAGCGATTCGATATGGCCTCAGACCTTGTGACTGATTTAAGGCATTATTTCAAGAAATTAATATTCTCACTATAGCTTCTCAATTCATTCTTAATTGCATCATCTATGTACGTAGAATAGATGGATATTATAAAAAATCTGATGATCATGGTTTTAATACAAGAAATAAACACAAACTTGTCGTTCCAAAACTCAGACTTGGTAAGATGAGTAGCTCATTTGTAGGTATAAGCATAAAATTATTTAATAAATTGCCCCAAAATGTAATTGAATTACTTACCCATAAATAAGTTTAAGATTTTTATCAAATCATGTTTAATAATAAAGGGCTACTAAAAATAGAAGATTATTTAAATGATAAAAATATTTGGACAAGATAGTCTGCTCGCACGCATAGTGAAATCTACATTGTTATTTATAATGTCACAATTATATACAAGTACATATGAACGCATTTAAAAAGGCCATCTGTTGAGTTTCTTGCGGCACCTTTTCTCAGCAGGCCATTCAGGTCGAGGTGCTGGTAAGGCAAAAAATGTTTGACATGCAATAGATTTTGTTATGAATCCACTTGCAGAAAATAAAATTCAGTCATCTTCAATTTGTTATTAAACTCTTTCTCGTCTGTTAAAAAGCTTCGTCTGTTTATAGAGATCATATTTATTTATAAAATGCCCTTGGTCCCCGAGGGGGTAGGCAGAGTCGAAGGCAGCAAGACGCTTTAACCACATTCAGCCAAAAATAAAAATGGGCTGGGTTAGATAAAAAAAGCTATCTAATAGTTAATATCTTGTTAAACCTTCAATCTCTTTTAATATCTCTATTTATTTCCAAAGTATAATAATTAGTATAGATATCCAAATACATCTAAAATGTATTGAGTCACTATATTAATATCTATTAATAATGGACGTCCGTTTTAATTAAAGGTAATAACGGTCCCTTTCCCCGTTTCCGACCTTCTAAGGACACTTGCGTAACAAATTTCATAATTATTCGCCCTCCAATTAGGGCTATTGAATACGTTAATAGACGGGTATAAATACTGACGGGAATCTAAAGGTCATTTCGTTTGAAGAGGAAATTAAAAAACATTTCTCTTACACTTAGATGGGCTGAGGATCCCTCTTTTATAATGTTTGATGATTGGAGTTTTTATTGTAATTTTGAGGTCTGAAGCCTCGTTAGCGTTTTATATTTTCTAAGTAAACTTTGAAGTTAAATAAGTTTACATTTTTTGTTTTCAGTTATCATTTTATGAGTTTAAAGTTATTAATTGGATGGAAGTTTTGGTAATCTTGTTGGCATTGCGCACAAGATGTTGTTGATGAAGTCAGTTTTTGTTTAGCGCGCTTCTTATAGCTCTGACTGCAAAAATAGGTGTTTCTTTAATTTTTATCAAATAATAATTGATAATTCCTCTTAACATGCAACTTAAAACTAGGCTCATCCGTAAAAAATGTGTTGTTCAAAACACGAAACGAATCCTTAAGATCCAAAATAAGCATATAGCATACTCGTATTATGTGTTTGTTACGTACATTCTATCATATATTTAACTAACTATTTTGGTTTTTCATGATAACGATTTGCATGTCTGTATCAGTTATAGCGGATTAGGATTACCATATGAAAAAAACATCTATCAGTCATCACGGACCAGTGTCATATATTTTATCGAAGTTAAATTTAAAATACCCATTCCCCAATTTCTTACGGCGTCACAACAATTTACTGCGATGATATCCCGTGACAATTGTCGCGTAACGGCGGGCTTAATTAACGACCGGCCTAATGAAAGGCGATCCGGGACGACTAAATGGGTGCAATCGAGACGCGTGCGATTCGGCGATTCGCGGTCGAAATCGATTCGAGGCGATTGTTCGACAGACGCGCTATTGTGGCTTGTGCAATTATGACGTTGATGATTCCCAAGTTTGTAATTGGAATTACATTTTCAATGGTTTTATTGGGGCTGTCCAATTCAGTTTATGTAGGCATAACCTATTAATTATATATTTTCATCTTATAAACTAGGCGAGGTTGCATGTCTATCAGTATCTACTATTAGAATGCCACCTTGCCCATTCAATTCCACGTATTGCTATGACCTGTAACAGAGTAATTAAATATACTGCGTACAACTAAGTACAATCAAGTTCGTCTTATTTCCATATCCAAATGATTCTAGTTCATAATCCTTTTGTAATGGCTATGGGCTTTAATTACCCGATTTTAGGATCTTGGTCAAAGCAGGCCATGACTAGGAACGGTACATAAGGCTAAGAACATGATGATGATGATTGATAAAGTTTTACTTATGCAATGACGATAATGTTAATAAAGATTTGCTAAGGAAATTTTAATGATGATTTGCTCAAGAAACTTTGAAGGGATACGCAGAGTCAATATTGATAATGCCATTGTAGATTTAGAAATAAGAAATTATGTCTTTAACAATAAAGATTTACAAAAAAGATATTACGATATTAATGCAGATTTACTAAAGAAAGTATGACGTTGTTAATTTAGTTTTACTTACTAAAATAATAACGTTGTTAAATTACTAAGGAAATGAAGATTTACTAAAGTAAGCATTGTCCGCAGGTGGCAGTGGCCATCGAGGAGCGCCGTTGGTGGTACCCGCGGGCGACACTGCAGCTGCGCGTGCTGGCGCCGCCCGACTCGACCATGTGCCTCATCGGCGCGCGCGCACCACCCGACGCGCGGTTCGACCCTCATCAAACGTAAGTGGTTGATGTAGGGTATAAGATAGAAGATTTGTCTCGTGAGGCCGATTTTTCAATGATGCTATACTATACTACTAATAACAACTGACTGATTAAGTAAATAATCACTAATTTGTAGATGACATTCGGTATTTTACTAAGCAGCAGGCGATGAGATTTTTGAAATGGGATTCGAGCGAAACTTGATGTTATGGGTAGTATAATCTTCTTACACTCATAATATTTTACCAGTCCTAGAACCGACCGAGAGCGACCTGTGAACGGCATTATAGTGAAGACCGGGTCTAAAAATTCATTAATGTCCCAAACCTATTACAAAAATTTTTGGGTGTCATGATACAAAATATCCACCGAAGAATTTACCTGCAACTTTTTAAAAATAAATATATGCCTCCATTTTTCGGAATATCTGTTACGAGTAGGTGGGTTAGAAAGCTACCTGAGTATTTTTAAACCTATAAATACGCGGTAGTGAAATATACGAGCCTTTATTTAAAACCCGATACCCAATATGCTTCTAATCACACCACTCGAAGCCTTCTAACCAATCATCCACCTTCCCGGGAAAAGTGCTTCAGAATTTTATTAGCATACAAAGACTACGTGGAGATGAGACTAGTGATGATCGCGAAGCAACCTACGATAGCTATCGATAATTAGAAGAGAAACAATGTTATCGATAAACTTAATACCTGTTTTACCAGTAGTTATTCCAATAGTCTTGGTAATTGGTGATTTTTATTATAATATTAAATACTTCTATTTATAATTGCATGAAAACCAAAAGTGATGTCTTCCATTCAAGTCTCGCAAAATCGTCTTGTCTCAAAAACTACTCTGTCTCAGATGATCACTTACTATATCCGACTTTATGACATTGATCATATTTCTTATAAATAAATCAGATTTTTTAAACGGATTAAAACAATTCATCGATTGATGAAATATAAATTAACCTCTATATAGTATTACATCTTGGCTCACCACAACGCCATGAGTGAACAATCCCATGAAAAAAAATTATATCGACCTTTCGGCAACCCTACTAGAAGGATATAAGATTTCATATAATACTTAATTCCTCTTCCCGCTATCGGCATTATGTTACGTCGCCGTCTCCCTAATGAGAGTTTGTAACTAGGTTTTTATTATGCTAACAGATTTTTTATCATACCAGTCCACTATAATTGATATTGTTAAGGTAGAACAACAAAAGAGGTTGCATTGAGATATAATTAGCTGACTTATGTAGCGAAATAAGTTTCATGGAAAATTTTTAAAATATTCATATCAGCTTAAAGCTATTATAAAGTAAACCTTTCACGTTCAGCGGAACAAAGAGCTTTATATTCGTATGTGAGCTTATTGGGAAAGGATTCCTTTTTGGAAATGCTTTTTTGTAATCTCTTTTAATTTCATATTCATGTGTGGACTACACACATGAATTACTATTATCATAAATACGAAACTGTATATATTTATGCATTTGTATATTTGTTAATCAATACCAACTTTTGTTAAATAAGGTTACCATAATACGTGAGTGCTTATGTTGCTTAATTTTATAACGGTATAATGAAAACGATATCATTATCATCATCCTCCTAGCGTTATGTCCCGTGCTTAGACATGGTCCGCTTAGACCATGATCCAGGATTACATTGAAGCGACTGCCGATCTGACCTTCGTAACCCTAAGATAGGGAAACTAGGCATTGCAGGTTTCATCACGATGTTTTGTCTCACCGTCGAGCTAGTGGTATAAATACGTACATAGATTTGAAAAATCCAGAGGTACGTGCCCGGGCTTGAACCCGCACTCCTCGGTTAAGAGGCGCGTGTCCTTACCATTGAGCTACCACCGCTCTCCATATCATTATGTTGAACATAATTATCTTCTAAAACACGATAGTACTATTATACATTTAATTTATTTATTCTGCCTACCCCACTAGGGAAGTGGCGTGAAGTTTATTTAGTTAATTTATTTATATAACAAATCAGATAACGATTAATTAAATATTAAACATGTACATATATTACTTAAGTTTAGAGCCAGATTATAGCACGATCATCCATTCCATCTTTAATTTTAGCACCAATAGCTTATCTATGGCATTACAAAACAAGCCTCGTCTCTTATAAATCCTTCTCGTATTTATTTTTTCTTCTACCACCAATCAAAAACGACAATTCATCCATCATCTTCGGATCTATTGACATTGGTTCCGGACCTAACAAAGCGCAAAATAACGTTCAGTAAGTATCAGTCAAAGAGCATCAGATACTACGTGACATTCTAAGCGAAATATGCCACCATAGTCGCACCATTCATCTTGTAGCGAAAACATACCGTGTGAGTTTTTGGACGGAGGCGATACTAATTCAAATGTATTTGCTAAACTGCTTATTGACATTTCTTGAAGTATTTAAAGTTATTTAACTTTTTTCCGTGGCTACGTTCTTATTAGTGTAGTTTTTTTTTTATCCGACGGGAATAGTTATGGTTTCAAAATCGTTGATTATATAGTTAACAGGCGAATAAGTGACAAAAATGTAAAATGCTATAACTAGTATTTTATGTTTTTGAAGTCATTCATTAAGCATTTAAGTAATGTATGCTAACGCATTACTTAAATGCGTTAATACTTAAGTGCTCGAAGCACTGCTCTTGTACAAGATCTTGTATTTAGCTTTTTTTTGTCTTGTAGCTTTTCCTATAAGTTTAGAATCACCTGGACTTTATAATTCATATTAGCCATAATAATTCTTCCTTCACGTACTGATATGTGGGTAAAGTAAGTAACTTATTCATTTGTGTGTTATCGAAACCCGAGAAGGTACCATATTTTAAATGAATGTGATTGATTAACTACATACATACATAATTAAACAAAACAAAATATTAATTATGAAATTATGCAAATGACTTTGACAATATTTGATTAAAATCTCAGTTTTTGATCCAGTATATATTCAACTTTTTTTTTAATTCTAAGTTATGTAGCATCGGGAAAATTTTGAAGTACTAATAATATAACACTGTACTTAAGCTTAATAAATAATAAACATCATTGTTTTTGATGCATGAAATGATATTTCACAGCATTTCTTTCAATCTAAGTGTAAGAAAAGTTTCATTAAATATCACATATAATTTTTCAACAAATACTAGTTAGTAGTCAGGAAGACATTTTTAACTACTAGGTTAGTAGTTAAAAATGTCTTTCTGAAGACGAACGTATTTATTACAAGTTTAAATACTTACTATTAAAATAGTACCATTTCAATATTGAGAGCGTTTAAAAAACACAATTCATTGCCGTATACCCCCCATCCCAGTAACTGTTAGCCAAGGATATGTCACGGGAGGCGAGGCGAATGTTCGGCCATCGCTCAGCGCGCGAAACTCACTGGAAATATTTGCTGGCCTTTCATCCGTCTGTGAGCGGGACACGTTCCGGTTTTTATTCGGTTTGCCAGTCCGATGCGACGTCCGATTGTCACTTGTTACGTGGACGATGCGATGAGTTGCATTTGTTTTGTTGCGCAGTGGATTTCGGAGTCATTGGTCGGGTTTCAGGTCTACTGATGTTCGTTCATTGAACTGTGTTATAAGATGACATTTAGGTACTATCAACCATCTACATCTATATATATTTCGCTAATTGGATATCAATGGAAATACATTATAATTACCCCGAAAAATAAACAAATATTTTCTATGTAGGTATAATACAAAGGAAAGATTTGATTGTTTTTTGTTTGATTAGGCTCCGAAACAACTGAACCGATTTGAAAAATTATTTCACCAATGGAAAACTTCTTCATCAGGGAGTAATATAGACATAACATGTTTTATTTGACTGGCTCGATGGCTCATTCGGTAGTGACCCTGCCCTGTGTGCCAGAAGTTGTGGATTTGATTCCCAGGACAAATATTCGTATGATGAAAACTTGTGTTTGTTCTGTGTCTGGGTGTTAATATTGAATATTTAAATATATATTTGTAATACCACTGTTGATTTTGATATCCGTAACAAAAGTGCTTAAGCTACTTAGCTAGGAGTCAGAGATGTGTGTGATGTAGTCTGATATTTATTTATCTCTGTATTCACACGAGAACGGGAACAACGCGGGAGAAACCGCGGGGCCCTGCTAGTATTCTGATAAAACACTAAAGATATTACTTGCATCCAAAATATATAGACAAACGCTCTTAACTCACATTCGTATTTATATAATATATCTCGAAAAAAAACCGAAATCAAGTGTTGGCCCCCAAAATAGTGCTTTTCGTTTGGCGGCTGAGAGTACCAGAGATAGAAAAACTAAGGATTAACAGCGCCGATGATAGGAGACAAGGTGCTCGTCCCCTATAAGTAATATAAAACCTTCAAAGGGTCTACAGGGTCTCAATCAGAACCCTTCTGATGCAAACCCATTTATGTAGACCAGGGTAATCGCTTGCGATCATGTCAGCTGTAAGCTTGTTACTAAATTTCATAGAATAAAAATAATGCAACCATTTGTCCCATGTTGGTTTAGGACTTAAAAATAATGTACCAACTGTGTTTCTTACCAAGCATGTCGTAAAAGGCGACAAATGGTATATGGGGTTGCGGGTATGTGATTGTGTAGGCGCCCGTCGTCACTAGCCCCTTGGCACTACTTTTTCACAATTTTCCATCTAACCCAGCCCAGTTTTGTTTTTGGCTGAATGTGGTTAAAAACGCCTGCTGTCCTTTGACTCTGCCTACTCCTTCGGGGATTACGGGCGTGATGTTATTTATTTATTTTTTTATTTAAGAATAATATCAAGAGATTTAGCGATATGTCAATAAAGTTGATTATATCATTCTTACACCTTTATCAAAAAGCCTTCAGACTACATCACCAATCAAACAAGCTTGTCTAAAACAAGTACCTACAATCGTGTCCAATTTGCCACTTGGAGGAATTATTGAGAGACTTGTTGCCAAGTCGCGTAATTAGTGTCAGCGATAATGAAATCAGTGAGTTAACTACGACATTTCACAGAAAACATCTTATAAAGCAATTTCAATTAATGTAAATCACGGGAAAAAACATACTCTTATATAATCATGAATCCTCATGGAACTGAGGAATCTATTCTAAAATTGAAAGGATTTACTTTTTTCAAGTAAGAAAATACATTTGGTAATGATCGTCTTGTACCTTTATATGAACACTAGCTGTGCCCGCGGCTCCACCCGCGTTTATGGTTAATATTATTCAATACTATAACCTTCCTCGATAAATTGGCTATCTAGCACCGAAATAATTTTTCAAATCGGTCCCGTAGTTCCTGAGATTATTGCGTTCAAGCAAACAAACAAACTCTGCAGCATTATAATATTATTATTAGCATAGATCATCGCCACAGTCTGGACTCAATTGTTGCATTTTTAATTACATAGGTTATATACATAAATACATAACGCAAACGTAGCTTTAAGGGTAACAACTAGTACCAATGTAAATACATTCTGCATGCAATCTGGTCGTAATTTTTGGATTTTCTACTAAGTTCCATACATATTTCTAGTCTGATAATTGGCCACAATTTACCCTATACCAAGCAAACCATAATTATGGTATTTTATTAATAAAGACATACGTCCAGAAAACAGCACATCAGACTATCCACTTCGGACTTTCTACCGCCCTTATGTCGGGGGCATAAGTGCTAATATTGAACTGGAAGTGGGTAACTTGACCTGCTGTTGACCGAACATTAAAATAACTCCTAAGTCACACAATATAACCTTCTTTCCTAACCTTGCAATAAAACTCACATTTGTCCCCAGGACCCCTGAACACGAAGAACAACCAGGCCCCGAGTTTGTCTCGGCTGGGGTGTCCTTATTCGTCGGAGGCGGCGCGTGCGGCGGCGGAGTGCTGTACCGACAGCGCACTGCGCCCGCGACGCACACTCCTGCGCATCTCGTGCCGCCCGCGTCGCACGATCGGTTGTGGATGTGGAAGTGTTTTAATTACACGTGAGTACAGCAGTACAGCTAATCAACCTGAAAACGGTTTAATTACTGCTAGGTATAGGTAGGTTTCTATTGAAGACTAAATGCCTTTTTAACAGGATATAGGCTTTCAGGTCCATCGGTTGCCACTCTGAAGATGCGGTTCTTATGGTAAAATATTCTTACATTATTTTTCTTGTCCACCTGCAAGAAATAAATAGAGTAAGTACCTTACAAATCGGGTGTGCGGATGAAATGTAAGGTGCGCCATAAAATTTACCCACAATCCTGCCTAGTCACACAGTCTATGTGGCATATCTCTTTTTTAACCCCTGACTACGTGTATGCAACATTTCATTATAATCGACTGGGTAATTACGCCGTGAAACTTACATTAAAGGCCGTTAATCTTTGACGCGGTAGGCGGTGTTTGAGGAGCAGTAAGCTGTCTCCAGTTTTTAGCTATATATAATATTGAATTGGGTTAGACGGACATTAAGACAATCACAAACCTAACACCTAATACACCATAAGTCGATTTTTACGACAAGCTAGATAGGAAAATTGGTACATTATTTTTTAAGAACGAACTGACAATGAATCTATATATTAATACGTAAAGCAAAAACTTTGTACCCCTTTTTACGATAACTACGTTGACGGGGGAGGGTACGATTTGGCACAGTTGAAGTAATATGGAGAAGGAATTCAGAAAGCTAATAATTTAATAAACAGTACAAAAATAATTTGTCCGATGTTGGTCTGGGACTAAAAAAGAATTTGCCAACTGTGTTTCTTGCCTAGCATGTCGTAAAAGGCGACTAATGGTATATGGGGTTTTGGGTATGTGATTGTCTAGGCAACGAGCCTAGACAATCTATAGCCTCTTTTCACTACTTTGGCACAACTTTCCATCTAACCCACCCCATTGTCCCGTGTTGGTCTATTGGTAAATAAAATAAAATTAAACAAATATGGTCGAGTTTCGACCAGTGGCTACCACTAGTACAAATTAATGTTTCAATAAGTGGGCCCGGTATATCATACTCAATAATGCGCCCATCAACCAAAACAATTGCGTCTGATGACGTCACAATAGTGAAGGCACTTACGTCACTATAAATCTGGCGTGTCACGACGTAATTTATTATGCCATCGGATTTGATATACTGGTCTTGTATAGCTATTAGAGGTTGCATTGGCTATTCGCATAAATTGCATTTGGGATAAGCCTTTCAATTATTGGCTATTCGAGCTGACATAATTTAAATCAAAGGGATCATTAGAAGCTTAATATAATATCGGGATTAAAGCTTATAACTGTCGCATCATCCATTAGCCAATTGATAACAAATTATGATTACTTGTTTAATTAAATGATAAATTGGTGCATGATTGAACGTTGTGGTAGTATTTGGTTGGTCGGTGGTTAGTTTATAAATAAGTAAAACTAAAGTGAATGATTGCTTTGTCAGCTTAATACAAGCTTAGTAGTAAATGCATATGAAAGTAGATAGAGTCGAATACTTAACAAGACAGTAAGTAATTTTTCCTAAAAAATAATATTAGCGCCAATAAACAACGCTTTAGGCGTTTTAGATTTTCTGTAAAAATCAAAGTTACATACATGCATGACTTCACGCCCGTAATCCCCGAAGGGGTAGGCAGAGTCAAAGAGACAGCAGACTCCTTACATCACATTCAACCAAAAATAAAACAGGGCTGGGTTAGAAAAATCAACAAAAATAAAAATCAAAGTTGATACAAACAAAACCACGTGCAGTACCTAGACTTTATAAAGAATCTCTTACTTTTTGTTACATCTACCTGAGCTCCGAATACGTTGAAAATAAGCTATTAAAAGTATTATAAATCTCAGAAAAGTCTTAGAATAGGCTGTTCGCCTGCACTGGTAGATTTAACTTGACTAAGAAATTGTAACTACATAATAGCTATTAAGACTTGGCATTTAAAAGAGTAACTATTGATTTTCTTGCCGGTTTCTTCTTGGTAGAATTTCCTTTTTGAACCGTTTTATGTTCATTTTGTTCTGACGATTTATAAGTGCTTTTTTGAAGCCTTTGTAAATAAAGAGCATTTCATTTCATTTCAATTCAGAATAATGTTTTATATCTTTCACTTCTAGATTTTCACCATATGGTCTCATTGATATCTTATAAATCTTAAATATATGTTTTAATGAAAGCATGTAAAATAATCAAAAATAATAAAATCGTTCTTATTTCGCAAACTGTTGACAAAGTTTAAAATATATTTGTCTGTTATATTTAAACGACGACAGATAAGCAGACGCTTTAATTTAATAACCAGACTCATAAAACCCTGGTCATGGTCTAAGCCAGTGGTTCCCAACCTGTGGTCCGGAAACCATCAGTGGTCCGCAAGGTATAAACATTTGGTCCGCGAGAATCTTAAAAATGCTATTCGTTGTTAATTTTTTTTTATGCATGTTGTCCTCGGGTACAAGGCTGAATCACTGGTCTAAACGGACCCCGACTAAGCACGGGACATAATGCTACAAAGATCAGATATAATGTTTAACGTTACGTATTTTTAACATTAACTTCTAGGTTATGGAACGTCAAAAGAAGAACACTATATAAAAAAAAAACATCTTGCGATCTCTAAATACATCGAAAGATTTGAGTGTCCGTCCGGTCTGTCACGCGGCTGCGCGGGCATAACTTACGCAGTGACAGATGAATGAGCCACTGAGATTTATGGCAGTTCACTTTGTGACTTATTTATTGCTTACACTATTACATTGCTGCAACTTTTTGAGAGAAGAATTGCTTGAGATTGTGATCGTGAGATATGGGGCGGAAAAATATTAGTTTTATCGTGCAAATATTACCTAGAGAGATCTAATTTTGAAGATATATCTATAATATTATTAGAATATTCAGCAAGTTGATATTTACTTTTACATATTAAGGAAGACCTTGGAAAAGTAAAAAAAACTCGTATCATCTTTTTCTTCAATTGTTACAAAATATACGTGGTTCCGAAATCCGATAGTAAAATATCGTTATCGATATTTTACCCCCCCCTAACCTTACCCAGAGCCATTACTACTTCAAATTTTTCACATTTTTCGATCTAACCCAGCCCATTGTCTTATGTTGGTCTGGGACTTAAAAAGGGATTTGCCACCTGTGTTTCTTGTCTAGCATGTCGGATGACTAATGGTATATGTGCTTTTGGGTATTTGATTGTGTAGGCGACGAGCTAACCACTTGTCACTACTTTCATAATTTTCCATCTTACTCAGCCCAGTTTTGTTTTTGTCTGAATGTGGTTAAATGTGGCCTGCTGCCCCTTAGGGGATTATGGGCTTGATGTTATGTTTGTAGCTACGAAAGCAATTGATCAGATAAAAACCTTCATTTCAAACACAACGCTTCCAACACCCCTTGTACCAATGCCATGCCTCTATTAAGAGCTTCTCGTCATTTACACAGCCGAACCTAACCACGTGTCTGTGTATGAGACCCGAACAAGCGTCGCAACATGCTAATGCCGTCTAAACAAACAGAGTTCAGCCAACTTGGGAGCTCGAACAAACCGTCTGTATTTGACTACTTAAGTACTTAATCTATTGGTGCACAGGTAACTTGCATTTTAAGCCGAAGCTATAACTTAAGTAGTAGGGGGAGCTATATGATGTGCATTATACTGTTTATGACTAATCAGAACTCTTATAAAATAACATATCCTACTAATATAACAAACGCGAAAGTTTGTATCGATGTATGGGTATTTGTTACTCTTTCACGCAAATCTACTGAATGGATTTTAATGAAACTTTGGAATAATATAGCTCATACACCCGACTAATATATAAGCTGTGTTTTATAGATCGCGTGTTATGCGAGCAAAGCCACGGTCAGGAGCTGATACTATAATAGTTTTTTTCTGTGTGCTATTTACCTCGATCCATCTTGACTATTCATCGAAATACAAACGTTTGACTGACCCGTTGGTCGAGTGGTCAGAGACCCTGGCCACGAAACCAAGGGTCGCGGGTTCAAATCCCGCTAGGGGCAAATGTTTCGTGTGATGAACATGGACATTTGTTCTCGAGTCATGGATGTTTATAAACGTATTTAAGTATGTCTATCCGTTTACCTAGTATCCATAGTACAAGCATCAGCTTAGTTTGGAACTAGGGAATTGGTGTGTCTGTCTCAAGAATTTATTATTTATTTATACGTTTGAAAATAAAGAAGATTTTATTTATGCATTATCCAATCCAATATTATATATTGCGCACAATTCTCTAGGCATTACTTTTATACCAAAACAAGCTGACCCGGCGAATTTTGCTCCGCCGGACAGTCAATGAGAAGATACAAAATCGGGCTGCTTTTGAAAACTGATAGTTTTTTTATTGATGAATATCATTTTTAATAGTTATTATCCTATTCTAGACGAAGACAAATGCAAAAACTTTAAAAATCATAAAAAAATGTTTACAGTTTTATATATATAGATATACATGGCAAACTATACGCATATAATACATACAACAAGTATATCATAAGTAGTCCAGCTTTCTTGAAAATAATCTGTATTTTTTTTTCTCTATAATAAGTATTTTAACCCAAAAGCATGTTTTACCTGTTTCTTTGCATGCATCCGTTAAGAAATAGTTATTTTTTTCCTGGCAATTGGCTTAAAAATAGAATTATTTATACAATGCTTCGAAACTTGTAAGGAATTACGTATCAATCAATATCTCCAGACTATTGGGGCCAGATTTCCGAAATATGATCTGCGCGCCAACTGTGTTCCCGGATGTTTTTCATAAGATCCCCAATATGGCCCCAGCGGGCCGTGATAGCCGAGCGTCCAGAAAAAGAGACAATTGGAAATTTTCCCCGAAACCCGCGGGATATCTTAATAAAATAACGTTGATACGAATCCGGGCGCCTTGTCCGAATTATTTCCAGCTCTGGACAAATTAAATTACGCTTTAACGGGAACTTTCAACTTTTCCGACGTTTCTGTAACATTTCTCTTTTTTTAATTGGCGATGTTACAGTTTTGAAATCTTGTACGGCAGATTTTTTCTTGTGTAAAATGTAAGTTCTGTTTTCGTGACGCAAAATGAACATTTGTTTTAACTGTCCGCTAACAGTTATCGGTATGGTTTAGATTTATTGCAGGCATTATGGTCATATTTTATTATATTAAATGTCAAGCTGTATATTGGATTTCCGTACTTTGAGTTGCCTAACGGGCTTTATTTTATTTATGCGAAATTATAAACATGGAATGTTTTGATAAATAAATTAATGTTTTGATAAAGCGAAGAATTTTTGTAACTTTACCAACTAATCCACATTAGTCAGATCTTTTCTTTGAGATGCCTCTAATACGTCTCATCAATACTAGTGGTAAGCTTGTGTGGTAAATGACCGCTTTTAGCTGGTCAAAAGCGGTCATTTACCACTGGCGTAGACTTCAATGCATATGCGTCACAGTCCAATGAGCTCGAAACTCAAACCGGACGCTCGATCAACTGCCCGGACGTATCCAGCGTGCGACAGAGACAAAGCGATCCGCCAGTGATCTCCCTCTATGATACGTCGTATATAGAACTTTACACTGAGATGCCTCTAATGTGTTTAAATCTGGTTAGTAGCAGTAGTTATGCGTGAGAGGTGAATGACCACTTTTGACAAGCTTACTGGCGTAGAATTTAATGCATATGCGTCGCAGCCGAATGAGCTCGTAACTCAAACCGGATGCAGGATAAACTGACCGGACGTCAGTGCGACAGAGACAAAGCGATCCTCTAGCAATCTCCGTATATGATGCTCACTGCAAATTTATAGTGTTGCCAGTAAAAATGTTTTATCACGCGCGTAGCGTTTGTCTTGCCAAAACTTCTATTTGGATACTGTGACAAACAAAAAAGATTGCGGCTGCGAATATTGGAAGCTGACATAGCTTCACAGTCTGACACAATGTACTCATCTTCCTAGCGTTATGTCCCGTGCTTAGACGGGGTCCGCTTAGACCATGATCCAGGATTTAGCGAGTCTGGTAATTACATTGACACAATGTACTGACACAATGTACTGCTATTTGTTTTTACATAACAATAGTTGCTGGTTTCGTCAAAGCAAATGTCAACACTTCATTCTATTTTGAAATATTTTTGACCCGATATAACTACATGATTTCCGTTTCGCTGTCCCCCATCAACACCTATTTTAAAAGTTTTAAAAATAGGTCTTTTAAATGTAAAATTGAATTTGGATTTTATCAAAACTATTTTTTTCTGCAAAATCGATTAATGTGGACTGTTCTATCCTTCAGGAACAAATTCAAATTCAAAATGTTTTTGTTTTTATATAAGTAGGCTTCAAGGAAGCGCTTATAAATGATCCTTAAACCTACCTACCTTAAATTTACCAGTATCTAAACAAAATCAAAATCTATTTGAACAGTATTCTATACATCCTTATCAGTACCTCTGGTAGCGTGTACCTAGGCAAAATTTCGCAATGAACATTTGAATATTTAAGATGTGACGTCCTAAAGTCAATATTTTAGCATTAGCAATAAATAGCTTTCATAACTACACATCTCAGACCATAACTTTGTTACAGGAGCCAACTTTCCACGGACGGCGTGACTATCGCCGCTCCCTCTGAGGCCGGCAGATGGTCCCTCTGGGCTCTCTCGCTCTCTAACCGAGGTCTCCGCTTCTCAGCGCCGCGGACTATCAACGTTTTCAGACCTATTCAACTGGACTTCTCCCTACCACCTGCCTTGAAGGTGGGCGAGACGGTGGAAGTTGATGTCAAAATTACCAACAACATCAACAATTGTATGGATGTGAGTATTAGACTGTTTTATACGACTACGGCATAGCTAAGCCGAAACAATATTTTTTTAGCAGTGTATGCAGTTTATGTATGCTAAAATGGTTATAGTTGAAATGGGAAGGATGCACAGTTTACATATCATTAATTTATTTATTGCTTTAAAGGACATTGATTCAAATTCATTGGATCACGTACTAGTTTTCTATTTTTAACGCATGTATGGATTTATACTACTAGCCCAGCGGTTAGGGAAAATATTAGAAAGAAACCTACATTTCTCCGTTTGGTCTGCAAATTTCCATTAAACTGGTCTGGTTATGATATTGAAGTGACTGCCGTACGACCCAGTAAACCTTAACAAGATTAATAAGACAAATTAGATAGTGGTCACGCATCCATAGTTATTTTAATGTGCAAGTTATAAAACGTCGAGCCCGTCGAGTTGCCATAAATGCGTACTTAAATTTTAAAAATATTTGTACAACCAGAGCGCTCCGCGTTTTCACCCGCGTAGTTCCCATTCCCGTGGGAATACGGGAATGAAATATAGCTTATGTTACTCGCTGATAAAATAGCTTTCTATTGGTGAAATAATTTTTCAAATCGGTCCAGTAGTTTCAGAGCCTATCTAATACAAACAAACAATCAAATCTTTCCTCTTTATAATATTAGTATGATAACCCTTGTGTATGAGATGTATCCAGACCCATTTGACTACAATTTCTCTAATAATTACAATAATGAACTCACTCTTTAATGTGACTTCTATAATGATTGGCTGGCTCGTTGGTCGAGTAGTCAGAGACCATGGTCACGATACCAAGGGTCGCGGATTCGAATCCCGCTAGGGGCAAATATTTCGTGTGATGAACATGAATATTTGTACTCGAGTCATGGATGTGTATGTCTATCCATAGCACAAGCTTATAAGCTTAGTTTGGGGCTAGGGAATTAGTGTGTCAGTCTGAAGAATGTATTTATTTATTATTATTATTATATTTAATTCGCAACTAAAATTGTTTCAACTGGCTAATTATAAAATACACGACCTGATTATTTAAAGAAATGATTACACAGTGCAACAAACAGAATACAGTGATAATGTTTACTAGCCGAGGGGTCCTAAGCAAATACAATTATTTTCATATGTTAACAGACCGTGAATTTGCGCAATGTATATGGGAGGGTATATTTATGTTTGTACGTACAAACATCTGCAAACAATTTGTGTTTTATCTCATTATACAACGCGCTTGACTTTTGAAACTGTTGTAATAATTTTCATCATCTTCCTAGCGTTATGTCCCGTGCTTAGATGGGGTCCACTTAGACCATGATCCAGGATTTAGCGATTCTGTAATTACATTAAAGCGACTGCCGATCTGACCTTCGTAACCCTAAGATCAGGGAACCAGATGTTTTTTGGATCATGGTTACAAATCCAAAGTTGTTTGAATTTGCATGTTTCATATCGATGTTTTCCCTAACCGTCGAGCTAATGGTATGAATACGTACATAGATTTGAAAAATCTAGAGGTACGTGCCCGGGTTGGAACCCGCACTCCTCGGTTAAAAGGCGCGAGTTCTTACCATTGAGTTACCACCGCTCTTTCAGTTCAACTGTTGTAATATTGTTGTGAGCAAAATATTAGCGGTGTCCCCTTAATACTAGTATTTAGTGGTCTAGTCTTTCAGGAAAATCTCTCCTTTCCATGGGTTGGGTTGTTCAACAAGGTAGACCCTTGTTGAACGAAGGTATAATCGGTACTGTACTATATTCCCCGCAGATTGCTAATGCGCCTGGCCGCCATATTGGTGACGTAATCGTGACGTATCGAACACTAAGAACCGTTCTGAAAACTGACCAGCGAGTATTGCAGGTGACGTCACGTGGGTGTTAATTAGACAAGGTTCCAGCGCATTAGCAATCTGCGGGGATTATAGTGTTGTAAACATGTATGTTTAGTACAATTTATTTATTATTTGTGTATGGTAATAATACATAAATAAATGGTGGCATGTTGTTAGGAATACCCGTTTGCCACTTTTACCTTACCTTACGTTACCTTAGCAGTATAAAAATAAAGTCATTGTAGGTACCTCAAAGATTACGAAGGTCACATAGGCATTAGCTTAAAAAATACATGTTTATGTTAAAATCCGTATATTGGTTAATCTTAGATTTTACTAGTAAATCTTAAGATTTACCGACATGAGTAGGCAAATGTAAGGATTTATAGGCTAGGCTAGGTCGGATTTTTTTTACCCTAATTCCAAATAATATTAAGAAACCTAAACGAAACTTTAATATAACCTAACCTTAGTTTTCGTTTGGTAACGTTTACCAAAAGAAGAATCCCGAGATTTACCAAGACGATGGTGGTAAAATCTCGAATTGCACAACTGTTTGGATTTTTACCATTAAGAGTTGGTAAATCCTAGCTTTTACAGAAACATTTATACCACTCGCTCGAAGACTTTAATAAGTCAACCACATATAGTGATTATAGTATAATATCGTATAAGTAGATTATAATAATGGTTTTATGCTTCTCCAGCGAGTAAT
Organism: Glyphodes perspectalis; assembly: GCA_951394215.1. NCBI lineage: Eukaryota > Metazoa > Arthropoda > Insecta > Lepidoptera > Crambidae > Glyphodes > Glyphodes perspectalis. Next base: position 3,779,567 of record OX596210.1, on the reverse strand, counting down.
TGACAATTCGACATATTTATCGGAACGGTATAGTTGGATTAACGGCAAAATCTCGTATCGGCCAGTATTATGTAAACAGGAAATCGTATACGTTTCCAACTAAATCACCATTCCAAAGCTGATCTAGGGTTAATAAAATCCCACTGGAGCCGTGATCTACAGTTTCCCAATGACACGTGTGATAGCGATTTGTTTGCGATCGGCGCCGCTCATCGAATCCCGATTAGGGATTCCCGGGGATGATCCCGGCGATCCCGGCGCGAATCCCGGCAAATGGGCCGATTAGGCAATCTATCCCGGTTTAAGCGGTTCAAACTCGCATCAGTTCGGTTTTTGCCACACACTGCCGTGGAGATAGATCAACTTTGTGGGGTGAGTAACGATTGTTTTAAGAGGCGTTTGAATGCTCTCTTAAGACCGTGTATACCTAATGGAATATCGACGGTTTTTGAGTTAGGGCATTTTCTGAAAAGCTTAAAGTGCAGTGTTTCATTTAAGTAAGTATAACATTTAAATGGAATATTTTTTGATTAAGAAACCAAATTTGAATTTAAGATTTTAATTTAATTTAGTTATTGGTTTGACGAACATAAAATATAGTTTTTAATTGTTTTGAAATTGTGTAAAATAAGTAGTAGATAATGTATGAAAAACCGATAGATTAAGCGCAAACTGTAAAAGTTTTCTATTTAAAGTCTACGAAAGCTTATAAAAGCTAAAACTTGATAGCTGGATTCCACTCTTGCATCATATAGGCACTAAACTATTCTAGATAACTTATTACTCGTATTAATACATACATACATTGTCATCACACCCGTAATCCCCAAAGGGGTAGGCAGAGTCAAAGGGACAGCAAGCCCCTTTAACCTATTACTAATAACTATTAATATTAAATCCTTATGCTGTAATGAGTTATAAATTATGTTATAATTTATAACTATCAAATACACTGCGTATTTTGTTAATAAAGTTCCTAAAGTGAGCCGTCAAAGTTACCATCTAAACTCAACTTCAACTGCGAGATGAGCGCTCGGAAATAATTTTCAAAATGCAACAATTTGTTCTAGATAACCTAATTTAATACAAACTAGACACGAAACTACAGCTCAAAATAAGGTGTAAAAGGCACGGGAGTAACTTTTAATTGGCTAGCTTGTTACCCAGATGAACAATATGTATCGCGTTTCATAATGTAACTTCAGCTTGGATTAATTATATCACGGAGCCTATGGCGGACTCAGGAAGACCATACTGCGTCAGTTTCGTAATTATTCATAATTTACCCTGAACGTATTATAAGTTTTGGATTGTGATTTTAATGAGAGGTTTTCGACAAAGCTGCGGTGGATGGCAGGATCAAGCGATTAAATATGCGAACAATGCATATGATAATGCGGAATGGAAATAATGATATGATAGTGTGTGTTATGGTAATAATGTAGCAGTATGCTTTCACATACATAATGACACGCCTTTTTCCCATTGGGGTAGGCAGAGATCACGTACATCCAGTAGTTTGAAAATCTGCAGTACCTATGTAGTAATAAATTTTAATACGAGAGGTGAGTAAACTAAATAATTTAATTTTGAGTAATAAAATGCTTTAATTACTCAAAATTTAATTATGTAGTTTACTATACTATGTAGTAGTGTACTACCATACTATGTAGTAAATTTAATTTTAAGTAATAAAATGCTTTTATTACTCAAACTTAAATTATGTAGTTTAATCACCTCTCATATTAATTTATTACTACATAGGTACTGCAGATTTTCAAAGTACTGAATATACTCCAGACAAATAAGAGAGCAAGAACCTCGGAATAAGAGGTAAAAATGAAAACTAGTATGGAGGTCTATACAAGTTATGATATCATTTTTACCTGCATTTTGCGCTCTAACTCATAAATATGCGATGTATAAATTAATGTTTCAAACAAAAGTTGCAGAAATTATTACCTTGTACAATATTTTTATTAAATGCAAATCCGATTGGAAATGCAAAAACGAGATATATACAAAAAAAAAAATCTGGGCCCTTTGACCTTGAATATCTGATTATATTAAATATATTTTACAAGACTTTTGAGAAAACTTTTAGAATAGCAAAATAAAGGTATATACGAGTTTTCAGCTTTTTTCTTATCATTCCGAGGTTGATTCGCTTCTTCGACTTATTTGACTAGACTTATACATAGTAAATAAATTTTCCAGACTGACACACCAATTCCCTAGTGACAAACTATAAGCTTATGCTCGTTCTATAGATACTAGGTGAACAGATAGACATACTTAAATACGTTTAAAAGCATCTATGACTCGAGTACAAATATCCACGTTCATCACGCGAAACATTTACCTATAGCGGGATTTAAACCCGCGAGCCTCGGTTTCGCGGCCAGGGTCTCTGACCACTCGACCAACGGGCCAGTCAAACATGTGACAGCACATTGGTATTATAGAATATATTATTTGCTTTGTCGGCTTATGTCCTAGCAACCCGTTTCAACCCATTTCCAATCCCATGAATTTTGAAGTAGAATGTTCAAAATTAACCACTCAAATCATTATTTAGGTGACAGCTCTGCTAGCACTCAGCGCCGGCGCAGCTTTCGCGAGCACAGGCGCCCTTTACGTGACTGAGCGGCTGCGGCTCGGCCCTCGGGGAGGGACGCAGCTCGTCGTTAGGGTTGCAGTCAACACTCCGGGCAGGAAGAACATCACAGGTGAGACCACTTAATAAACCCTTTGAAGTTTCCAGATTTTTCTTCTTTGTCTACTGAGATACATGCATACCTTGCGTGCTTGACAAGCTTGATGGCGCATTCGGTAGTGACCCTGCCCCATGAGCCAAGAGTTGTGGGTTCGATCCCCACCCAGGACAAAATATTCGTATGATAAATACTTGTGTTTGTTCTGTGTGTCTAGGTGTTAATATCCAATATTTTTAAGTATATATATTTTGTAATACCACTGTTGTTTCTGTAACGCAAGTGATTAGGCTACTTATCTCGGAGTCAGATCAATGTATGTGATGTAGACTGATATTTATTTATTTATTTATACCATCATACCTAGAATACCCGAATTGTAAGGAGAATTCAAAGTGAGATAAGCTCCATAAACCATTTTTAGCCAAAAAGAAAATGTTGTAATTAGAATGTAATTACAAACCGAAAAATAGAACATTAATAGCCTTTTACGACTTGCTAGGTATGAAACTCAGTTGGTATATTCTTTGCAAGATGGGACATATAAAAAAAAAGTTCATTTGCTTAAATATAAAGTTAACAATAATAGAGGCTGATAAGTAAGTACTCATCTGAAAGTTACAGTGAACTCCTACACTAGGCTAAGCTAGTTTTGTGGAGGGATATCTTCGAAGATGTCAAAGAAAGGAAAAATATAAGCAAAGAAGGTAACACCAGGAAAATAACTCGGGAATTGCACACTCTTACTCGTTTAACAATATTAATGTCTTTATGGACTGAGTCTTCTGTATTATCGTTGTTTATTCTGTTATGAGGAATCAGAAGGGCAAATTAAATTTTCTTGATTTTTATGTATCGACGTACAGGCTCTTCTAATACAGTTATGCTGGGAAAAGGTCGAGCAATAGGTACCGTAATAACATATTCTTTTTCGAGATAAGGTTAGTCAGCGTTGCTTCTAGAAAGAAGGAGTTATTGGTAAAGTTTTTAACGTGAGGCGTATAAGTTTACATGAGCAACAAATAGGTAAAGCAATAAATATAAACCAACACCGGTGTTTTCGCAAATTGTATCTAAGTGTATTTAAATTACAAAGTATGTGCAGACAATTACATACATAGCCTTATCCCAAAATAACGGGATTTAAACCCAATCTGCACAGTCAATACTATTTTTTTTTTCAAAAATCTGTGTCATTATTATTTTGTGAAGAAGTTAAGATAAGAGTAACTACAGATTATGTTTACGTAAGTGCTTACTTATTGTTACATATCGTTGCATACGTCGTAGTAAAACATAAAATGTTCCTGGACGAAATATTGCGCTAAAAAATTTCACAGCCACTTAGCGTAACAATAAAAATGATTCGAAATTTCAAACTTTGAAGCTACATCAACAAAGCAGGATTCGGAACTAACAGATTTTTAATTAGCGCCAAGAGACAAAAGCACCGCGAAAAATATCCGAAATGTTAACCAAATCTGTGGAGCAAAATATTTTAATGAACTTCGCAGCCGAATTCCGCGAGTTTGTCCCGGCATCATTGTGAAGTTATGGCATTCTTACTTTTGCCGTCAACAAGGGTTCAAGTACTTAATAATTTCTCAAAGACTTTATTTCCAACTTCTGTATCGCTAAAACTACTGGAATGCTTCTGGAATCCTTTCGTGTTTTATGGAATATTAAAAGTTAATTAACTAAGTATACGACGGTCAATATGGTAGATAACTATTAGTGTCTTATCGAAGCACACGCTGGTCTATTCTGAGGGGGCCTCGGCATCCATTGCCAAAATTATTAGCTAAAGCCGAGAAAAGGTTATTTAACGTCATAAAATTTAGTACAAAATTGACGAAGCTGATCGATGGCAGAGACACGCTGAAATCGATTTGGTTTCAAGACGACTCGGCCGGCACCGCTCAGCCGAGGTTTTATACTAGAGAATTGGTAATAGGTAGTATTTAGGTTTTACATTACAAAAGAAGTATAAAAGAGCTTTCTGTGATTTCTACATATATACATATAACTACGCATGACATAAGAAAAATGCTAATTTCTCCTTTCAGACTACTTACTTCAAAGTCAAAGTCGAAGTCAAAATACTCTATGTTTATATAGGTTTCAAAAAAACACTTATAAAACGTCAAAAACAGTTGAAAGAGATATGATTCTACCACGGGTTCGGAATGTTGCATCTACCTAGAAGAATCCGGCAAGAAACTCGGTAGTTACTCTTTTCAACAACAGTATAAACAAAGTTGTAAGAATCATATTTAACTTTGAACCATGTTTCAAAGTGGGCCTAGTGTGAAATAAGAAAATAAAAATGTATAATTACTAAGAAAAATAAAATATGACCCGACCAGAGCAGACCCTGTTCCCAAGCATGACGTATGTGTCAGCCATCGCTTCACTCAACCATATTTTCTTCATCAGAGTTAAAGTTTTCCACTTTAATTATTTCTTCATTAGAACTCTTGCATAATGAGTTGACATTACTGAGAAAATGTTATTGCATCAAATTAAACTTCCTCCGTCCTCAAAGAAAACCGGTTAAACTTCTATTTATCAGCTCAATATCAATTTCAAAGTCCTCCAGACTGACCGAGTTGACGTTGGACTGTTTACAAAGTAAACTGAGACGTGCCAGGATGATATTTCCTGGTAAAAATACTGCACGGAAAATTGATCGGGTACGTCGTGCAAGTTGGTGTAATATGGCGCGGAATTGCTTGTGCTTGCAGCTAACAAAGACGCATTGTTTAGAGGACAGAATGTTCGGTTGTAACAATGTTGTTTATTTTGTTTCGGAGACAGATGCAGTTTGCTCGTTTGCGGTGTAAATAAATGGCAGAGTGTTGATTTAATTGAAGGACATTCTTGCTTCGTGATATATAAATTTTCTATGACCTTGAGACATGTTACATCGCATTCACTTCTAATCTCAATGTAATTTGCCTCTTTTGTTGTTTTTAATTTCTTAAGGCTTTACGATGCTATGTGACCAAATTTGAGAAAATATTTCTGCAAAAACTTGTGTTTTTTTCGATCAACCCTTATTTCTAAACCAAAAATTGTAATAATGCAGTTGGACATAACAGGGCACTATGCGATTCTCCTAATGAACTGAATATAAACAAGCAGAATGCATTGGAATTAAGAAAACGAACCGCACAATAGAATTTTTATAATGAAAAAGATATTGTTGAGTAAATCAGTGCACGTGCTCTGTATTGCCCACTGTGACTAATAATGCAATAACCAGCTAACACAATAGCCATTCAATATCATTGTAATTATAACCATCTATGCAGCCAATATAGAGCGCCCAGCTGAAAGGCAATCAATGGCGGTATTCGATATTAAAGTCTAGGTATATTAAACTTAGAATCTTTGTAGAAATTTGTTCTAACAGAGGAATGCTTTTATAAAGGGGAATTCAATCATAGAGCTTAATCAGATTGACGATTTCCATTTAACCCAAGTTATATTACAAACAAATATACAAGCATAACATCAACAACATAATATCACCCATAATCCCTTTAACCACATTTAGCCAAAAATAAAGCTGGGTTAGATGAAAAAGTGTGAAAAGTGACAAGTGGCTAGCTTGACGCCTACACAATCACATACCCAAATCCCGATAGGTATCCTTTTACGACACGCTAGGCAAGAAATACAGTTGGCACATTATTTTTTAGTCCAAGACCAACATATTTAGTTTTTGGCTAAATATGGTTTAAGGGGAATTTATGAACTCTGCCTATCTGGATTGCATGCGTGATAGCTAGCATAGTAGTATAATAGGATAAAAGTATGTTTTTATAGTTAAAACTAATATCAATTGCAAAATAGTGCAGTTTTATTATAAAACCGATTTCGTTATTTATTATGTGTGTTAAGCACAATAAAATACCTTGATCCAAAATCAACTTACCTATATTTTAATTTTAAAGTATATACTTAAAACCACTTTCATTAAAAAAATTGCCTTAAAAATTCATGTAAACGTGATGAGTTTTGCAAGCCAATTTAAATTTCCAATCTCGAAAGGGTGGATTCCCTTGTTTGTGATATTCAAATAATATTAGTTCGTCATTCTCGTTGGCACTGTTTCAATTAACATTTAGATTAAACTAAATACGACAAGGCGAGGGTCTGTTTTGGATCGCATTATTGAGAGTTTTGCATCGTTCTCAATATTTGTTGGTTATTAAAGTTACATGTAGACCCAGGGATTGCAACAGGTACCAAGTAGAATTAAGCACGGTAAGGATCTGTATTAGTACTTAACGTTATTAATCGATATTAGAAGGTTCTAGGAAGAGTGTCTAATAAAGAACACCTCGTTTAGTATTAGTCTGTTTTCTACCTTGTGTAAGACTGTTTTGTACTTCGTCGTTTACCTACCATGATGTGGAACGACGATAGCTATCGACTATGATACGGTCGAACGATTAAACTATAGCCCTGACAAATGGTTATTATACATTTTGGTATTTCCATGTCTGTTCACAATGTCACTTTGAAGCAACAGCTATTAGAGGAATCTAGGAGATGTTAGGAAATGGCTTCAATAGTTTCCAAAATTTGGCACTTAATTATCACAAACAATACAATAGAAAGAAAGAAGAAAGAAAGAAAGAAGAATAATTTATTTAGTGACACAAAATTTAACAAAATTTTAAAATAAATGTTAATAATACAAATAATGCTCAATGTCTCCAAATAAAGTAAGATAAGTAATTCTAGTTTTGTATTATTTTCTATATATTTTATATGTATAGTGTCTCGTCCACATCTGGCTCTGCCAACTATTGTTGTACTGAATTTCCTAAATGTATGGCAATACATAGTAGTTCTATATTTGATTAATGTCACTCCATGTCTCACAATACGATATGGAGCAATTACAGTTAACAGGTATCGCAGTAAATTACTTAATATGACTATGACATGACACAATTGACAAATACACAAGTACATGCTGTGATAGCATGTACTTGTACCCACAATCTAAAATGCCAAAATATGATGCTCAATGGCTCATTCGGTAGTGACCCTGCTCCATGCGCCAAGAGTTGTGGGTTCGATCCCCACCCAGGACAAACATTCGTGTGACGAATATGTGCTTGTTCTGTGTCTGGGTGTTAATATACGATATTTAAGTATATATTTGTAATACCGCTGTTGTTTCTGATGTCCGTAATACAAGTGCTTAAGCTACTTCCCCCGGAATCAGATCAATGTATGTGATGTAGTCTGATACCTATTTATTTATTAATTTATAATCTCCGTAGGTATGAAGTGATGAGCATGCTCCGATAACCATTTTTATACAAAAATATTACTTGCTTAGGTGAGATGGCAAATTATTAAAAATTACTGATAAATGATTAACTAACTAACTAAACTTCATGCCACTTCCCTAGCGGGGTAGGCAGAGAGGACCGAACGCCTTATGACACGATCCTTACACACCTCACTCGCCTCTTCAACATAAATAAATGAATAACACAATAAAAAACCGAATACTTACACCAATATTCGATTTGCCTTTCACGACATGCTAGGCGAGGAACACAATCGGAACATAATTTTAGGGGTCACACCAACATGGGAATCGGACATTGGCTAATATTGTCCAGAAGTGAGCAATCCCAGTTGCCCGTAAAAGCACACCCTTAGCCTTGCTAACAAAACAGACGCAGTTTGAGCCAACTTATTACCGAAATTGTTATTACTGCTTATCCCGCTTTTCATAACCCATAATGCAACGATAAAGTTGGGAGCAAAACAACACGCGGTGCAATATCTACCCTGGCAGTAATAAAATACATTACACGGTTTCAATTGCGCCCGAGTGTTGCGTCGGTGGGTTCTATCCTTCGCCATACGAGACGGTAGGTTCCTAGCGAGCCCATTTTGTGATGCTCACGCATCGTTTCAAGCGATGAGAGAAAGCGGGTGAGGAGAGTTCACCGCTGTCGCTTGTGAATTTACGATAAGGTTTTAGTTTTTTAATGAGGTCATGTTTCATAGTTGGTTTGTTGACACAAATAGATTTACGGATAAGGTACATATATACTTTTATTACATAAAACATTCAATGATGATTTCTAGCATGCAATTGTAGCTAAATATATTTTTCTCTAGGTGGCTGCGAACTGGTACATTTCAAAGGTTTCAATGTCTAGGCATTTGCAAATCTGTAATAGAATAATGACAATTCAACATAATTTTGATAAGTACATAACTATTATGATAACTAGGCTATTATTGAAATATTTGCGTAAAGATGCATTTATAATTATATACCTAGAGCATTATTTATTTTAAACCAATTTAAAAAAAACAAAATTCAATAGCTACAGCATTTGCCTATACATGTGTTTTCAGAATGATCCTCTAAAACTTTGTCTATTATAATAGTTTTCAAGTTAGGTAAGCTAGTAAAACTGATATATCTACTTTAAATGCGATGCCACTAATCTTGACATACTATATGGCGTGTACACGATCGCTACTAAAAAGGTTTTTCCGTAGCGTTACATAACCAAAAACCATATTTTTAAAGTCACGGCTTTAAATTCTACCAAACTATGTGGTGTACAAAAATCCCATAACCTTTACCCGCTCGTCCCTCGTACTTTACACCCTAGTGCCACTCGCGCTGTCATAATCATAAAGAATAGAGATAAAAATGCTGCGTCAGGGATGGAGTTGAAAGGAACACTGGAGAATAAAGTAATTTTATGTTAGCTAGGATTACGAGGCGATTTACGGTGGGGGCAATGACACGGAAGTCGTATTGGAAGGAATTACTGGCGTGTACTGAGTGATTGGGTCTGGGACAATAGAGATTACCTATGAAGCGGTAATAAAGTATGCTTACTCACTCCTTTTTGGGGAGCTTTAAAATTTTACGAGAAAAGAGAAAATGTGAAGCGCAATATTTGTGAAGTCAACTTGCTTCGAGATTGGTCCTCGTAAAATCAAATTCTGAAAAGTTGTATTAACTTTTTTATAGTACACAACACAAATACTCTCAAACCACAATTTGGAAATAATTTGAAATCTGTAAGTGTTCTAAGACCGTTGATGTTATTTCAAACTATAATTCAACATGAAAGTCTCAGTCCTGAAACTAGTTTTAAATACTTCCACGCAAGTAAGGCCTGATCTTTAAATAACCAAATAAAGAACTGCTTGGATGGTTTGGGCATGTTGAGAGAATGGATAAAAGAAGATTGACGAAAGAGATATAGAAAAAAGCAAGTGTAAATGGAGCCGTCGGGAGGGGTAGACCTAAACGGACTTTCCATGACCAGGTTGGTAAAGTATTAACAAAAGGTTAGGTAAAGAGCACCCTTAACCGACGAGCGTGTATGAAAAGACTTATGAATGTAGAAGAAGCGAAAGGTGTATGTCAGGATAGTAGCAAATAGAAGTATCTGATCTCTGCCTACCCCCATGGGAAAAAGGCGTGACATTATGTATGTATGAAGAACTAAAAAAAGGCAAATTCTAATCATGAGTAGGCAATGTAATTTCAAAATCTGTCATGTTGTACTATAGTGCGTATTATTTTTCATCTGGCTGTTGAAAAATCCGCTCTAAATCAGATTTTATTGTATACTACCAATCTAACCTTAAATATCTTCGTTTCCAGTGGAAATCACTGGCTACAGCGCTGACAACTGCTCAGTATCTTACACATCGTTCAACAACGAGACCCTGGTAGGCTCCGTCATCAGGTCAGCCAGTGTGCTGGTCCTCCCTGAAGGTCTCCACAGGAGCGACACGCAGAGCGCTTACTTCTGTGCTAATGGTAAGTCTTTGAATCATCAGAAAGTTACGAAACTGAATACCTGGTTATGTTGACTTAAGATGAGTTGTGATTGTCTGTTCATAAAGCGTTTTGCTTTGCCATTAGTGAAGCGTAATATATTGAAACAACATTTGATTTAAGCCATTTGAATAAATTAAAGCAAAAGAGAACCTATTGTGCAAATAGATTAATTTTATGAGAGAAACGTACCTACTTATATATACGAAATTGCAGACGATCGGTAGCTTATAACTGTCAGCCTAAACTGAAATATATGTCTTGCTTAGCGATATTTATTTCAAATGATTATTTTCTCAAACAACCCGATAATTTTTTCTAAAAAAAATATATCACAGGACTATTACTCCACTATTACAGAACACCTTGCGGTCTCCTCACGAGGATCCTGGGAGTGGCAGTGGGTAGCCGCTCCTCGAAACAGAGCTGGTCTGGTGCTGGAGCTGCGTGCGCAGGGGGCGGCCCACGTGGCACTGTCTGCTATAAGAGAACCATCGGATGATATGTACAGGGTCGTCTTTGAGAAGAGCAGGGTGTGGATCGCTAAGGGGAAGCATGGTAAGGTTTAGGTTGTCTAGAGTTAAGACTACAATAGGATAGATAAAAAAAAATATAGTCCGTAAATTAGATAAAAAAATATTTAATACGTATTTTTGCTTTACTTAATACTCGAAAAATTACAAAGATAGAGCGCTTCATAGATCTAAAATGAATACGAATATAAATAACCCTTTACGACAACATGAACGGTAAAATTTTACACACCTAGTGACGTCACGCGGTACTTTAACGCGCTGTATCTTCATCATTTTGGGTTTGCTGTACAAAAGAAAAAAAACGTAAGCATTATTTTTTTGTCTCAATCTCATTGATAGACTTTAAAAAAAGTTAAATATCCCATTATCCCAAGTGTGGTATTTTTGATTTGAGCATTAATATTCAAAGGATTTATACATCGTTCTCTAATGAACAAACTCAGTTTTGTTAAATGAATAAAACACTAATAAATCTTCCATCAGACATTTTAACCTATGCTTTAACGCAAACTAACTTTGAAAAATATCTGTTCTGTACTGTATTGCACTTGCTATTAAAAAGTTTCTAAATTGCACCACATATTACTATAAAAGATATTTTGGAAATTAATGTAAAAAAGTAATTATAATGGAATCTTCCTGGAACGTTTTAGTCTTCTGTTGTTAAGTGGCTTATTCTTACAATATTTTTTTCTAGATCTTCGTTATACCAATCATATAGATGACATAAATCTCCTTATTAATCCTAATTTTCTTATACAGGCTATGATGTCCATCTCGCAAGTGCCGAACAAACCGAAAGTGACGAAGAATGTTCTGGAGCCGGGGCTTGGTGTGCATGGTGGGTGTGGTGGGAAGGGGGCAGGCTGTCTGTAGGGCGAGGAGCTGCTCCTTCAGAGAGGAGGCTGCTGGTTTGGCCTCTGGCATCTGACATGAGGATAAAATTCGTCGGCTTCAGCGCTCTTTGGGGAGATAAAGCTGATTTTAGGTAAGATATGAGTCAATTTCGTGATTTTGAACCAATTTCGTGACATACAATCAATTATTTACTATAGCCTCTTAAAATCCATTATGCAGTGCCAAGTGTGGTCTATTGATAATGATTATGATGTCTGCAAAATAATCTCAAATCACATTTTTCGTACACATTTCAGGATCTGGAACTTTAACGAGGAGGCAGGCTTCTCCCAAGTCCTAGAACTGGGTCTTCCTCGAGGCGTAGTCCCCGGATCGGCCAGTGGAACGCTCCTGGTCTCTGGTGGTCTCCACCTGCCACTGTACAGCTTCCAGGCGGACTCCACTGATCAGTGGTCGGAGGTGTGGAGGGACTCACAGCTGTCAGCTGCCTCTGCTAGTTTAGCACCTCTGCTGGCATTGGAGCATATTCCTCATTTGGTTGAAGACGCTGAGAGGGAGAGGATTTTAAGAAAATTGCCGGAACAGGTAAGTGTTTTTTTTTACGTGTGATGAGTATTTTTTCCATCCAACTCAATTTATAGATACTTAAAAATATTATAAGGGTGCTTAATTATTGCAATATAAATTCTAAACGAGTGGTTTCTGCGTTTGTGGATTTCTGCGTTCTAAAAAGGGTTTTTTTGCTAAAGAAAATTCTGGAGATTTTTTTGCTAGAGAAAATTCCGAAATCTTTTTTTTACTCAATTACTTAGTATGTCTTATAGATAGTGTACTACAATACCTTTCGGCTATTAAACATTTTTTGGTAATCAAATTAATAACAAACATAATATCACGCCCTTAATAACCGAAGAGGTAGGCAGAGTCAAAGTGGCAACAAGCTCCATTAATCACATTCCGTCATGAATAAAACTGAGCTGGGTTAGATGAAAAATTGTGAAAAAGAAGTGATAATTGACTAACTTGTCGCGTACACAATCACATACCCAAACCCGATATACTATTAGTCGCCTTTTACGACATGCTAGGCAAGAACATAGTTGGCATATCCTTTTTAGTCCCAGACCAACATAAGACAAACAAAATGTACAAAAATGGACAAATAAAATGAAACTTTCTTCTTTTCAGGTCCAAGTCCTCCTATCATTCCGCAAAAGCGACAACTCCTTCAGTGACCATCCAGCAATGAGCAGCCATCTCTCCACCATCAAGATCTTGGAAATCCTCACCAAAATACAGTCCTACTACCCAGTAGACCCTGATCTACTCCAAAACATCAAAAAGTGGATCCAAACCAGACAGAACCCTGATGGTTCCTTCACTCCACTGCCCGCTGATAAAGAAGTTGACTACTACCCAGTTGAGATGAAGAAGACCAATGGAACGGAGAGGGATGTAAATGTTAATGAGTATTACTACTACGATAAAGATGGCAATATGACTCAGGAAGAGATTAACTGGGAGAGGACGGTAGAAGTGACAGCTGAGACGCTTGTGGCTTTGTTGGAAGTTGGCGTGGAGAATCAGGTATGAAAGTGTTTAGTTTAGATGTATTTTTTTTTACTGGGGAATTTGCGCAACCAAATGTGTAAATATTGGGTACTATAGGAGAGAGGAAACGATAGTGAAAAGTATTATTCTTTTCGGTATTTTTTCATATTTTAGGTATTTTAATTAGTAGAAGAAGAATTTATCTAAGACCCCCGATATTTTCAATACAATCAAGTTATTGTTAATGAATAAAATATAGCTTATGTTACTCGCTGATAAAGTAGTTTTCCATTGCTGAAAGAATTTTTCAAATCGGTCCAGTAGTTTCGGAGCCTATTTAATGCAAACAATCAAATTTCCTCTTTATAATATTAGTATAGATTAGACCAGTTCCAATTATACTGATTAAATTTTATTACTATGGTCATACATTTTATTTTTTTCTCATTTGGAAAGACTAAAAAATTATTAAATCAGTAGGAACATAATACTGGTATCACATTTTTATCCTCCTGTATTTGGAGTATTATTGTTTTTATTGCTAAATTTAGACGTACTTTGTTTGTTTCAGCTGGATGCAGATACGGCGAAGATGGCACAGAGCTACTTGGAGAAGAACCTTTACAACCTCACTTCTCCGGCGGCGCTTGCTGCGACAGTCTTAGCTCTCGTTCTCGCAAGGTGGGTTTAGTTAGCCGGGATACACAGGTTTAATTAGTCAGAAAACATCTCTCCTTGCACATATTCATCACATACCTACTTACCCGTCATGACATAAGAACACTTCAAACTAGCCACTTCTAAAGGTAAATTTAATGAAATTTTGCCTTAAAAATATTTAAAAAAAAATAATAGACAATAGTTAGTGTTGATATAAGTTAGAACCACGTATCTTCAAAACCTAAGAGGGTTTTTCGAATTAAAACTTTCAAAAGATGGCGTAACTGTGACTTGCGGTCTTGTCACTTGTCTCATTGGTTAGTTGTCAGACCAAACTGACATGCTGTCAACAAGGTGACAGTGATAAGACTACGAGACTCCGTCGTGCCATCTGGCGGTTTTTGTATTTATGAAAACCCTCATTGTACTATTTCCGTATAGCGCCATCTGCTGTAATCCGTGAAAACCGTCCTTTTCACCGCGCTTTTCTTATGTACAAACAGGGGATAGTTTGGGCTTTCAGGGGTAACATTGAAGACTTTTTGTTACAAACAGAAAGTAGATGTCACTGCATACACTTTGTACTAAGAAATAAACGTGAAATACATAAATTAATCCAAAATACGTTTTGCAATATTTGCATACCTGCATACATACGTATCATCACGGCTGTGAGCCCCGAATGGGTAGGCATAGTCATGGGGGCAGCTAGCCCTTAACTATATGCGTCAAAAACAAAATTAATATATTAAAGGATCTGATAAATAAAACATCAGTTAACATACCTACATATAAAAAAGTGCCGCTAATTGGTTAAATAAATCATACGGTAATTGAATGTTAAACAACTGTTTAAATGCTAATTTATAATTTTCAAAACTTATGTTTTAATATTTTTCGTTTGTCAATCCAGGAGCCCAATAGTACCCGAAGCTCTGGTGATACTGAGAAATGCTTCCACCACTGAGGAAGGTGAATTTGGCTGGCCAGCACCGAGGAAGGATGCCGCGGACTGGCTCCTTGAAGAAACTTCGAGGAACATTAAAACAACTTCTTATGGTAAGCCGTGATGTTATTACCAAAAAGAATTAATTCTCTAATTGTAATAATATTATAAAAAGGAACGATTTGATTGTTTGTTTGATTGCATTGAATAAGCTCCAAAAATACTAGGCTGATTTGAAAAATTCGTTCACCAATAGGAAGCGAAAGAAGCTTTCATCAGCGAGTAACATAGGCTATATTACATCACTGTATTTCCACGGAAACGGGAACTGTTATACTTTTAGTTGACAACGAACTGATTTTAATCTCTTGCGAGGAAGTACCTTTCTTTCTTAATAGTAGCTTAGCTTTCCTAGATTCTTTTAGTAGTTTTCGTATGAGATTAATGTGAAATCGTATTGAGGAACAGCCTTCATAGTATTTTTCCTCAGATCACCATAAAATTCCAGGTTTTGCTGTTTGGTCTACCACCTTTTCCCCTCCACCGTCCATCAGTCGGCCTGCCTAGCTTGAGAACTTTTTTCATGTTTCTAGAAAGTTATATACACCATCATAAACTAACTGATGCTTATTGTATTTTTGAAAGTATTGGTCATGGGTATACATTTTAACATTCACTTAGATTTAGTATATCATATGTAAAAAGAAATTTAGTGAATACTGAAACTCCTGTTCTTATTATGTATTGCAATCCAGCGGCATGTTTTACTGGATCCAGCAGGATTACTTGATCCAGCATTCCAATCTCTGGTAGGGATTGAAATCCAGTGGTATTGAACAAGCACATTTCACTGGATCCAGTACAGCTAGAATTGTGCTGGGCCCAACTGGATTGCTGGATCTAGGTCTTGCAATCCCTAGTTCTAACACATTACTTCCTCATCGACAGAGGCCGTAACCATGGAGCAATACGTAGCGGGAGTGCGTGTTCTTCTGGCGGCTTGTGCCAGAGGCGCCCTAGCTGAAGGAGAGGCTGCAGCCAGGTTCCTGTACTACAGGGCCTCCACGCTACAGAGGCACCCGAGTTTGGCTTACAGCGCTACTAAGGCAGCAGCTCAGTATGCCGCGTTGGCACATGACAGGTAATGTACTTATAGAAAAATTATTAACGCAAACTTGCCGTTCCAAAACGCAGACTTGGTAAAATAAATAGCTCATCTGTTAGCCTAAGCATAAAAATATTCAACAAATTGCTACAAAATGTAATTGAATAAAATTATTAATAAATAAATTAAATAAATGTTTAATGATAAAGGGTTACTACAAAGTAGAAGATTGTTTAAATGATAAAACTATTTGGACATGATAGTCTGCACAATGAAATTTGTATATTTTTTTTATGTATAATGTCACTAAATTAGATATAAGTACATATTAAAGCATTAAAAAAAGCCATCTGTTGAGTTTCTTGCGGCACCTTTTCTCAGCAGGCTATTCACGACGTAGGGGAAATAAAAATTTGACATGCGAAAGAATTTATTATAAACCCACTTGCCGAAATAAATTATTTCATTTCATCTCTTTATGTGGTAGTAGAACTATTATCATGTACTAGAGGCACCCAAAACTGAGACGGCAAAGCTCTAGCTAGAATACTCAACCGTTTTTTTGCACATATATAATTATAGTTTTATTTGCTGATGATACTTCCCTGATTTTTAAAATTGATAGACAAAAGGAATTTGTTGACGATGTAAATAACGCTCTCTCACGAGTACTATATTGGTTTTCTACCAACAACCTACTACTTAATGCAAAAAAAACAAAATGTGTTAAGTTTTCAATGCCAAACACAAGGCAAGTTAATACACAAATCACTATGAACAATGAAGCAATTGATGTACTTAACTCAACTGTATTTCTTGGAATCACCTTAGACGCTAAATTGCAATGGGGTTCCCATATTGCGGCCTTGGCAGGAAGACTTAGTTCGGCTGCATATGCAGTCAGGAAAATACGACAATTAACAGATGTTGAAACAGCAAGATTGGTGTATTTCAGTTATTTTCATAGCGTAATGTCATATGGTCTGCTGCTGTGGGGATCTGCGGCTAATATACAAACTATTTTTGTATTGCAGAAAAGGGCCGTTAGAGCCATATACGGCCTTAGACCACGTGACTCTCTTAGAGATATTTTTAAAGAAATTAACATTTTAACAATTGCATCACAATTTATTTTAGATTGTATTATGTATATATATAAAAACATTGACCAATTTCCTAAGAAGTCAAACACTCATAGTTTTAATACTAGAAATAAACACAAACTTGCTGTTCCAAACCATAGACTCCAGAAGAGTGGTAATTCATTTATTGGTCTTAGTATTAAAATATTTAATAAACTTCCAGAAAGTCTACTAGCATTACCTTCACATAAGTTCAAATTGTGCATTAAAGCGTTCTTAATGAAAAAGGGCTATTATAAGTTTGAAGACTTCCTAAATGATAAGCATTTATGTTTAACTTCATAATGAAGTGTTCACCTGCAGTGTTGTTACCTAATAAGTACCTATAGAATATTAAGCACGAAATTGTAAATCTTTGCATTTAAAAGAGTAACTATCGAGTTTCTTGCCGGTTTCTTCTCGATAGATTCTACCTTCCGAACCGGTGGTAATCCTTTTTTCTGTTTAAATTGACTATTTATAAGTGCTTTTTTGAAGCCTATATAAATAAAGAGAATTTGAATTTGAAAAAAAAAAAAAAATTTGAATTTGAAATAAAAGTCACACCGGTCAGTTTACAGTTTTAGTTCGAATTACTTCAGTATGATTTCCAATTTGTCAAATAAGAAGTTGTAAATTTTTTTTTTTTTTTGCAATAGCTAGAATACAATGCTTTGAATACTAACACATTATATATACTTTATTTGATTTATCAAGCTTAAGTATCCTCGTGCAAGAGTTATCCTGTCCAAAATATGTTATTGAATCAAGTTCTATAAATATCTATTTCAACAATGGCTATCATCGTGTAAATGAATATAATGCCTACAAAATTTAATGACCCATTTCTTCTTCATACCATAAAAAAAATACGGGAAATTCCCAAAGATTATATTATCAGACAAAATTAGCTTAAATGTTATTAAGCCCTAACATCATTTCTTCCAGGCACCGAGCTCTGACTGTATCCCTAGCGACAGCCGGCATGGAGTTGACCGACACCCTGGAGCTGAGAGCCCGGACACCGCCCCGGCCACTGCAGCTACCTGGTCTGCCTACTAAGGTCTTCGTCTACGCCACAGGGGCAGGCTGTGCTACGGTGCAGGTACTTACACTTACGCCGATTATTAAGTACATACGCCGACGCTCAGCTACCAGAAATGTGTTTTGGATACCAAAACGAGGTCGAATCATGCATCTTTTATCTTTGACGAAGAATATAAATTCAAAGTAGTAAAAGTAGTAAAAATTTGTAAAAATATATTTTCTACTGTTAATTTGAAGATATTGTATAATTTAAGAAAACAACAACTGCTATACCTATATGTTTATCAATAGCATGTTGCACGATTAAAATGAGGGTTTTCAAAAAACAAAAACCGCCAGATGACGTGAGGAAGTCTCGCGGTCTTATCACTGTCACTATTGGCTCTTTGTTGACAGCACCCTTCATTATGTGACACGTATGTCAGTTTGGTCTGACAACTAACCAATGAGGAGGGTGACAAGACCGCAAGTAACAGTTACGCCACCTTGTGTGGATGTTTTAATTCAAAAAACTCTAACTTTACGATACAATGTAAGTTAAAGGCAATAAAAAATAATTACATAAATCAATGGAAAGAGAGTGATATTATTGTATAAGATGAGCATTAGGTAATAATGGTGTTATCAATTTGCAGGGCACAATCTCCTACTCCACATACACTCCGAAACCAGAAAACGCCCTGCTCAATATTCAAGCCGCCATCATTGAAGAGATTCGACCAGAAAGAAGCAGTATTGAAGATTTGCAGGGAAATTTACCTACTTTGATTATCAAAACCTGTTTCAAGTACGTGCTCATATAATTTTTGCAACGCATTCTGCTATCAAGATGAAAATAATATCAAAGCGAAATTTTATTACTCTATCACGTTAACTTCATTAATCATTTATGAAATGTTACGTAAACATTGTCCGGGGTGTAGAGGCAGATATAGATTCCATTTCATATTAAAAACCTTAATTTAAATCTCGAGAATAAGACGGTATAAACTAAATGACGACAATATCCACCTTGCAATCAGTATTTATCCAGTAGATAATCAGTATAAGTGACATTTCTTTTCAGATGGAAAGGTAAAGAGCGCTCGGGCATACTGCGGCTCGAATCGTCTCTCTTCTCCGGATATGAGTTGCACTCAGTGAACCCTGTGGTCTTAGATGGAGCCACATTTGCTGACCTCCACTATGGCTCCCGGGGAGAATCAGTTTGGTTTGTGTTTGCTAATGTAAGTATATTTGTTATATCTAATATTCAAAAACCTACCAGCCGCATACATACATAAACTTATCTCATAAAACTGAACCGTGTCTCAAGAAATATATGCATACATACACACTTTTGTCATCACGCTCTAGAACATATACATAGACTCAAATAATAAAAATGATTGTTTTGATTTTAGAAACTAAAGCTCTAATTAGAGGCCTATTACCTTTGACTGAAGCTTAACAACTCTTTGGTTATAGAATTCAATGATGATTTTTTTATTCTTACCTTTACAGATCAGTTCAACTTGCCCAGTTTGCGTAACTTACGAAGCCAGATCCAAATTTATCATTAACAGCCTTCGCCCTGCGTTTGCTAAGATATACCCATCAACTCGTCCAGACCTAGCCGTGGAGACTTTCTTCCACGCCAGACTTGGGAGTCCTTTGCTTCGCGGTATTACTGATGACGATTTCATCACCTGGTTCGATAAAACGGAACTCGTCAGTCTTCAGACTACTGCTAGTATTGACAATATTTGTGAGTGTGGGCGGATCTGCAGTCGAGACTATGAATTCAGAAGATCTGATGAAGAAGTTCAAACTAGTACAACACAGCGACCAGTACAGTCTTCAACTACAACATCCACTACGACGACAACTAAAAAACCAATCACGACAGAAAAACCAACCACGTCAGAAAAATCATCAACAACTATAAAAAGTATTACCGTAACAACGGAATTGCCGACAACTGTTAAAGATCCTATAACAACTACGGAAAATATCCCTAACGAAAAACAAAAGTTAGTAGTAGAAGTTTCCACAACATCTACACCGATCCCACCGACAACAGAACTTAGTAAAATCATTACACAAAGCATTAATACAACTGATGAGACTACAACAGAAGCAAATACTGGCAATAATTCTTCGACCATAGAAAACAATGATGACCCAATAATCATTCCCACTATAACTTACGTGAATGAACTTGAAGTAGCCAAAGTCGATAATAATATAGTGCCTATTGTTCCAAAACCAAACGGTGAGTTGATCGTGCAAAAAATGGCAATGACAAAGCCGCTTCTCAAAAAGGAAGACATTAGGAAGAAACCTTTGCCTCGAAGAAAAGGTACGCTCAAGGCTACTTACGGCGATAAACTGTTTGAAAAATCTAAAGGTATTATGAGTCCTTCTGCGAACAAAATGAACAAACTAAGTACGGAAAAACCAAATATGATCATAACTGAAGAAATTTTAACTGATACAAAATCACCAACTTACCAACCAGATAATAAATCAAACGAAATCACTAAAGTTATTAATGATACAAAAAATTCTAATGTTATAAAACAACATAAACCAATCGTGTCACATGCTGCCACAAATCACAAGACAAAGGATCGTTTAGAAACATCTACCATACCACACACGATTACAGCTATTACTAACAGTAATATTAAAACCATACATTACCGAACTAAGAAACCGAAGGCATTAACACAAATAAAGAAACCACGAGTTGATTTAAATCACACTAACGAAATCGATAAGAAAAATGAGACGGAACATCACGATATGAAGATAATCAACAAAACTAAAGTGAAAAGTATTAATACTGAGAAAAGGACGGTTAAGACTTTGAAGTCAATAAATAAGGAGATTCATAAAATACCATCAACGCCCATATCGGAGACTTCGAAAACATTGTCTGACACAATAAGGTCAGATATTGCACCAGAAAATAAAGGTGGCTTCGAAATCTTGGACAAAAACAATCTCTGGGAGCTACTCAAAGAAGGCCCAGATGATGATCCTAAGAAAATAGACGACAAGTTGCAAGTATACAACAGGATAAATGTACTTGCGCAAAAACTATCGAATGTCACAAACGACAATCGTTCCTTATAAACCTTATTGTTATATAATATGTAAGACACAAAGACTTCAGTAAATATTTTTGTAACACACTCATGCCAGTACCCATACTTTGATTGTTAATATTAATCTCTCGACCTGACACGGCAATTCCTAAGCACATAATTGTTGATTGTTAGAACGAATTAACGCACTCATTGTTTTGTATTATTTCCAAATTGTGAATGAATGTGTTTGTAAATAATAAATTAAGCTAAGATATATAAATATTAAGATACGCGCTGTGACTACAATGAATGTGTGGATGTTTTATGCAATTTGCTCAAAGCCCAAAAGTAAGTTTCAGAAATGTTTTCTTTACTCGTTCATTAGGAAACGTATCGACAGATAAGGGAAAGATAGACAGCTTCATAGATTTGGTCTATTGAATAAAGTTATATGAAGATAAACGGTTGGTAATAGAGTAACGGAATGCTTGTAGAACATGCTGGATTAACATTTTAGAAGGGCTAGAGACTAGCTGCTACTTGTAGATTAGAAATTTAAATGGGCTACCGAATTACTAGGCAGATTTTTTTATTTTGAGATAATGTAAAATTCCATTTTGATATTAGCACTACCTAGCACGATCTGTGTTTTAATGGTAGCCCTAGCTAGGTATAAGAAGAAAATGTTTATTCTTTTGTACTAATTATGTAAAAAATTAACGAGAGTTGCCAAAATCTAGTTCTATCTTTAGTCGAAACTCGATGATTTCCCATTTTGTTGTCCTAGAATATAATTATTGTTTACCCCTTAGTATACAAATAGTAAATTCTAGTGTTCTATAGTGATGTAATGTAAAGCTAATGCCCCAGAATTTCCATCCGTCTAATCTATCGTCTTCTGTATCTATTGTATGTAAATCGTAGTCTCTTACTGTAGCTATTTAGATATTTTGTTCTGAAGTTGACAAACAATGACACAATGGTGTTATCATTAAAATTCAAACATAAGAAATCAAAGAAAATTATTCGCATATTTTTTATCAAAATACGAATAGGTTTTTACTTACTTATTTTAAAGATTTTTTTTTGTAGCACGGACTATTTAGACTAGATCTCGTCTTGTTTTACTATAAAAAAGTTATATTTCAAGCGGTGGTAGCTCAATGGTAAGAACTCGCGCCTCATAACCGAGGAGTGCGGGTTCAAACCCGGGCACGTACCTCTGGATTTTTCAAATCTATGTACGTATTTATACCACTAGCTCGACGGTGAGGGAAAACATCGTGATGAAACCTGCAAATTCAAACAACTTTGGATTTGTAACCATGATCTAAAAATTGTCTGGTTCCCCTATCTTAGGGTTACGAAGGTCAGATCGGCAGTCGCTTCAATGTAATTACCAGACTCGCTAAATCCTGGATAATGGTCTTAGCGGACCCCGTCTAAGCACGGGACATAACGCTAGGAAGATGATGATTTCTCAATTAACTTACCTTGCCATCAAAATGACATTCAGTTTGTTGTATTAAATTTTTTGCATAAATGCTTTTTAAGTGACATTGTGTTTTAAATTCATTCTAACTAATTTATAGTTATTGTGGCTATAGTTTTTCCATTTGTGTCATTGACTTGCAACTTCGTATTTCTATAGTATCTTTAGGTCGTTCGAAAATATGCGTGAATCTATCCTATCGATTAGGTATTATGTCTTAAAGTTCTCTTTTGAACTTTGGTTGTCAAATTGTAAAATTTAGATCATAAAATTCTCGTTAATACTTACCGTAACTTCCGAGTGTCCTTAGAAGATAACACCACGACTCTTCTTTGTATGTATAGTGTTACCAATAGCTTAGATCTTTTACCAGATGAGATATATGAAAGTAAAATTTAAAGTCCTTATTCTTAAAGTCGAAAACGAAACTACTTATGTAATTATTAACAGTGAGAATGATGTGTGATATGATGATGAATCAAATGAGAATTCTTTGGAATTTAAAAATTCGTGTATCATTATGCAATACATATTCTTTGTATTTAATTAATATATAATAATTTTCAATATTGCTGTATGTTTAGATTACATAGTATGTATTTACCTTATTTTCTTCGAGATAATTACTTTAAGTGTTATAAAAATCAATAATAAATTCATGATCGTTTTTTGCATCTTTTTTGTCTTAATCACTGCCAGTGTTTTCTATGTCACTCTATATATTATTATATTATCTTATGTATGTATAAATGGTAATACATAAGCACTACTTAAATTATATGTGTAAATGTACGGTTGTATGAAACTAGGTGCTTGTGCCGAGGATTGCGTCAATTTAAAATGTATAAAAGTCTCAACGTGGCGTGTAAGTTTAATGAAATTAATGTTTGTGCTTAAAATAAGCTAGTCACTTTAAGTATGATACCTCGATGTACTGACACAAATCTTACTTATAGGAAAGATAAAGATGGTAACACCTAAATGGACTGTTTCATTTACTAGATTCCTTGAAAGATGAATGAGACGTTTGCATAAAAAGTTTTATCATAAGTATAATTAATTACGCTGACAGAGGACTGTGCGATTTGGTAAAGTAAAAGATTATATGGAGAAGGAGTGCAGGAGCTAATATTTTAATGAATAATTCATTAGATATCATTAAATTAATAAAAAATAAAAACGTCAACAAATTATGGTCGAATTTTAGCCACAAGTTTCACAAATTATGCCTTACGTTTAACCCCTGGAACTAAACGTATTAAGCTAAAAAACTTACCATGTTTTTTGAGTAGCGTGTCGTAAAATACGACTAAAAAACACAGGAGCTAATTCTCTTTTTCTTAATTTCACAAAACCACAAGTAGCTTGAGAGCTGGCTCCTTTTTAACTCTACCTTCTTCGGATATTGTGGGCGGAAAGGTTGTATATGTACAAAACACATGATTTTTAAAAACTGATTTAAAACAAAATTTTAATCGGCTACGTACAAAGCTACATGTCTAGTTTTTTTTCGATCATGTGATTTGAAGCCTATTAAAGTTAATTTTATTTCTTTTAATATACCAGACTAATGAAAATTAATACACACAGACATACATAACATACATACATAACATCACGCCCATAATCCCCGAAGGGGTAGGCAGAGTCGAAGGGGCAGCAAGCCCCTTCAACCACATTCAGCCAAAATCAAAGCCGGGCTGGGCTAGATGGAAAACTGAAAAAGCAGTGACAAGCGGCCAACGTGTCTCCTACACAATCACACACCCAAAACCCGATATACCATTAGTCGCCTTTTACGACATGCTAGGCAAGAACCACAGTTGGCACATTCTTTTTAAGTCCCAGACCAACACAGGACAGTGGGCTGGGTTGGATGGAAAGCGGTGAAAAAGGAGTGACAAGTGGCTAGCTCGTCGCCTACTCAGTCACATACCCAAAAGCCCGTAAACCATTAGTCGCCTCTTACGACATGCTAGGCACGAACCACAGTTGGCACATTCTTTTTTTTTGTCCCAGATCAACATGGGCCAAGTCCCTGACCAACATGGGACATATACACACAGACAAACAGTTTAAAATAAATAGTGTCTTCATTTATTAATCTATGAATTTATGAGATAGTCTCCAAATAAGTAGTTATTCAACTCTTGTTTGAGAGTGTTACATCCCATTCGAAAGTAGTACCTACTTTTGATTTCACGAAAAACATTTTATGTAAAAAGCTAGGTTGCTACGTCAGCTCAGCTCAGCTCAGCTCAGTTTAATTAAATGCCAATGGGCCATACATTTCGATTATAGTGATGAAGTGTAGTACATACATAACATGATCCTCGTAATCCTCGAAGGGGTAGGCACATCCATAGAGCCAGCAAGCCACTTTGACAGCATTCAGCCAATAATTAATCTGGACTGGGTTGGATGAAAAATTTTGAAAAAGTTGTGACAAGTGGCTAGCTCGTTTCCTACATAAACACATACCCAAAACCCAATTTACGACATGACAGGTAATGAATGCAGTTGGCGCTTTCTTTTTAAGTCCCAGACCACAGGATCATCATCATCATCCTCTTGCCCTTCTTCCAGTTCATCTGGGGTCGGCGTATGTCATGTCATGTCATGTCTTCCTTTTCCATACGTCCCGGTCAGCCGTCATCAAGCTATCCACTTGCAGCATGTTAGAAATAAAAGTCCCAGACCAACATGGGATAAAATATAGTACAGTTCCAAATTCATTTCATTCATCAATAATCACTTGACTCTACATTAGATCAGTGACTTTTTATTATACACTTGTGGAGTCTTTGCGATTGTTAGAAACAAAACACCTAACATTAAGTTCGATTAAACAATACGACTAATTTTAATTTTATTCTGTACACCGTATGTTTAACTGGCCTATCAAAGTGTGTGTCTATGCCTATCGCAAGCACATTGTTTGTCAGATTCTTTGAAAAAAATCATCAAGTTGAGGGTATATACAAGAGTAAATAATATTTTCTTTGAACGTTTTGGAGCCGAATTCACCGGAACAAACGCGAATTCCAAGAAGAAATAAAAACAAAAAGGTAAAACAAACTTTTCTTTGTCAATTTATTTTTCTTTTCGTGAGTGTCCAAATATTCTTTGTTCTTTATTTACCATCTGATTCAAGGTTCTTATAATGTATCTGCCTACGTTGTTCAAATATGCATTTTTTTTAACAATATAAGGTATATTGTATCACTTTGTAATATTACAGAAATGCAAATTCGCATATATTTGAATGTAACTAATTAAACTGATTCCCTAGCGGGGTAGGCAGAGAAAACCATATGGCACGGTCCTTACACACCACTCGCTTCTTTAACATTCATGATCCTTTTCATACAAGCTCTACGGTTTTTATGGATACTAACATCACCTTCTGTTAACACACAACCAATCTGTTCGTGGCAGATGAGCCCGTGCCTTCCGTGACTCCTACATCCTTCCACTTTCACATTTGATTGTGTGGTGTTAATTACTCGTTCGCTCTTTTACAATTCAATGGATTTAAATGAATTTTGGCATACATATTCATCATTCATTCATCTTACTTAGCACATTATGTTTCTGTAAGATAGTGTCCAGGTTCAAAAGGTTCTACGGATATAATTAGCTTTATTCCAAAAGTTGAAAACCAACAATGTCAATTTAATTGTCGGAGTTTTTTTTTTTTTTTTGGTTTTTCAACTAAGTTAGAAAACCTCTAAGGTCAACTTTTCTAATAAGGCCGTACCTATAAGTTATCTTCAATTCCCATGAAATTATTCTCATTTAAATTTGAGAATCTTATCGTGTCTACATATTAGTTTTCCTATGAGAATTAATAGACAAGATAACATTCTCAAATAAATTATTCAAAGCTTATTTTTTTCTGAGAAATGGAATCATAAAATATTTTTTAAGCTTATAAATCTTTAAAAACTAATTAGTTTTCAATCTTAAAAGGTAAAAGGCAAACATTATGCTAGAAATATTGATTAAGCACATATTAATGATTCATTATATCCCTCAAGATAAAAGCATACTGGTTTCATAATTTCAAAATCCATTTAAATTACGTTTACAAAAGGTATAAAGGAATTCCTAGGAAAATAAAACTAACAATTAAATATTACGTTTTCTTAATTGCTTGTATTCATTCATAACATTACAATGATATTTGATCCGTAAAAGTACAATTTTGGTTCAAATACTGTGGCTTAATAACCCTTAAGTACACAACAGAATAGGGTTTTCATGAATAATGACTATGAAAGGCGATTTCATTACAGAAACAATAATATTCAAATATTTTTGTGATCGGACGAAGAATGGAAATTCTATATAAGGGTATTTTCTGTAAGTAGATGAATTGTGAGGAATGAAGACACAGGATTCTAATAAGGTTTTGCAAAGCATTTACAAATGGGAAAGCTATTACAATTTTTCCATCTGGCTAAAAATTTGTGTGTAGAGAAAAGGTTAGAAATAATAATACTACTTACAAAAGCACCACATATATCTAACAACGAGTACTTTAATGATTAAGATTGAAATTCCAGCCTATTTTCAACCTATCTAAATGATGGTGAACAATATTCGTTTGAAATACCAAAATGTCAGCATCAAATTTTTTTGCTTAAAAACTCTTTTCGCTGCTTCGAATTCTTATTTATTTTATAATTCGGAATTTAAAAATTTGCAACTTTAAAGTAATCTCTTTCGTATGTAAAGGAAACTTTTGACATTTCAAACGATTTAAATTTGGAACCATGAGAGCACAGACAACAAATTTTACATTTAACCACAGACAAAGAATGTTATTTATTATAACGGTATTAACATTGAGTCCGTTCGGTACAAGTGTAGTGATCATGAACATTGATAGTGACTGATTATTGGGCCGGCGATGATTGCGCCACTCATCTCCTCCTGGCGTACGCCAACCAAGCGGGTAGGTCCGGCTTCTGAAACAATAACGCAAATTAAATAATCTTCATATGATATGTTCATATATAAATTTAATCTTGTCCGTACTCGTTTGGGCGAAGGGACCGGCGCAGTCAAATGAGCAGTAGGCTTTTCACCAAAAATTGAATTGGGTTAGATACAAAACTATAAATAATAAATAAATAAATATCAGAGTACATCATATACAATGATCTGACTCCGAGGTAATTAGCTTAAGCAATTGTGTTACGGATATCATAAACAACATAATTGACGCTAAAACTTGTTATTTCCCTAGATTTTCAAATAAATGAATTAGAATTTTACATTCTTCACCTCTTTCCAATTAGCTTTACCATTGAGCTACCACCGCTCTTCGAAAGAAAGAAAGATGCTCAATGGTAAGGACACGCGCCTCTTAACCGAGAAGTGCCGATTCAAACACGGGCACGTACCTCTGGATTTTTCAAATCTATGTACGTATTCATACCACTAGCTCGACGGTGAGGGAAAACATCGTGATGAAACCTGCAAATTCAAACAACTTTCGATTTGTAACAATGATCCAAAATTGGCTGTCTATCTTAGGGTTACGAAGGTCAGATCGGCAGTCGCTTCAATGTAATTACCAGACTCGCTAAATCCTGGATCATGGTCTAAGCGGACCCCGTCTAAGCACGGGACATAACGCTAGGAAGATGACCTCTTTCAAATTCCTCTGTTCAATTCATGAATTAATATAGCTTAAATGTTGAATATTAATTATGCAGCTACATTATAAGTACTGTGCCACGCGGCGACCGGCAGTTTCATCCGAGTAAGGATTCCCTGAGGAACTGTATATTTTGCGGAATTAAAATATTCAATGTTACTTTACGTAGTCTTTTAAAATGCTCAAAGCGGGAACTTTAAATTAGACAAGTACCCATATTTTGCCTTCAAAATACTAGTAAAATTGGAAAAAAAATATATTTATATGCAGATTTCGTTTTGTTTTAATTGAGATTAAAATTACTGACAGTTTATTATGTATATTTTAGTCTGTCTGTGACCAAGTTGCAACACGGCCAAACTTCAAACTACAAAAGTACTAATGTAGCAGAAAATTTATATCGCGTTTACGTTCGCGTTACCGTACCGTTACCGTTGTAATATTACCGTTGTAATTCCTGATAAAACGCACACACAGTACCGGCACAAAGTCACATTAAAATTACAAATCTGTTCTTTAAAGATATAGATTAAAAAAAAACACTTATAAATAGTCAATATGTACAGAAAATAAAATATTACCACCGGTTCGGAAACTAGACACTATCGATAACAAACCGGCAAGAAACTCGATAGTTACTCTTTTAAATGCCAAAAATTACATTGTAACTAATAATCTACACAGTTTACATAAATTCGCACTCGAATAAATAATATAATAATTAATAATCAAGCGGAAAACATAACAAAAATACACGCACCAACTCGTTAATAGTTAATGTATTTAATAAACTGTAATTAACAATCCAGCGTAGTCAAAATGTAGGTACTTAACGACTGCGGGCGTAATGCTCGATGGTAATTTAATACGTAATTTGAATTCGTTATTAAACTCACGGTTAACCTCGTACCAAGGTTTAAGCTTAGGACTCATATTCGAAAATATCGCTTGCTCGATAAAGGAACATATCGCAAGGAAATCTCTTATTAAGTGTATTACTTTACTATATGATATAACTCTCTATATTAAACCACTATGAAAGTGTAAGTATATAGTATGTTTCATTCTGAGTCTGAGGGAATATACTCGTATTAATGAGTCTAGAATTCTGCTAAATATATCGTCATTTAAGATTACTGTTCAAATTTAATCTCATTTCATGTCCATCGTTTAAATTCAACGTTAAAATTTATTCGAACTTAGTAGTTTGATTACAAATTTTTGATTTAATTTGAATAAAATGATCAGTGACTGCTTTTCCCGTTGTTATGTTTAGCATTTAGATTTTACTTACTAATTTGTAATAAATCTTCAATAGGTTAAATTCTCTAGAGTTCATATATTTAGGTATATATTTATTCTAAACATTGTGACAACGCGTAAATAGCGTAATATATTAAAATGAATTACAGCCGGAAGGGACGAGAGACGGGTTCAGGTCCCGGTAGGGTCAATATTATATTAGGAACAAGTTTGCAAGTTAATAGTTATACTTAATACCTACATAGAATATGAAACTTTTCCAAATTGTATAGTTATAGATAATCTCAGTATCTTAATGTGTTAGTTATAGTGTAAAAGCAATAATAGTAATTAATACATTTTAATAATTGTACATTTAGTAATCATAGGCACATTTTTATTTAGTTTCTCACATAGCAAAATGGTTCAAAGTGAATTGTGATTCATACACCTTTGTTAATATTTTGTTGAAAAGAGTAACTACCGATTTTCTTGCCGGATTCTTCTCGTTAGAAACAACATTCCGAACTGGTGGTAGAATCTTATAGCTTTACTTGTATCAATCTGACGATTTATAAGTATTTCTCTGTAACCTATATAAATCATAATATTTTGATTTTAATGCTTAGCTTAATAAGAAAATGATGAAAGTGTGATACAATATTTAAGATAGATATAGACAAGCTGTGGATTGTATTTTTCGTTTGACGTTTTAAATGAATTTGAAGCATAAACGTTGAACAATTCTAACTTACATTTATATACGATACTTGCAATGAGAAACAATATTGCCTCAATACTCTTGGTAGGGCTCACCTAAGCCAGGCATAGCCCGCGATACGAGCAACACTAGACGATATTGGCATAATATTCAGCTCTATTTCATATCCCGGGCGAGTCCTCGTAAAGGCGAGCGATAGGCACCATTCAGGAACATTATAAAAATGGATACCGGGAGCTTATTGAAAACGGTCGACTTTCAACTTTGCAAGTCAATGAATTATTGGTTTAAGTGGCAGTTCTTGGTACAAGCAAATATTAGGTAACATTCTTACAGAAATATTATTCCACCGCAGTTTTATTTTTGACTAATTTGGTTAAAGGGAGATTTTGACTCTGATTACCCCTTCGGGGATTAATCCTACTAATATATATATATATATTTTTAAATATTCAACGACATCACATACATTGATCTGATTTCGAAGTAAGTAGCGTAAGCACTTGTGTTACGGATATCAGAAACAACAGTGGTATTACAAATATATACTTAAATATTGGATATTTTACACCCAGACACAGAACAAACACAAGTATTCATCACACGAATGTTTGTCCTGGGTGGGGATCGAACCCACAACTCATGGCGCATGGGGCAGGGTCACTACCGAATGCGCCATAGAGTTTGTCAAAAGTAGTAGTAAGTATTTTATATGCGAAAGTTTGTATGTACGGATGGATGTTTGTCACTCTTTCACGCTAACACTGCTGAATGGATTTTAATGAAACTTTAAAAAATATTATAGCTTATACACCCGAATAACATATAGGCTATGTTTCATCGATGTACCACACGAGGGCAGAAGCTAATGTTAAACATGTATATATGTATTCTTAGAGAATTTGCAGCTTACATAATACAGGGTTACATAAATTGGAGGACGCAAATAGAACCCGAATAATAACAATTTTAGAAACCTATATCGGTTCTTAGGCCTTTGTTTATAAGGATGTTGTTATTTAAGTAACATGTGGTGGTTTACAATTATGGGCATTTGTGTTCTCGTATTACCGCACTATGCTACAAATAGGATGTAATCTTTATTTATCCGCTTGGGAACCGCGATTCATTTGTTGTTATCTAACGTATTATCTAACTAACTAACTAAAACTAACTAAACTTCACGCCACTTCCCTAGCGGGGTAGGCAGAGGTATCTACGTCTAGTATAAGCTTTTTTATTGGTCTGATGTGAACATAAATACCAGCTTATAATACTACAACATGGCCAAGAATGTACTTCCTTGAATATCGGTATTTTCGCACTGCTCTATATTATTCTTGCGAATAAGCACCACTTATAAAATGCAGCCCTGTGTTCCGGTACAGCTACTTTGATACGGTACCAAAGTATTATATATACAATATTTCTATATTTTTTGACAGCAAAAAGTCGGCACTGACGTTCCCCAACTTAAGGAAAGATAAAAAAATCGTTAGGAATACTTATTCGATAAAATCATATTGCTTTTTAAAGAAATAAGATTGGGATGAAATTTTATCTCCAACGTATCATATTTGTATCAGTAGACCTATATTTTCCCAGTTCTCTATTCTGTTATTATATGAGAGTATTGTTTTCGATGAATAATAACTACTTAGTAGAAATTCCCTTTAGGAAAATTCTAGTGCTTAATATTAAATTGGAATAATTCGGGAAAACAAAGCTGTCTTCAAACAATATCTCTTAAAAATACAGATACATATAACAAAATTACTTAGTCAACGTTTCCATTTAAAAAATGTATCGCTTCACACCTCTCGTAAAAAAGAAGCCATATTTACGTTTAAAAAATAAAAAAAAATGAAAATATTTGCATTAAAAACCATTTTACACGATAAATGGTGTTTTTTTTGAAACATTCAAAGAGAATTCATAATAAATTTATAATAATTTATGCTTTTAGCAACAAGCGTTCAGAAGAAGAATCAGCTACGCTACCACCGCTCAATGGTAAGGAGACGCGCCTCTTAACCGAGGAGTGTGAGTTCAAACCCGAGCACGTACCTCTCGATTTTTCAAATCTTTGTACGTATTTATAACACTAGCTAGGCGGTGAGGGAAAACATCATGCTGAAACGTGAACATTCAAACAACTTTGGGTGTGTAACCAAGATCCAAATTTGTTTGGTTCCCCTATATAAGGGATACGAAGGTCAGATGGGCAGTCGCTTCAATGTAATTACCAGACTTGCTCAAACCTGGATCATGGTCTAAGCGGACCCCGACTAAGCACGGGACATGACGCTAGGAGGATGATGTTTTAGCAAGAAGACACTTTAAAATGACCATCACATCTTCTTAAAAACTAAAATAAATAAATAAATTCCGACTACCACCTGTCCTATGAAGATTGGAGAACCAGACAAATAGAATAATGCTTACTGTTAGGCAACCAACCTCCTTATTGGTAATGTAACTCTTTGGCAATAGGTACTTGTTAATGTAAAAAGAAATAAATAGACTAAATTCAAAATCAAAACCTAAAAACAGAACGATAGAATACGCCTATGGAGCTATATAGGTAAGCTCCGTGGAGAGCCCAATAAAATATGTTACTCTTCAAGCAATGTTTCTTTAAGTGACTGACCCGTTGGTCGAGTGGTCAGAGATCCTGCCCACTAGGGGCAAATCTTTCGTGTGATGAACATGGACATTTAGCTTTCTATTTAGTAGTTCGGTACTCTAATAATACCTTATAATTTCTATTCAGTTGAAACGTTGAACCTGTGCCTGTGTTTTACTTAATGTAATTATTAATTAAGCATTTATAATTAGTCATATTATTAATGTGAAAGAACTTTTGAATGTGAAATTAACTTGCATTTATATGGCTCCAAAGCCATTTACAATTTTCTATAACAAATTTATGGTAAAGTGATTTTTCAGAGGTCGGGTAAGAAATTACTATTATACTCGTGAATAAAACCGTTTTTACCATTCTAGTTCTTTATGGTTCTTTACGGTTCTAGTTCTAAATAAGGTTACATCAACAAGATCCAAAAAATATATAAAAACTGTAAATTCTAGTTGTAAGAAAATGTTACATGGAAAAAGTTACTAAAAAAACGGTAAAAAAAGGAATGTCTGTTATAAACTTGCATTATTTCTGAGACGTGCCGTAAGGAAGCTGTTACTTTCCTTTGCACGTAATGAAATTTCAAGGTTACAAAGATTATATCCGTTAAAAAAACATAAACTCATTTAATGTTTTAATATACAAAGGTTAGATATAAAAATATATGGAGTGACAACATTATTAAATATGACTATTGAGCAGCCATTCCGTTGCTCACAACTATGAGTATTAATAGCCTTTTTTAATTCTGAGTCCATAACACATCACCTAACTCACAGGGTTTTTTTTCACTTTTGGTGCAAACGTGACACTTTGGTAGGTCTGTATGTTCCTAAGTCTGAAGTTTATCTATGGTTCGGTTCAGAGGAATAATTTGCAGGCACTTATTATACATACAAATGAGTTGATGTATCTGCTTGTAAAGTTCAAGCTTACCTATTAGTAAATGCGCAAGAATATATACGATACATAAAACAAAAAACTATTATTAAGTTCTGTTTTATTTGTTTGCTAATTTCCAAAATAGCTAAATTGATATTCGTTAATATCAGTTTAGCTAAACTGATATTCGTCAATATCAGTTCAGATAGATAGTCAGAGCTGGAAACCAGTGTTCCAGAGAGAACTTTGGCTATTTTTGTTTACAGGGTTTATATTTCAATGTAAACTTCAATGATGTCTGTGGATAAGCCCCCACTAATACAGATCAGTTATCAAACGACTATCGCCTTTACGCCGTGTTTGTCTTACAAATTCGAGTAATTTTAAAAGCCGATACACAAAAACATCAAACAAACCACACGGTCAATGAAACTATACCTAGATCACTTAATTCGATGTTTTAAATGACTGTACAGGGACGAACTAAATTAAATTACAAGGGCCTTTAAATGGAATAAGCTTTGGGCATTGCCTTAACCTGATTACTACCTCTTCACTCAATCGTAATTAAGTGACGCCAGTTGCAAGTAAATTAGGACCTTCAAAATTTATAAATAAGATTATTATTTCTTTGATCAATTAACGCGTTTACCATGATAAATTCGTTAATGTTTATTAAAATTTATATTCAGTGGATCATGCACGAGTGTTTGATTAGGGACAAGATTGGAGAATCTAATTGCGTAGGATAAGTTAATTTTCTTTAACGGTACACGATTTCCTGAGATATTCTATTTAGGGCTGGCTTTCTAACATAATAAGAGTCCCAATGATGATGTGCGAAACTGATAATTTTAAAATATCATTAATTTACATCACCTTTACAACAGAATTTAGTCCAAAAATGTCGCTATTATCGGTCTTCATGAAACTGCCATTGCCATGTTATATTCAGTAATATTTTTTTCAATATGGAATACTTCACGAGTCTTGTAATGAAGACTATATCTTATGATACGTAGTGCAAGACCCCGATGGCTGGGTGGAGGGTCGACATATAAAAGATGGCAGCATAGACTGGATGAACAAAGCAAATCAATGGGGCCCAGTGGCATTCATTAGACTGATGATGACGATGATAGAGAAGGATAGATAACCCTTTTAAAATACTTTCGGGCTTTGATCTATGGATAATAAATAATGACTATAAAAAGTTTCGAAAAAGGTGACTGAATATATGTAGTTTTATAGACCAACAAAGATAGATCTTCTTCATAAACCGGTGCCATAGATACTTCAGGACATCTACAGAGAGATATGACCTAAATGGTGACCATAGCAGTTAATAATTACCCTTTTATAACATTACTATACCGTATTATAAATAGGAATTGCAATCCAGCTGCTTTTTTAGCTAAATTATGCTGGACTGAACTGGATTGCTTGATCCAGCATTCTAATCTCTAATAGGGATTGAAAGCACAGCTTAACTTGTGCAGGTCCCAGCTAGATTGCTGGATTCACCATCGCAATTCTTAATTATAACGCTTACGAGAAATACAAACATAAACTGCTAAAATTATAACCCTTTTGATTTCGCCGAATTCAGGTAAAAATAATAAATATTTTTTCATTACCGCCTAATCTTTCTTACAATAAAATTAAAAGGAAAGATGTTATACAAATAAAAAACCTTAATATAAATAGAATCAACTTACTTCGAGATCCTTAGCCCAGTTCGAGAATTCACCGGAGCGCTTCCCGAACCTGCGGACAAACAGACATTTACATATTTAATATTTATCGTAAATCCTTTATTAGTGAAGCACGCTTATTTGCATAGAGGATTATCGAGCATCAAACCATCGAAGAATGTCGAAATTATTACCTATCATCTAATAGAGACGAGAGTAAAACATATTATTGCTTAAAGTTATGCAAACCAATTTTATTTTATTATATTAGTGACTGAAAAGTAATCCCAATTTTAAAGAAAAAGATAGCAAAATTTCTTTAGGTATATAATTTTATTTATGATTAGGATTTATTTATTTCTCCCAAAAGTCTTTTTATAATTATTTCTTAATACAAATATTGTCTGTGAATTTCCTACAGTGTGCTAGCCCAAGATCATATTAAATATTTTATATGAAAAATATTTTTGTAATTGGAAGGATGGTACAAAAGGTTTGTTAACTTAACCCATAATTGTCTTGTTAGAATTTCGTTGCGTTTCTGAAATACTCAGAATTCGACTTAGTAGAAAGACATGCTATTTAATGAACATGCATGCTAATAGAAGAACATGATACTTTTTAAATTAAAGCTTACAATAGGGATGATGACGGCATTCAAAAACTATAATTCTATTTAGTCCGTCAGTTAGATTATACAAAAATACTAGATACATATTTTTCGCTTTATCAAATGATCAAAAAATCACAAACATAAAGAGCATCAAAGTTTTGGGGTAGGGGCTTGCGACGTTACCATTTTGTAAAAAAATTACGAAAGCATGACGTCACGCGCAACTTGATTGCATTGTATCTTCGTCAATGTTTGTTTGACAAATAAATAAAAAAATATGATTAGTCCGTCAAACTACTCCGACTCCGACAGTCTTGAAGCCAAGCTATTTTTACTATACGAATGCATGATGTATCTTTATATTTTAAAAATTCTTTCGACTTTTACTGAGTTTCCCCACAATGATCTTCAGCGAACGACTGTATTTAAACAGTGCTACAACTCCTTTAAAAATGCTATAGCTGACTGACCCGACAAACGCTGTCAAGCCTTAGCCAGAAAGTTTTTTTTTTTCATTTTCTAATTTCATCCAGTTTTCTTTCTATTCCCCAAGATAACCTTTAACAACTACTTAGAAAACTAAAAAAATGCTGCTAGTATATTTATAACTTGCGGCCCGTCGTAGCTTCGCATGGGTAGACATTTATTTTCTAACCTCAGCTAACTTTTTTCGAAATATTCTATAGACTATATTAATTAAGGATAAAGTAGCGTTCCAATGGTGAAATAATTTTTGAAATCGGTCGAGTAGTTTTTGAGTTCATTCGTTACATACATACATACAGATCTTACTCTTTATAACTAAAGGAAATAGGTAATTCTCAGCCTTGGGAGGTCATTGTTTGGAGAAATTCAATCGCCAAACAACTCCGCGAATCGTTACACATTGCCATGTAGGCCACACACCAAATGCCCTTGATCCAAATCCAGTCCTAGGTATCGATGCAATTATCCGAATGTCTAGTGATATGCACAATCTGTCATCCCTTTAGCGATCTCGGCTAAGGCAACTAGATTAACTCAAATCATTGCTAATTAGTATATCTCGGTGCTCACCCTTCCATACTTCGCGCCTGATTAGGCTTCTGGGATTGGACATCATTACATGTTCCACTTAATACCTAATAGTAGTAATAACTATATAGATACGTATACTACTTAGATACGTTATATAATATTTTTGCTTTTGTTGTATAATGAGATAGAAATTAGAAACAGATTCCAAATAAAAATAAAATAAATAAATAACATCACGCCCATAATCCCCGAAGGGGTAGGCAGAGTGAAATGGGCAACAGGCCCTTTTAACCACATTCAGCCAAAAACAAAATTGGGCTGGGTTAGATGGGAAATTGTGAATGAGTAGTGACAAGTGGCTAACTCGCCGCCTACACAATCACATACCCAAAACCCCATATACCATTAGTCGCCTTTTACGACATGCTAGTCAAGAAACACAGTTGGCACATTATTTTTAAAATGAAATTTCATTTCATTTCATTTCAGTCGCCTTTTACGACATGCTAGTCAAGAAACCCAGTTGGCACATTATTTTTAAGTCCCCAACCAACATAGGCCAAAAGACAGATTCTAAGTTCACTTAAAAAAATATTCATTTAAAGAAATCTAAATTAGTCTGTCGGCACGTGTTTTCAGAACAATATTCTATTGTTAAGACATTTAAATATTTACAAATACTTTTAAAAACAAGGAAAAAAATTAAGCAAATTTCATTTCGACAAAATGTTCTATGAATCTGCTTATAATCCGGGACTCGTCTTTTTTCACAGAGATACCAAAATATTGATAAAAATATATAAAACTGGATTTTAATATTAACATAAAGCAGAGCCTCACATGCTAATAGTGCCTTTGGTTCAACACTGGGTATGTACGTACATATATTTAAGTACAAACTTTTACCTTCTCGACTTTATAGGGAAACATCGTGAAAAACTTTTCACGATCATCTTCCTAGCGTTATGTCCCGTTCTCTAAGCAGACCCCGTCTAAGCACGGAACATAACGCTAGGAAGATGATCGTGAAAAACCTGCACATTCGACATCCTATAGGTTTGTAACCATGAACCCAATTGTCAGGTTCACTTGTCGGTCAGATGATCGTTATTCTTTCTCTTAATCTAAGTTCATGTTCTAACCGGAACCCGATTATGATCAGGACATTAGATTACGCAGATGGTGAGACATAATTAAAGACTTCATAGAGGCAGTGGTCACTAACTAAACTTCGCGCCACTTCCCTAGAGAGGTAGGCAGAGAGAACCGAACAAAAATTCCTAAAATCCCGTCATGTTTGCAGCTATATCATAACTAACTATAAGAAGCTACTAGTTACTCTGTTCTCATTCTGCTAAACATGTTATGCAAGTGGAAATTTAATGATTATTAACTATAACTATCCACTCCTGCCCACGTTGCCAAGACTAACTGAGAGAAACCTTAGTGTACTCGAGATGCACTGGTATAGACAATTTGCGTTCCGACTCTCCGTGAACTTATTTTGATTCCACTTAACCTAAATAATAATTAATTATGAGCTCTATACAACGTAATAATAGACGAAGATTTTCAAGGAAGTCTTCCTTGGTCATTAAAATACCGTGCTTAATGTTATGTTCCTAAACAAATGTTAAATATTTGAGTGGAAGACGTTATTTCAATAGTTAGGTACTTAATTCATTTGGTAACCCTGTTGGTATAATGGTTAACAATTTGCTTCTAAAGTAAGGGATGCAGGTTCCATTCGCGCTGGAATGAATAATCGTTAATGAAACTTTTAGATACCGGTATCTTTTAGATATATCTAGTCCCTTTGTATAGTAAATGCCATTATCTTTAATTTAATAATTGGATTTGCTAAATCTAGGTTAATGGTCCGAGCGGATCGTGTTTAGTACCTAGGTAACAAGAAATAGCCCTAAGAGCATGATGATTATTGATCTAACGGACCATACATTGTAACTCCATCATAAATAGTGATCTCGAATTATAATATCCAAGACTTTGGAGTAATATCCCTTTTGACTTATTTTGAAGACACGGGTAACCTAGTCATAAATATATTTAGGAAACAACTTTACTTCAGACAATTCATTCACAATTCAAAGAGCAATTAGGATTAAGCTTGTCATGTTGGATGGACCGACCGTCATCATATTACATGACCGTAAAATCCCCTCTCTTATTCTAAACTTTTCCTCTTTTATGAAAATATCTTGTGGTTTGTTTAAAAATAAGAATAAAGCTAAATTAATACGCATATTACTTTGGTAGTTAATTGTTTAAATGATAATAAAATTAAGGACGCCTAAATCTACCTACAAACAGGTCTATCGGAATATATAAACATCATCTATTGTCTTATTTACCAGTATAATGGGAACTATATTTTCAGCGCAGATTTTAAATACAATTTAAGCCTCTCGTTAATCACAATTTGTATTTTAAAAAAAAGTGCCACGAATAACTGTATTGCAATGATCCTCTGTGATGTAACTGCCCACATTATATTTTGTTAATTTATTATTTATTTATTTATTTATTAGGTTTACCAACGTTTATGTACAATCATACTTAAAATATAATATACAAGACATACATATCTTATTAGCCTATTGCCATAAACTATTATAGGCAAACACAGCATGCACTAAAAAAAGAAAACATTCAGGTTAAACTGGAAAAAAAAAAAAAAAAAAAATTATAGAGAAACAATATTACTTATGTTATGTACCTACTCATGGATCTTTCCATGAGTCTTTAACTGTTCTGCAGAGCTTGGTAGGTGAGTCGTGGTGAATGTCCACAATATCACTGCATTCATTAAGCAGCTTGCACAACCTAGCAATCGGGGAGTTGGAACCAAAGACAGTTTTCCGTAATGGAGCTCTAAGGGGTGTTATAGCGTTGCGGGGATGTCTTACTGGTACACGGAATTTAAATTTCTTTAATAGTGGAGGGCAATCTATCTTATGAGTGAAAATTTTTGAGGCGAAGCCTAAATCTAACACTTTCCTACGGTTGCACAATGAAGCCATTTTAAAATGTATTAGGCGTTTATTATATGAGCCATCAGAGCCATTAATCAGAGCCATCACCTAGTTGTATAAATGTATTATTTATTGTATAAGTAAATTCCTACATTACAAATTTAACTCCTGCTGTTCAAAATCTTGACATATTACGTAATCAAGAATAAATTAAATTAACGACAATTATGACAAAAAAATATTATACAACTCCAGGGTCAATTTCCTCAGACGATCTTCTTTTAAAGTTTAGACGTGTTTTAAAGTTTTTCCGTTTTCGAGAGCCCACTTACGTAAGTAGATCACGTAAACTTAGACGTGGTTTAAAGCCGCGTGATAACTTACGTGTAACTTGATACGTCCTATTACGTGCTTCTAAGTTTAAGTTACAACACGCATCTCTGTTGCCACCTACTTAACTGAATGGGATTGAGTGTTCGCGTCTTTTATAATTGAATCCAAAATATCAACTCTGTTAATGCCATGGCAAAACATGGATGTTTCCCATTTGTACTTATTTGAAATAATATCATCATCTTCCTAGCGTTATGTCCCGTGCTTAGACGGGGTCCGCTTAGACCATGATCCAGGATTTAGCGAGTCTGGTAATTACATTGAAGCGACTGCCGATCTGACCTTCGTAACCCTAAGATAGGGGAACCAGACAATTTTTGGATCATGGTTACAAATTCAAAGTTGTTTGAATTTGCAGGTTTCATCACGATGTTTTCCCTCACCGTCGAGCTAGTAGTATAAATATGTACATAGATTTTTTAAAATCTAGAGGTACATGCCCGGGTTTGAACCCGCACTCCTCGGTTAAGAGGCGCGTGTCCTTACCATTGAGCTACCACCGCTCTCATTTCTTATCTTATTTGAAATAATATATCTATTATTAATTTTTTGATAATAGAAATATTATTTAAAATATTTATTTGCCAAAAGTGGTATAAAGTGAAGTTTGCTGATTCTTGGACTCTGCCTACCCGTTCGGAAATTGCGTACCTAATTACGTTATACTATTAAGGAAGACATTTTTTAAATTATTTAATGAGTCATTTGAATGAATAAATTAAACAAATAATAACTTCTCCAGACTGACACACCAATTCCTAGTTCCAAACTAAGCTTATACTTGTATTATGGATTAGAATCCATAAAATGTATTTAAGTACTTATGTCTATCCGTTTACCACTAGGTAAATTAAAATTAAAATTACATTAAATTAAAATTAAAAGTACATTTTATAAACATCCATGACTCGTGTACAAAACTACAAATGTTCATCACACGAAACATTTTCCCCTAGTGGGATTCGAACCCTTGGTTTCGTGGCCAGGGTCTCTGACCATTCGACTAACGGGCCTGTCAAAAATGTGGTACTGATGGTGTTTAACAATCCATTGGCCTGTTTGCATAATTATGTTTAACTAATATCATTCAAGAAGTAAACTTAACATTAAATCGGATTTTTGAAAAATAAAAAAAGTTCTTTATAATCGTTTCTCGTAAGACTAGGCTATGCACTGAAACCCTTAAATGAAATGAAATGAAATGAAATGAAATGAAATGAAATGAAATGATCTTTATTTATATAGGCTTACAAAAAGCACTTATAAATCGTCAGAACAAAATAAATATAAATATAAACCGGTTCAAACAGCAGATTCTACCGAGAAGAAACCGGCAAGAAACTCGATAGTTACTCTTTTAAATGCCAAGACTTAATAGCTATCATGTAGTTACAATATATATTTTTTTTTTTTAGAGAAGGTTTGAGAACCTCGGTTGCTGACTTATATATCTCGTCCTACGACGAAAGCTTACACAAGAAAACATCCTACACAAATATGAACTAAGTGGCTTTACTCAAGCCCTACAGTGCACGTAAAAGCGCTAACGGTGTAACAACATAGCACATCTAAAGTATTATTTTATATTTATATATAAATTTACCTGATTAAACCTAAACAATTTAATAGGAGCCCAATTTAAGCTACACTAAGCCCCTTCTCTCTCTGACAGAGACATCTCTTAGAAGAAAGTGTTTTGCCCATATCTAGAATAGACCACGCCACGCAATAGTAGAAGTTAGTAGTGAAACCAAAGTTTATAAATTCGAATGCATCATGCAAACATCGAAGGCATTAGTGCTGTCGATACTATATCGATAAAGGGGCGGAGTAACATCGACTATCGTACCTTGGTCGGCTGTGGTAGGAGTAAAGCCGGTCTAGGTTCTGCAGCTGGATGAGCCGCATCGCGCGATCTAACAATTCTGGGTCGACTCGGTCCCCTTGTCCGTCGCGGCGATCGATCCTGCCAATATATCGATATCGATGTAACACAGTGACGGAAAATACTACGGATATGGGACTCGACCAAGGTATGATGTCGAAACAGTGGTAGTTTCGATATTATTTGGATTTTCAAAGAATCTACATATATAACTGGATTTTGAATGTTGGAATTAAGGGACTGAGGCTAGAGAGCGTTGGTTGCTCAATAGTAAGACAGGCGCCTCTCATAAGAGTGGTTGTGATTCACACCCGAGCACAAACATTAATTTTTTTTAAACCTTAGTACGAATTTATACCACTTGTTTCGCGGTGAAACCTGCACATTCAAATAACTATATGACTGTATGATTCAAATAACTGATTGGTCCTACATAAGGGGTATGAAGTTAAATATAAGCAGTCGCTTAATGTCTTAGACTTGCTAAATCCTGGATCATGGTCTAAGCGGACCCCGCCTGTGCACGACACATAAAGCTAGAAAGTTAATACTTTTAATAAAAAGGCTCTTGTTTTAGAGCACCGTAAAAGGTAGACGAAACTATCCTATTCCATT
The DNA here is from genome assembly GCA_951394215.1 of Glyphodes perspectalis. Taxonomy (NCBI): domain Eukaryota; kingdom Metazoa; phylum Arthropoda; class Insecta; order Lepidoptera; family Crambidae; genus Glyphodes; species Glyphodes perspectalis. Next base: position 3,736,250 of record OX596210.1, on the reverse strand, counting down.
ACAAATCTTTGTCAAATTTCATAGAACGAAGACCTATGTACTAATTAGCTGTTAGAAAGGCGACCAACAGAATTTTCATCATTAAAATTGCATATCTCATCCCGCCCCTACGATGGTAGAGTAGTCTTCAATAAGTACTAGATATTTAATTTAATTTTAGCGGTACTTTTCCTTATAAATAGGCTAGCTGACTAAATTTTTTTTTATAATCTATTATAGAGATTACAAAAAAATATTGCTCACATATTTTTCTTTTGTTCAGCAAACCAAAAATGACGAAGATACAACGTGTAAAGTTGCGCGTGACGTCACATGTTCTGTAGAATTTTAGGAACAAGTGATGTAAAAGCGCCTTACTCCAAATCTTTGAAGTGCTTTGTATCTTTGTAATTTTTTGAGTATTCGATAAAGCAAAAAATACGAATTCCATATTTTTTGATAATCTAACTTACGGACTAAAAAAATATTTTAGTCAACTAGCCTATTAGTCTACCTATTAAAGACTAGCGGCCCGCGCCTTCGATTTATCCGTAGACATCATTTCCTTGTTTACCGGGATGAATTTTCATAAACCTTTTAGTACTTTAAATGAGCTTTTTACTTTAAATGAATATTTATCATAATAACTGCACTACAACCCGAATATGTTTTTGATTATAGCCCGGGGTCATTCGCGACGGATGTTTAATTATTTTATTATAGGCATTTATCGCGATTAAGAAGTATACAAAAAGTTAGCAGTTTAATGAAAACATTTGAATCACGTGAAATTGGAATTACCACATCAAAAGTATAACATAATAAGATCACAGTATTATGATGAAAATCCAAGCATTTCATAAAACATAAGCCAAGTTGAGTCAACTTGGTGACATAATAAAAAAAAAGCACATACATTTATAATAAATAAGCACAAGAAGGCATTCTATTAATATTGTAGAAATAACTTCAGTAAACATTACTTTTATTCGGTTGCAATTAAAGGGTAATTTCTCCTTTGTTTTATGCATATTTATTTACTTACCTTTGATATAAAGTTAAGACTTACGCAGAAATGTATTTAATAGCTAAAAGCAAGGAATCGTTAACTGCAGTTTTGTATTTTTTATTTGATAATAAGACGTTGAGACATGTTTACCGTGCATCCTTTGTAAATAAGTTTCTGAGTGGCCAAAATAAACTTCTGTGGAAAACTAGATATAACTCCTATTGCTTTTTTTTTTAAATGCGCTAGACACATAATTCAGAAGGAACTGAACGGTGCGGGTTCAAACCCGGAAACGTACCTCCGGATTCTTCAAATCCATATATGTTTTTATACCACTAACTCGACGGTGAGAGAAAATATCGAGGTAAAACGTGCACTTTGAAACGACTTTGAATGATTAACTATGATCCAAACTTGTCTAATTCCCCTATATAAAGGCTATGAAGGCCAGATCGGCAGTCGATTCAATATCATTACCAGACTTGCTAATAAATCTTGAATCATAGTCAAAGCGGACCCTGTCTAAGTACGGGACATAACGCTAGGAAGATGATGATGACATAATTCAGACGGCTTACATCCATAATCTGATTAAAAACTAGGATAGGATATTCTATATTCATTCGATAACACACCGAAGAAAGTTATTTCTGTCACTATGTTTCTTGCCGGTTTCTTCTCGGTAGATGCGAAATTCCGAACCGGTGGTAGATTCAAATTGTAAGTTGAATTATGTATATTTACTAACACAACTCCAGAATGTAGACGCTCTCTTTAGTAATTTATTATTAATTAAGCCGCTTCATATTTTGAAGTAGGTGGTTCATATCTGGCGTTTTGTTTATTTATTATGCGCTCGGCAATTTAAGTTGAACCTAGTACTTTTTTTCTGGCAGTTAGCAATATTTTTTAATTGACTCCGGTGATCACTAACTGTCTTTAAAGAATGCTTCAACTAATCACTATGTAAGTATGTACATATTACAACTTGATCTTTTAAGCCTTTTTTGACTTAAATAGGGTAAGCAAGCAGCCAGTTTTTAGGTGGGACGATTTTAACTTGAAGAGACAAACGTGTTATGTAAATATAAACTTAATACTATTTAATTTTAGTATGGCTCTTCATTACAAAAAAACAATCATCTGAATTTCCTATGACCTACTTTTATTCCCTCATAGTTAGAATTTCAATTAACTGGTTGGTTAATACAGACCCTCCCACTAATACAAACATTCGATATTAGCCATTATTATGCGAATTAACTCTTTCCACATGGGATTTGACAGTTTAATTGTCCACGAATATAGAAAACATATAAACTCGAAATATTATTTGTATATTTATTAATTCACGAACTAACTATATATGAGTGTAACACTACGCTACGTTAACTGTCTCGATGGCGCATTCGGTAGTGACTCTGGGACTCTGAGTTGTAGGTTTGTTCCCCACTTAGAACAAATATTCGTGTAATTAATACTTCTGTTTAATCTGTGGCTGGGTGTTCGTATCTAATTTTTTAATGTATATTTGTAATACCACTTTTGATTCTGATATAAGTAACATAATGCTTAAGCCCCGGAGTCAGATAAATGATTGCGATGTTATCTGATACTGCAGTATTTGTAAGTTGACATAGTACTAGTATAGTAATAGTAGTACTTACCTATAATATGTTAAAGCACAGCACACTAGGTACCACGAGATTAGAAAAATTATTACCTTGGCCCATACGACTCACTTAGTGCATTACATTTTACTGCGCCATAATGAGTTAACTTTTGACAGGACTATGGTCAAGTGGTCAGAAACCCTGGCCTGCAATGTTTCGTGTAATGAACATAGATATTTGTTCTAGGGTCATGTATGTTTAAAAATGTATTTAAAATTAAAGTATGACGTTGTGATAATGCAACGAGAAAGTTGGAACTAGGAAATGTGTTGATCTGGAGAATTTATTATTTATTTATTATTATTGAACTGAGTAACTGTAACTGCGCCGGCTATTTGCATTAAACTTAACTTTGTCAGCGCGATGCAGGATTCTATGAAGTTCTGCAAGTTCGATCGACGTCATCTGTTTACATATTATTAGAGGTATAATCTTGACTATCTTGTGGCGTGGTCGGCACAGCGCTAAGAATCTTGCTAACTTGCTCAAATGCTCATGCGTATCATGAACTATACGTTCTACTCCCTTCATAAAATCTGTATAATATAAACCCATTGTCATGATTTCATATTACTTATTATGAATGGTTAAGCCATTCCAGTAGTTAAAGGAACGCATTACAGCTACAATAGACTTTAAAAGCTTTCACGAGGCGGCAGTACTTATTCATAACAATCCGATATTGATGCCTTAATGTTAGAGAAAAAATCATTATTTGAGAATGTTTATGAAATGATATGAAATACAGACTTTATTAAATTCTGAAATAAGTTTAGTTATGTTTTAAGCTTTGCTATTATTTATTTTTAAATGTCCAGGATAGTTTATTAAAAATGTTAATTAAGCTTCATTGTAGTTTACAATAGCAAAGTTATCGAAAATAAAAATAACATTGAGTCTTTTAGACCTCACAATTAAGTAATAATAATAATTTATTTATTCAACAAAGAGGCACGTGTTGCTGTTTTTTTTTTTTTGATTCAATATACAATCATTATTCGTAAAGAAAATTACAGTCGAAGCATTTAATGTTCTAACTTTTGCGACACTATACACAAGTTATTGTTAAGTTATTGCATAGCTTAAATATATCAACGAATTTTCGTCGTCGCAATGTTGTTTACAAGTTACATAAAAACCCCCACATTATCTTATACTACTAAGTTCAGCCGTTTTAATTTCTACACAAAAATAGGTTATTACTTGTATTTCTAGTTCAAAACTAATTTGTAAGAATTAGATCTTACAGATAATTAAATTAAAATGTGTCGGGGACCACATTTTACAATAACAAAATGAAATTGGATTAGTACAGTTTTGACTGGCCCGTTGGTCGAGTGGTCAGATACCCTGGCCACGAAATCAAATCCCAATCGGGTTCAAATCCCACTAGGGGCAAATGTTTCGTGTGATGAACATTGCCATTTGTACCCGGGTCATGAATATTTATAAACGTATTTTAGTATATCTATCCGTTTACCTAGTATCCATAGCACAAGCATAAGCTTAGTTTGGGACTAGGGAATTGGTGTGTCAGTCTGAAGAATTTATTTATTATTTATTTATTTACTAAATACTTCGTAATAACGTAACCGCCTCACACAATATATACAAGGGAAAGTTATATATACTTAAAACTATCTTAGCTAATACCAGGTATCTATTCCCGTTTAACACAGTTACGATTAAGTTAAACATAACGTCCTAATTGGTCCCTATTAGTTAACTTTCAGTATATCCAACCCATTTGACACAATAAACTTATTATATTGACATAACCGGGCCCATGCGTCATTAAATACGTGGATCGCATATATACTAATTTAAATAAAACTATATATAGCAAGTTTAATGCTTGATCTAAAAATAAAGACCGAGGTTCTACTATGTAAATAATTAAATGCGTAGAGTTGTCTACTTTAAAACTTCTCGAGGGCGGAATATCCAATAATGGATTATGACTTATTAATGATAATATTAAGGTAATTAAAAATGCACATGGACATTTTTGGTGCTTGCAGATTGATATAAATTAGTTTTAGACCCGAATGACAGTTCACCGTTCGAAATTAACACTTGCATTGATGAATCTTATATCCTTCAGGAAGATTACATATTGTGACTGAAAAATGCTCCATACGATTTTTTGTCAGGATGGGAAATAGTAACAAAATATTCGGTTAGTCTGTGTCGGTCATATTAATGGCAAACGCTTGTAAATTCCAACACATTTCATATATTGAATAACTATCAGCAAAATTCATTACAAATTACTATGATATATAAATAAAATTCTGGACATACTCTATTTCAGTTTCGTAAAAAATGGTGAAATTAAAAAAAATATATACTTTTCGGCACTAAAAAATATTCTTATCACCAATAAATAGGTGATAAGAAAAAAAAATCTTATCACCTATTGGTGATAAGAATATTTTTATAAAGGAATTGGAAATTTTAATTTTATTAAATTTTAAGACGATTCAACTCCATTGTATACATACTCGTAGCTATGCTACGTCGTAGCATTCATAGTGGCTAAGACGTTGAATAATTTCAGTAAATAAATGTCGTTGCCACTATGAAATGCAATGCAAATAATGGATGACCTTCAATTTAATTGAATGACCTCACTCAAATTTTTTTTTCGTTATTGTGTTAGGTATTTTAATTCAAGGACACACAACTGTGTCGTCATGACGTCTTATAAGTAATAATCAAAGTTGAATATTTCGTAGTATAACAAATAAAAATGTCAAATTACTTATTAATATGGCTAACACATCTATTCAACTACATATCTTGTATACATTTATCTCAATGTTATGATTGTAATCACTAATGTATTTTGAAGTGGTTGTTCGTTCCCTGTCACTAGTATTTTAGATCCAACTGTCACGTGATATCACGCATGTTATCTAATACTCAGTTTTCTGATTAGATTGCTAATACCCTCAGCATTGGCACTTGAGTGCGAAGCTGTTTCGTGGTGATAATGAGCGCAATTTGTCATGGGTACTTGGCTTATTTATCCAGTTTCCATGTTTTATTAAAAAAAATCCAATGAAATACGATGTCATGATCCGCCTTATCTGTTTCTGACAAATGTAATTGATTCAAACCTGATTTCATAGTAGCACACTATTATCCAATCATTATAAAATAAAACATCGAATATTTCAAGCACCACAATTCAGATTTTTTTTTTGGGGCCGAAATATTTCGCATGACGAACACTGATATTTGTCTTGAAGTCTTTGTTTGTTGTATTAACATCGTTCGTAGACATACTATGATACGTTAAAAAACGTATTTGAGTATATTTATTCGTTACCTAGTATCCATAACACAAGCATATCTACATGCTTAGATTGGAAATTTTATCTGTCAGTCTGATGAATTTATTCAATTTATTACTGTATGTAGGCCTAAATACACATAAGCACGGTGTCCTTTAAAAAATAACTACCTAAACAATATCCAGACGAAGTACGCAAAACTCAAAGACAATTTTTCCTCATCTCCGAGCATTGAGTAACGCAACTAAAAAAAGGAACAATAACTTTCCTTGATTGCGTTGAGGCTTATAAAAATCTTCCCGCAAAGTGAGGTGCAAGTTAGGCGTCGTTTACCGACATTGCTTCCTCAAAGCGTGTGCCTGTTTCCCTAGAAAAACGCTCCTTGCCTTTTTGTTGGCATTTTACAATTTACTTTAAAAGCTTTTGCTACCCACAAGCTATCTTTGCTAAAATATGCGCCGCGAGTTTTTCTCTGGCGTCGTTAATTAGCCCACCAGTTTAGCATTTGCTTAGTATTTGAAGTCTTTACTGGATAAATACCGTCGGTAAATACCGTTTGATGCTTCGCGGGATGTTGTGTTCGGAAGCGTTAAATACATATGCCAATTTAAATCCCTTTTAGAAGACCACTCTCATATTTCAAATGAGATAAATATAAATTTATATTCGTAATTCAAAAAAATATAATATTACAAATTCAGTGGATATTTTATTACTTGCGTATACAAATAGATGCAAATAACCTAATTTTGTTCCCAAAAATGTAAGGACACCTAATATTGATACAATCAAAAACAATAATAAAATGTAGTATTAAAAAACTGCGTAGTTAGTGTGCTAAAATAAAATAAAAAACTAGAACGTGTAATAAGAAGAAACCACATTAGATTTCAGAAGAAGTACTCAATAGTTTTCTAATAATTTAGGGATTCTTTGTAACTACTTATTTCTGTAATTTTCTAAGTCGTGGCTTGTAAAATCTTAACCAGCCTGCATTTTTCAAAACCAAATAGGGTTCATAAAAACTAAATAGCTAGAAGTATAAAAGTACAATTAAGATTTAAACGAACAATATTTTCCTGAGCTCATCTCACCAGTATGGTATTAAGTTTTATTCATGAGTTTTTTGGATATTCGATCTGTATTCGTGTTTGTTCAAACAAATTGGTTCCTCCACTTTCAATCGGTCTAAAGCGAAACAAAACACGAAACTAGCGGTCACTGGGCAAAGAATAACGTGCCCTAATCAAATGATAACAGGGACTGTTTTGCTTTCATGACCGAACGCTGTTGCGATTCTAGGGAAAAAATTGGAAACATTAACACTTCGATAATGCACACGTCGAAATTTAATGTATTTATAATTTGAAATTTGTAAGTGGCTAAAAGATAATATCAATATTAAATTAAAATAGATAATATTATATATATTAGATATATTATATTTTAAGTAGATAATATCTAAGTTTATTCATTCTGTTGCCTAATTTCTACTTTTACATTGCAAAGCAGTGATTGATATTCAGTACTTTTTACTCTAAAACAACTTTTCTCTCAGTTTTAAGCTTTAATGGTGAATATAATTACATATACTTACTTACTGAAAGGTTTGTGTTTAAAAATAATTATGTAAATACAAGTAAATGATTCATACTAGTACACCCTTTCATAACAACGATATGCCTGTACTTAAATTCATTATTATCTTCCTAGCGTTATGTCCGGTGCTTTGACGGAGTCCGCTTAGACCTGATCCTGGATTTCTGAAGCGACTGCCGATCTGACCGTCGTAATCCTAAGATAGGGGAACCAGACAATTTTTGAATCATGGTTACAAATCCAAAGTTGTTTGAAATTGCAGGTTTCATCACGATTTTTCCGCCTCACCGCCGCTAGTGGTATAAATACGTACATAGATTTGAGAAAACCAAGAGATACGTGCTCTGGTTCGAACCCGCACCCCACAGTTATGAGGCGCGTGTCCTTACCGTTGAGCCTTAATTTATCACGCGAGAATAAATGTTCATCACACGAACATAAAAAACCTGTCCGTGGCCAGAAACCACAAGACCAACCGGACTTGCAAACTGCAAGATCTATAAGACTGTTCTTGAACGAAAATCCTCACGCGTTTACATTCGGGTTGTAAGAGAAATTCACCTCGTAAAGTAAAACGGTCCGAAGATATCTATTCGAGATATTTGAAAAGTTTCCTCATGGCTCCCTAAAGCACCGCAAACAAGTTGTTTAGACATTACAAGAATTTAACTCGGATAAAGGAATTATTTGATAGCTCCCAATTGCAACTTGGCTCCAGCTTTGTGGGTGAAACGGGCATAAATGGGAATTACTGGGATTTATGTGGTTGCGGGGAGGAAATTAGATTCTCCATAAGAATAATAAGCACGCGTGTAAGGCTGACTGGTCGGGTATCTTCAGTTTTATTTTCTATACAACTGCACATTATAAACTATTTAAATCTTGCTAGTTTGATGGAATGTGAAGGCAATTTTGTATGTCTCTTATTTCTTTACACCTTAACTACATAACCAATTGCAATCAAATTTTGATGTCGTTTGTCGTTTTTCAAATTATTCTCATAGTTTGGACCCTGAGAAATTACATAAGCTATTATCTATCCCAGAACTATTGATAGATTTTGAAGAATCTGCGATAGAGTATCTATGTAACGTATTAAATTTCAAGGGGGCAGAGCCTTGGGAAAATATCTATTGTATAAGTGTACGCAGAAAAAACTCAGAACTATACATTTTAGTAATAAAATTTCAACAAGCGATCTAATAGAGAATATTGCTGTAAATATTTATATACATATAAAGCATCACTCCTGCAATCCCCGAAGGGGTAGGCAGAGTTAAAAGTGCAGCAAGCTCCTTTAACCAGATTTAACCAAAAATAAAACTGGGCTGGAGTAGATGGAAAATTGTGAAAAAGTAGTTACAAGAGCCTAGCTCGTCACCTACACAATCACCCAAAACCCGAGGCAAGGAATACAGTTGCCACATTCTTTTTAAGTCCCAAACCAACATGAAACTGTAAATATTTTCTTAAGTAAATTTAAATTCGCTTCTTTCTCTTCCTTTGCATACACAGTAAAACCATGTCTGGTCAGTCACATACATTTTAGATTTCGTATAGACTTGACACAGACAGATGACGCTACAGGCATCATATAGACCGATTGAGAGATAAAACTGAATAAAAACGTTATTATTTCACTTTTAAAAAATGTTTTTTTCATCAAATAAGTTATTTACGTTATTTCTTAGACAATTTATTAAATTAACGTGAAAAACATGAATGTAAAATATTTTTTTCAGAAGCAACCAAAATATTTTTTGTTTTAAAGCCATGAATTTTACACGAGGGCGTATTATAATTATTAAGAAACAACTAACCTGTGCTTGTAGCGGCATCTTGTATTATTCCTGACAAATAGACTAAACTTTGCTGTAGTTCCAATCACTCACCACAGTCGCTGTTCTTGCGCGAGTTATAGCAGTAACTTTTCAAGTATGGGCAGTGACCCTCTGTTGTACGAAATAAGTAAGAGTAATAATATACTCTGTGGTAAAACCATAAAACTTGACGAAGTTACCAAACTTTGACTTACACATCATTGGCGAGCAACGGATACTTTGTCAAAGTGGGACGTAACAAGATCAGCGTGTCAAGTAAATTCTGACATGTCAGCGGTTTCTTTGTGCCGTCGACTATTACCTACTTCTATTTGCGGACTCTTTTAAATAAGTTCGTTCGTTTGAAATCGAGTTCATTTGTTCTGTTTGGTAAAACATAAATTCGGTTTGAATCAGCTTACATATAAATTACAGATACGTTTCATATTTTTCCCAATAGCACCTAGTGTTTTAAACTAGACAGATGTTAACAAAAGATAATTCAAACCTCTGGCAACCATGCACGTACAGAATAGTTAGGGGTAAAAGAAGAGAAATGCCTCAGCCAGAATCGTAGCAACCGAAAGCATGTGATCATTGCTTTAACGACACAAAAAAGAATTGATGAAAAAAAAACGTAAAAAAATATATTCGTTCTAAGTTCCTGTAGCCTGAATTAGGAAACTTCACCATAAATAAAGTCCAGTGTATTGCCGAGAACCCGGAAGCTTCGAATCCAAACACCCTTATTAAATGCAACCACTTAAACTGCCTTCCGTTACATAACACCCGTAGTTATATTCTAATACTTTCAATAAGTATACGGTTTTTTAGAGATTTTTAATAGCACATTATTAAAAGATATATTTTTTCTCTTTTTAAACTTTTTTTTAACACGTCATATTAAATACTCTAGTGTACTGTAACAGGTTAATTTTGTTGCGAACCACATTTTTGGACAAATAAACATTTTTTTTTAACAAACTCTAACTAATATTATGTATGTCAACCTTATTAGATGTCACATTTAAACTGGGGTTATCTTTAAATTTTGCATACAAGTTATATTAAAAATAAAAAAGACTAATCAAATTTCATCCAGAAAAAAAAAACTGTCGAACGATCTGGATTGTCAAAATCAAAACACTAGTAAAGCATCAGACCAAAGCTAGTATAAAAATCCTACTAATATTATAAATGCGAAAGTTTGTATGTATGAATGGGTATTTGTTACACTTTCACAAAAAAACTACTCTATGGATTTTAATGAAACTTTAGAATAATATAGCTCATACACCCGAATAACATATGTTTTTTCGTTGGTTATGTTTCTTCGATGTACCACGCGAGCGAAGCCGCGCGCAGAAGCTAGTATTACATAAACAGGTAAGTGAATAAAAATTGGACTTCGCCCGCATTTATTTATGTATTAGAGATCAAATCAAAATCTATTTTCTACTCTCCTTCTTGACAAACCATACTGTAATAAAAGTACTTCAAAAACAGCCTAAGTGGCTCTTGTCGGTAACGCCAGATCCAAAGTTTACGCCAACGCAGAGCGCCTCGCGACTTTGTGACGGGCCATTCAAACGGTACGGCACAATTGTCACGTAGAACACATTCACAATACAGCTCGACCATTAGCCAACTGGATGGCGGGAATTTTAAATTCTATTCATTTGAATTTAATATTGTTTGCGAGTTAAACAAAGTGCGGCATAATGCGCTTGCGAACGAGTTTCATAATAAAACAGTTAAGTACTGGGAGGGCGCTGCAACTAGCACAAGTACCGATTAAAAAGGTCGACTTTTACTGCGAGATCGATTATTAAGTAGCTGTTTTTCTATAGAAAATTTTATATCTAAGTAACGAAGTAAAAATCTTTCATATTTACTTTAGCATAGTTTGATAATTAAGTTTTTAGAACTTCTAACATCGATAAAATGTTATGAATTCCTGATTAATGTAATACACAACTTGAAAAACATTAATATTCACGTCTGTAAACTTTGTGATTCGCCACTTGTTTTATAGGCCTTGATTGTATTAAAACTAGACTTGTCTGTGAAATCTATACTAATATTATAAAGAGGAAAGATTTGTATTTTTGTGTGTGTATATGTTTGTAATGAATAAACTCAAAAACTACTGTGCCGATTTAAAAAATTCTTTCACCATTGGAAAGTTACATTATCCGGAAGTAACACAGGCTATATTTTACCCCCATATTCCTACAGGAACGGGAACTATGCGCGTGAAACCGCGGGGCGCTGCTAGTATATCATAAACGTAAATTATACGTTTTCGGTAACGTTACAGCCAGTGAACATATCGAAATTATTAACAAATAACTCCCCAACTTTTACTTTCATCACCGAACCGTCCACCAAAGAATGTCGCGCGAATGGCGAGAAGTGATTGAAATGCTCCTAACTCGAACAATTCTCTATGTCCGATATTACAATAAGTTTCGCCTTTGACGCGAATGTTTCATTTGAACTATTATTCAGAACGCCAATAGTATTTTAAACTGAGGCAACCGCAGCGGTACAGCGTAGGCGTATCAGTGAGACGAATAACATTACACTTTGTATTGAACTTGTATCTGAAACGCCTACACTCGTATTTCTAATAACTTTATATCCGGTAACCATATACCAGCCCGCCAGAGGCTGAATATTAATGGGTCTTTTCGGTACGGATGAATTTTCATATGAAAAGGTCACTACAAAATCAAAAATTCATTTGTTACATGTTATTGACTGGCCCGTTGGTAAAGTGGTTAGAAACCCTGGCCACGAAACTAAGGGTCGCGGGTTCGAATCCCGCTAGGGGCAAATGTTTCGTGTGATGAACATGGACATTTGTACTCGAGTCATGGATGTCTACAAACGTATTTAAGTATGTCTATCCGTTCACCTAGTATCCATAGCACAAGCATAAGCTTAGTTTGGAACTAGGGAATTGGTGTGTAAGTCTGGAAAATTTATTTATTATTTTATTATTATTGACAGATCATATAGCCGGAGAGCTGATGACGAATTTAGGGAACCTGTTTTAGCATAGTTGAAAAATGAAAAAGATTTTGTCAATGTGCGAATCGAGAAACCTATGTCTGGTAAAGCGCTTGCGGTTATTTTGCTACTAAGCAGTATATTATATTTGCAAAAATAAAACTAAAAAAACATACTTTAGGCACTCTGAAATTGATATAGCATGTTTTTTAAATTAAAATTAAACATACTTCTTAAGCCGCCAGACGAATATGACGGTTATTAATACTTAGCAGACGTACTCAAATGATTTTTTTTGTAGGGTGCAATGAAAACGTCTTATGAACATATTTAGTGACATCTAAGTCTAAGGTGACATTCACAATGGATCAGAAACATTTAGGTTGTGTAATTTATAAGAAAAACCGGCCAAGTGCGAGTCAAACTCGCGCACGAAGGGTTCCGTACCATAGACACTAAACATTAACAAGTACATAAACAAGTACATTAGACACTAAACAACTAAGTATTCTGTGAATATTTAAAACGTCTATCTGTCGCCGTTATTAATATCGAGACACTAGATACGCGAGTAAAACTGCGGGGCGCTCCTAGTATATAATAACGTTAATAATTCAATCTTTGCTCACCGACGCCCAGACATATTCATACCACAACAATGAAGTGATATAAATATATTTTTCATACGATTTCCGAATAAGTTTTTAGGAAACATAGGTATTATTTGTAATGTTAACCACTTCAACGGAATACATATACCCTTTTTATCAAAATTATCTATTTAATGAATAAATATTATCATAATCTGACTATCTAAATAGAATTTATTTATGACCCATAATAAATTCACTAAAATCAATATTATATAAATAACATAGTTTAATTGTAACCTTATTGTAACCTGACCACATGGATAACAAACAACGAAAAGTAACATAAAACCTACAAAATTAAGTTACTCTCATCGCAGCTTAAAGTTGTCTGCCTCTACAACTTGAACTATCTGTTGACCGCGAGCTTTTCTGCTTAGCAAATAAAAACATATATTTCACATCTCCCCAATTAGTTTTCTAAAATTAAAGTAGTCTCTGTGTGTGTTACTTCGAACTCCTTGTAAAACCATTTATATATGTTTTGGAGATTACCGGGAATAAATAGACAGCGAAAGATATAAGTGTTCGTTATAGCCTTATGTATTTATATTGATCCATAAATGTATTCAATAATAGGTGGTTATTTTATCATTGCAAACAAAATTTCAATATTATTTTTCTGTATTTATAAATGCATACACGAGAAAAGTCACGAATTTAATCTAGTGTCTAAAACCTGTGTCTCGGTGCTTACGTCACAAGCACAAAAATAACAGTGCTTACGTCACAAGCACGAAAATAACAGTGCTTAGGTACGTCACAAGCACGAAAACACTGTAATAACCATATTTTGTGTTTAGTTCCCAGGTTGTAGAAAGAAAGTTGTTCTCTTATTTGACGAAGTATCTATCTGCTTCTCGCAAATTCGTGCCAATTCGAGCAAATTACAAAGTTAATAACTTCGCTCAGGAATAATGCGTATTGTTATGAGATCGCATTGAAAATTAAAGCCTATACTTTAATTAGAGAGTTTAATATTTCGTTCGTAAAATTAAAGTTCTACTACCAACAACTCACAAAATGGAAACTTAGTTCTCGTAACCAGACATTTTAACACTTTTAGGAAAAATATTAACAGTCATATAATGAATAAATCTGAATATAATTAATATTAATTTTATAAATTGACGGAGGTAGATTCATATTATTACCTAGTTGATTTTCCTGTTGAATTGACGATTTATAAGTGTTTGAATCCAAACCTACATAAATAAAGAGTAATTTGACTTTGACTTTGACTTTGACTTTGACGTTTATGTACTCAAGCCGTCTATAAATTAATTTAAGATGAAAAATCTCCGTCTATTAATTTCCAATGACAAGGTCGATGGCGCATTCGTTAGTGACCCTGCCCCATGCGCCAGGAGTTGTGGCTTCGATCCCCACCCAGGACAAACATTCGTGTGATGAATACTTGTGTTTGTTCTGTGTCTGGGTGTTAATATCCAATATTTAAGTATATATTTTTAATACCACTGTTTTGTTGATTCTGATATCCATAACACAAGTGCCTCGGAGTCAGATCAACGTATGTGATGAAGTCTGATATATTTATTAATTATATTTATTAGTTCTAACGTAATCAAAATCGGACTATGTCTGATGTTATGTTATTATTAAGGACAGTACTGTACTTTGTAGTAGATTTAATTTTATCCTCTTGTTTATGGCATAAAAATTTTGTTCCTCACCCAAAATTATGAATTTTTGACTTCCGTAATAAAACTCTTATAACCTAAGCAACATGTAGGTATGCAAATTACCTTACGATAATTTCTCTCGACGTCGATATAACGGTAAATCTATCTATATTACATTGAAACATCATCATCCTAGCGTTATGTCCCGTTCTTAGACGGGGTCCGCTTAGACCAAGATCCAGGATTTAGCGAGTCTGGTAATTACATTGAAGCGACTGCCGACCTGACCTTCGTAACCCTAAGATAGGGGAACCAGACAATTTTTGGATCATGGTTACAAATCCAAAGTTGTTTGAATTTGCAGGTTTCATCACGATGTTTTCCTTCACCGTCGAGCTAGTGGTATAAATACGTACATAGACTTGAAAAATCCAGAGGTACGTGCCCGGGTTCGAACCCGCACTTCTCGGTTAAGAGGCGCGTGTCCTAACCATTGAGCTACCACCGCGTGTTTAAAAACCCTCAATAATAACGCATTTTACAAATAATTTACAAACGTAAAACAGAAATTTACAACTTCAACTACACGCTCGTAAAGCTTTGCACCTACGCAATGATTTTGAAACTAGGCGGCAACAGCACTACAAAGGCCTATACAGGCCTGATTGTGTGCGTAATTGGCCTGCCGACACGCCTGTCGCCTCCTCCCGGGAAGCCTTTCTGCATACGTAAGAGTATTATGGGACAAATTGCTGTGCTGATTGCTTACTTTTGAATTTTGGTTACAAGTTCAATGATTTGATTTATATAGTTAAAGTACCTGTAGTATTAGGTTATTGGTGTTTTACGTAATTAGCTATGAGTTGCTTCCTGTTTGGTGAGTTGTACACTGTATTACTGTACAATGTACAGTAATACAAACGAAGTAACAAACCCGAAAATTTCAAAATGACACTTTTTTATAAGACGGCATACTCACATAAATTAAATGCGGATACCTGAATAATGATTATGTTTTTAAAACTAGTTTCAAATGTTAAAAAAGTTCAACTCCTCATGCCGAGTCAAATTTTATCAAGCATTGTCTAAATCAATTAAAATTGTTGGTTTTCAACCGACTTCAAAAAAGGATCAGGTTCTCAATTCAACCGTATATATGTATATTTTTTTTTATTTTCATAAAAGCACTTTCAATTCTGACTTATACCAAAAAAATTTTTTTTAACAAATATACATAAAGAAAGACGACAAAAAAATAACCGTTTTAATTAAAACTAACCACGCTCCAATTTAAAAAGAGCTTTTTAAATGTTCTAAGCTAGAAACAATAGTCCCGTTTCCAAAATAAAATGTAGCCTCAAATTGTCATCTGTTTTCAATTACGTTACATCTTGTACTAAACAAGTATATCCAGGTAGCATGTGTTTCAGAAGATTGGGTGCGTTAATACAGGTAAATGGGCTGTATCCACAGTCCACCATCCGCACCTGGCTTAGCATTACAGAAAATTGAGGTCAAACACACGCACTTACTAAAATATAGAATGGCCGACCGAGTATGTAAATATACTAACTAGAACGACGTACTTGCATATATGAGAGCTATACCTAGGCATAGACAACCTGATCATATTCTCTGAAAAATATTTTTTTGCGTGTATAATATATTTCCCAAACAATTCTAACGATATGCCGCTACGTGAATTTTTTGGAGGCGATAAATTTTGAGAAATCACTTTTTTTTTAATTTTCATTCATTAACAACATCTACAAGTATAACACTGCATTAAATATACAAGTATATACCCAGCCGTCAAGACATTGTACTATCAAATAGAATGTGTTTTTTTTTGGATTTTTCAAACATTTATCTTGTATTTCATACATATATTAAAGTTTCGGTGTTTTATTAAAATATTAGAAATTAATGAAGTTGCAGCGTTGGCAACATTTTCATTGCAGTAAGAGTTTAAATCTACTGTCTAATTCAACATTTGTTATTTATTTCGCAACAGGATCACCTCGGTCAGCTAAAAAACACGAAGCTTTAAAGCTTTTTAAATTCACCAATACCTAAGAGATGATTTATTAAAAAGAGACATTGAAATTATCTTTCATACAAAATTACTGTACTATTAACAAATTTACTGACAACTACAGCTGTCAAAGTATTTAGCAACTTAATGACCATAACTATACTGTCTAAACTTGTCTCAAACTAGATTTTTTTAGATATGCGATTAAATCAACTTTCGGAGTAGGAACTTCAATAAATAAACCTTTTCCCTTTAAGAGGGTTCATTTGAGAGCCTTTAAAAGGGTTCAACATAAAAAAAAATCGAATTGAGAACCTCCGCCTTTTTTTTGAAATCGGTTAATAATGGTGCTATTATGTAAATTTTTCAATAATCAATTATTGAAAGCGATTCGTCATTGAAACAAACATAATAATGATGACGAGGAGACTGCGAAATTGAATGTTTGAGTTCCAAAATTACATCATTCAGTAACTATTCCGTCCACGAATAATATATGCCATATAATCTAAGCATAGATTTTCGGGCGCACATTTCAATATCACAATTTATTCCGGGGTCAGCACAAATCATATCCTCGTGCGAAAGCAATTTCAAGCTAGAACGGAATACAGTCAACACAAATGTTTGGGAAATGACGTCAAACGGTTCAAGTGCCACATCCCTCGCAACATTTCGTAAATCCAAAACCGGCATTCCGAGAATAGTCAAAGAATCTGAAACTTGATTTCACAGAAATTCTCACGGACGTCAAACTTTTATCTCACAAGCATTTTGACTTGAGCCTAGTTCAAAATTACTTAAAGAATTAGTTGGGAAAACTTTTTTTCTCTTGGTTAATCTTTTGTCCTCCAAATTATGTCTGGATCCAAAAATTCAGTAACCGTACTTCAAACTTGAAGCTTATAATATAAAAAAAATATATAATATAAAATAAAGAATATTAAGGCGCCGGACCTTAAGAGAGACTTTAAGACCCGCCGGAGTAAAATCATGTTATTGATTATATTCACGCTATGCTACCAAAATTAATGCATCATCATCATCTTCCTAGTGTTATGTCCCGTGCTTAGACGGGGTCCGCTTAGACCATGCTCCAGGATTTAGCGAGTCTGGTAAATACTTTGAAGCGACTGCCGATCTGACCTTTGTAACCCTAAGATAGGGGAACCAGAAAATTTTTGGATCATGACAGTTTTTGGATCAAACCAAAATTAATTACCAAAATGAATACCAAAATTATTGCATATATATCTATAATATAAAAAAATGAATCGCTGAATGTGTTGCTAAGCGCAAATCTCGAGAACAGCTGAACTGATTTCGCTAATTCTTTTTTAGTTGTGTTGTTATTATCAGGTAAAGGTTCTTTATGAAAGAAAAAAAAATTAAAAGTTGCACGGAAAAAAAATGGGTGTTGAAAATCCGAGAACGGGGCGTGACGAAATGCGCTGGGTCAGCTATATATATGTATCAACACGTTTACAATAAGTTGATCCTAATTAGCAACTACCACTATTAACAATATTAACATGGTACTTGTGGTTTTCTGCAACATGTTTACATGTTAACAATATAAATATTAGAATCATAGTAGGAAAGCTATTACTCCAGCTGATTAACCCGGTATTAGTATATACAAGTATATGTCTCGGGTCTAATGGTCTATATTTTAATGGACTATATGTACATTTCCTTCATATAACATTACGATATCCACTTTTTTTTATACATATTATAATCGACCTCGTGTATCGTAAATCTCAACAAACCCCAATAGTTTTGTCAATGATAGGAAGGCTGGCTTCTGTAACACAGGTTCTCCTATCTCAGAAACCAGGGCTACTTCTTTTTTTTTTTTTTGACGACCTCACATACTTTCATCTGACTCCGAGCTAAGTAGCTTAAGCAGTCATGTTACGGATATCAGAATCAACAGTGGTATTATAAATATATACTTAAATAATAAATATTAACACCCAGATACAAAACAAACACAAGTATTCGTCACACGAATGTTTGTCCTGGGTGGGGATTGAACCTACAACTCTTGGCGCATGGGGCAGGGTCACTACCAAATGCGCCATTGAGCCAGTCAAAACACCAATACATTAAGCTTTCATTGGTGCTTTTTATAATAAATATTTTCATTCATTTTCATTTTCGCTTAGTGAAGAAGAGAACCCGTCACGCACATAATTGCAGTGCGACTTCAAAGTTTACCTCTCGTTACGTTTCCCAAACATAATAGCTGTAAGATTAGATTAGGTCAATGTGTGTGACAAACGACGCTTAATGCATTGTCCTTGAGCGCGATTTAATCTCCCCCCGATGGCTGAACGTGATAGTACACAGCTTCCCCTTACCACCTAACCCTTTAAGAAAGTTCTTAGATACTGAGAAATGCGGTTATCGCAATTTTGAAGATCTTAAGCTAAACTTGGTAATGACGATTTCACCTTGATGTAAATTTCAGGCTTCCATAAAAGAAGCCAGTTTTTTTTGTGAAACTGACACGCCTATAAAGAAAAAAAAACAAACTACCTAAAAGAAAAAGTTATTCAAATGTATTATTTTCAAACAAAGCAAACTGATCTGACAAATAAAATCTGGATTTTTGTAAAAAAAAAATTTCAAAAGAACTCTTAGTTCGTAAATTGGGGAATTAGAAAGTTTAACAGGCAGCCTGAGAATCAATCTTAGGTTACTTTTTTAGTAACACCTATTGAGGTTTTATACTACCTATAATTTTTTTCTATAAACAGAATAAGAAAAAAACAGAAGACAGTCTATTTTTACCGTAAAGCACTAACGTCTGAATTACGTACATTTTTTTCTAATAAAACATTAGGTTCATACATTTTACAAAGTACCTCAATTTTTTCCGCATTTTCTATGTAATATTTATTCAAAATCGCAGATGAGGGGTCGCGTCGGTGTTATCTGAATATATCAAAAGAATAAATCTTCGGTCAACCCTCAACCGAATATTATGAGACGATTTTTCATATTACCCACCTACTCTCAAATAACTTTCGATGGTAACACTGGTTTATGAATATGAAATAAACTTGTTCCTATATCAAAGAAAAATTATGTGCCAAATATCCAATTCGGAGAAATCTTTGTAAATGCAAATAAAGATGACGGCATGTAAAAACATGATTGCAATATATATTATCTACTTTCCATATTGTTTTCACAAGTCTTTTTCGGAGTTACCAAAGAATTTCTCTGTTATAAATTCAGCTGACGTAACTTCCTGTAACGAATACCAGGAATATTCCAGGTTAATGCTTTCAAAAGGTTTTCAAACATATTTTTACCACTTATTTTCTTCCCAAGGGTAAACCAACATTTAACCCGGCGTGAATGAGGTGACAAATTGTTACACCAACTACGAGGTGGGTATGAGATACCCAAAACTTTGACGTTATTTTTTTTTATTTAGATTGTGTAATTATACTTTTCAATATAATATAATAAAAATAGGATCCATTGAACAAGGTAAACAAAGAAAATCTGCTTTAAGTCAAAAAAGTTTTATTTATTATTAAAACAAATATTGTAACAATTTTTTTGTGAAAAACTACGAGTTTCAGTAGTTGTACTACTTTTCGCATAAAAATCTAACAAAAATCCAACTTCTTTAGTAAATTAACATTAAAATAGTATCTTCTTACAGTTATAATTAAACAAGGAACTGAAAGTTTTATGAATCACTTTTTTCACTTTTCTGAGAAACGTTGTCAATTGCTTCTTCGCTCTCAGAGTCACAGGAGCTGTCACTTGAGCAATTTTCTTACAATTCTTGAAGCCGACGTTCATTCTCTTCATAAGATATTTTAATAAATCTAAAAACAAATCACAAAATACTATAAATAACATTAAATTATAAACTTACCGTCAACACAAATATGTGACACTGACTACGAGGTCGGGTATAACATACCCCTGCAACGTTTGCGGAATTGTATTTACAGTCGCCGCCGGCGCAACACTTAACTCGATGCCGCACCTCGTCCCTCGCATCCTTACCTCCAGCTACTGCAAAGGCGGGACTCGCATAGCTCCAATAACATTAAATAATTTGCGTTTAAAAACTTAGCGGGTATGACATACCCCACCTCACTCACGCCGGGTTAAGAGTATTAACACTAATAAATAAATCAATAAATGCTCCAGACTGACACACCAATTCCCTATAGTTCCAAACTAAGCTATAAGCTTGTCCTATGGATACTAGGTGAACGGATAGACATATTTAAATACGTTTATAAACATCAATGACTCGAGCACATATTTCCATGTTCATCACACGAAACATTTGCCCCTAGCGGAATTCGACCCCGCGACTCTCGGTTTCGTGGCCAGGGTCTCTGACCACTCGACCATCGGGCCAGTCGACACACTAGATATACGGACAGATTGGACATCACCTTTAATAAAGTTTATCCCTAACTCTTACGTCATAAACACTTCTAGCTATCGAAAAGATATTTTTCCCTGAATATACTTTTATACTTTTTTATTTACTGCATATACTTTTGAGTGTCGCTTTCGTTATTTATTAATTAAATGAGCTTTTGCGACTGCACATACTTTCTTAACTATCTTTAAGTAATTCCTAACGTATTCTGTAATAGAGGGTCGGTAGAATAAGTATAGACTCTTATATGTTTGATGTCAACTCTAACTTAAGTTACGGGAAGAAAATTCCTAAGGTCACTGGACTTACCTGAGGTCAGTTTGTTCTGACAACTAACCAATGAGGAGGGTGACAAGACCGCACGTCACAGTTACGCCATCTTTTGGATGTTTTAATTCAAAAAACCCTCAGTACATGACTATTATATTTATATAATACAATATTAATACAGCCTTCAATTTAGCGTTTTACAAATGCCATTTCACTAACGGCCTAAATGACAATCGGCCGGTGCGTTTGTCACTTAGGCTGACTATTTAAATATTAAGACCATAAGAAAGAAAAAAAAGAGGCCATGCCTTCGACCAATTGACTACAGAATGAATGATTTTGAAACATGCAAATATTTCCCCACTTTGATTGTAATAGTCTTCTTTCATTTTATCTTACTATTCAGCATTCTATGTCTACAGAAAATCTTTAAGTCTACTTTCTACTCCCTTTTTTACAATGGTCCCTTTTTATACTACCTACTGGTAGTACTAGGCCTACCTATCTACCTACCGGTGCCTACCAGAGTACCAGCTCCTCCTCGCTTGTCGTGAAGAACCGCAGCAACTTACCTCGGTCTAGCAGCTTGGGTGTAGTAGCGGTCCAGCTCCTGCAGAATGCGGAGGGCATCGGCCATGTCGTGAGGATTCTCCTCCCGGGCTTCAGCCAGGCAGACCACGGCCAGGACGACGGCGAAAGCGATGGCGATCCTCTTGCTCAGCATCTTGAATTCTGTTGGAGGAAATATTGGTTAGTGAATGAATCTGCACTAGATTTACTGGATGATTTAGATTGATTTAAGATTACGATTATAGAGTGATAGGCTCGGTAGTTCAGGATTTAGGTTTCAATATCAGTATCAGTTGACAGTCAATCCCCACACCTGGACAAATAGTTGTTAATAAAATAGATATCTGTCTCGAATTTGCTTGTTTGTAATTCCTTAATTGTATTTTATTCTGATTGCCACAATAAAGTGCATTAGATTAATTGATATCACATCAATAAATACGATAATGTTTGATATTTATTTGTGATTTGATTGTTCCCACGCAGCCTATGTAAGCAAGCTACTGAAATGGGGAGTTTGATGTAGCTTGAGCTCCTATGTCAGTTAGTGTTGCTAAAACCTTTTCATGTAATGTTTAAAATACGAAAGTGGAAGGATGTAGGAGCCGCGGAAGGCCCAGGCTCACCTACCACGACCAGATTGGTCGTATATTAAAGTCAAAGTCAAAATACTCTTTATTTATATAGGTTTGAAACAAACACTTATAAATCGTCAATTCAACAGGAAAATCAACTAATAATATGAATCTACCACCGGTTCGGAATGTTGCTTCTACCGAGAAGAAACCGGCAAGAAACTCGGTAGTTACTCTTTTCATTAACAGAAGGTGACGTCATAAAAATCATAAAAATCGTAGAGCTTGTATGAAAAGGATCATGAATGTTGCAGAGGCGAGTGAAGTGTGTAAGAATCGTGTCGTATGGCGTTCGGTTCTCTTTGCCTATCCCGCTAGGGAAGTAGCGTGAAGTTTAGTTAGTTAGTTAGTTAAAATACGAGAAGTGACTTAGTAGTCCGCCCGTGACGGGTTCAATACCAGTCATACTACTACTTTCTTTCTTCTCAAACCTCCTAGCATAAATATAATGAAATTGAAATAAATCTCCATAATATTAAATTTTTGAAAAAAAAAAAAAATTCTCTTTGTATATTTATATCTTTAGAACGGTAATTTATTTATCAATACAGTCGACAACTGCAGTTATACATCCGCAGTCGTCAACTGACTCTTGAATCGCAATTCTAAATGCCATTACTGACCAATGACCAATCAACCCTCATCGCAAGACATAAAAGTTATTCGGAGCCAATTTTCCGGAACGTTGGCTTCGCAACGCTATCCTACGTCTTATTTGCATCATAATATTCATGTGTCAGTTTGCATGAGCGAAAGTAATTTGGCACGCCTTCGTCACCGTCATATTTATCACTTTGATGACATGTCTAGTTACAGATGTAACTATGGTGAGGTATATGTATATGGAGATTTGCGTATCGAGGTGCTATGTTACGAATGGACTGATTAACGTGTGGGTTGGTAAGACTGTGTGATATAATTTGATGTAACATATCG
The DNA here is from genome assembly GCA_951394215.1 of Glyphodes perspectalis. Taxonomy (NCBI): domain Eukaryota; kingdom Metazoa; phylum Arthropoda; class Insecta; order Lepidoptera; family Crambidae; genus Glyphodes; species Glyphodes perspectalis. The sequence continues at coordinate 3,712,688 of OX596210.1, read as the reverse complement.
AATATGTGCTAGGTAATTGACATTTTGAATGCCTTACTAAAGTAATATACTGTTGCAAAACGCTGGAAAAATATTACCTGTTAAATTCTAAAGTAAATATTTTACAAATTTTAAATGTTATGGAAACCATGCTCAAAATAAATACCAACTCCATAGACATCAATTTGTCATAGTAAAAGGGTCGAACCCGCTCTCCTTCGATACAAAGTCTAATTCAATGCTTTTGGGAGCTTGTTAAATATATTTCTTATTTTTTATTATATTAGTTCTTTTTCAAAACAAATATAAAGTTTGTTCTCAACATATTAAGCAGTAAAAACTTATACTGAAAGCTACCACCTACTTTCTAGACTGAGACCTAAAGTTGTGGGTGGAACTAATATACCTAGTGACAAAAAAACATATTTCTTTAGCTAGAAAAAAAAATGTCATTGTTGTTGACTGTACCTCTTCGTAAACGTATCATTCAAATTCAAGTCTCTATATATACGCAAAAAGTTAAAAGAATATCTAAAAGTCTGCAAAATAAGCCGGAACTTCTTCCCTAATTTTCAGAAACGTGCCAAAAAAATTACTTTCTCTTTGGGTGTAAAAAAAAACTTTGAAATCGTTTGAATAAAAACTGGGAATATACAAATAAAAAAACTTCGTATACATGACAAAGGCATAATAGATTTTCATTCCTCGATCGGTCCTGAGAAATAGTGCGCAATAAAAACGCTACAAACCTTAATAAATATTTTTTACTATTCTTCGACCATACGGCATCACGTTTTGCCTTTTAGTAGTATCCATTAATGTGCCCGAATAGCACAGAATATCTTCCATAGGTCCTGATATGAGCACAATAATAGCATTGTGTCCGTATTATATTATATTCAGCTTAGTTCTACGACCATTCGCTTCGGAGATTGCTTTGTCTTAAATATAGCACGCTGGTACGATTTATGAGCTTAATTATGTATAGTTGTGGGTGTTGATATGCTTATTAAGTTCATTCAAATGTAAATCTTATTGCATAGACATAAGAGCGTAGCATATAGCTACCATGTTAAGGTATGCAACTTTATACATTGTACCTAAGTTATAAAGTTTCATATCTGGGTAACTACCGAACCTGAGCTACCTAGATTACATTTATGATATAGAACTAGCAATAAAACGTCGGCTTCGTAAAATAAGAAAGTGTAATAGGAACCTTTACATGAAACCTAACCATATTTAAGTACCTCTGCCATAAAACTGCGGCACAATTTTTGGTATTTGCTATACACAACCTCCGATTTTCTTAATAAGCACGATCACGACAATCTTTGTGCTGATGTTTATCAAGAACTAACAACGCCTCGCGGTTTTATCTGCGTAAGTCCCGTTCTCGTGGGAATTCGGGGATAACATATAACCGATATTACTCGCTTATATAGTAGCATTCCATTGGTGAAAGAATTATTCAAATCGGTCTAGTAGTTTCGGTGCCTAATCGATACAAACAAACAAATAAATCTTTCCTCTTTATAATATTAGTCGTAGTCCTATTCGAAAGTCCTATTCGAAAGTATAGAATAATAAAAGTAATCTATCTGTAAAAACCGGTTGAATGTCAAACTGAATATGACTACTAGGTTTAAACGAAAGAATACATTCGAATCAAGAACTCTTTTTTTTTAAATTCAGTTAAAGTAAAATCCGTAAGACTCCATTGATCAAAAAGCGCCTAAGTAAATTGACCCTTCTATGTACAAACACTTCTACTAAACAGCTTCGTGTATACGCGTCCCACTTTCGATTCAAAGAATAGGAATTACAGGACCATCGCGGTTTGCTCTCCATCTTTTTCCGGAAAGCTATTATTGTCAACTATTTCCTACACAGATAAGCTGATGAAATGATTTCCCACGGGGGTCTAAACAAACGGAGTTCCAATGCGAAGGCACGCATGTCCATCTACGTTGTCCCTCGAGATCATCTCGCATTCGTATCTCTGAATGTCAAGTGCTGTAATGGAAAAATAATGCCATCGTTTCCTCGGAAGTGTTCGGAAATGTTTAATGTGATGCCTGCTGAGTACCGTTTTTAATATAATACCAAATTAAGTGGAACTAAATTAAGCATGATGGTCAGCCTTGTTCAACGTCAAGGTTTTTAAGAAAATGGGGATTAAATTAACAGGGGATTTTCGTAATTTTTCTACAAGCAATATTGTACAAGTATGGAGTGTTATTTTGTTACACAGAGTGGGCGAAATGGAATGGATACAGTTATTTGACATGTAAATTATAGGAAAAAAATATCTCGTGAAACCCACATTGATCTAACATATTTATCTCTGCACACATCTACATTATCTAGGAATGTTTTGACCTTCCTAACGTAAGTAAAATGTTATAATTTTGAGTAAGCAACATCACATGAAATGCCTTGAATAATTATATTAAGACCCAACTTCTCACACTTTTAAATATGTCAAAACGTTTATAAATTTATTAATTACAATGGGTGAGCATAGAAAACTGAACGTTTTCTATACTTTGCTTTTAAGCAATTTATCATGTCATTTATTCGTTTTAAAACTACGCCACAAATATACGTGGAAATAACCCTACGGGACTAAACGCGGTATTAATTATATACGTTTTTCAGCAAGCCTTACAGCTAACAAATGACAAAGAAATGAAAAATCCCTCAAAACTAGTTTCTCCTCCTGATATATCAGTCTTATTAATAAAGTAGTCTCATTGCGCAGTTAAGAACTCCGACCTCTACTTACTTCATTCAATATTCAACCACATAAGAAAAAAACGCAAAAGAAAATATAAAAAAAACACATCGTCTTATCAGTCGCGTCTTATTTCAGAATTCGCCTACATATTATACAGGCCAATGCCTACTGTTTCGTCTCCAGCTAAGATACGAAGAGTCGTAATCTGCGATGAACAGAACTGTACTTTTATCTTGAAAATACACCGTTTTATGATAGGCACATATACATATATTATGCCAATACTCCTTCATAGACTGTAAAACAATGATAAGTGCTTTCATTTCATTTCCGTGCGGGTGCCCCCGTCTTTATTGTAAGAATAAAAATGTATTCGCAACTTCAACATCTCTCGTCTGCATATTGTCTGTGCTTGACTTTTTTTAAATTACTTAATACAGAAGTAATTCGTTAATGATAAAAAAAAAACATTTTTAAATACTACTTCAAGGAATAGGGAAAATCCAGAAAGTATATTTTAATAACTTAACACACTTATCAGAAAATTTATAAATGTTTTTGTGACACATAACGTTACGTGCAAGTTCTTTCTTGAGATAGATCTCAAGAAAAAACTCATACATTATATAAAGTCTTCTTTTAATTTCAGCACCACAATTAAAACGGTCCCTAACTAAGAAGGCCTATGAACCCCTTATGAAAATCTACTCGTTTTCTCAATATTACACAAACTATGAATGGCATCATGTCACAACATACTAAAGAATGTTTCGATTACTACTGATCCATTTTAATCGAACAACGTCTTCAGAAAGAACAAAGGTAATATTAATTCAGCGAATTGATACAGCACTTCTTAATAAATAATGTTCTAGTAAAGTGCATTACATTCTATTACTTCACTCGCATACGCTGTACCGTTAATGCATTGTGGTAAATAAATAGCTGGACGGTGAAAGGATATGTAGTGGAACGAAGAGGTGAGACGAATTAACAAGAAGTAAAAAAAAACCTTTTAACGAGTATATTTCCCGCTACAAATTAAATTCCATCCGTATTCAAGAGATACCTTTACTATTAGATGGTATTGGCTACTTCATTTAGTGATTGGAAAAGTGATTAAGCTTATCATAATATTATTTCATCCCGCAATATTACTGAGGAGTATTGCACTTTATAAATGAAACCAATTTGCAGTCAATCAATAAGTATACAAATACAAATGAGAGAGTAATTCTGTCTGTCTGCCTGCTAAAACTACGAGACCGATTTCAATTATATTTGAGATGCCTAAAGTTTGAACCGTGAGGTAGATATATGGTACTTTTTATCCCGGAAATTGATAGATCCTATACAACACACGGCAGTCACTATAACAGACCGAATTTCACTTATAGACCGTTATCCCTTAGATGTGTTAGTACCTTAATAAGAGGTATAGCCGAAATGTGTAGATAAAACGCTTTAAATTAAAATACTTCGCCCACTCGTTCCGGAACGCTCCGCCGAATCCTAACCAAAGTCACTCCAGGACAAAAAATTCCACGTGCACAATGGCAATATATCGGGAATTAAAAAAGTCCCAACTAGTCCCAGCCAGTAAGTCAAACTCAAACGCAACGTAGGCTGTAACTCAAACGGGACGTGGACGATGTTGGATCTTTTACGCAAACGGTGGCCGTTTACACCATAGACTTGAAGTTAACAGATTTGCGGAGGCGAACGTAGATGAATTGGGGACGTGCAAGAATCGAGATTCGGTGATCTGAAATTCTAGATACGGTGAGACTTGACTTAGTAGTTTTGTTAATTTTTTTTTCTTGTCCGAATAATTTTTTTGGAATTGAAATTTTCTGATGCAATATTCAACTATTTTCAGTGGCGGATTTACAGTCTTGGCCGCCCTAGGCCCGAGGCCATAATTCTCAGTATTAACGCGTCATCACTTAATTTTTAACACGATTGGCCGCCTCTAATATCTGGCCGCCCTAGGCCCGGGCCTACTGGGCCTTAGGGTGAATCCGCCACTGACTATTTTCTTGTATCGTTTGTCTTATGGTGTTTTTGGTACCTTATCACATTTTAATTACATGAGCGTCCCTTAGGAGTGATCAGTAAGTTTGATCAAGTTGGGATAATAGGTTGTATGGGAAAAACAAATTGGTCTCTCGAAACCTTACAGAAATATGGGTTTTCATTATTCTTTAGGATCGCAGTTATTAGTTAAGTGAATGTAGTATTGATAACTCTTAAAAACATTTCCACGACGTCATTAAAGTTGTAATTACTCATTTCCATAATGCATATCGCGTTCTCCATTTGTATTATTTCAAGTCAATATAGCTACTTCATTTTTTTCGTAAAAAACGGTTTAAGTTATGACCCCTGGAAATGGAACGTTAAGAGACCATTGTGGGACAAATATAAACGCAATTTTTCGGCAAGACCTACGAGTCTTAGCTTGTTTGTTCCAACAATAGTGACCTCGAATATAATAGCCCGTTTTATGTCGCTTTGTTCTTATTTTCGTATTGTTTTTATAAGGTCAGAAGGTGTCACTGTTTTTATAAAATTGAAATTTTACATACATACATACATATATACATACATACATACATATATACATACATACCATCACGCCCACAATCCCCGAAGGGGTACAGAGTCCTAGGAGTAATGAGCTCAGTGAACCACATATGACCAACTAGCTTCTGCCCGCGGCTTCGCTCGCGTGGTACATCGATAAAACATTAGCCTATATGTTATTCGGGTATATGAGCTACATTATTCTAAAGTTTTATTAAAATCCATTTAGCAGGTTTTTCGTGAAAAAGTTACACACATCCATCCATACATACAAACTTTCGCATTTATAATATTAGTAAGATAATTGCCAATTGACAATAAAAGTCAATAATTAAATGACAGGCCCGTTAGTTGAGTGGTCAGAGACCTTGGCCACGAGACCAAGGGTCGCGGGTTCGAATCCCGCTAGAGGTAAATGTTTCGAGTAATGAACAGCGCATTTGTACTCGAGTCATGGGTTTTATAAAGGTATTTAAGTATATCTATCCGTTACTAGTAGCCGTAGCATAAGTTTATAAGCTTAGTTTGGAACTAGGGAATTGCTGTCAGACTGAAAAAAAAATTGGTAAAATGAAAAATTGTGTATACTTGTGACCAGTGGCCAGCTCGACGTCTACGCAATCACAAAATCCAATACACCATCAATAGCTTTTTACGATAGCTAGGCAAGGAACATAGTAAGCATATTGTTTTAGAGATCCAGACCAATTATATCCGACTACATCACATACATTGATCTGACTCCGAGGTAAGTAGCTTAAGCACTTGTGTTACGGATATCAGAAACAACAGTGGTATTACAAATATATACTTAAATATTGGATATTAACACCCAGACACAGAACAAACACAAGTATTCATCATACGAATGTTTGTCCTGGGTGGGAATCGAACCCACAACTCTTGGCGCATGGGGCAGGGTCACTACCAAATGCGCCATCGAGCTAGTCAAATTGATTGAATAATGCAAAAAAGTGTTATCCATACGATGACGTGACACTACATGGGCAAGTATCGTACACATAACACGATAATTAAATTAATAATTAATCTGAAATAACATAAATACAAAACTAAAAAATCTGTGGAATTGAGAACCCCCTCCTTTTTTTTAAGTCGGTTAAATAGAAGGTGCCAGTGATTAACCAAATATCAGTAAAGGAATTTTCAGTATTAGATGATTCCTTTCCAATTAAGATATTCTTGATTGGATCTTTTGGTATTTGGTGTTTTAATCCCTTGATTTAGATTTAATATAAGTATATATTATATATTGTAAGTGTGTATTTATTTAATATTTAGGCACGTATTTTATTTAGTTATGAATTTGTGTTTATATACATGTTTATATTTATTTTCTCGGCGGTGACTCGAGTACTGTTCAGAGATGAATGGGCTCGAGTTGCCGGGCACTTCTTCTCTTGCGACCGAGCGGGATGGCAGGTTGCGGATAGCCTAGCTCCGGCTGCGGGACCGACCATTTGGTCGACCCCGCATCCGGAGTGCCCAATAGGGGCCCCGGACAAGAGAAGTTCCCGAAAGTCAAATCCCAGGCCTAGGGTAACCCAAACCCACTTCCTCTGATCCCCTTACCCATACCCTCCTCCCCTCTTTCCATTTCCTCTTCCTTTCGGTCCAAGAGGAGGGGCAACCTCTTTTCCAAAAAAGCCCACCCCAAAAATCAGAATATGCAGAATGAGGAAAAAGATTTTCCCCAGGTGGGTCCCGGCAATGCCGGGGAATCCCATGCCGATTCATCGGTCTGCCCCCGTCGTAATCTGGGGGGGGGCACCAATCTGCGTACAAATGTCGCGCCTTCTGCGCGGCAGGCTGCTTTAGCGCCTTTAACACCGGCTGCGACTCACGCGCCAATTGACACATCCACGGCTGCGACCACCGCGCCAACTGACACAAAAACGGCTGCGACTTCTGCGCCTACCCAGACAAAGACTACACCTTCCACGAGGGCCTGGCAACAGAACATCGTTCGGAAGAGTGTAACAAACAACCCTGACAATGACACTGACAACGCACAACTCCCCAGTCTTGACGGCGAACTTCGCGCACTGGCAATCCAGCGCGAGAGGATCGAAGCAAGACTGCGGGATATTGACTCCGAACGACACGGGTCGGGAAAGGAAGCTGGAGCTGGTGGTTCCGGCTTTATCTCTGTGGACGAAGTACGTTTGCTCAAGCGTAAGCGCGGAAAGATCCAGAACAGAGTGCGAGACCTAAACAACCGTTTGCGCAAAATCCGCGAAGGCAATAGCCAGCGCGATGCAAAGACGGTTGCTTACAAAGGAGTACGCGACCAGCCGCAAGTACGCGAAGGGGATACCCAGCGCGAAAAGCAGCCGGACGCGGAAACACACGGACAGGGACGAGTACGCGAAGGGGAAACTCAGCGCGAAAAATCACTGCCCGTACCGGAACCATCTGGGGACGGCGACCGGAACCGTACCCATACGACTCACATGACGCCACAGAAAAAGAAACGAGGCAAGCGATCTGGATTCTTGCACGCGGTGTCCATGGCACAGAACACCAAGCCAAGCTCCTCGGAACCGCAACCTGGCCCTAGTGGCCTGGGAGCGGCGAAGAGGGTGCGCCCGGACGACACGGCTTCGCCGAGTACGCTCCAGGGGGATGCAAAGCGGATAAGAATCCAGACCGCTAAAGGAGAACAGAGGACCTACGCACGGGCCACAAAGGACATTCCTGCGCGGCTCGCCGTAGCAATCTGCCTCTCGCCCTCTACACGAGACATGACCACTGACGAAGCCGAGCACATCAAGCTCAGACTTGAAGACCTCGTCATGGACGCTGACCCATCGAACCCACTCCCGGCTTTCCGCGGTTATCCACGGATAGCGGACGGCACGGTGCAGATGTGGTGCGAGGACGATGGTGCCCTGACTTGGTTGACCCAAAACGTGCCCAAAATAAAACTTCCGAACACTGACGCCGCACTGACGGTAATGAAACAGTCCGACGTGCCGACCCGTGTCCGAGCAGCGCTTTTCGTACCCAGATATAATGGGGACATTGCGCGACTCCAAAGTGTTCTGATTCGTCAGAACACATGGTATGACATCGGGAGGTGGTCTCTGTACAGGGCGACATCAGTCGGTGGTGATAACCAAGGGACATACCTGACCCTGGGCATCCCACCGGACGAAGTCGAAAAGGTCTTGGGGCGGGAGCGTCGTGTATCGTACCTACTGGGTTCAATATACGTACGCTTCTACCCCAATACCCAACCCTCAGACACCCAGACTACGACCACGACAGAACCGACGGAACCGACACCGACTGACCACGAGGCAACGATGGCACAGCTCGAGGAGGAGATGGCCAAAGCGGCGATGGCTGACGCCGTAGCTGCAAGCGCTCCACCCACGTCACCAGGATGGACGGAGCAGCTGCTCGCCTCGTCGCCGCACGACGACCGGCATGGGCTAGAGGACGGGGGAGAACTTTCCACTGGATCACTCTCCTCATAACTCAACCCCACCGCCGACGACGCCCACACCAGATCCCCTCAACATCATACAGACCAACCTCCAGCACAGCCAGACTGCCACGGCTTGCTTGCGCAGGGCGCTGGAGATGAAACCCCGGACTATAGCACTGATCCAAGAGCCGTGGATCAGGAACAACAGAATATGCGGCCTCAACAACATCGGAGGTAAGCTAATTCTCGACACACGAGGCGAGGACAAACCACGAACTTGTGCCTACCTACCAAAAGATATACCTACCACAACACTTACACAGTTCTGTTCCAGAGACCAAACAGCCGTCAGAATCAAAACTGACGGTGACACACCCGACATCGTCCTAGCCTCCGTTTACATGCCAGGCGAGGATGAGGACTGCCCATCAAAAATGACGACCGACTTGGTGAAGCACTGCGAAGATGCAAACCTGGACCTTGTCATCTGCACAGACGCAAACGCTCATCACCCCTTGTGGGGTGGTAACAAATCCAACACTAGAGGTGAAGTATTATGCACATATCTTTTCTCCACTAACCTCAACATTGTAAACCGCGGCTCTGAACCAACCTGGGTCACTGCTCGCGGTCAGACAATTATTGACCTAACGCTAGCCTCAGAAGGCGCGGGTAAGCTAATCTCAAACTGGCACGTCTCTAACGAGCCCTCCTGTTCGGATCACAGAAGGATTCGTTTCTCGCTAGTAGCAAACACCAAAAAACCTGAACCAAGATGCAACCCACGACGTACAGACGTACCTGGCTACAAACGGCTACTAGCCTCTCTACTAACCAGGCACCAAACACTCACAAACATTACAGATCCCAAACAACTTGAAAACACAGTAACAATGCTCTCAGAATACATAATTGAGGCCTACCACGCCTGTTGCAAACTGAATGATCCAAACACCAGGAGCAAGGGAAACTCCTGGTGGAACGCAGAACTCGGAAAGCTCAGGGTCGAGGTGCGCAAACAATTCAACAAAGCCAAAAACTCCAGACTCTCAGCAGACTGGGACCTATACAAAGAAACACAATATACCTTCAAAAAACAAATCAGAAAGGCCAGTCGAGTAGCCTGGCGAAAATTCTGCGAAGACATTGAATCAAACACTGAAGCCGCACGAGTAAGGAAAATCCTATCCACCGAACAGGACCGCACTCTCGGATCACTGAAAAACCCAGACAATACCTTCACAAAATCAGACCATGAAACAAGCAAGATACTCCTAGAAACACACTTCCCGGGATGCAACCTCTCCGAGGACAGAACATGGGCAAACGAGCCATTACACACACCAAACGACCTGGACTGGTCCAGAGCTCGTAATATAGTAACGAAAGAACGAATAAAATGGGCAATAACAACCTTCAAACCATACAAATCGGCAGGCTTGGATAACATCTTCCCGGCCCTACTTCAATGGGGAGCAGATCTCCTCATCCCATGGCTGGCCAAAATTTACCAAGCATGTCTTGCACAGAAATACATACCACTCGCATGGCGCGAGGTAAAAGTTATATTCATACCCAAACCAGGCAAAACAGACTACACAGAACCTAAAGCATACAGACCAATAAGTCTAACATCTTTCCTATTAAAAACCCTTGAGAGACTCTGTGACCGACACATCCGGGACGGACCTCTTCGGGAATTTCCACTACACAAACAACAACACGCCTACTCCACAGGAAAATCAACAGAATCCGCACTCCACAACGTGATCTCCAAGATTGAATGTGCAGTAGATCACAAATGCTCCTCACTAGCTTTACCTTCATTGATATAGAAGGCGCTTTTGACAAAACCAATTTCCATAGCATCAACGCAGCCCTCAAAGAACACGGCATAGATTCGACCCTGCAAGGATGGATCACAAATATGCTCAGACTCAGAGCCGTACAAGTCACAGTGAACGACACCACAAGAGCAATTGTGGCGAAGGGATGCCCTCAAGGAGGAGTGCTTTCGCCACTACTATGGAACCTAGTGGCAGATAGCCTAATCAAACGCCTAAATGATAAAGGCTACTTCACGGTGGGTTACGCAGACGACATAACAATAATAATAAATGGCACACATGAAAACACACTTTGCAACCTCATGCGCCAAGCCTTAAAGATAGTAGAGGATTGGTGCAAGGAGTACAAACTAACAGTAAATCCTACCAAAACAGAACTTGTCCTCTTCACAAAGAAAAGGAAACCGACACCACTGCAACTACCGCGATTTTTCGGAACTACTCTAAGCCTATCAACTGAAACCAAATACCTGGGCATCTATTTGGACAAACAATTGAACTGGGCAAAACACACAGAGCACATCACAACAAAAGCCAGTATAGCATTATGGCAATGTAAAAGACTGTTAGGCAAGAACTGGGGCATAAGCCCCAAAACTACCTACTGGCTATACACCACAGTCATCCGACCAATCATAACATATGGCTCCCTAGTTTGGTGGCCCAGAACCAATCTGAGCACAGCCCAGAAAGACCTTGAAAAACTACAAAGATACGCCTGTGTAGCAATTACTGGCAGCATGAAAACAGCACCCACCGCAGCTCTACAGGCGATGCTGGGGCTACCACCTCTGCATCTTATTGTAAAAGAAGAGGCGACCATGGCGACCTTCAGACTGGAAATATCCGGCACCCTAAACAGGGATTCCAGAATCAAACACACACGCATAAAGGAGGATGCTATCGACCAACAACCTATGTTGGCATCACCCAGCGACAGAATCCTGATAACACACTGCTTCCAAAAACATTACAACATTGAACTCACAGCAGAGCAACATGACTGCTCAGGACCACAAGAACTAAGGATATACACTGACGGATCGAAAACCGAACAGGGCACTGGTGTGGGAGTGCACTCAGCTGACCTAAACATCAACATATCTAGACCCCTAGGGATGCTCAATACAGTCTATCAAGCGGAATGTGTTGGCATTATCAAAGCAGTACACGCCATTGAGGCCAGAAAAGTCACAGAAACCCAAATCCGCATACTCTCTGACAGTGCCTCGGTTCTCCAATCCCTAAAGAAAAACCATATCACGTCAAGACTAATACTAGAATGTCACAACGCTCTAGAACGCGTCACGGTAATAAACCGTAACACAGTGACACTACAGTGGATCAAAGGACACAGTGGATCAGCTGGTAACGATGCGGCTGATGAACTGGCCAGAAGAGGCTCTAACACCAAAGCCGTGGGTCCAGAACCCATAGTACCCATTCCCTTCAACCAGTGGAGGATCTGGCTAAGAGAACACACACAAACACTAGCGACAAAATGCTGGACCTCGACACCAGGATGCAGGCAATCCAAGGAAGCTATGCCATCCCTGGACATAAAACTGACCAAGCGCCTTCTGCGCATGGACAGAAATAGCCTGAGACTGGTGTCGGGGACCATCACCGGACACTGCTCACTAAACAAACACTTCCACACACTAGGCATAACAGACAGTCCTCTGTGCAGAGCGTGCATGGAGGCAGAGGAAACGGTGGCGCACGTGCTCCTTGAGTGCACGGGCGTCGCCCAAATCCGCAAGGAGACTATCGGTACACCGGAATCACTTGCGGACGCCCTGAGTAGACTGGGAAGACTCATCTGTTTCTGGAGGGAGGTGGGCTGGCTGGAGTGATCGGCCGCCATGGCTCACGCACAATGGTCCCCCTGAGGACTAAGTGCGGAAACCAACACACAGAACATGTTTATATTTTATATAAGTGCTTTATCATCGTCCTTATTTTTGTATCCCCCTTTTTATTTTATTATTATGATTTACTGCACGGCCCTACCCCTCTCTTTTCATTAGCTTATTTTCTTCTACCTGAAGGTTGTCTGTAAGAGATTGCTTTTAGCGATAAGACCGCCTTAATTGTATTTTATTTGTCTGTATCATTAATTCTGTAACTGTTTTTCGTGCAATAAAGAATATCTATCTATCTATCTAACACTTATTGTTAACTATAAACCATACTACATCATCGGTATTTATTAAGTGGGGTTAACTGCTGCACGTAAGTATAATATTCCCGAAGGCATCTTATTTTACACCTGGTATCTTATTTTCGTCCAAACTTTCCGACCGTGCCATATTTTTATACATAACATAACATCACGTCCTTAATCCCCGAAGGCGTAGGCAGAGTCAAAGGGGCAGCATGCCCCTTCAACCACATTCAGCCGAAAATAAAGCCCGGCTGGGTTAGATGGAAAATTGTGAAAAAGCGGCTAACCTGTCGCCTACTCAGTCACATACCCAAAAGCCCGTAAACCATTAGTCACCTTTTACGACATTCTAGGCAAGAACCACAAACAAACCACAAACAGCTGGCACATTCTTTTTTTTCTGTCCCAGATCAACATGGGATAATTATACATATTTTTATTACACTTTCTGACAATTATACATATACATATTTTTATACTTTTTTTTTAAATAATTAATATTTTATTTTTATTTTAAACCTTGTTACATTGTCAGTTTGTTTCTGAACGAAAGTAAATATATCGCACGCGCCGTTTCCATAATTTGTAGCAACTGTAACAGAGCCCCCAATTCTTTTGAAGGCTATTGCAATTGCAGTATCGTGTTGCAAAGGACACACCGATTACAATCTCAAAGGCTGAGCGTAAATAAACGCGGTAACTCAATATTTGCGTTCGATTTGTTTGTATTGGTTTACTTTCAGTATATTTTTCCTGTGCCCATATATAGATTTTACGTTATTTTAATAGAATATGGCGTGGCATCCGTGTATATAGAATTTTATGGTAAAATTTAATATTGAACAGGCAGATAAAACTTAGAGCAATAAAGTTCAATATGACATAAAATGTAATGCCTTCGTCTATTTTTAACCGACTTAAAAAAGAAGGAGGGGGTTCTCAATTGGATTGATTTTTTTTTCTAAGTAACATTTGTGATAGATTTTCTGAAGAGTCGTTTAAAAATTTATCCGTATTTTAATTTAAATGTGACCATTGAAGTTCATTAGCCGTTAGACTATGTTTTTGTCAGGCATCTGTCATAGCGCAGTTTACAGCATTATTTTTTTACATAGGTACACACGACAGCACTTCAGGCTAAATATTGCGGAATCTTATTTCGTTGTGATAAGGGCTGTTTCGCAACAAAAATGTATAGCCTGATGTGCTGCTGTCTGTACAATAACTTTTTCCCGCTATTTGGTTCAAACTAATTAAAATTCTCCAACCCAAATTGTTGTTCTGTTTTTATATGCATTTGAAAAGAGTGTTCTACAGATCATTATAGCAATATATATATTTTTTATTTTACAACTTTCTATTTAACCCAACGCAGTTTTATTTATTTGGCTGACTCTACCTAGCGCTTCGGGATTACGGGCGTGATCTTATGTTATATGTTATCTTTACATATATTTTTTTAATTGGTTAACCAGTTTTGAGTTGACTATTACAAACTGACGTACAAATCTTCTCTTTACATGTTTCTAAAAGGTTGTAATATAGAGATAACAAATTGACTTTACATAAACCCCCCTCGATTAGAGCGCTTATCACAAACTAGTTAAGCCTTATTCAAATATTGATAATAGGCGGATGGCGGTTAAAACTACATTTGTTCCAATAACAGCCCTTATCAAGTGCCGCATTTAAGTTGCATAACATTTGTTTTGGATTTAACTAAGTTATATGAATATGTGGACGAAGGTACCCCTTGTTCACATATTAATATAAAACATCATACATGAGTAGAGTATTGATTAAATCAGAACACCTTTAGACCTTAAGTCCATATAAGGATTGTATTTCCATTGCTTATTGGTATGTAAAAATGTAAGGAACCTTGTGCATTCCGATGACAAATTTACTGAAACCCCTATCTAACTATTACAATAGTCCGGTGGTACATTCTTGTAGAATCCATAATGGAGAGATAGAAATGATAAAATGACTGCCACCTGACTTTCTTACCTCTAAGATACTGAATCATGTTTTGTACACGTAAAATGCGCAGGTACTTAGAGAAAACCTAGGGGTACACATACATTTGAACCGGGTATGAATCCAAATTCTCCGCATATAAACCACGACCTTGCCCCTGAATAACCGCCGCTCTGAATGCTGCCCTATGCACTGATATTTAAAAGCATAAAAACAAGATGAAAACAACAACACCTGAAGCATATAAATTCCGAATGCCAAAAATAAATTAAGAATGGAATTGTGATGGGATTAATTTCCCACAGAAAAAAATACCTATACGTGAGTGACAAAAGTCCTACCTACGTGAATATCGATCGCGGTCTCGGAGAGGTAAAGTATTTATTATTGGAATTAAATCCTGTTATTGTTCGGTCTTTGTGTTAAATGAAACGGGAGGTATACATTTTCATTGGTTAAGGGAAATGTTTTGATTTCGGAATCGACACCTGGCTTGCGGTTAAGTATATGTATATACTTTTAAGTATGTGAACATTGGGTGAATTGAAAAGTGACATCAATCATACAATGTGTTGTTTGATACCCGTGACATCTTCCGCGTAGAGCCTATAGCACTCTGCTACAAACTAGGTATCTTGATGACATGGAAAAAGGATTTTTCAAACCTGTCCGATGATTCTTGAAGTTAGCGCATTGAAATATAAAAAAAAACTACATACATACATAGCATCATCATCTTCCTAGCGTTAGGTCCCGTGGTTAGACAGGGTTCGCTTAGACCATGATCCAGGATATAGCGAGTCTGGTAATTACATTGAAGCGACTGCCGACCTGACCTTCGTAACCCTAAGATAGGGGAAACAGACAATTTTTGGATCATGTTTACAAACCCAAAGTTGTTTGAATTTGCATGTTTCATCACGATGTTTTCCCTCACCGCCGAGCTAGTGGTATAAATATTGGATATGGATTTGAAAAATCCAGAGGTACGTGCCGGGTTTGAAGCCGCACTCCTCGGTTAAGGTGCGCATGTCCTTACCATTGAGCTACCACCGCTCATACATACATACATAACATTACGCCCATAAACCCCGGAGGGGTAGGCAGAGTCAAAGGGGCACCATGCCCCTTCAACCATATTCAGCCAAAAATAAGGCCGGGCTGGGTTAGATGGAAAATAGTAAAAAAGCAGTGACAAGCGGCTAACCTGTCGCCTACACAATCACACACCCAAAACCCGATATACCATTAGTCGCCTTTTACGACATGCTAGGCAAGAACCACAGTTGGCACATTCTTTTTAAGTCCCAGACCAACATGAGACAATGGGCTGGGTTAGATGAAAAATTGTGTAATAATCTATCTGTCTGTCTGTCTGTATGTTCCTTATAGAAACAAAAACTACTCGACGGATTTTAACGAAACTTGGTACAATTATTCTTCATACTCCTGGGCAGGTTATAGTATACTTTTCATCACGCTATAATCAATAGGAGCAGAGAAGTGAAGTGAAATGTTGGGAAAACGGGAGAAGTTACTCCATTTTTTAAGCTTCCGTCGCGTGTGCAGCCTTAATGGTTAAAGTTACATAGAAATCATGTTTGACGGAAATAGTCTTTATAATATTAACCATAAACGCGGGTGACACCGCTGGCACAGCTAGTATATAATAATAAATAAGTCGAAGCCGCAGAAAAGATGTGTTGATAAGGTAATTAAAGGCTACATAGAATACGTTGCAGATTCTGCGAGCGATTGCAAATCATATCTATCTATTTACTTATATTTTTTATGTTTTATTAACATAAAAATAACATAGGTAATGAAATTGAAATGAGTCTTAGTCGTAGTTTTATATTTTATTAAAAAATTCAAACTTAAGAGTTCATAATTAAAATGTATTCTGAAGTTTGAATTAATGTTAACTTGTCAGTAAATTGCATTTCGTGATAATGATTCTTTATACTTTGTTGCAAAAGTAGTTTGTAGTAGTTGTTTTATTATTATAACGGAATTAAATTTTTATGTTCTGTCGTATAATTTAAAGCTCATTATTTCAATAATGCCATTATTTAGTTTATCGACTGACCGTTACTCGATGAAATTAACTGTCTATGAAATGAAATAAAATATAGACTTAGAATTTTTCGATAATTTAAGCCATCCACTAAAGAAAATTGCCATGAAATAAACAATCGCAATAATAACATTCGTGTAATTAAGGTATAGTTTAAATAAGTAATCGAAGAGGTGATATCGATAAATTGTTATTCGATGAAACGTTTTCGAAAAGCCGTAGTGAACCCACTTATCGCATGTGTCGACTGTCAGCAATGCAATCGCAAATACACAATGTTTAATATGCAAGATAATTTGGTTTTGATTGTTTTATTCGCTTTATTAATATTAAAATACATATTAAACGTTGCTGGCATTACGTAGCGAATTTTTCAAAAACTTTCAAAGGAAAAAGGTTTATAACTTAAGTATTATATGGAAATCTTTGGTTGTTTTAAAAAAATATATACTAACTGTACTATAGGAGTTATTATTTCGCCTAGCACACAAAAGTGGTATTATGAAAGACTAAAAAAAAAATTTTAATAGTCAGTATTGAACTTTGCCTCTTTACCCTGATTTGTTTCTTAGTTTAAAATCAGTAGTTACAATTTTCTGCCCTTTTAGATACAATATTAGGAATGCATGCTCTTAATCTTTACACAAAATACCTTTATCCAACAAAAACCTTTCACGCGCACCAACTCGCAGGCGCAACGGAACGATAAACAGTGTAAAACAGTATGGTTAAGTTTCCCGAAGTCTTTGTTGTCTTACCTTCGTCCCAACGTTTTACGAGTATGGTCAGATGAGATTTTTTTTACTGGGTTTAAATTTACTTGTGTATTTGTAGAGGATTGAACCAGGTCCCGTCTAATGATATGGCGAGAGATTTAGTGAACGGTTAAGTTGTTTTCAGTTTTATAACAAAAATAAATTGTAATTCAATATAACTTTTTTTTTATGTAAAGAAACGAAATACATCACGTTTTTAGTATTTTAGTTTCATAGTTGTAGATTTCAACTTATTTTAAGTTTTTTTTTTTGTATTTTTTTATTTATTGAAGGTAGATCGATAAGTTCAATCTACGACTATTAAATGTCTTCCACTATGTAGGCAAGTTGTGCCTTGCAACTGGTAGTATCTGATAAATATAAATAGGTATAGTAGGTAAGAACTTTACCAAGTAAACTAGCAATAAACTCGGATTTGACAGGGACTAGGCATTGACTACTGGTACCCGTGCCTCGATGAGCACGTTAAGTTGGTCCTGCGCCTGACCTCTTACCGGTCATGTCGAATTACCGTCTCACCGGACTATGAGAGTGCACCTGTGATTGCGCATACACTTGTGCACCATAATATCTCCAGCGCAGTTGGCTAATCCTCGTTGAGATTGGCCGCCGTGACCGATATCGGTTAGGAGGACATTATTATTATACAAGTGGTAAGATGTTAACTTAGCCGTATAAACAGCTCTCAATTGCACTTCTTTACTTAGACAGGAAGTTTTCGTTACTCAAGTTAACGTCGTAACCTCTGCGAAAATAAATACCTGCATTTGCAAAACATACTAGTGATTCAAGAGGAAGGTTTATATGTAAAGTTACCTATTTTTTGTACTCGCCGTGCGAAGCCGGGGTGGGCCGCTAGTTATCCATAATTCAGTGCGTTACTTTCTAGTCTTATTTTTTAATCTCCGATTCTAACAACCGTCATATCCTACGCGTCTGTCTACTTAGCTCTCTTCTTTGTACCTATAATCTTTATTGAGAAGTAATGGCGCTTGTTAGTAGTTCTTTGAAGACAAACAGATGTAAAGGATTACTATTTCATGTGTGCGGAATTCTAGTAAGTTTGGATTCAAAAGTAGCCCGAAGTGTTATATACCTAATAAATAAATTCTCCAGACTGAAACACCGATTCCCTAGTTCCAAACTAAGCTTATGGTATGGATACTAGGTAAACGGATAGACATACTTAAATACGATTTATAAACATCCATGACTCAAGTACAAATGTCCATGATTATGACTCAAAACATTTGCCCCTAGCGGGATTCGAACCCGCGACCCTTGGTTCGTGGCCAGGGTCTCTGACCACTCGACTAACGATTAAAAAGTATCGAGTTATTTGCTTTGACTTTGCATTTTTCTATCAAAACGCTAAGCGCTCGATTTCAATTTCAAATATAGGATATATATTTCAAATATAGGACAAAAGTTGATCCGTGTTATAAAACACAGATCAACTTCGGTCCTATGTTGGTATAGGACTTAAAAAGAATGTGCCAACTGTGTTTCTTGCCTAGCATGTCGTAAAAGGCGACTAATGGTATATGGAGTTTTGGGTATGTGATTGTGTAGGCGACGAGCTAGCCACTTGTCACTACATTTTTACAACTTTCCATCTAACCCAGCCCAGTTTTATTTTTGGCTGAATATGGTTAAAGAGGCCTGCTGTCCCTACTCTGCCTACCCCTTCGGAGATTATGGGCGTGATGTTATGTTCGGTTCGCTAGGGAAGTGGCGTGAAGTTTAGTTAGTTAGTTAGCTACGCGTACAATCTTGGCGTGTGCAGACGACGAATTAATAAGTGATACTCATTTTAAGTTTCACCAACTGTACACGTGTGTCAGTTCTCTTTAGTCCAGTTGGTTTTAAAGTATTACGATATTTCTTAGGTACTCTTTAGAGTGATGGAATTAACGTATGTACCTCCCATACGCCTCTTTAATTAGGTGTACCTACAGTACGCGACAATGGGCTATTTTACTCAAAAAAAATAGTCCGTATGTTAGATTATCAAAAAATATTGAATACGTATTTTTTGCTTCATCTAATACTCAAAAAATGACAAAGATACAGCGCTTCAAAGATCTGAACATTTTACACAACTAGTGACGTCACACGGTACTTTAACACGCTGTATCTTCATCATTTTAGGTTTTCTAAACAAAAGAAAAAATACGTAAGCAATATTTTTTTGAAATCTCAATAATGGGCTAAAATTTTTTTGAGTATAATAGCGTTTTCTAGACTACGGATGACATATACCTATGTCACATTACAGACTGCACCCGCACTCAAGCCTTATCGCAAAATCTAGTATTCGCTACCTGACATGATTTCAAAAGTTACGATAACACCTTCCAAAGCCTTAACGGCGAGTTTTGTCCTCATTCTTTTCATGTCGCCTCCCGATATTGAAGATTGTAATCTGGCTTGCAAATGAAAAAACTTTGCTCCACAGCACATGAGATTGTTTTGTATTAGCAACTTGTGCAGAATCAAAGCAAGAGCTCTGTAAATGTAAGTCCCTTTGAGTTCACTTAATAACTCAAAAACAGTAAATTGTCACACTATCCAGCATAGCAAGTACCCGTACGTTTATACCATGTAGTAATACTACCTTATACCATACGTTTATTTCTGAGAGAGTAAGTAACGTCTGGCGGTCCTCGGTTCTTGGACTATATACATATTTTGCTAATATTCGTATCAGTTATCAAGTAAGCAATCAGTGAATATATTAACTTTTTCATAATACAAACTCATACGAACCAGGTCAACAATTAACTCGCAAACTTTACCAGCGCCACTAAAAACCTCCCGAGAATGCCTCATCAGCCTCCGACAGTTGTGGAAATGAAAATTTTCCAATTCCCACATGAAAATTGTTGGGCCGACCGTTGATTGAATGTCGGTGTGTGGCAAATAGGCGGCCAACCAAACGGCGTATGCAACTCTCTGCGGTGTTTCATTTATACAAATAAATTAAATTAAATTTATAAGCGCACCTGCACATCCAAAATTAGGGTGTGAAGACTTTTATATACTTCTTTAGACTGACTTAAGCAGAATGCTTTGCGCAAAAGATCCTTACTACCTATATGATATGAAATGCCTAGTTTGATAACTTTTAGATATTTAACCATTCTAGATCTAGACCTATTTTGACATTGCCCGTTGGTGGTGTGGTCAGAGACACTGACCACGAAACCAAGGGTCGCGGGTTCGAATCCCGCTAGGGGCAAATATTTCGTGTGATGAACATGGATATTTGTACTAAGTCATGGATGTTTATAAATGTATTTAAGTATGTCTATCCGTTCACCTAGTATCCATAGTACAAGCTTATAAGCTTAGTTTGGGACTAGGGAATTGGTGGGCCAGTCTGAAGAATTTATTTATTTACATATATTTGCCTAGGATTAGTTAGTATCGTAGCCGGACTAGGCGGTGACAGCCAGATCTAGGTGTCCATCGCACAATCTTAACTTAAGATGTGCTCTAATAAGAAAAGAAGTACCTATTGACGAAATTCAACTGTAGCTGCTCTGTATCAGTTGACAATTCAAATCTCATTACCTATTTTAAGAATTAAAGTAGGAATTGGTAAAGTAAAAAAAATTTACGCAATCACGAAGTAATTCCAGATGAATCGTACCGCGGATATTATTAGATACGGATCTAATAATAACTGTTTATATACCACCAAAACATGATCCAATATTAAGCACATCATCAGTGTATATGTTCGAACAAGATATGAATAGTAGCCCGGTCAAGCTCGATGGCGCATTCGGTAGTGACTAGGGTCACTATCGAATGCGCTAAGACTTGTGGGTTCGATCCCCACCCAGGACAAACATTCGTGTGATGAATACTTGTGTTTGTTCTGTGTCTGCGTGTTAATATCTAATATATAAGTATATATTTGTAATACCAC
Organism: Glyphodes perspectalis; assembly: GCA_951394215.1. NCBI lineage: Eukaryota > Metazoa > Arthropoda > Insecta > Lepidoptera > Crambidae > Glyphodes > Glyphodes perspectalis. The sequence goes on along the minus strand of OX596210.1, from coordinate 3,691,145 downwards.
TGTTGTTTCTGATATCCGTAACACAAGTGCTTAAGCTACTTACCTCGGAGTCAGATCAATGTATGTGATGTAGTTTGATATATATTTATTTGTTTTTTTATCTTAGGGTTTCATCTCAGAATCTGACGGAATGTAATTCATTTAATTAATATTAAGCATAACGCAACTTTATTTTGGTGTTACAATTTTTGTCTCAAAGTTTGCATATGTAAACGTGTCTAATTATTTTAATCTTGTAATTGAGACTGTCCCATTTTTGGCTTTGGACCCAAAAATAATGTACCTACTATGTTTCTTGTCTAGCATGTCGGAAAAAGTGACTATGCTATAATGATTTATTGGGTTTGTGATTATGTAGACGACGAACCAGCCTCTTTTCAGTACCTACTTACCTACTTTTTCATATAACTCTGCCTGAATTAAATTTCTGGATAAATATGGTTTAAGAAGCTCATTGCCCCTTGTGCTCAGCCTACGAGGATTGCCGACGTGATATAATGCTATAAGGATTCTCCAGACTGACACACCAATTCCCTAGTTCCAAACTAAGCTTATAAGCTCATATTGATAAGGATAGATATTAGTATGCATAGCACAAGCTATGCATACTAATATCTATCCTTAATACATGTTAATAACGCATAATTTTCTTATAGATACTTTTTGTTTCCCTAACGATCAAGCAAATCATTGTCAGTTGTCCCATGTTGGTCTGGGACTTAAAAAGAATGCGCCAACTGTGGTTCTTGCCTAGCATGTCGTAAAAGACAAGTTGTGTAGGCGACAAGCTAACCACTTGTTACTAGTTTTTCACAATTTTACATATAACCAGCCCAGTTTTGTTTTTGGCTGGATGTGGTTAAAGGGGCTTGCTGCCCCTTTGACTCAGCCTTCCCCTTTGGAGGATTATATGCGTGATGTTATGTATGTATTATTTTGTATAAACATTATAGTAGGTACTGCCCGGTTCCAAACAATATAATTGTTTTCACGTTTGTTATTTCCATAGAAACCTTATTACCTATAGGAGTACTTTGACCTTTAAGGGAAATAGTACTACCTAAGTTTTGTTATTCTTTAAGATTTTTTCTTAAGAAGAGCTGTCTTAAATTTGCTGAGAGATGAAATTAAAATCTACAAATGAGGCACTTAGAAATAAGAAACTAGGTAAGTATATAATTCATTCGTGTTATTAAGAGCGGCAAACTTAGTAATAGGTTTTTCCTACTAATTAAATCCCTGTTTAATCTTTGTCTCATTCTTTCGCAAAAGCTGTTCGTGAATAACTTTTGCATAATGCGCTTTCCGTTTCCTTTTATTTGTTTGTATTTGTATTTTATTGTAAGTGTATTTTATTTTGTAGGTAACTAATGCAGCTCAATAATATTCCTAATATATCAGAGCATGATATTTAACCTTTCTAAAGTCCGCATTACTTGGTCAAACCAATATGAGGTTCTTAACTTCGTTTTATTTTCTGACGCACTGCAAATACCAAAACTTTAAACATAATTCTGATAGAGATTTTAAGCAGATATCAGCCTCGTTTTTTACGGTAACAAATCTATAATGTAAGACTGCTTTCTGATCATAGAAAGACTTCATAGCTTATCCTTGCAACATTTTAATCTTCTAACTAAAATTAATTCGGGCTCCCACCGAGCTTCTGAATACTCTAAAAGTATTTTGTCTGTTCCCAATTATAAAGACTGATTTAATGACCTTTACTTTTTTCCCTATCAGGCATTTAAATTAAAAAAAGTAATATAATATTTAGAATAAGTAATTATAAGAATACAGCCTCTATCAATCAACTCAAATCATTTGGCTACTATTTTAAATTTATACTCTCAATTGCTGATTAAATTACGTTCGGCATATATTGTTTTCAATAGAATTATTATTAATTTTATTTAATCATATCATGGCTAAACAAACTTGCTTTTTCGCGACAAACACAAACTAGTGTCTATATGTAGCTTTTAGTCTTAAAAATATTTTTAAGTAGTTTTTTTTTAAATTACTAATTATGAAATAGAAACAGAAAACCTGTATTTCATTGTGAACTAAATAAACCGATAAAAAATATATTTTCTTTGTTACAGCGATACGAATTATAATATTTTTTCAATGTGTAGACATTTTACACGTTTACATGTCTAATATAATTTTTTTACACGACGTGTAATTATTGGCTGGTTAAATATTTTTTTATTAAAAATATTTATCACACTACTTTTTTAATCTTTAAACTTCTTCATATAATAAATTTTCTTTTGATTTTCTTTGAGATTTAAATATTATCATGAGATATTAAATATTATTGATTGGCATAAAACAGTTATATTTTTAGGTTTAAATTTTTTATTAATAAAACATACATAATTTACTTTTTTATTTAAACCGCGAAGATAAGAAAACAATTTTGAATTTTGTACACTCCTTTAGAGAAAAAAATTACATATCTTTTAAACTGGCAACTTTTAAAAAACTGTAGAGTAAAAAAAAACAGTAGTGCATTTTCCACTTACCCAGATTCAGTTGTGCGTGCCGCGCGGAAACTTTTCAAACTTCGAACGTCGAGTTAGGTCGGGGTGCGCGAAAGTGCAACAAGTTGAGTGGTCTGAGCGAGCCAGGCTGCCGGCATTTATAGGGGCCTAGGGCGGGCGGAAGGCGGGGCCACGCACGCGTGGGTCGACCCAGCACGGCCTGGGCTTAAGCCTGTGGGCTCCGATGACGTTGAAGGTATCGAGAGGCCTTCGATTGCACTACAGCTATTTGGAGCTGATTATTTTATTGGTATGAAAATTTTCATTAAAATTGTTGCCTGAGCTGATTATTTTTTGATGTACAAATTCCCATTAAAATTGTTGCGTTTTTTAAATTGTTTGGGGCTATCTATAAATTATGTCACACGGTCCAAAACCCCCCCAGTTAATAAAGTGCTACATCAACGGACACGGAGAGGTGAAAGCGTTATGACGTCACAAAGAAAATTAAAAGTATTAAAAGTCTAAACATCGAAGGAAAAATGAAACTCTATATTAAATTATGGAATATGTGATGTCACGAAGGGAGGTATTACAAATAAAAGGGCGTGTGACAAGGACGGGTGATCTAAAACGCAAAATTCTAACGTAATTTATAGATAGCCTTCTGAAAATATACAGTACACAAATACTCTACTGTTTAGTACCAGGTACTGTTAACATTTTATCAGCTAGGAACCTACGCGTATTTTGTCCTCTAATTATACATTGAGGAATATTCCATTTTATCAGAAAATATTTTCATATCATACATACATACATAACGGCAGTGGCAGGCAGAGTCAAAAGGGCAGCCAACCCCTATAACCACATTCAGCAAAAAACTCAGCTGGGTTAGATGGAAACTTGCAAAAAAATATTGACAAGTGGCTAGCTGTCGTCTATGCAATCGCTTATCCAAAACTCGATATACAGTTGGCAAATTCTTTTTAATTCACAGATCATCATGGGGCTGCTAGACAGCAACAGACCATGTTTCATATCGTACTATTTTTTAAATGGAGCAGGCGGTTGGGAATAGCACATTAGTGTCAATTGTGTCAACATAAGTAATATTTTTCCAAAAACCAAATAACACAAAATTCTTAAATAAAGCTTTCGCATTTTTTTTTTGTTTTCGTAACTTGAACGACGTTGTGTCTCCCATGGCTCTTTCTTGTGGACTGTCCTTCAACCAACTAGGAGTAACCTGTATATGCTTGATAATCTCGTTGGTCTAGCGGTAGCATGCGTCGCCTAAGGACTAAGAGGTTCTAGGCTCAAATTCCGGGTTGAGACAAAATTTGTGATTGAGTGTTTCAATATTTAATTACGTTAACCTATACAAAATAGGAGCCACTGACAGCCCCCTATGCAGAGGCTGCATGATGGCGGAAGAAACACCAACTCACGTTCTCCTACACTGTAGCAGCGTGAGTGACATAAGGGCACGGCTCATAGGCAACCCTCCTTCGATGGAGGCTGCACTCAAACGTCCCAAAAATCTAATTGCCTTCTGGACAAAGCTAAAGTAGTTTGAATGATCACTGTAGTGGTACAGTGATCATTTACGCACAATGGCCCACTTATGAGGCTAAGTGCGGAAAACAAATGCCCAACTAACTATCGCTTAGGAGGACATTATAACCTGCGTACGCCTACTAAACCTCGTTCCCTCATCATCAGAGTGATAGTACTACTAGGCTCTAGGAAATTCGCACTATCGCAGACTATATCACACGACTAGGGATTGCAATTCTAGATCCAGCAATCTGGCTGGGCCCTGCACTCCATAATAGTAATTGCAATGCTGAATCTAGCAGTCCACTTGGGTCCTGCAGAATTTCAGCTCTGCTGTATCGAGGGCATGGCGCTGGACTGCAATACCTACACACAACTTATACCAATAATTCCACCAAACTCATCATCGCAGTTAAATGATTTCCACTTCAGTAAATTTGAAGAACCTTCACCTGCCCAATTCCAGTATCAAGTGGTATTGCTTCAATTGAATTTGCTAAACACTGCCTCATCAGTTTATTGTTATTCAAACATCGCTTGCAGTATCAAATTTGAAGAACAGTTTTGCTAATAAATTGTTTCGGTACTTAAAGATACTTCGTCGAAATTTGATATCTACTTAGTTTTAGTGATAAATTATTGAATTAGAAGAAGCAGTTGTTATTTGTAATAGCGTAATTCCTATAATATTATACTGAGGGCGTAAAAAAAACTGTTTCTCATGTAGTTTTATATCGCAATACAAAATATAACAGCTTCAATATTGCAATATTTGAGTGGTCGTTGTTTGAAGTAAAGGCCGCGAGTTTGAATCCCGCTAGAAAGAAATATGGACATTTGCATTCAAGTCTTAGGTAGTCATTGGATGAATGGCTTGAGTTTCATATATTTGACTGGCTCGATGGCTCATTCGGTAGTGACCCTGCCCTATGCGCCAAAGAGTTGTGGGTTCGATTCCCATCCAGAACAAACATTCGTATGAATACTTGTGTTTGTTCTGTGTCTGATTGTCTAAATCTAATGTTTAAGTATTTATTTGTAATCCACTGTTGATTCTGTTATCCGTAACACAAGTGCTTAAGCTACTTACCTCGGAGTCAGATCAATGTAGGTATGTGATGTAGTCGGAAATTAATTTATTTATTTATTTCAAACGTATTTCGGTATGTCCCCTAAGAATGTAAAGCTGGGTCGCTAGTATAACTATTTTCGTAAAGTTAGGCTGAAACTGGTTAAGAGGTTAAGACTGGTAAAGACCTCTCCATGGGCTCTGCCTACGCCCTTTGAAATGGTTGGCATGATAGTATCTATATATATAGTATCTATGTATTGTATGTATTAGTATTTGCAAAAACATATCCACAATTCCAACAAAACTCTATGTACAAAACTACCGAGCTATTCCCAATAAACTCGCGGATGTTTTTTACGCGATGCTAATCTCGTATACGGGAGATCGCTGTGCTAACGCGGACTGTCAAAAACAAAGCGACCTTTGTGGCCTGTGTATCCGGAAACAATTTTAATTTCAAACGTCCGCCGGTCGGGTGACGGTTAACTATTTTTCAGTTTAAAACAAAAGTATCTAGCGGGGACAGCTTTGAAATGTCATACATACCTATCTATCAATAATCGTGTGGGTGACGTGTTGGTGCCGATGATGGCTATTCATTGTTTTTATTTTATTGACCACTAGCTTTTGCTTGCAAATCTGGAGACTATATCGTGTATCCTGTAGGATCTATAAATCCGCCTCAAAAAGTAGCCTCGTATGTCTTTTCTGGAAGATCAAACCTTAAGCATATTAAGTTTCATTACAATGAAAAGGTGATGAAATTAATATGAATGAAGACCTTTCTACTTTTGCAGTTTAATAATAAGTACTAGTGTGGATTATCTATAAAGCAATGATATTCGTTTTATATCATAAAATCTCAAGAACACTTTCTCACTATGAGTAATATTACACACAGCTCATCGCACTCGTTGTAAAAAAATCTGCATCAGGCAAAGATAAGCGGTCCTTACAACCGATTCTTATATTAGTAAGATAAGGATTTTTATGTTGAAATAAATAGGAAAAGTTATTCCAAGAAGCGGTACAACCTCTATTATAAGCAAACTAAGTGTAATATTGACTAGCCTGTTGGTCGAGTGGTTAGAGACCCTGGCCACAAAACTAAGGGTCGCGGGTTCAAATCCCGCTAGGGGCAAATATTTCGTGTTAGGAACATGGACATTTGTACTCTAGTCATGGCTGTTTATAAACGTATTTAAGTATGTCTATCCGTTTCCCTTTTAGCCATAGCGCAAGCTTATAAGCTTAATTTGGAACTAAGGAATTGGAGTGTCAATCTGGAGAATGTTTTTTTATTTTTTTCAATAGTACCTAAAAATTATCCCATCCAGCATCATTATCTAGGTACCGTCAAATACAGTTGAAAAAAAGAAAATAGTTTATTATAGAGTAAGTAAGAGTACCTACCTTATTGCGAAAACTCTGAAATACATCATTTCTAATCTAATTTAGGTATCTCAAATCAAAATAAAAAATAACAAAAAGTTCTTTATTTGTTTACAAGTACATCATTACAAGTGTTGGGGATCTCCTTTTAAGTTAAAAAAAAAGTGCCTTGAGAAGCCTGCTTCCTCGTTGGATTCATATAATGTAAACAAAGGTAGGTAAGTATCTAAGTTAGGTCTAAGCCTGATATGCAGTTGCTGTTAAGCAGACTCCTGAATGTGGATACGGGTCGTATGGAAGATCCATTCATAGGACACTGGATGCGTTTACACCACAGACCACAGAAATGGTTTACACCCACCAGTGTCCCACAATTATTATTCTTCCGGCAGAAAATCAGAAGAAATACCTATTTTTCTTTTAATTTTTTGCTGGATACTGTATTTACATAAATGATGAAGTCATTTAATCTAATTTTTAATTATTTCATGTTATAATTTTGAACAAACAGTGGACTATACAATAATTGTCTGAATAAATAAATAACAGGTAATTCCAATCTTAGGTTCGATTTACGAACTAAGACAAAGAGCCTAGGTAGGTAATAAACAGAATTTTCTCCTAAATTTCACTTCTCCTATATTTAACACATAGAAGAATAGAATATTCGAGAAAACCTTCACAGTTTCAAAGTCTATTAATCTCAACCTCGATCATCTTGTAGGTGTTTCCATCGCTCAGCCTTGTGTGGAAGTTTCGTGAACGAAAATGCATTTACCGTAAACCCCTACAACTTTTAAACTTGTTACTCCCAACGTACCGTTTTCAATCTTCTTCATTCCATATTAGACAGCAAGAATAACAAGGGCCGATAAACATTTTACACGTATACGACTCCGAAAGGAATATACAGAAAATTTTATCTAATCATTTAGATAAAATTTTATGAAACCGCCCCTTTTGGTAGTCTTCTTAATCTCGTAAAACTTGTCTCTAACAATAAATATTCCTAACTAACTAACCTTCACGCCACTTCCCATAGCATGGTAGGCAGAGGGAACCGAACGCCATATGGCACGATCCTTACACACCTCACTCGTCTTTTCAACATTCATGATCCTTTTTATACAAACTCTACGCTACGCCCTATATGATTATACCAATAGGATAAAACACCAATCATAATTAAACTATTTCCAAAATTTTTACTTTATCCAATTTAACACGTTCAGTGCCACCGACTCGCCCGGAGAGTTCACGTAAATCTTATTCCAGTGCCGACGACTCGCCTGGCGAGTTCAGTGTTTTTTGCTAATATTTCCAAAATTCATCCGTATTTACTACTTAAAATTATAGTATAGACTAAATATACACTAATCTAAAGATTTACGTGGTGGGCCGGGTGTAGAGATCCCGTTTATATTTAAAAGGAAAAAAACTATTCTGCAATGCCTTGAACTCGCTAGGCGAGTTCACTGACATAGATCCTCAACCTTAAAGTACATACTTGTGAAATGGAACTAATATACAACAAACTGGACTAAATAAAAAAGGTTTTTTTGTTTTAAAATTTATTTTATAAAAAATAAACAAGTTTATATATAAATAAACAACCTTCTATACATGGTCGCTTTGTAGGTCTCTCCTCCTCCATCTGAGTTAAATAGTCGTCGTAAGGCTCCGTTTCTGGCACAAACCGCACTAAAAAAACAGGCTTCTTCGAAAGTAATAAAAATATTATTTCACTTCAAGACTTTATCATTATTGCACGTTAATTAGTTATCATTTGATGTTAATTCGGTAGATTTAAAACGTTTTTCGAAGCAATTTTTTAAATTGTTATCAATTATATTCGTCGTATTGACAACAAACATAATTCATTTTAACAATCTTCTAAATTTAAAGCCCGTATTAAAATATTTAAAGGTAAAATTGTCTATTAACAAGTATTAGAAGTTCAAAATATAACCTTAACAATAACCACTATTTAAAAGATTGACTACCACTGCTTAAATTACGAAAGAAACTTACCTTTTATTTTATCCATAGAGCTTTTTGCCATTTTTACAAGTTAAAGTACGCCGAATAGTCGTAAAACACTTTTTAATTGCGATAAACACGTTACGTACACTATGACGACCACAAAAATAACAAAACAAAGAATTTACCCTTACGTATTGCCAGTGAACTCGCGTGGCGAGTCGATTCAATTTATATTGCAGTGCCGGCGACTCGCCTGGCGAGTCCACCGTAAAATGTAGGCGGCATCCTAGTAGACATCATGAAAATCGTACTGGTAATGAACGTGTTAAGACTAATGCCAAAGGTGTGTAGGTAGTATCTCGCTACATAATAACCTTTTAAAAACACACATTCACAAGTGTGGGGTAAAATATTTTACAAAAAATAGGCACTTATAAATTCTTCCATTTAATATTTTAAGTACCAGAGAAGAAGGTCTATAGAATTTGGTAAATAATAGTAGATTACAGAGTTCAATACATACAACCAATAATAAAAAAAAACAACAAAGTTAGGCCATTTGTTCGTAGTTACGCTCCAAAAAAATAATTTCTACGAAAATCATTTAATTAGAATTTAATTAGGTAATTTATAAGTCTTATATCAAACATTCAATTTAATCTTATTCTGAGAAAGTTTTGTCCAGCGAGACATTTTCAGGTTTTCAGATACCTGATCAAAAATAATGATACTAAATTTCCTAATCAGAAAACTTGTCCACAAGTAACTTGTTACGGGCTTACAAGAAGCCCGGCCAATTTAATTTCTATAGGAACTTCAGGACAAAGGATATAATAGGAGGATATACTTATAGGAAACCAAATAAAAAATAATTACAAAAGACATTTCTGAGTGTAATTAAGCAAAATTAGATGAGGAACAGACTCCACATTTCACGACCGTAAGTACAGTAAATGTATGGAAAAAAATATGAAAAATATTGAATAGGTGTAATAAAAAAAGATGGTAATAAAAAATAATGTATTTGTCTGATATTTATTATTTATCAGTAGTTTGGAACTAGGGAATTGGTGTGTCAGTCTGGAGAATTTATTATTATTATTATTATCTGACTTTGCCATTTCTCGGGACTATAGAGTCCCGGACTTTTGGGAGGCGTGCGTGGGGCCGAAGCCAACACGTAGAGGCCCTTTAAAGTCAAGTATGATTTTAATGCAATGTGACAGCAACCGATGATTATCCCTGTATACACTATAAAATGCAGCCAAGGACAAGCCCCGGTCAGTGCAGGACTATGGAATGGAGTGGAAGAACAAAGAATATGGGCTATTAGGATGAGTTGCTAATGGACTGGGTAACCGGGACTATGGAAAGGACTATGGCACCTGCCCGATCTATGTTTAAAAACACGAATAAAATGGGCAGGTGGTGACTCGCCATCTCACTGTCATGGGCCCTCCATTGGTCGCACACACAAGGCACGAAGCAGGAGCGACGGTGGGCAACATTGTGTGAGCGGCTCAGGGTGTGGAGAGATGTGCACCGCTTTCTACCCAGTGGCTTACGCCACTGTGCCAACTCGCGACTTAGGCAAGTTTCACTTCCACCCTGCGAGCATACAGCTCTGACGCCCCACTCTGGACGGCCGGCTAAGGCAAGCCAGAGGTGAGAGTCCTGCGGCCCCTGTAGGGTCCACTCCCACCGGCCATTTAAGCGGAGAGAGGGGCCTGGTCGACTCTCAGGGGCACGGGTCCCAAAGGGTGTCAATCCCATTCAGCCTGCCACAAGCTGCCCTGAGGAGACTGGTTGCACTGGTAGAGAGCGAAATCAGCGACTCTCACCAGGGGGCGGTGGGGTCGTCACATCCTTACGCCTTTATTATTATTATTATGTCTCTCGGCACAATCACGGGACAAGCCCGGGCCTTTGAGGCTTGCATGGGGACATGGGTCCAACATGTAGAGGCCTTTTGAGAGTTTGATCTAAATGAGTGATGGAACACCGGCCGGGTGTTGCCCTTAGTTGCAGTATAAAACATACACTCAAAGGCGACATCCGGCTGATGCAGGACTATTGCGAAAAAGGGAAACTAAAAACCGGGGCTATGGAGGGAGGTTCTACTATGGACAGGAAATTGGGCTATGGAGTGAGATACCGGACATCTGCCTCGAAAATTTCTCACAAATATATTAAGTTGGCAGACGGTGACTCGCCGCTTGTTAATCCAAATTGTGGGCCCCCCAACTAGCTACCATACTGGCAGCAAGGGGGCAACACTGAAAGCAGCTAAGGTTGTGGAGAGGTGAGACTGCGGGGCGCAAGATCCTTATACAGTCAAGTGCCCCCGGCGTTATGACATTTTACACTTCCAACCTGGAGCATAGGTTCTGCTCTTGCGAATCCACTCTGGCCGGCCGGTCAAGGCAAGCGCAGAGGCGGGGGGTGTGTAACTGTCTGTAAGTGTGTGTATCGCGCATGTCTGTATGGTCCCCCTGGAGGTAGGGTCCGTGGTGTCGCCACCCACCAACGACTCGCCACAAGCCGCCCTGCGGAGACTGACTGCACTGACGGGAGTTGTTGCTCTTCATGGTGCGAAGCTCACCAACTCTCGCCAGCGGGCGATGGGAGCGTCACGTCCCTACGCCTTTATTATTATTATTATTATTTACTAATACTTATTAGTATAGATGGAAAAAATATAAAAAGTAATTGTACTTATTCAATTATTTTTCATATTTTGTTCCATCTATAAAAGTAAGTATTAATAAATAATAAAAATCATATTACATCACATACATTGATCTTACTCCTAGGTACGTAGCTTAAGCACTTGTGTTACGGATATCAGAATCAACAGTGGTATTACAAAATATTTACTTAAATAATGAATATTAACACCCAGACGCAGAACAAACACAAGTAATCACACGAATGTTTGTCCTGGGTGGGGATCGAACCCACAACTCTTGGCGCATGGGGCAGGGTCACTACCGAATGAGCCATCGAGCCAGTCACAAGTATTATAATCTACACTAATATTATAAATAATACTAATATTATAAAGCTGAAGAGTTTGTTTGTTTGCTTGAACGCGCTAATATCAGAAACTACCGATCCGATTTGAAAAATTATTTCCGTGTTAGATATAGATAGCCCATTTATCGAGGAAGGCTAGACTATATACCTAACATTAGCGATAAACACGAGTGAAACCGCGGGCACAGCTAGTTACAAGAAATTTAAATTTATTCCTTCTGAATTATTTAATTAGCAATGAAATTACTTAGGAAATACATAATTCGAATTTTGGTAAGTGCGATAGATCAAATTATAATCCTTGTAAGCAAAAACACATATTATTATGTAATTTGCAAAACAAAGAAATAAACGTGTCTTATCGCTTATAACGATCTCTTCTTAATAATATATGGTTTGACTAGAAAAAATAGGAGCGGTGGTAGCTCAATGGTAAGGACACGCGCCTCTTAACCGAGGAGTGCGGGTTCAAACCCGGGCACGTACCTCTGGATTTTTCAAATCTATCTACGTATTTATACCACTAGCTTGACGGTGAAGGAAAACATCGTGATGAAACCTGCAAATTCAAACAACTTTGGATTTGTAACCATGATCCAAAAATTGTCTGGTTCCCCTATCTTAGGGTAACGAAGGTCAGATCGGCAGAGCTTCAATGTAATTACCAGACTCGCTAAATCCTGGATCATGGTCTAAGCGGACCCCGTCTAAGCACGGAACATAACGCTAGGAAGATGATGATGACTAAAAAAAATACTGTTTACATTTAAACTTGACAATGCATTATAATAATATTGGAATATGAGCGCGATCGTATCTAGGTATATAAAAGTACTAAAATATGTTTCAAAGCTGAAATAGACACGATAATTTTGGAATTCAACATTTATTCCATGATCTCATGAGAATATCCCGGCAGGTATAAAAACTACCCCTATGTTTCTCACACAATAACAATTCCAAATCATTAGTCTAACCTACCCGTGGGTGCCATAAAACTAGATTTATCATAAACCAGTGTTTCCCAAAATGGGATACGCAAACCCCTTGGGTTCAACAATAGAACGGAACAAGCAGTCCCCATTAGACACCGAAACACCATTAATACTAATTAAAACTTTGGTTTAAGTAAATATATTCTTCTATCTTCTTTTATTGACCAAACGATGATAATAGTCAGGCTCCCCTACGTAGTTTCGAACGCCGTTGTTGCGAAGCACGCTATTGCAAATTATTTTTCCAATACCTCATAGGTTCTAAAGCTAACGGACTCGAATGGCGTAGGCGCGAACGAATATGATGTTTTTCAATTCCTAGTCCTCGTCATCTGCCTAGCGCTACACCCGAGTTTGTACCAGCATACATCGCATACGAGGTTCGTGTCCTTATTGAGCTACAACCCCTCTCTGTTTTAATTACTACATTAATATTTTGATACATATTGTGACTACATAAATCGAAGTCACAAGCATTCGAAGGTATGAGGCAGTGAAAATGTTTTTCGAAAGAGCGTTGTTCGCGCCTACGTCATTCAAGTCCTTAAGCTTTCGAGCCTATGGGGCAGTGGAAAAATAATCGTGCTTCTCAACAACGGCGTTCGAAACTACGTAAGGGATCCAAATAGTTAATATGATGCCGTACTAATGAATGCTAGATTCTTCGAAGTCATGTAGGCATTTCTTTTTCTTATTACTTTTTGTACTGCTGCTAATCAGGATACGCTTAGTACATGTGTTGGATTTGGGAGTCTGGGTTTTGCTTAGTATCTGACCGTCGTTTCCTTAGACCATACAAGTTAGATCATGATCATTATTCATAGGCTTCCTTAAGATGTTTGACCCGCTGTTCGGCTTCACCCTGTTCTGTTGGAATAGTCCCTATTTTAAATAGATAAATGTTTGCCTTTTTTTTTAATTTTAACAACGTAATGTTTGTAAATGTCAAAACATATCTAAGGTTTGAGAAACACTATACTAAAGGATAAGCAAATGAGATGACCATCAAGTAGCAATCTTGAGGTACCATAAAGCGTAGGTGAGTATTCCTGTCTAATCAGCTAAGAGGTTCCAATGGATCCCAGTTCAGACCTGTTCCTGCTCGAATAAAAAGCAATTGGCTTGTTCATGTCATGTTTTGTTTTGTACTTCTGATTTTTCATTCATTAATTGAATTGGGGATTCCGAGAAGAACAGTTGGCGTAGCATTTTGCATACTAAGTGCCTTGTTTTTTATGTATGTAGGTAGTCATAATAGATTTTTCTAATAGGATGAATCTATTAATATAACGAGTCATTATTACAAAGAAGCTTAATTAAAACAAAGATAAACGTACTACATCAACATTGTAGGTCCTAATCAACGTCACTACTTTTTTTTTAATCCATTTTTTGTTCATAGCGACAACGGTTTTGAAAAAAATTGCGCAAAAAAATAGTGAGCTTTAATTGTACTGCCTTTGTCAATTAAGGAAGTAAGTGACACTTAATTTTAACAAAAAAATTACGTAAGTATACCTATTTGAGAGCATTTCTAAAATCCTCAAAAAAAAATTTTTTGAGGATTTTAGAAATGCTCTACTACTAATTAAATAGTACCTACTAACTATTTAATATGATGTTCTATATTAGACCTTGTAAAATGTAAAATATAACCCTTTAAAAACAGTTGATTTATAGACAGCTGTTATATACCTATAAGATTAATTTAGAGGACTTCGAGTTCGCTCGGGCTACCAACTTCAGTGAAAAACCATTTCACGTTCGAACGAAATCCTTAGACTAAGCTGTTTATAATACCTGTGGAGCAGGCATTTTATTTTTATTTATTCTTTCAGGAGCAGGATAAACAAGATATTGATGGTGAATTTGTAGAAAAATAGTGTAGGTGTATCAGTGCCGCAACTATACTATTTGAGGCCCGCGGCAATTTCATCGGTTAGGGCCCCTTGCTCTGACAGTATCCTATTTCAGTTCTAGAGTTGGTCCTGCGCCTGACCTCTCTCCGGTCATGTCGAATTGGCGTCTCACCGGGCTATGAGAGTGAAGGAACAGAGAGTGCACCTGTGTTTGCGCACACACTTGTGCACTTAAGATTCGCCGCCGTGACCGATATCGACATTATTATAGGAGGGGGCCCCACGGGGCCCCTTCCAGGCGGAGGCCCGTCACAATTTGCCACTCCTCTCACCCTATAGTTACGTCACTGACATGACGTGTATGTATGTATGTATGCTATGCACACATTTTGGATATCAGTTGGACACCAAACCCCAGGGGTAGGCCGAGTCCGACCGAACGCCGGATTGTCCCGTTCTATAAGGACCTATTAGGCAATCAGCTATTGCGATAGCGTATCGCCATTTAATGTTTTCCTCATCCGTAATTACTTTAGACTGTAATCCCTAAGTACACTATTAGATTAGCACAATAATCACGTGATATCATGGGTGGCTGAAGACAGTAGCAGAGTTTCTGATGATAGTTCCGCATGTTTCGATTATGGATTTTTAATTTCATTCTATCAGGAAAAATTAAAAAATGCCCCAGCTGGACAGAAACACGGTGCAACTGTTCTATATTATGTGATCGCAGAGGGTCGTTATCAAACCGGGATGTCAGCCTTGAAAGACAAACATCGAAGAAAGTACTTAACCCATTCTGTGATGTTACGCCACTATATTTATATTTATTTATGACATTAAAAAGGCATATCTTACCTGTCCTAAGTAGATACCTACTTTAATTTTAACGGTTTTTCCTACAAATATTAATTGTAAATAATATAAGTGTAATTATTTACATTTATCATAAAATAGGAATTTTCAGCTTTGAGAAATAAACTATAATTACCTAATTGGCTCTTTAGATTCTGCTTCGGGGATTGCGGGACGAAATGTAGGATTATTGTTGTAACTAAAGTTAACTGTTTTTTATCATGACATTAATGTACGATGATTTTATGCACTCATTTAAATTCGTAAATGTTCCTATTTGTGTTACTTGTTCAAGTAACAAATTTTTAAAGTTAGTCTATTCAGTTACCTACTTATGCTTGAGGCATATCTTATTATCTTAATTTAGTATAAAGGTTCGTGTTCTACCTAACCAAGAAAATCCCTACTTTATTGCCCTGACCACAATACATCTCTTATATCTAACTAAATACCTACAATCTTACTTATTATAAAAAAAAACCTTATGGGTACCAATTAACTTGACAGAATCTCTTGAAGACCCTGCTGGATTGGAAACAAGACCCCGAAAATTTCTGTTTAGATAGTTTTAAGGTAGAAACCTTATCCTGGCGAATCCAATGGGAACTTTACGTAACTCCATCTATGGAGAAATATTATAATCACTTATCATTATAAATTAGCTATAGTACGATAGGTGGCGCTGCTATTAGCATGCTTACGAGTTACCAGGAGAGTTAGATATGTTTTTTAGTTTTATGCCCGATACCACTATCCAGGATATTCAGGACAGCACAGTCTATCGTGTATGCGAAAGGTTTTATAATATACAAGTTTAAAAAATTAAAATTTTCAATTAATTTCGGCAAACCAACAAAAAATACTTACATCATTTTGTCAGTTAGAAAAATACTCCAGATTGTTAATAGAAAAGTGTATAACTGTTTTCTTTTATTATGATTACTTATAGGCTTCAATATTTCATACAAATCTCACGGATTGCTAAAAGATACGGTTACTAAGTATCACCCGATAGTAACGCTTTGATAACTATTCCAAAGCCAGTCCACTCGACGAGTCTCGGGTAATTAGTGAGCACACTCGCCCTCGCACGAAAATGGATCTGACAGAATATTTAAACAATGGATTAATAATCGAGTTACACAGTTTAAAATGGCTTTCAAAAGCCCTCGAGTACCTATGTCTCTAGTGGTTTATTTACCTTACTTACATTCATACTGATATTGTACCTACTTAGGCTGCCTGTCCACCGGTGCGGACCCTGGGAGCGGAGCGATAAGCGAGTTGAAAATAGAAAACGTCCACATAAGAGAAGCAGAGATTTTATGCAATTCTGTTGTTGGATTTCTAGCGCGCTCACCGCTTCACTACTTCGCTCCGCATTGGTGGACAGGCAGTCTTATAAAAACATAATATGAGATCTAGTAGGCATTGTAGGTACCTTTATCAAGGAGTATCTTAGTAACATAATATCTCATACACGAAGGCCCAAGTGAATGGGTAGAGTTCAAGAAGCTACAAGCATCATATGCCAAAAATATAAATTGAGTTTGATTGGAAGGTAAATTTGTGCCAACAGTCTCAGTACACGTCATGTAAGGAACGTTGGCACTTGATATATTTTTCAAAAGTTTCTGATTAACATGGGATTCAAAAGATTTTTAGTTTTTGCTAGATAGCGGCAAATATTTATTAATGTCTTATGCGTACAAGCGCATTTTTGTCCATTTATAAATGAATAAATACTTAAGCATGAAGAGATGATTTCTGCCAAACTGAATTTGAAACTAACTTATGCTATTAAATTGAAAGAGGAAATAAGTTTACAAAGAATTTTCAGACTAAACTAAAAAGGGCGGCCAAATAAAATGGTACATAATAAAATTATATTGACGATCCACGATCGTATGTCAGCACGTAGGCATTGTGAGTATCGGAACGCATTTGTGGGCTGCTGTCAAATGTATGACAATGACATTTGAAATGTATGTTTTGAAATTCGAATTTTACCGAACCGGTCGATTACAAATAATTTAATTTCTAACTAGTGTTAAAATTCCATTGTTTCTTTTAAAATGGATAATCTTTTGCAATCAGTGCTAGAAAGTTTTCCCAAGTTTCATATACAGAAACAGAAAAGCCCGAGTTATGTAGAAATGTACACCAAAAATAATAATGATGTTGTTATAGTGTTTGTAAAGGTATTTGAGTATGAAAATATTTGTAATTATTGTTTGCTGTTCCACTGTCAAAATCACCGTATAAATTGTTTTGGTATTTACTCGTACAATTTCAGAATAAACAGACAAGCAGCAATGTCGATGTGCCTTATAAGAATAACAAAGAAACAGGTATGTATATCGTTATTGTAACCAAGTAAATGAGTAGATACTCACGTAATATAGATTTATTTATTACTAATTCTGATACTGGATTCATTTTCCGACTTTATCCTTGTATTATATTACCCTATGTTGTCCCATGTTGTTGTGTAAAAGTGATTAAAAAAAAATTTTTTTTAATTTTAATATGCCATTCTCTCACTTATTTCTTTTTTAATTTAATTTAATGGGATACCTACTTTATTCCCTATACATGGATGAAGGATGGCACCATGTATCTATATGTCTGACAATGAGTATGAAAAATTTTACAATAGTTGATGCATATGTTTAAATCCTTAATTTTCAGAGGAGTTGGACCTAACAGGCTCACCACTCAAACTAGACTTAAGTTTGCATGCAATCTTGGATGATACTCTCATATCTGATGAGCCACAGCTATGGAGCAAAGAGGAAGGGTCGCATTATCCCCTCAGCATCGAAAAGGCCAGGTACACTATATTAGATGTCAAATCTATACTTAATATTATAAAGCTGAAGAGTTTGTTTGTTTGTTTGAACATAGTTTGTTCTATCTTACGAACTTCTGGTCTGATTTCAATATTCTTTCAGTATTAGATAGCCCATTTATTGATGAAGGGTAATAACATTAACCATAAGCGGGCACAGCTATAATGCTATATATACATAACAGTCTGCTTGAACATCCTAATTTAGCATAAATAGAGAAAAAATTATAACAGTTTATGGGGAATAATAAAAATAAAAAGTAACTGATTGGTCATGTATTATGATTTTCATTAATCTTATTTCTTATTAATAAAGCGCCATTGGTAAATTTCAGAGAAATTGCCAATTTTTACAACAAATGTCTGACGTCAATTCCGAAAGAAGAAACAACTTCCATGTGGATCCTCACCAATCCTTCTACCGATGGCCATCCTCTGCTGCTCACAGTTCAGTCAGACTCCCACCACTTCGCCAGGGGAATAGTCAATTATCAAGGTGCTATGCCTTTGGAAGACATTGACTTGATCAAAATGGTTGATGAGTATGCAGCCCAAGAGAGGATAACGGAAAATATGGTAGGTATATAAATAAATATATATAGGTAGGTATATCTAAAAATATTTTATTTAGGGGTTTTACTATTAAAAAATTAAGAACACTCACTCACATCACGCTCATAATCCCCGAAAGGGTAGGCAGTCAAAGGGGCAGCTGGCCCCTTTAACCACATTCAGCCAAATATAAAACTGGGGTGGGTTAGATGGAAAATTGTAAAAAAGGAGTGACAAGTGGCTAGCTCGTCGCCTACACAATCACATACCCAAAACCTCATATACCATTTAGTCACCTTTTACAACATGCTAGGAAACACAGTTGGCACATTCTTTTTTTTAAGTCCCAGACCAACATGGGACAAGACATATTTAAACATATCTTAGACTTACAAAACATTGATTGTTGATTGCATGACCTTGTGTTACACAAAATCAGGGGCTTATACCTGAACCCTTTCATTTCCAGATCTCTGTGTCAGTGGACTGCAAGTACCTGCTCTCTGGTATATCATATGGTTCTCACACTACAGAAGAGTTGCTAAATGCACCCCAAGGTGGAGTGAGTGAGTTGGCCTGCCAGTGGACTGGGAAGACGTTACAGACTCCTTTCATCAGCTGTAAAGTGAATTTTGTGAGTATTTTTTATTCACAACATTCAAGACTCTGTCTGTTGAATCTAGAATTGCCGATTACACCTTGCCACGTTAAGCTAGTACGTGGCCCTTAGCTTAGATGTTACCAAAAGGCTCTGGCATTAGTGTTGCCGTTCGATAGGCCAATATCGATTGTCTAATGATAGCCTATCGATAGTTGAAGAAAATCGATAGTATCAATAGTCTATCGATACTGCAAAACTATAGCTGTATGCTGTTTATTAATAGAATTGCATTAACAGACACAGCAATACTATTGATACTATCGATTATCCTGTCGATCTTATAGATGATTTTAGCATTCAACTATCAATTGCAAAATTCGATTTTTTGGCAACACTATCTGGTATAAAAGAATTGCCATTGTTTGGCTCCTTCCCCGATCCTTCTTTACAAAAGTGACAAGGTACCCTAAAGTTTAAGGACCAAAAACTAGCACTCTACTACATACTCCTAAAGCAGTATTGTTTGAGTACAGTCATGTTCATTACACAAATATGCAGGTATGCACTTTGCAGGACCTGATTTCTTTTGTTCCTTTAGTTTCAGGAAATTTGGTTTCTTTAATATTCATTTGACAGGCCCGTTGGTCGAATAGTCAGAGACCCTGACTTCGAAACCGAGAGTCACGGGTTCGATTCCCGCTAAGGGAAAATGTTTTGTGTGATGAACGTGGATATTTGTACTCGAGTCATGGATGTTTATAAACATATTTAAGTATATCTATTCATTCACCTAGTATCCATCGGACAAGCTTACAGCTTAGTTTGGAACTAGGGAATTGGTGACAGTCTGAGAATTTATTTATTATCATTTGACTGGCTCGATGGCTCATTCGGTAGTTACCCTGCTGCCCCATGCGCCAAATAGTTGTGGGTTATGTAGCTGTGTGATAATATTGAATATATTTAAGTATATATTTGTAATACCACTGTTGATACTGATATCTGTAACACAAGTGCTTAAGCTACTTTGCTACCTCGGAGTCAGATCAATGTATTTTAAATTTCAATTTATTTTCAAATACAATTTCAATTGTTTTAAATGTTTTTATAAAATGTTTGTTGCCTTATTTATCATTTACAGGAACAAGAAGTGATAGTGGGTCACCTAGGAAGCCCCTGTAACGCAATATGGAAGTCCGTTTGTTCATTACACAACATGAATCAAATGCTGGTTGACATGACTGCAGCGGGATACAGCTCTGTCAACTTAGAAACTGCAATTATAAGGTAAGATTTATTAGGATAGATATTCTGGTGCACAAGTGTGTGTGCCAACACAGGTGCACTCTCTATTTCTTCACTTTTCATAGTCCGGTGAGACGGCAATTCGACATGACCGGAGAGAGGTCAGGCGCAGGACCAACGGCTTAACGTGCTTTCTGAGGCACGGAGGTGATTAAACTGACAACTTCCTGACACCGGGCTGTTACTGAGTAATTTCAATATTGAAATACCCAGCCACAAATTTTGGCCCGACCTGGGATTTGAACCCGGGACCTCTTGATCCAACGAGGCAGTCATGAATGAATGTATTTGTTAAGTTGTCACAGCAGATAGTGTTTAGTATTATGTTGATGGTTGTTTGCATGCTCTTCAGGCACTACGGTCCCTCCGCCAAACGCCCGAACACTGCTCAGCGCCTCTCCGACTTACTTAACGAGACGGAGATGTACGCGTACACGGCGGAGTGCCCGGCCGGCGGCTGCGTGTGCGTCACCGAGGACACCGCCTCGCTGCGGCAGTGCATGGCCGCCATGCGCGACGCCGGCTCCAGCAACGACTTCACCTACAAGCTGTGGGACGTGCTCAGAGGTACTGGACAGTCGACTTGCCTCGTCATCACTTACTGATGGCATCAGCATAGTTACCGACCTGCTGAGCCACCAATTCCCTACTTCCAAACTAAGCTTATGCTTGTGTTATGGATACTTTGACAGGCGCGATGGTTGTGGGTTCGATCCCCACCCAGGACAAACATTCGTATGATGAATACCTGTGTTTGTTCTGTGCCTGGGTGTTAATATCCAATATTTAAGTATATATTTGTAATACCACTGTTGATTCTGATATCCGTAACACAAGTGCTTAAAGTGTGTTTGTCACATTGATCACTAATTGCTCCATTATAATTTTTACAGACTGTGAAACTGCTGAAGAGTTGATCACATTGCTGATTCAAGCACTAAAATTCATATCTTCGGGAAAGATACGGCCATTTGTAAGTATATAGGCGACTATAACCGTCAAGAATGGCTACATTAAATCAATAATATAACTTCAAGAGCTTCTGCCTGCGGCGTTGCTCGCGTGATATGTACATCGATGAAATATAGCTTATGTGTTATTCTAATGTATAAGCTGTACTATTGCAAAGTTTTATTAAAATATATGCAGTACTTTTTACACGAAAGAGTAACAAATATCCACACATCCATCTTTCCATACAAACTTCGCGTTTATAATAATAGTAAAGTAATATTTACATACATTGATCTCATTCCAATCACATTTGATGCGAAATCCAACAGAGCTGTCAAGTAAACGTGAAATATTTTTAACCGACTTCAAAAAAAAGGAGGAGGTTCTCAATTCGACTGAATTTATTAGAAACAGTAAAATAAGAATAATGATTCTACTTCTGATTCGGAATGTTGATTCTACTGAGAAAACCAGCAATTGTTTAATTCACTCTATAATAAGAACAATAAACGTTCATAGGTATAATCATTGAATTTATTTGACTGGCTCGATGGCGCATTCGGTAGTGGCCCTGCCCCATGCGCCAAGAGTTGTGGGTTCGATTCCCACCTAGGACAAACATTCGTATGATGAATACTTGTGTTTGTTCTGTGTCTGGGTGTTAATATCCAATATTTAAGTATATATTTGTAATACCACTGTTGATTCTGATATCCGTAACACAAGTGCTTAAGCTACTTACCTCGGAGTCAGATCAATGTATGTGATGTAGTCGGATATTTATTTATTTATTTATTTATTTATTTATTTCAGATCGACACCAACAACAAAACCTACCTATCAAAACTGGTTCTAAAGCTCTCCCGAGGGCACTCCCAAGCGTCCAAAGTGCTTAAAAACCTGCGCACGAGTCCCCCGCAAGCGCTGTCGCTGGTCGCGCAGGTGGGAGCCGAGAAGACCATGTGGGAGTACACCAGGGTCATGTCGCTGTTGGAGCATTCCTTCTTCATAGCCGGGATTTGGACTACAGAGACCAGGTGAAATGATTAGCTTTTGTCTACAACTACGAGCCAAATTTTATATGTTATTCAATAGAAAGAATAGGCTAGAGGACTAAAAAATTCTGTCCGTCTAGTCCGTCAGTTAGATTATAAAAAAATATTGAACACGTATTTTTTTATTTATTTGTCAAACAAACATTGACGAAGATACAAAGCATTCAAGTTGCGCGTGCCGTCACGCTTTCGTAATTTTTTTACAAAATAGACGTCGCAAGCCCCCACACCAAACTTTGATGCTCTTTATCTTTGTGATTTTTTGTTCATTTGTTAAATCGAAAAATATGTGTCTAGTATTTTTGTATAATGTAACTGACGGACTAAATAGAATTATAGTTTTTTAATGCAGTAATCATTCCTATTCTATGCAGTTTGACCCGCGGGCAGATGCTAGAAAGACGTCACCTCTCTCATATGGAAACCTTTCGGAAGGCGCGCAAGGGTTCTTAAGTTGGGGTTCGATTACCACCCTTGTACTTGTTGTCCGAGAGTTAATATCTAATATTTCAGCATATGTTTGTTACACCACTGTTGAATCTGATATCGGTAACACCTAAGCTACTTATCTCGGAGTCAGACCAAGTATATGATGTTGTCTGATATTTATTTATTTGACTGACCCGGTGGTCGGGCGGTCAGAAACCCTGGCCACGAAACCAAGGGTCGCGGGATCGAATCCCGCTAAGGGCAAATGTTTCGTGTGATGAACATGGACATTTGTACTCGAGTCATGGATGTTTATAAACGTATTTAATTTTAAGTACGTCTATCCGTTCACCTAGTATCATAGCACAATCATGAGCTTAGTTTGGGACTAGGCAATTGGAGTGTCAGTCTGAAGAATTCATTTATTTATTTATTATTTGTATTTATTATCTCACCAGGACCCACGAATCAATAGAGCAGATAAACCAGACGATCCAAGACATGACGATGGGCGGCGACTTCACGCTGAACCCGTTCGACGCGCTGTCGGGCGGCGAGCACTCCATCCGGCTGGACTGCGAGTCGTTCTGCGTGGAGGACGCGGCCGAGCTCACTGTGGATGACTTTGCGTCCTTGAAGAAGCACGGGGTGGGCAGTGAGAGGAAGGATGTTAATGAGGTCAGTCTTCGTAGGCTTATGGCCTGTGCTGAGAAGCTGTTTAGACCAGTGGTTCCCAACCTGAGGATAATATCCCCTGTAGTACTGCCATATAGTACTCTGGTTCGAAACAACAACTATGATTTTTAGGGCTAGGGAAAAAGTTACATGAGTGATTTTTTGTATCATTACTTGTGAATGTGATGTCTGTCGGTGCTCAGTTATGTTTCCGAATGAATCTCATATATCTATCTCATAGGAAGTGGGTCACAAGCACATGTACAGGGTGCGCGCGAATTGAATGGAGTCGGGGCATGAGACGAGACATACCTGAGCTCTGCATTCAACTCGCTCGCCATCTGTACTTACGATATTTTCCCTAAGGAAAGTTTTGATTTATAACAAAGCAAGAAACAAATATACAGTTGTTGATTTTTATGATTTTTTTACATTTTCAGGTGCCGTTGATAGCCGATGAAATCGATATCAGTCCATGGAAGAATCTCTTAATGAAGTTCGCTCAAGTTCATGTCTGCTTAGAGCATTTGTATAGAGCCGAGTCCTGTTTGAGAGCCGACTTCGGTAAGTTACTTTTATTGTACAAGATTAATATCAATTCAAAGTGAAAAAATAGCGACTAAAGTTTATAAAATTGCGATTGTGGCGACATCTGTAGACACATAGATGTAAATAACACGTAGATGCGTTAAGCGCGTGCGATCGTAAGTCTCAAAAACGTCCCAATCGGTACGTTTTTTGACATTTATTTTCCTTTACACATAATATGTATAAAAATAGACAGCTAGTGTCTAGACACTAGCTGTCTATTTTTGTGTGGCTCAATGGCGCATTCGGTACTGACCCTGCCCCATGCGTCAAGGGTTGTGGGTTTGATCCCCACCCAGGACAAACATTCGTGTGATGAATACTTGTATTTGTTCTGTGTCTGGGCGTTAATATCCATTCTTTAAGTACATATTTGTAATACCGCTATTGATTTTGATATCCGTAACACAAGTCTTTGGCTTATGCGGTCATGTTAATGTATGAGATGTCCGATATTTTTTTTGTTTGCGTACTTTTGAAATACCTCTATCCTTTTTAATTGTTGTCGGTTGAAATGTAAGCGTATGACATATGCATAGTGTAAAATATTGTATAAATATATGTTTACTACTAAACAGTCAAGTCAATACTGCAGTACCAAATAGCGTGTCAACTTCGATTGACCCGTCGACATCACACCATACATTCTGCAACGCGCTGACGAAGTCAATCTCGTCGCTTTGTGTTACGCAACACTAGTGATTGATCTTCAACAAGTATCTTGCTCCTCGCGCACAAGATTAGCCTAGTAGATTAATATTACCACTGAAAAAAATACACTTCCCTTGTCCACAGCAAATCTGAAACCGATCGCCTCCCGTCTTCTAGAACACTACGTGTCAGAGAAGTCTCCCATCAAGACGGTCGGTCAGCTGATGAGCGATCCGCTGCAGAGGTTCTCAATGCCTGTGACTAATACCGTCGCTCAGGACCATATGAAGTAAGTATTAGTGACAAAATTCAAATATTGATTGGTTTGTGAAAGGGATTAACCTAACATGCGAAATGCATACCTAAATGTATATCTAAACCTAATATACTTAAATGTTAGATATTACCCAAACACAGATCACACGAACGTTTGTCCTAGGTGGGCATCAAAGCCACAACTCTTGGCGCATTGGGCAGAGTCACTACCAAATGCGCTATCGAGCAAATCATAATATAAAATGCGGGGCTAGGAACTCGGTTTGCAGATATCATATTAATATAACTCATATTTTGCAGAAAATCGGCATTTTGGTACCGAGCAGAGATGACAAGGAATGAAAACTCGGCCAATGCGGGTATTCAACGCGATTCCAAAGTAGTCTACGTGTTTTCGCAACAGCCAGTCTTCCCGCCATCTGTGTGGCAGAACTTGGGTGAGTACTAAAGAACAATTATGGTTTTATTTTTTAATTATGTATAAGTAACTAGGGCGTTTATGCTATAATTATAGTCCACATAGCATGCCGCGGCAACCTCTAATTAAGGTGGCACTTAGCTATAAGTTTATGTACTTTTCTTTCTCTGTTTAATTATGTTTTTTAGTGTTTATCTTGTTGGTTGTCCTAAACTAATAAATAAAATAATCAATAAATATAATCTTTTATATTCTAATATAATCTTTCATAATCCGTAGTATTAATCATATTCTATTCATAGTAAATCCCATTCCTGATCGGGGTCGGGCTAGTAGACTATCTAAAATAACCTACTTATAGAAATTACTAATGCTAATTTAAGTAAGTCGTCTGTGGTCATCATATATCAATGTTATGTTTTCATGATTTGTATGTGTGATTCTTATGACCACAATGAAAGTGGTAAAAATACGTAGATATTTATATAATTTAAGGAATTTTGTTTCAGAACCTTCTGTTGAAGATGTAGCTGAGATAACAACAGTCGGCGAAGAGCTAAAGTATCACGTCACGAAATATTCATTCCTTAGCAACGAAGTGGTACCTAAGCTGGTCTTGTGATCAAACGCCGGATATATTGTAACAACAGAGCTTATTTTTGTAAATACATTGTTATTATTTTACTTAAATCGTATGGTGCTATTTATTATTAAACATCCCTAAGTCTAACTCTTTTTCACCCCTCTTCATTCTTCTTTATTTGTTAAAATTACATAATAATAACAATAAAATGATTGAAAACAGATGGATATTTCTATAAGTAGTTTTTAATTCATATTTTATAATTGATGTGATGGAGGTTGCTTAAAAGTAATTTAATTACGTCATGTGGGTTTTGGGAGATATAATCACAGAACTTTTTGTAGGTAT
This sequence comes from Glyphodes perspectalis, assembly GCA_951394215.1. Lineage (NCBI taxonomy): Eukaryota > Metazoa > Arthropoda > Insecta > Lepidoptera > Crambidae > Glyphodes > Glyphodes perspectalis. The sequence continues at coordinate 3,664,615 of OX596210.1, read as the reverse complement.
TTAAAATTCAACGTCATTGGTCCGTCGTCATAAAAAAATTACCAACGGTATCAAGTCTGACGTGGTAAGTAAATTTATTTGTAATAAGAATAATACACATGGAAATAAATCTTAAATAATATTATTACTGTATAATTTAGTTCAATTGTTATAATTTCACGCTTTTATTACTCGACCGACCATAAAAAAAATATTGGGTATAGATAAGAGGAAAGGAAAAAATCTAATAAATAAAAAAAATACACAATTTACAAATAATATATAAAAATTAGTCATTATATTCAATTTTTTTATGATTACTAAATTAGATATGTTTATTGAAGCCTTCCTATAAATCTAATGCTATGGTCACATCCGCATTGCCAAGTGCTAATTTAATAAATAGATAACACTTCCATAATTCTTGACTCATCGCCGTAATACCAATAACTTATCTATCCGATACTCATTTCTCAATCCCACTCTATGAGTACATCACCACGATACAGGTAGATACGCCTCTCTAAATCCCCGAAACGCCATTAACACCTTTTTATAAACACTCTCATCTTTTACTAGATGATAACTATCTTAACACCAATTGCTCCTTTTTACCAATCTATACTTATAATAAATCTGTAGAGACGTCAATTCTGTACATGAAATATATTTTCAAAATAACTATCAGGGGGTGATTAGTGATCGATACTGATGCCAAAAATGCAATTAGTAAATTTTTTGTCGGTCTGTCTGTCTGTCTGTATGTTCCTTATAGAAACAAAAACTACTCGACGGATTTTAACGAAACTTGGTACAATTATTCTTCATACTCCTGAGCAGGTTATAGTATTCTTTTCATCACGCTACAATCAATAGGAGCAGAGTAGTGAAGGGAAATGTTGGGAAAACGGGAGAAGTTACTTAATTTTTTAAGCTTTTGGTCACGTGTGCAGCCTTAATGGTTAAAGTTACATAGAAATCATGTATGACGGAAATAGTCTTTATAATATTAACCAAACCATAAACGCGGGCGACACCGCTGGCACAGCTAGTAACACATTAAACCGCTATATCAATTTGGCGATAGAACAAATACACACGGCTCAAGAAGGAAACATCTTGTAAATAAACGTCGAATACTTATGTTTGATCTTCGGTCGATAAACCTGGTGTTTATGGTATCTCGTTTTGTTATTAACTTCTACATTCTGGACATGTGTAATGCTGCGGCGTGCCTTTTTATTGCCAAAGTTGCGTTAACTGTTAATTTTATTGCGGTGGATGTGTTAAGTCACTTCTTCAAAATAGGTGCTTAACACTGCGCGGGGCTGACAGGATTCGACCAGGTTCATAGTTTAATAAATAAATAAATAAATAAATAAATCTTTTAGACTGACACACCAATTCCCTAGTTCCAAACTAAGCTGATGCTTGTGCTATGAATACTAGGTGAACGGATAGACATACTTAAATACGTTTATAAACATCCATGACTCGAGTACAAATGTCCATATTCATCACACGAAACATTTGCCCCTAGCGGGATTCGAACCCGCGACCCTTGGTTTCGTGGCCAGGGTCTCTGACCACTCGACCAACGGGCCAGTCAAAGTCAGTTTCTTTAGTTAGATGCACTTAAGGAGATCTCTGTAGACCAACTAGGCATGGCGTAATTTTAAGTTAACTTAAACGCTGCTGTGAAGAGCACTTGGGTTAAGATTTTTTATCAATGTCTGCTACACTCGTTCTTGCAAGAATCAATGATGCGTCGAATGAAAATGTAAGTTTTGTAGGTGAATATTTGTACTATATCACACGAAGAATTGTTTTGTGGCTGAATCTGTTTTTTTTTGGGGCTTTTGTGCTGTATTTTTTAACACTTTTGGCGACGTCTGTAGATGATGCGATCTAAATATATCTAAGTACATATTACGGCACGTGACTAAATATGGGAACTACAAATATAATAAGCGGTTAATTGGTTTACATTGTAATCTAGTTGTGATAAACGCTACCTCGGTATGTCTGTATGTATTATCTCTACATACACCCATTTATTCATACATACCTACTACTCTACTTATAGTTACAACATTCTAAAAGCCACTCCAGACAGTTTGGGACAACTCGAAGAAAGTTCGAGGCGTCCCTCTCATTAAAGCAACCTTGACGGGCTTGGGCGGCCCCTAAATGTGGTCGTATACTACATGTGAGTCAAATAATTGGTTTCTATCATAATAATAAAGAGTAGAAAAAAATTGGAACACTTTACTTTGATTACTAAAGATATTAAATGTGATCTGTAATCCCTCTGTTCGATATATTGTCTTGACTGCCTCGTTGGTCTAGTGGTAGCATGCGCCGCCTAAGGAACAAGAGGTCCTGGGTTCGAATCCCGGGTCAGGCCAAATATTTGTGGCTAATTAAAATTAATTACTCAGTAACAGTCCGGAGTCAGGAAGTTGGCGGTTTAATTACCCCCGTGCCTCGGAAAGCTCGTTAAGCCGTTGGTCCTGCGCCTAACCTCTCCGGTCATGTCGAATTGCCGTCTCAGACTATGAGAGTGAACCTGTGTTTGCGCACACACTTGTCTACTATAATATCTTCTGCGTAGTTGGCTAACCCTCGTTGAAATTGGCCGCCGTGACCGATATCGGTTAGGAGGACATTATTATATTGTCTTCGATGGGCCTGGCCTTTTTTATCTACCGGTTTTTCTTGAGAAGACGGTAAAAGAAAATAGATGGAGGTATGACAGTGTGAAAGATTGATATGAGTAAAATGGAAGTAGATAGCTCGGAGGTATGGAAGAGATAACCATATTTCGCAGTACCCCCATGACCTATAAAAATCCAAGAATACGATGATATCCACGTTGTACGATATTCCAGGGCCACAATACAAAAAGCTCTTGCAATAACAGTAATATCCGCTTCTGTTGACAGACATACTATCTCTTTGGTACTGCGAGCGCTGCCGACTCGTTCACCCGCTAAATTGGTTACGCTGAACTTAGGCAGCCATACAAATAGCTTTAATTACACCGGACTCGGCTAAACCGCGTCTGACAATGTAAGTAGAGGTAATTTAATCAACAGACGTGTTATTTGTGGCCGGTAGCGAAAGGACGGCTCGAAGACAATCCTCGGCCTTTAACAGCGCCGTTCAGATAGCACATTCAAACCACGGACTAGTAATAAAGAAGGACTCCGCGCTACTAACTAGACAATGAAGCTCCTCAGGTGCTCCAACTTGACACGCTACTTACGACACACATTGACATAATAAGCGCTCAAAATGACAGATATCTGATATCTGGTATCCATAAGTATCTCACTCACACATGCATAAACGTGGCTTCACGCTATAGTATGACAGCGTGGAGTCCTTTTTTTTTTACTAGTCCGTGATTTAAACGTAGAAATCCTACTAATATTATAAATGCGAAAGTTTGTATGTATGGATGGATGTTTGTTAAAAACTACTGAATGGATTTTAATGAAACTTTAGAATAATATAGCTCATACACCCGAATAACATATAGGTTATGTTTCATCGATGTACCACGCGAGCGTAGCCGCGGGCACAAGCTAGTGTTTAATATTGCTATTTGTTTACTTTATGAATACTTATAAGAAGTATGATTTATAATTAAATCTGATTTTATGGATTTCTGAAAAGCATTAAGTACTCACAATATTTATATCCACATCTTAATAAATCCCACCAAAGTAAGAGATGAAAAAAGATGAACGAACATCTTTTTCGAGTTTTCAAAGGCAACGATGGTAAAGTAACTTCTTTGAGTGCGGGCGATGTCTTACCTTTCATCCCCAGCGTTATTTTTCGGACCTAGACGGTATCTGCTTCGTTTACCTTGATGATAATTTAATGAGTTCGATAATGAAAAATTCATCTTATTTTTGATCCATATACGGTGACTTTGCTCAATGAGCGGTGGTAGCTCAATGGTAAGGACACGCGCCTCTTAACCGAGGAGTGCGGGTTCAAACCCGGGCACGTACCACTGGATTTTTCAAATATATGTACGTATTTATACCACTAGCTCGACGGTGAAGGAAAACATCGTGATGAAACCTGCAAATTCAAACAACTTTGGATTTGTAACCATCATCCAAAATTTATCTGGTTCCCCTATCTTAGGGTTACGAAGGTCAGATCGGCAGTCGCTTCAATGTAATTACCAGACTCGCTAAATCCTGGATCATGGTCTAAGCGGACCCCGTCTAAGCACGGGACATAACGCTAGGAAGATGATGATACGGTGATTTTGCTCAGATACAGCTGTCCCTTTGCGTAAGCCGGCTCAATGTATCCGCTTATTTTCCCGGCACGCTACCTCAATTCCGAACAATGGATGCGCTAACAAAGTAATCCCGGGCGGACGGGAATAGCGCGCAACACCGTTGAGTAATAAGGGATAATTAGCGCACGTGGCCGCGGCCCGTAAACAGCGCACGCGCATATACTTGCGCGCACGGAAGCGTTAACCAAAGTTGATACCTTTCTGTGCTAATAAAGTTTTGGCACATTCTTTATAAGTCCTAGGCCAGAATGGGACCACGCAGGCTTATAAAGAATGTGCCCATTGTGTTCTTTGCCAAGCATGTTGTGAAAGGTGACTAATGGTGTACTGAGTGTTTTGTTGTGAATGCTGGTCTAAAAGGACGTAAATCTATGGCAGACTTAGTAATTCCTTCTAGCGTTTAAGCCAGATTGAGAAACAAAATGTCTCACAGTACACAAACAACATTAGGTACCTATAATTCTATAAAATTATATCTTGGAGAGTAGAGCCCGGTACACGACCTAATAATTTAAGTAAGTTTCCGAACTAAGAATCTTTCGCGAACGTCTCCAACTAACATAAGCTCGTTTCAAACCGACCGACTGAAACAAAAGAACGAGTCAACCAACTGAAAGCTTCTCAATTCAAAAAACAAAAAGGTTTGTAAATTAAATTGTGTCACTGACTGTACTTTTTAAAGAAAATGTAAATCAGCAATCCATCAAACATAACCGAATAAATGGATTAAGAGGGCAGAGGATGTTTTACCCAAATAATTTACAGAACGCAGTTTTATGAACAAATTATTTATGATTGACCTTAAAATACTCTGGTGTACGCAATACGGCAAGCGGAACGGTTTCGCCACTCGGGCGCACCTTTCATAAAGATATTTCACAGGAAGATGTGTCATGCTTCAGAAAGCAAAAGATAAAAACAGAATTTCAGAAAGTTCTGTTTTAATGTTGGTGATATCAATAAGAATGTGCCAACTATATTGCTAGCCTAGTATGCCATAAAAGGTTACTAATGTTATATTTCAGTGTTGAGATTGTGATTATGTAGGCGACGAGCTAGCCACTTGACCACCCAGCATCTCTCAACTACTCCGCCCAGGAATCGGACGCCGGTCGTCCCCGCCCACCTTCACGATGTGCTCTGTTAAGCCAGAGGGACCCGCGGTTGTCGAGAATAGGGAGGCGTGCAACGACACACTCAGCTCCTCTTCCTCGGCCATCTGGTCCAGGTTCGGCCCCAGGGGGCTGCGGCCGGTGCTGCAACTGGCTTGTTTCCCTTCGAGCAGTTGCAGCTCATCTCGAGGTCTCTTTTGACTTCGGCCCTATCCTGGTAACCAGGGTTTATAACCGGTCAGCGAATAGTGAAAAAAAAAAACAGAAGTATATGCCTGGGTTTGAACCCGCACCATTCGGTTAAGAGGTGCGTGTCATTGGAATTTAATTATGAACCTATTTCAATTGGCGAGTAAGTAGGTATAATACCTAGCTCGCGGCTGGCGAGTGCAGTCAAGGCATTCGCCAGCTTTTCCTCGCAGAATACACTCTAATGAGTTCGCTGCAGGCTGCTACGCTGTGAAAATAATATTTACATATTAAGAATGGGGGCTTTTGAAAAATTTGTGCTACATCTTTTTAAGTATAGGTAGATAGATGTGTTTGGAGATATTCGTGTTTGTCTGCGAGTTATACGACTGAAATCCCAAAACTGAAACCTGGAAACTATATCAAAGGTATTACTGAAGTAATGCTTTCCATATTTTTTTTTAACAGAAACTAAGTAAAACCTTTGAGCAGCGATTGATATCTATGGCCTCAATATTGGAGAAGTAGTTAAATAAATATAATAAATAAATAAATAAAAAATGGTTTATTGCTCTCATAGTACATGATATATAGTAACAGTGGCATAATCAGTACATAAATAATGTTAGCAATTGGAAGTAGCTCAGCTTATACTGGCTCAGGCGGCCTGCACCCAGTCAGCGCTGGTTTACAGCTACTTCCACTTCTCTTTGATGTTATGCGAGAGATTCAGTCTTGAGAGCTACAAATTAAGGTAAAAAATATCCAGAAAAGTAAAACAGAATGGAAATTACTAAAATTGCTAATGTTACTAATGGCACTCATGTCTGTGTGTGTGTGTGTGTGTTTGTGTGCGTGTTTGTTGTGTGTGTATGTGTGTCAAAGACGATCCAAGTCAAAGACATAAACTTACCTAAATACACACAATGCTGAAACTGTTTTGCTTCGCCGTAGTCGAGTAAAAAGTAACATTAGGTTTTCATTTAAGAAACTATTTCAATCGGCGAGTAGGTACCCAGGCGGCGCATTCAGCAGCTCGTCGGCGCAGAATGTATACTCTAATTGGGCGGGCTGAATGCGGCGCGTGGCGGGCTGCGCTTTGTACAATAACATTTGCATATTAAAAATGGTGGATTTTGCAGAAATTTGTGCCACATCTATTTTGTAAATATTTTTTAAGTTTTTTTGACATTTGCGTTTGTATACGACCAAAATCCGCCAAACTTATGAAAGTTAGTAGGTACTTATCTATCATGCAATTCACGACGAGATGCTAGAATTACATACAGAATGATCATTTTCATCTGATTATTAAATTATTTACACATCGGTGAAAAAAATAAGTTACTTAACATCATAAAAATTTAAGATTAGAGTAACTGTGATACCTATATCGATTCTCGATAACTGTGATATATCTATAATCGAGTTTATTACCGATTTCTTCTCGATAAAGTCTACCTTCTGGACCGGTGATAATATTTTCTTTTCTGTATTAAGGGGGATTTATATTATTGTCGAGGATTAAGGGCGTGATGTTATGTATGTATGTATTGATAGAAGTTTCCTCATAATGACCAAGTCACCAGTGAGTTACAATTACAATCAACTTTTGCAATGTACCTAATGTAATGACTACTGGAGGCGAATATTGGTTGTGTATTAGGTTTGTGAGTAGAGAACTAGCCACTTGTCACAACTTTTACAATTTTTCATCTGACCGATGTCGATTTTATATTTGGCTGAAAGTGGTTAAAAGAGCATAATTAATAATTATGCTCCCCTAACTCTTCGCGTGTTTCATTGATGTTGAGTCAGTACCTAACTACACATACTTTATACGGACGAATGTACACTTGAAAATAGGATTTTACGTAGCGAAAAAGTAACAATTTAATAATAATAAATAAAAATCAATAAATTCTCCGGACTGACACACCAATTCCCTAGTTCCAAATTAAGCTTAGGTATACGATTTTAAACTTTCGCTGTAAGTAGCTGTAAGTGGCTGTAAGTTTCAAGCTGTAAGTAGTACATGAGTACTTACAGCTTGACGTTTCGGCCGTGTTGCAACGACCGTGGTCACAAAAGTCCGCTTGTGACCACGGTCATAATGCATATTGCGTTTAGTCCCGTCAGTATTATTTCCAGTGATAGGCTTACCCGCAACCCTTAATTTCGTAGCCAGGGTCTCTGACCACTCGACCAACGAGCCTGTCAATAATAGTCGTCCAGAAAGTGTTTTTTTTTTTATGAGATATTTGTATGACCACAACATTTTGTAGGACATTACCGGTCGACTAGTTCAAAATAAACAAAGGTGACACATATACGGATAGGTTACGGAGGGGTGAGTCATCGCAAAATTTGTGTTAAATCCGGTTTGCCCTCCTTCCGTGCGCACATCAACGGCTTCTGCGCTGCCTGGCCGGCCAAGCGAAATTTGATTAGTTGGGGCAACCCGTCTGTATTGTGTTCGAACATACAAATTCGCACTAAAATTTAAAGTATACATATATTTCATCCGAAATAGGTGTTGTAAGTGCTCAGAGACCTAGGTCCGCCTTTCTTTCTTGGCCTAGTGAAGGTACATACCACCATATACATACCATGTATGATATACACATGGTATACATGCTCCTTGGACGTTCCCCGGACAGCGGAAAGGATGTGGATGAGGTTGGCACAGGACCGTTGTACATGGCGCAAGAGGAGGGTATAAGTCTCCACTTATACCCTGCAATGGGATCAAAGAAGCTGAAGAAGAAGAAGAAAAATACATAGGTACTCCTACAGGTACTTAGTGGAATTTGACAGAGCATTGTAAAATGTACGGACAGAGTTTATGCAAATTTAACCAACGTACTTTATTGAAAGGCTAATTAGAACTAAGTCTTAGTCTTCACCGTCTTCTGGCTTAGAAACAGATGACTATAGATTTCCATACGTATTCCCACAAAATATCCTACTAATTTATAAATGCAAAAGTTTGTATGTATGGATGGATGTTTGTTATTCTTTCACAAAAACACTACTGAATGGATTTTAATGAAACTTTAGAATAATATAGGTCATACATCCGAATAACATATAGGCTATGTTTTATCGATGTACCAAGCGAGCGAAGCTGCAGTCAGAAGCTAGTTATCAAATATAATAGCTTCTGCCCGCGGCTTCGCTCGCGAGGTATAATGTGTTCCGTGTATTAGCTATATTATTCTAAAGTTTATTAAAATCCATTCAGCAGGTTTTGCGTGAAAGAATAACAAACATCCTTACATCCATCAATCCATAAAAACATTGGCATTTTTATTATTGTTAGGATTAGAGTTCATTGGATTTATATGTATTTATTTTAATCAAGATCAACAGCTGAGTAAACGCCATCAGTAAAGATTTAATTTGGATTGTTAATAGACTCAGAACTAACATAAATAGTTTTGGCTCGACTACTCAAACCACAACTTCTGCTCAGAACCTGAAATTGAAATATAAATGCCCTGAAACGTGCAGCTGGATGCTACCCCGAGTTAATTAAATGCTACTAGGATGCTATGAACCAATTTGTACGCCAGGTAAAAGCTAGTTAATTATGAAAAAAAAATAGTCAGACCGAGTAGGAATGTCCTAAGGAATTCCGTACAAACTAATTGCTCACCTACATCAAGTATTTATAGTACTATTGTATCTATAATATAAAAATGAATCACTGAATGTGTTGCTAAGCGCAAGTCTCGAGAATAGCTGAACCGATTTCGCTAATTATTTTTTAGTTGTGTTTGTTTTTCCTGATAATAAATGCTGAAGGTTTATATAAAAGAAAAAAAATAGAAAGTTGCACGGAAAAAGAAATGGATATTGAAAATCCGAACGAATGCGCCGGGTCAGCTAGTACTTTTTTACAAACATTTAATATCTGCCAATAGATTTTGTTTTTTTTTTCTATTGTAAGCTGTATTGTAAGTAAATATAAGCTGAAACATATTTTCCACGATGCCGAAGTTAATTGAATTTGAATTTGAGTCCGTCACTTTTAAATACACCGACTTAGTAGGTAGGTACTTCATATTCCTTAGATCTCCAAGAGACCGAGACCATAAGTTTATGGTCACTTGCGAAAGTAGGTGCAAAAGTTCTTACTTTATATTACAACTTGATTCGTTTACATGTCGTTCCTGAGACGAGGTGTATCCATATGCAGAAAAACAATTGCCCATTTTTTTCTTACGAGTCAAGAAACCCAACGCAAAGATATCTAGATATTTCAACCTTAAAGAAATACCTTAACAATCGTCTGCAACAAAGTAAAATGAACAGTTAGCCTCGCATTTAAGTCTTATTAAATTAACTGCTAAAAATACGACGGGACAAAGTTTTAGAAGACGTTTTTATTAGCGTTCGTTATAATTTGCATTTAATAGGCGCTACGTGAGGGCACTAAAATATTACGTTTCCAATTTGTAAATATAATTAATATTGTTAGATAGAGCTGTATACTATAGCTTTTAAGACATATCAGAATGAGACATGGGTTACCCAAACTAATAATCAAAAATTTTAAAAATGGTACCCACTGTCACGATTGCGACGACAACATTTTTAACTCTTCGGCTATACGATATATTGGGTTTAGACCAACTAGGTTAACTTATTTAGTAATTAGGCTGAATTTGTAACTACCTACAAATTATTACTTGTCCAAGTGTAGTAACTAACTAATTAAACTGTAGTACCTACTCATCTTTTAAACACTTTTAAGCAGTATCTTGGCCGGAAAGTCCGGAAACCTGGAGAAAGACCATCAGGTTTTGCTACAGGGGACTGAGTGCGAGAAATACACTACCTGGTGTACTTGCCAGACATTTATGGACGCCTGACGCAAAAAAACACACGTACTTATTTTTTTAAATCGTTATGGCAAAGTACCTATAGCATGAATTTGTTTTGAACACAGTGCCTTAATAAATGCAGCTCTTTTACCTAAATATGGAAATTCTTTTACCTAAAGATGGAAAGCTAAAGGCTGAGTAGCCGAGTTTGAAACTTGGCAGTAATTTAATTCTCGCTTGAAATCTAAATGGGGTAATAGAAGCTGTTGAGAAGTTCTGTAAGTTGCGGCTAAGGCGATGTAGAGGTTAAGGAGATGTTAAGAAGCGGATTTTTTTGCAGAAGGATTCGTCGGGTGGACATTATTAGTATTAAGGTCTCACATGTAATCGAGTGTCTAAGTAATCAAACGAGTATGTTATCAAACTTTAACTTTTGGTTTTACATGCATTAAATAGGTAGTGCTTGGCCATGATTGATTTATTGATTGGTGGTTATAATGCGGAAGAGTAACTAAAAAAACATACACACTGCAACATGCACACCCCCAAGGTACACTTGCAAAGTAAGAAATAAAGTTCAATCTTTTTTTTATGAATGTTTGTATTTTAAAATATCTGACACCATTATAATAATAATAATGGTTCCCAAACGGTTTCGGTTATTATGACCACTTTTTGGAGTCCAAAAAGTGGTCACATATAAAGAGTCCAAAATTTGGACTCTTTATTCGCCAGTCCTTTCGTGTGCTCATAAGTGGCTAGCGTAGCCAATCTTGGCGAGAAACGTGCTTGCCCAGAATCGGCCAGATTGAAGACAACTTGTAAAGCAGAACATCTATGCTTTTGAGGAAATACACCATTATAACGAAGTCGCAAATGCACCTTCATCAAAATACCAAGAGTAGGTACATTTGAGTCACTCTGAACCTACGACTAGACTCATCTTATAAATGCACATCCTCAACGCCTTAACAATCCACAATCGTAGCACTTCCTCAGTGAGTGAGTGACTGGGCCGACCCGGCTGAGTCACTCACCTCCGACCCTTTTAATTGCCGCCCAAGTGGATAATAACCTAATGATGCGCGGGCGCAGGAAGTGGCATGTGAGTTAATTCATTGATCAGCTGCAACACGGTGCATAGAAATGGACGAAGAGAATTAAAATATACTACAAATAAAATTTAATAAATTATCAATTAAATAAATATCCGACAACATCGCATACTTTGATCTGACTCCGAGGTAAGTAGTTTAAGCACTTGCGTTACAGATATCACAATCAACAGTGGTATTAAATATATATACTTAAATATCAGATATTAATACCCAAAAACAGAACAAACACAAGTATTCATCACACCAAAGTTTGTCCTGGGTGGAGATCGAACCCACAACTCTTGGTGCATGGGGCAGGGTCACTACCAAATGCGCCATCGAGCCAGTCAATTCTCTACACTGGTCACACTAATTCCCTAATTCCAAACTAATATGTGTATGATTTTAAAATGGATACTAGGTAACGGTTAGAACTACTTAAATTCCTTTATAATTAATAATTATCCATACTCGAGTGCCTATGCGCCTAGCGGGAGTGGAACCCGCGATCCTTGCTTACGTGGCCAGGGTCTTTGACCACTCAACCAACGGGCCTGTCACATATTACTTTTGTTTTTAAGCGAGCGCAGCCACGATCGGAAGCTAGCGTAATATATGTATGACTTATTAAGTGGGTTAAGTGCAAGTAGGTATTCTTTTTTCTTTGTCCAATCACACTTGTGCTAAATTGACTCTGATCAGAACTGACGTTTGATCTCGTTATTATTAGTGGGTTTGTACGAGATTGTGTTGATAGTCTGTATTTACATACGGTCAGAATTATTCTAAATAAATATGTGTCAATACAAGATTATTAGATATATTTTAGTCTAGGCAAAACCGCTTACCTGTCTGCTTATTTAACTTATTATTTTAAGAAAATAATTTTAAAAAAATCAGGAAATGAGCAAAAGTTTTTATTTACTTTTCATACAAAATAGTCAATCAGCTAAACAACTTTTGTAATAAAGGTAAAAAAAAAAACTCATTTTCTATTTCTAATCCTTTAAATCCTTTAAATTAGTTCCTTAGAATAATGAGTTAAATAGTAAGTAGATAAGGTATTGCATAATCTAAGAATAACCTTGTATAGGTTTCATATGTAGGTACATATTTCATATGCATTTAGTAGTAGTTTGTTACTGCAGTATTACAAATAGATAGGTGCTTAATTTTTTTTTTTTTCATCTTTAATATTAACACGTGAAGTATCTTTGTACCTCTTTTTACGAACATCCCGCGGATGGAGGAGTATGCGATTTGGCACAGTTGAAGTTTATATGAAGAAAGAGAGCAGAAGGCAAATATTTTAATGAATATTGCGTTAGAAATTTATAAAAAATTCAATAAATTATTGTCGAATTTCAACCACCGCGCGACTACTAGTTGGAATAGTAAGTCTAAATACGGTCATGTCAACGTATTCAATACTTGTCAAATTTCATTTGCTAAAAGGATTTACCTTCTGTGTAGTAGAGAGTAATATGTAGATTTTTTTCACAATAAAAAACCACCTTAACAAAAATCCTTGGCTATTTGGCCAAAGTCAATCTTTCGGTAAAATGTCAGTTACGTGTTTATTATTTCCACGATATCTCGTGCAAAATGGGAGCGAATTTCGTATGCAAACTGCATTTAGATTTGTCACTCAACTGTCACTACGGAATAGTTTTGTTAAAATCTCGGGCGTAGTTCCGTACCGTTCCAGCCCTTTGATAAAGCTCTAGATCTTTAATTCAAATTCTGACAAGCTCGATGGCGCAATCGGTAGTGACCCTGCCCCATGCGCCAAGAGTTGTGGGTTCGATCCCCACCCAGGACAAACATTCGTGTGATGAATACTTGTGTTTGTTCTGTGTCTGGGTGTTAATATCCAATATTTAAGTATGTATTTGTAATACCACTGTTGTTTCTGATATCCGTAACACAAGTGGTTAAGCTACTTATCCCGGAGTCAGATCAATGTATGTGATGTCGTTGAATATTTATTTATATTTATTATTATTCAAATTAAAATTCTTTTTTTCATTAGTCATTGTACAATAATATTATTTACACAATTTATTAATCTATCGTTCGTTATTAAATTGTAGTTAGTGCTTAACAATCTGAAGTATGTGAAATATATACTAATTTACTTATATATATATGTGTATTTAGGTGTCTTATAAATAGGTATTTAAATATATTACATAGTTTAAGCTTTAAAGTATATATAAGATACATTGCTTCGCGGCTGTCAGAGAATCTTTGTCTGCTAAAGAGATCCGTGTGCCCTGTGGGCTCTATACATTTTTCCGGGATAAATATTAGCCTGGCCTTTGTCATAGTTCAAACTTTTGGAGTGCTAAGTTTAATCGCAATTGGTTTTGTAGTTTAAACGTGGAGACGTAACAGACAGACACAGTTACTTTCGCGTTTAAATAATTATTGGGGATTCTATTTTAAAACCTTACTTATCTTCTTAATTATAAAAATGAATCGCTGAATGTGTTGCTAAGCGCAAATCTCCAGAACAGCTGAACCGATTTTGCTAATTCTTTTTTATTTGTGTTTGTTATTTTTTAAAAAAAAAGTTGCTCGGAAAAAAGATGGGTATTGAAAATCCGAGAACGGGGCGTTACAAAGTGCGCTGGGTCACCTAGTTAAATATAAAAGTAAGGGTTTCAGGTTTTATTTTAAACAATCGTGCTATCTTATCATAGCATAACAATAAATTAGTCATAGTTTAATCATTATTCCTGACACGCGGTTGCTGCTCCCAAACTCCTCACACTTCTACACACCATTCCTAACTAATCATGACCCAGTGACCATAGATGTCGGACTACAGCTATAGCAATCCGTCGCATGCGTCCCACGTAGGTACGAGTTTCGTAACTGTGCGCATTGTCTGTTACACAATCGATGGCTAATCGGACAGTCTTCTTCCACGTATTCCGTGTCTGTATATGGCCACCACGACGCTTAGAAACGTTTAGAAATGACGGTGAAAGTTCTTTTATAATTTACTGAATGTCCCAGGTTTCCTAATTTCTTTATCGCGTACCTATCTATCCTTCAAGGATATTTAAATTCTATGGGATTGTAAGTGACTATCAGATCTACTTTTTCACAATTTTCCATCTAACCCAGCCGATTGTCCCGGGTTGGTTTGGGACTTAAAAAAAATATGCTAACTGTGTTTCTTGCCTAGCATGTCGTAAAATGATATATGGGATTTTGGGTACCTATGTGATTGTGTAGGCGACGAGTTGGCCACTAGTCACAACTTTTTTTTAATTTTTGGCTTAATGTGGTTAAAAGGGCCTATTGTCCCTTTGACTTTGTCTACCCCTTCTGGGATTATGGGCGTGATGTTATGTTTTTGTATGTAAACTATATCCATTTTAATTGTACTTTCACTCTTGTATATTATGGATTTACCTTTCACAGTCGTGGTTGCTTGGTATTTGTCAGCTTAGTCAGTTAATGTACTTTATTTAAACTTTTGCTTTTTATTTCTATATCTATATTTTTTTATCATGACTTCAAATCTTTGTGAAATCAACAATTCTGATTGCATACATTTCGAAATGAAGGTAGAAAATTAAAATTAATTATCAGATATAAAGTTTTAGTTCCTCTTTACTTTGAAATAAGTTTAATCTTAAGTTTCATGGTCTAAAAAAAATTGTTTTCGAAATATATTTTTAGAGATTAAATATTTAATTTTAAACTAGATTCATTGCTAAATTACATACAAAATGCCTAAAAGGGAAATATAGCGCCTAACTACCTACACATAAACAATGTTTCTAACCGCTCCCTGCAAATTTGGCTGCTTATTTGAAGTATTTTACGGATATGCATGAAATTCTTTCACAAAATCTGACGCAAGGCCTTCTTTGAGGTGAGGTCGTAAAAAGATGCATCGTAAAACCTTCTTCATAAAGATACGTAGGAATAATTTTAGTTATAGTACAGAGAAGTGCATACGACTGAAAGTGGTGGAAAATGGTACATTGTATTCTAAACATAACATAACATAACATCACGCCTATAATCCCCGATGGGGTAAGCAGAGTCGAAGGGACAGCTAGCCCCATTAACCACATTCAGCCAAATTGTATTCTAACTCAGGCTTTTTTTAAGTAAGAGTCTACAAAGACTTACTTTATTTCGCATGTTATAATTAATTTTAAAATGTAAGTCCCAGACCAATACGGGAAAATGAAGATTGTTACAAAAATTTACAGTCTGAATGTTATGTGCCCGATGGTCATCACTTATTCTCCACTTACATAAGTCTGTGGTGGCGAGTACTTCCGTGACATAAGTGAGGCTTCCTCCTAACTCGATTTGCAACTTCCAGGGAACAAAATCATAAGGTTTCGCTTTAAAGGGGGGCTACGCCGAGTTGTAACATAATTACCTGGGAAGTTGATGCTTATGTATTACAATACTCTGTTACTTCCAGACGGACTTAATACGATTTTCTAGTTACGTGTAAAAATAAACTTTGTATGAGGTTTATATGCTGCAGGCTTGGATTGAAACACGCCAGTATTATGTAAAAGTTTTAGACAAGAGTTAAAGGTTTTTATCTATATAAATAAAACAAAGTCGTGTTTGTTACACCACTTATAAGTCGAGAACGGCTGAACCGATTTACGTTGTTTTTGATTTGTTGGATTTGTCTTCGTCCAGAATAACAGAATAACTATTAAAAACATTGAAAAATTGACGATAAAACAAAATAAAAGCAAAAGTATTTTCTCATATAAAACGGTGGGATTCGTATCTGTCAATGTTAAATGTCAATCGACAAATCAATGTCGATTTTCATTTACTGGGTGATACGGAGTTCGCCGGGACAGCTAGTATTAATATATTATTTAATTGAATAGTCTACAACAAACACCACCCCCGCAATCCCCGAAGGGGTAAGCAGAGTCAAAGGTGCAACAAGCCATTTTTAACAGAAGCCATTAAAGACAGTATTTAAAAACCTATAATAAAATTTCAAGGATATATTTATTCGTAATAAATTAAATAAAATTATTTTAAATACCTATTATCACATGACTGCGAACGCCCATCAAAGCGTGATGACGTCACTGACCGATATACAAGCTGACACTGTCATACCCTAGTAAAAGGTATCACCGATCAGCTTAACTTTGTCAGAGCGCGAGATTGTTTATCGGTGTGTGGCGTAATCAAAGTCACGTGACAGTTTAAAGCGTTTTGGCGGGAATTCTAAAAAGATTTTTGAATTACGTATTTATTGAAATTTGCCCTATTTTTTCAGGAATATATAATTTTAGAGTTTAAATAGGGTCTATCTATGTAACGAAATCAATTATACACATAAGTCAATATTCCTATTGTGAAAAAGTGGTGGCAAGTGGCTAGCTCGTCGCCTACACAACCATATGCCCAAAGTCCAATATACCATTAGTCGCCTTTTGCGACATGCTAGGCAAGGAACACAGTTGGCACATTCTTTTTAAGTCCCAGACCAACATGGGACATACAGTTTAAAAGTTATCAATAAACCTTACACTTAATATACAAAATATTCCGTTTACGGAGCGTATCAACATCTCAATTGACTTTCAACCTCATATTTCTACTGTATTGAAAGCTTTCCTTTCAACCTCTAAGGAAAATCGATCTTCGCCAACGCGCATTTCATTACCTGAAGAAACGATGAATGGTTGTTGAAAATTTATAGTCCAGGAGAGCTGTTAAGTTATAGTAGAGGAGCTGTCACTCGCACTGGTCCACTTAAGGGCTCTCTAGACGAACAATAATTCTAAGAAAATGTAATTGGAAAAGACGGCCAAGTTTCTTCATAGAGGCCTTACAATTTTTTCAAGTGCTCTCAATGAAAATAATGGTAGAGAACTTCTGGTTATAAAATACTTGCTGAAACATGTTGAGAAACGTTATTACGTTATTATTTATGACCTTTGAAGGTTTCACTCGCAAGCTTAATTTAATGTTTAAGTGTTCAATGCTCATTATTTTCGCCAAGTGCATAAAAATAAAGGCTGAAGAAAGAATTTTCATTTAAAAGAAAAAAGACGATAAATTTTTAAAATAATATGGATCAATAAAATGTTACTACGAGCAAATGCTTGGGGAAACCCTAAATCCTGTTTAGAATTAAAAAAATTGTAATAAAGGAATTGTCGTCATCAATCAACTTTTATACAAACAATGGGAGTTATACCATCAACATGGTAAATAAGTATTTACTCATTATATTTTCATGTTTTCAGCATGATGAATCATGAAATTACTTGGTCATACATATATGTACCTACATTCATACTAATATATGATCATTATGAATCAACAATCACAGCTTTTTGTAAGGCTAATAAGCAACATAACGTTGGTACTATAATAATTACCTAAAGTCAGCCGAAATAATGGCTATCTATATAAATAAAAATCGATTGCTGAAATTTATGTATGTAGCTACATAACTTCCAAACGACTGCACCATACTGAATAATTACTTTTTGTCGTTTTTCCTTATTGTTGGGACAAGGTTTGTAGATAAAATGTTTGAAAAAATGTTTGTTGTACCGTGTTGGTCTGGGACTTAAAAAGAATTTGCCTATTGTGTTTCTTGCCTAGCATGTCGTAAAATGCAATAGTTATGGAATTTTGGGTATGTGATTGTGTAGGCGACGAGCTACCCACTTGTCAGTACTTTTTCAAAAATTTCTATCTAACCCAGCCTAGTTTTATTTTTGGCTCAATGTGGTTAAAGGGGCCTGCTGTCCCTGTGTCTCTTCCTACCCCTTCGAAAATTATGGGCGTGATGTTATGTATGTATGTTTGAAAAATTTCGAAGCAGAGTCGAAAATTGGGTTATTATTTTTACGCGAAAGGACGTTTCGTATAGATTGTCATATCAGAATGTCCGGCCAGGAAGTTCGAAATGATAAATCTTAATAAAATACTAGTGATGCATATTTTAAAATATAAAGTTATTATTTAGACTGCTATCAAAACTTGTCTCATTTATTATGAAATTAACGCATCTAAGTTAACTTTACACAAGCTATTAATATATATTTTTGCCCTCTTTTTTACGGTTCTGTTTAGGATTCTGAGGATCAAATACATCGTCCTTATTGTCTTCAGATTTCTCTATCTATGTCTATCTGTATTTCAGGCTTGTCTTAGTCAAAGTGTGGAATGCCTCTAACTCCAGGCGCTGCTTTATCGGAAAGCTGTCAATGTAACTTAATTCCTCTGCTCAGTTCTCTCTAAGCCTTTGTGTGCAGCTCCGAGCCTGGTCCTGTTCCGAATTTTAACGTTAAGTGGATGGAACCACATCAGTCGTAGACAGAATCAAATGACTTGAATTGTCTCTTGTTTCCGAACGAATTGTTCATCTACTATATTTAGCATCGAGTGAGTTTTGGTGTACAGGGCATTGATTGGGTTAATTTTGATATCATTAAATCCCTATACTGCATATTTTTTATAGCGTCCTCTGCGAACAGCGTTATTGTAATGTGCTCTGCGAATTAACATCATCTATGAACGACACCTGTGCCAATTAATACCAAACTCTTATATGATTATGATCACTTTATAGGCTACAGCGACTGCTAAAAACCTACTTGCTGGAAGTATACTTGTTTGTAGCCATTAAGAGTAAAAAAAATTAGAAACAAGCACAAAAATATTTCTCATCTTTTACGTTTATACATCTAAAGTGTCTCCGTTCTTAGTAAAAATAGCCGATACACCAAACCAAACAAAGTGGTACCCCAAATTGTCCACTCACCGGACACCCTATTATCTCGGG
The DNA here is from genome assembly GCA_951394215.1 of Glyphodes perspectalis. Lineage (NCBI taxonomy): Eukaryota > Metazoa > Arthropoda > Insecta > Lepidoptera > Crambidae > Glyphodes > Glyphodes perspectalis. Next base: position 3,645,263 of record OX596210.1, on the reverse strand, counting down.
CCATCGCAAAAGCAACTACACCGAGCAATCTGCCCAAGTAATTTCTAATTCCATTATTAATAAAGTGTGCGCGCGAAATTGAATTAAGCAATTTGCGTCCGGTGTCCGGGTCGGAATTGCGTCGCGCGCATACGTGGCCTTTTTAATTTATTCGGGCGGGATAACTCCGGGCGGACTTAGCCGCCTATCTGGATGGACATTGCTAGTTTGCTTTTCGGTTTTGCTATTTTAATGGCAGGTTGATCGGACGACATATGGTTTTTGTTTAATTAGCTTTATTTGCAACTGTTAGTTGTAATACTTGTAATTTATTTTTCATATTGAATTTTATGATATTGTGAAATTTGATTTTAACATACATCTAACGATGTAATGTCATAGTATTTTATGGCATAGATTCAAATCATCACCACCCTAATTAGTGCTTAGTTTAAATTTCTTTTAAACAATAGTTTGAAATGTTTGATACGGTAAATCTATATAATTAAAACCTGCCTTTCAGATAAGTCTTGACCTGCCAGAACAATGCAAATCGATTCAAATCTAATTATTAAATTTAAATTAAATTTTCGCGTGAAGGGGCATCAAACATCTCCAATCGATCCACTTTACAAACTTTCCCGTATATTACTGGGAATCGAGAAAAGAAACGAGCAAGAAACGTTCTCAGTCATCCCGCCGTATCTCTCCCCTGCATACGAATTACGTCTCGCGTTACGTGACGGCAGGGACTTTTTTAATCATCTCAATCCGGCTCTGGGCGCTGCGAAATGTCGCAAGAATACCTCCCTCGCGCGAGTGGGGACTTGAAAAGATGTGGATGCATACATTTTTAAGTCCAACTTTTACGTCATTAGCTCGCGTCAACTGGTTTTTCGTATATTGTTTCTTTTCTGCTGACTAAATATTATTGTCAAATATCAGACGTCACTCGCAACATCAAGTTTATTAATTATAATAGTTACAAATTTATCCTTAAATGCGTACACACGATCGCTTATTTGTGAAGGAACATGATAACAGCTAAATCACTACCAGTGTTTAAAGGAAAATATTAAATTAATGAAAAATAATGTGTATGATTGTATACTTATATTTATTTTGATCTCAGCTGCTATGTTTGTCATCATGTTTGAAAGATTTCAATATTATAGAAATAGTCGATCATCGCTTTTATTAGATATTAACGGTTCAATGTTGAAAAAACAATATTGTATCGTCTGTTATTCTATATGTACATACATACATACATACAATACAATACATATATTACATCACACCCATAATCCCCGAAGGGGTAGGCAGAGTCAAAGGGACAGCTGGCCCCTTTCAGCCAAAAATAGAATTAGGCTGGGTTAGATGGAAAATTGTAAAAGAGTAGTGACAAGTGGCTAGTTTGACGCCTACACAATCACATACCCAAAACCCGATGTGCCATTAGTCGCCTTTTACGACATGCTAGGCAAGAAACACAGTTAGTACATTAAGTCCCAGATCAACACGGGACAATGGGCTGGGTTAGATGAAAAATGTAAAAAAGTAGTGACAAGTGTTCTAATATGTTACCACAAAGGTACCGTTTACAATATTTTGATTTTATACTACACTACAAGAAATTGAGAATAAATATCTCAACTGAACAAAGCTGCCACCACATCTACATCAGAGCCCTTTTTTATCCAGGTTATTCCTGCTTATCCCTTCGACCCATACATCATCTAGTCGTTTAACGTCCTCGACCCCACTCATGACAACTTGAGAAATTTTTGTTCATATCATTATCATTTAATGGCCTTAATAAAACGAAAAGGAAGCAATTTCCCTCAAAAATCGCGTTAAGGTACGGCAAAGTCTTATTATATAAATTTGACGGTTTTTTTCTAGAGCCTACAAAGGAGGGATCAAAAGAATATTCTCGATTGATGTGCAAAGAGTTCCGAGACAACAGCACCCGGTTATAGCCTTTATTGCTTACTGAATAAAGTTCATAAGCTTGGCTATATAACGCATCATTACGGTTTTTTAAATTTCAATTAGTCATAACCAAGATTAGATAAATGTTTCTCAAAATATGATGATGTCACGACGAATAAAGGCTAATTTACTATTAAATCTAAATCTAACTACTTTTTCCTTCTGGTTAGCTTGTGCTCACAAAATGTAGTTTTTAGTTTAGCATAGTAGTTTTCAGAGTAGTTTAGTATGAAATATTTATTTATTTTATTTATAACATCACCACGCCTCTTTAGCCACTTTTAGCCAATAACAAAACTAAGTTGGGTTAGATGGAAAATTATGAAAAAGTGGTGACAAGTGGCTAGCTCGTCGCCTACACAATCACACACCCAAAACCCAAAATACCATTAGTCGCCTTTTACGATTTTAGTTGGCACATTAATTTCAAGTCCCAGAACAACATAGTACTGGTATGAATAAGGTATTATTATATTCCTTAATAAAAGAGTTTTAAATGTTTTAGATCAAAGAGATAGATAATAATTAAATATTAGATAGATTATTCCCCTAATTTTAATGAACCTTTTAACTGTTTAAAAACAAACCAATCTAGTAATTTGTGTTTTCATAAAGGACAAATATAAAATATTAGTTGCCGATTCCAGAGTTGATTAATTTGAAGCAAAGAACCCTTTCCAGGAAATAAATTAAATTTCCAAAAACGTTTACTCATTAATTTCCCTTCCTGTATTGAAGGCTACCTATAGAATTCCATCGATGACACACATCGAATAAAATTGTACACGCGTTTCTATACAGTTGAAAGTTGTGCATTTCCAATTTAATTAGTTGAATCGTCCAACCGTCAATTTGTATAGCTTTAAATAGGTTAGCGGAAGTGGCGGCTATTGTAGTCTATGGTGCTGCATTACCATCGATAGAGAGATTATCGATAAGTATGCAACACTATACTTGATAATTGTCATTCTCTAAAGGTAGAGCCATGTTGAAACCGCATTGGTTTCGGCATGAGAGAGCTGGCTCAGTCGGAGTAGGACTACACAAACATAACAAAACTACATGCAAATTCAAAATAACTTTATTTATCTAGGCCTCAAGAAAGCCCTTATAAATCGTTAAATTTACATAGGTGATCCTTAAAGCTTCATGAATCTACCACTTTTTCTTCATTCTCCAAGAAAACCTGCGTTAAGTAGCGACTCTCCACTAGACGTTCAAAAGTTTATTGAATTGGTTTTAACCGATGCTACTGTTCTCTAAAAATACGTTTCGCTGAACTTCTGTATATTTCTATGATTCGGAAGCTTTCGGAAACCGAACGAAAATCTTGAACATAACGATGATATCGATATAATACCGAAAATAAGTGCTATTAGGTCCAACACTATTAGTCTATGCCTCGTTCCGATCACGAACTTCGATTGCCATTAAAAGTTGTATGCAGCAACATATATTGCCTGCTCCCACGTAACTCCAGGAACTAGTGTTTATCCTGCCGGAACAGTTTCATTGTTGATCTTGTTTTGGGCTTGCTCTTCTGGTGCCGTATTTAGTTGACAGGGGAATGCGTTACGCATAGTTCCGCTTAAATCAAGGAGAAGTCCGTAGTGTTGGACTCACAGTGCCGTAGCATCTGCTAGTAGTTCAAAACATCAAGAGCTCCGCTCTGCCGGTAATAGGCGTAGTATGGCGATTAAATTTCTGGGTATGTAATTCACCTTGGGTCATGCATTCTCCATACGGGTCTTCATACGGGGCCTTCTACACCATGGCAAGCAATTCTTAACCGCGTTCTAACCCTATATAATATAAGACTAAATCACATATGCTTCCTTCTGCCGTGGGCCTCGTCCAGCTTGATAGGTACCGTCGATGGGGGCAAATGAGAGGAGCAGACCAGGTACCCGCTGAAAACCAGGGTCGTGGTCTGCCTGATATCAGGTAGCTCGTATTTATTTTGTGTGAAATAAAGTTTATATAATTTATTCTATTCTATATATTGGCCTGTTTTCCAAGGCTTTGGCTTAAGCATTATGATAGATATTAGAATCGATGCAATCACTATCTCATCATCTTCCTAGCGTTATGTCTCGTGCTTAGAAGGGGTTCGCTTAGACCAAGATTCAGGATTTACCGAGTCTGGTAATTACATTGAAGCTACTGCCGATCTGATATTCGTAGCCCTTATATAGGGGAACCAGACAAATTTGGTCCATGGTTACACATCCATACTTGCTGGAATGTGCAGGTTTTATCACGATGTTTTCTCTCACCGCCGAGCTAGTGGTATAAATATGTACAAAGAATCCTGAGTAGTGTTGCCCAAAGCAAGACTCTTGCGGCGGTCTTGCATGTCGTCATCTTGCAGATTTAGTCTTGTTCTTGCTTAAATGTTGCTTGTTGCTTGGTCTTAACACAGGACCAAGCGACAAGCAACATTTGATCAAGAACAAGATTGAGTCTGCAAGATAACGGCATGCAAGACCGCCGCAAGAGTCTTGCTTTGGGCAACACTAATCCTGAGGTACGTGCCCGATTTGAACCCGGTTAAGAGGCACGTGTCCTTCCCATTGAGATACCACCGCTCTAATGCAAGCACTATAGACCAAATGTTTCATAAGCAGCTATGTTTCGTCTGTGATCGAAGCTGCGCGCCCTATATTCTACATGAAATTAAGTTTTGCATAAAAAGCTGTCAAATAATGAAATTCTGCTCCGCAGCAGCTCCCACTTTTAAAACCTATAATGTAGACTAATTTTGTTACGTATCACACATACCTGAAGATAGTTCCGCAGCTATCTCACAAGGCGGGCGCGCGGCGGCTCGTCGACTCGGGTTCATTAAAACTCGCAGCCGCATTGCATAGGGATTGCGACCGCACAGCGATCCCGCAAAACAGCGGGATCTGAGCAATATTTATGGGGATCGTGTATCACCACATCTCGTCATACGTCTATTAGTCTTCAATTACTAGATTTCTGATACATTACTTGCCGTATTTTATGATAACGAGTAGGCCAGTAAATTACATACATACATAACATCACGCCCATGATCACCGAAGGGGTAGGCAGAGTCAAAGGGGCAGCAGGCACCTTAAACCACATTCAGCCAAAAATAACACTGGGCTGGGTTAGATGGAAAATTGTGAAAATGTAGTGACAAGCAGCTAACCCACACAATCACACACCCAAAACCCGATATACCATTAGTCGCCTTTTACGACATGCTAGGCAAGAACCACAGTTGGCATATTTTTTTTAAGCAAAATATAAAACTGGGCTGGGTTGGATGGAAAGCTGTGAAAAAGAAGTGACAAGTAGCTAGCTCGTTGCCTACTCAGTCACATACCCAAAAGCCCGTAAACCATTAGTCGCTGAACCTTCATCTGCGAATTCCGTTAATTTAAAAGTAGGCCCTATTTTCCGAAGAATTTTTATACATACTCACTCGTATATGCATACTATTGCGCTTCCTAAATCACCGAGGGCGTACGCGAAATCCAAAAAATAAATAGGAAACCCTAAACTACAAACCAGAAATAAATCTGATTTAAGTTTAATTAAAAATTGTGAAATGTTTTGACAAGCGGCTAATGTCCTCCTAACCAATATCGGTCACGGCGGCCAATCTTAACGAGGATTAGCCAACTGCGCAGGAGATATAGTACATAAGTCTGCGCGCAAATATAGGTGTACTCTTTGTTTCTTTACTCTCATAGTCCGGTGAGACGGCAATTCGACATGACCGGAGAGAGGTCAGGCGCAGGATCAATGGCTTAACGTGCTTTCCGAGGCACGGGGGTGATTAAACGGCCAACTTCGTGACTCTGGACTGGTACTGAGTAATTTCAATATTGAAAAACCCAGCCACAAATTTTGGCCCGAATTTCTCTTCTCGAACAAATTTTCTCTGAGTCCTTAGGCGGCGCATGCTACCACAAGACCAACGAGGCAGATAAACGGTCTGCTCGTATGGTCACCACTAAGATGTTTTAAGTATAAGACGCTAGAACCACTTTGCTAGACTTCCAACTTTATTGACGACGCGGGATTGACAAATCAATTCCAATCCCGGGATCGCAACCCCTACCTAAGGCGGCAAGTTCGCGAATTAACTTGATACTATTGCATAATGTACCCGATTACATGCAAGCGTAGACACAGGTGAAGACAGGTGTAATTTCCGCCGTCATACTCTAGTTTACTGGCGTATAAAGACGGTCGTCGTCTGAGCGCATTCAGGAGCATAATAAAGGAAGTTATTTAGGCAGAGTATTGATAAAATGCAATGTAATTTCTTCAAAGTAATTTGTCTTATGTTGGTCTGGGACTTAAAAAAGAATGTGCCAACTGTGTTTCTTGCCGTAATAAGCAACTAATGGTTTTGGTTTTGGGTATGTGATTGTGTAAGCGACGAGCTAGCTACGTGTCATTACTTTTTCACAATTTTCCATCTAACCCAGCCCAGCTTTATTTTTGGCTGAATGTAGCTAAAGGGGCCTGCTGCCCCTTTGACTCTGCCTGCCCCTTCAGCGATTATGGTGATTTTATGTTTATGTGTTTGTGTTATTTATTTAACTTACACATACAATTGTCAATTTTAGAATCTATATAGTAAGTCATTAATGTCTAATTCTGAACAATTTGACCTTTTGTATATCTTTTAGCGTAATAAGTTTAAGCTATTATAGCTTATCGATTTTTCCCTAGGCCAACTAAGTTCCTTGTCTAACATGAAATATGTCGTTAGCGACGGGTGGTGGGATGTTGGGTACCTATCTGATTACGTGACCGACGAGCTAGCCACTTGTCACTACTTTTCTCCAGTTTGCCGTCTAACTCCGATCTACTTTGGTTTTGGCTAAAAAGAGTTTAAAGTATTCAGCGCCCTTTGAAATCTGTCTTCGGGCATTGCGGTTGTGATCATGTATATGTATGTTAAATCTCATTATGTCACCAGTGACATTAATATGACACTAATTACAGTCTTAAAAACAGAGAAACTGTTTTTAAGAGTCGCCTGACTTATGAGTATATCATAAGTCAGGCGTAGGGCACCTTGACGCTTGTTCATCAACTCCATAACGTAGACAACGTGTGTCGGCAACTTCTCGAATTAACTTGATACGATTGCATAATGTACGCGATTACGAGCAAGCCCTGACGACTGAAGACTGTAGACGTATGTTTCAGTTAAGATCTTTGCGACTTGCGTCAGACAACTGCGTCAGCTGTTTGAGTAAACTCAAAATAGCGCTAGCGCATCAAAATCATAAAACATGCATTTATCTGACTCTAGAGGTAAGTAGTTTAAGCACTTGTATTACGGATATCAGAAACAATAGTGGTATTACAAATATATAATATATATACTTAACTATTGGATATTAAAACCTAGACACAGAACAAATAACTATTCATCACACGAATGTTAGTCCTGCTTGGGATCGAACCCACAACTCTTGGCGCAAGTGGCAGGGGCACTGCCGAATACGCCATGGAGCTAGTCAAAATGAACGCACCGAGTGAGCCATGAAGGAAGCATGGCACTTTAGAAATTTTTGAGAGGCTGCGCAGTAGGCCGTGCGCCAACACATTCTGGAGAAGTGATCATCCAGCGCAGTAATATGTCTAGAAGACTGTTCTTATACCGAGTGGAAAGTTTCGGTTTCAGCCATTATACTTTGCTTACAACTTCCTAACAATTGTCATTTATAAAGCTTTCAACGCAAATAAGAGTAGGGAATTCATGTTATTCATGATATTAGGAGATTTATACCATTTTCTTTGTATTCTTTGTGTTTGTGCTTTGAAGCTTAAGATTAGAGCATAAGCTTGTTTAACTCAATTTTGATGATCGCTACTGCATGATCCAGAGATCTGTAATTTATCTGTTACGAGCGGCCCGCCCCGGCTTCGCACGGATGGACATTTGTTTTTTAACCTAACTCATGTTTTTGAAAATATTCTATAGCCTGTATTACTCGTAATTAGGGATAATGTAGCATTCTAATGGTGAATGAATTTTGGAAATAGGTCCAGTAGTTTTTTAGTTTATTCGTTACATACTTACATACATACAATTTTTTCTTCTTTCTAATAATAGTGTAGATTTAGGTACACCAAACGTGTAGACTACTTTGACAATTATGGGTAAATTTGTATGGCATGGATATGCATAAATGGGTCATTGGCACACAAATTGGTCGCCACAAAATTAACGAACACTCATAATTATTAAATTATGTTTTATTTGGATACCATAATATCGAACTACGTAGAAATGTAGTGTGTTATTATGCGATAAACATTTCAATATTGTTATTCCGTTATTCCAGACAAATTAATAATTCAAGGGTTTATATTTGACTAGTTGTGAAGGTCCGCCTGAGTCAATACCCGTCTCGTATTGTATGGGGATCGTCATAAATTATAAATCGTGTGTTATTGTGATTCATTGGCTAATACTGTGAAGTCTTTTTAATATCCTTTCAGTAGTTTTAACTGAATAAGTAAGTAAATGAATGTGTGACTTATGAGCATTTGCATGTATTAATTGTATACATATTTAATCCTACTAATATTATAAATGCTAAAGTTTGTATGTATGGATGAATGTTTGTTACTCTTTCGCAAAAAACTACTGAATGGATTTTAATGAAACTTTAGAATAATATACATCCGAATAACATATAGGCTATGTTTTATCTATGTACCCCGCTAGCGAAGCCGCGGGCAGAAGCTAGTTAGTGATATATTATTATAACGGATACAATTAACGTGCCAATTCTGTTTTTATTTTTATAAGAAATCAATATTTGTAGAGTAACTTGATATATATTAAAAAATCTTTACGAAGATAAGAATTACAAACTTTAACCGAGAATCCCTCAAGTATGCAACTTAATTTGTAAATAAACGACCCTGTTTATGATATTGCCAAAGTTTCAGATAACCAATCTGCCTACGATAGGATCGCCAATATCACCGTTCGGCGAATTTCTTAATAATCAACCAATTTCACAGTCTTTGCTTACTCGAAATTATTAAGCCCACTCGAAATGGGTCTGGACGTTTCAATTAAGGTGTAAAAAACGTCAAAGTCTTATTCGAATCGGATTGAAAAGTTCTTTTCGATTGATGATGAGGTATTAAAGAGCTCATCTCAGAAGTGGGAAACTTTTGGTTCGTCTTCTTGCGTTAGTCTCAATTCTTTGTATTTTAGTACTCCACTACTCCTTGGAATCGTCTGGAAGCTGATAAAAGAGGAAGAGGTTGTGAACGTGAACCTGACATTTCACTTAATCCGTAAAGCAACAAATGACCACTTCCTTTGACAAAACTCGGAAACAACTTAGTTGCCATTAGGTAACTAAGTCTCCAACGAAGTTGATTTTGATTTGAAGTTGCTTTGAGTAAAGCAACTTACAAGACTGTAGACGTATGTTTCAGCAAAGATCTTTGCGACTTGCGTCAACTTAGTTACTCAGGCACAGATAACTGCGTCAGGTTTTTTGAGGTAAATTAAAACTCAAAATTGCGCTATACCGCAGCAAAAACACATTACATACATTAATCTGACTCTGAGGTAAGTAGCTTTAATCAACTTCGTTGGAGACTTAGTTGCCATTACTCAATAAAAGTAACTTACGTTATAAGTGCACTTAACGAAAAAACTCCAGCGAAATTTTACTGAGCATTGATATTGAAATTAATCGTACTTTTTATGAGCTATGGTATAGCATACTTAGTAACTTGCCGACGTCATTACGCTAAATTGATTTCTGCGCAAGGTTGAAGCGGTGCTCAACAGTGGCGTAATTATACTGTTTGAGGCCCGTGGAAATTTCATCTGTTGGGGCCCTTACCCTGTCTAACACTGTTCGATTTCTATGCTAAAATTAGAATTTATGGGGTCTCCCGTTTTTTTTTTTTTTGCCGAAGGCGGCCTTTACTACTTACCGGATTGGCGGAGGAGCGGGAAACTCTCACCCCTAAAATTTAGGCAACAGCCTGAGGGCGCCCCCTATGGGGCTCGAACCTCGGCTCAGGACGTTGCTGGAGAGGGCAGACGTAGGTTTGAGGATAGAAGCAACCGGGCGCAGGCCGGTTACGCGAATAAGGACCTAGCGGCGGCGCGACGTGAGTCCTCGCCGGCGAGGACGGAACGACGGGCGACTTGAACTGTGTCGCGAGCTGCTGAGCCGATGTTATGGCTAGCGTGATGGCGTCGTCGGGATCTAGGAGGACGTTCTTAGGTCGACGTTTTCTATGGGAGACTACGGGAGGGTAAGGGCTCACGGGATTCCGTGGGCCCCTTCCGGGGCCCGTGGTATTTTGCCATTCTTACCAGCCTATAGATACGCCACTGGTGCTCAATGTCGTGTTAACACGTAATTAAGAGATTAAGCTTTACTTCATATTAATTAAATTAGCGACCTTTACGAAACCATGCAAGTCGTAACGATGTAGTGGTTAATTAGTTAGTAATAAAAAGTAGCGTGGTACTTGATATTTTGCATTTTTATGCAGTAATTGATATGGCAATTAACGTGTTAATTTACTAGGTAGGTGTGTAGCAGTTTTGTTCAGTACACTTTCACCTATAGACACAATATAAACCTAGATGACATTAGGAATATAGATTTTTTTGCCTAGGATAAGCGTAGCCGAAGTCACTCATTAGTGGCTATCTGTCACTCAATATTCTCTCAAAAGCGATTCAGCAAGGATAAGCCGGTGTAAAATAGGTGGACAGACTGACAGACAAAAACGTTTTTTTTACTTTGAAAATTTAAAATGTTTTTGGCTATGCGTAAATTTATCTGATCGATGGTCTAAACTGTAAAAACACATTTAGTAATTTAAAATATTAACCTTACATCACTTTAAGGTTTAAACCTGACCAAGTTCTAGATTTATCCATTCCGTAATCCGCAACTAGTAAGATAATAAAGGCTTAATTGCGAATTAAATTTTCAAGCATTCCAGGAACGAATGGAACCACAGCAAACATAAATTGGGCTCGGCTGAATGGAGGGAAGCGCTCCATCCTGATTATCCGGGCCCCGGTTGAATGTAAAGCAGTTACACTTGTAAGTTATACAGCCTGGTGCTGTGTGCGAAGCGATCGACTGATCGATTGTTTAGTTAGTCGCAGTTAGCCATATTGAGCATAGAATGCAGTAGTAATACGTACATACATACATGTGGGATTGCTTGATCAAGTGAAACTCCGTGATGATCTTAAACAGGCTTTTATTTATTAAAAACTTAATTTTATTACAGACACGACTTGCAGCTTCTAGAACAGACACCAGAGAAAGAGCTAATTCTAAACTTCAACCACCCTCAATGACAGTTAATCAACCAAATGTTCCTTTCTCTTTCACTCTTATTCAATACTCAATCACTGTTTCTCTTTCATCCAGTCATTCATCAGTCATACGTCATCCTGTCGTTCCGTTCCACACATAACACAAATTCCTACATACATAACAATATGCCCGTAATACCCGAAGGGGCAGTCAAAGGAGCAGCAAGCCCCTCTAACCACATTTAGCTAAAAATATAACAGGGCTGGGTTAGATGGAAAACTGTATAAAAGTATAGCTCATCGCCTAAACAGTCCAATATCCAAAACCTTTTTTTTAGGACATGCTAGGCAAGAAACAATCTTTTTAAGTCCTGGCCAACCTTTGGACTATAACTAGTACGGGAGTAGGTACTAAGTTGTCAATATACAAAGTCCCATGTTGGTCTGAGACTTGGCCCATGTTGATCAGGGACAAAAACAAGGCCGGATATACCGTATGGCTTTTTGGGCTTCAGCCTAGGGCCCCGTGGATTCAAGGGGCCCCCAGCTAACTCAAGTCAAAGTAAAAAACAGACGATAATGCGAAAAATCCATAATTTTATTAAATTAAATAGATCGTACGATTTGCAGCCCTGCGAATCCTGCGATTAAGCAAACCTATTCAATTAATTTACCTGATTCAAGTCTACGTCTTATACTTTGGTTAATTAGGTGGGCCCCTAAGTAGTATTAGCCCAGGGCCCCCTAAACTCACGGCTCTGGACAAAAAAAAAAGAATGTGCCAGATGTGATTCTTGCCTAGCATGTCGAAAAAGGCGACTAATGGTTTACGGGCTTTTGGGTATGTGAATGAGTAGGCGACGAGCTAGCCACTTGTCACTCCTCTTTCACAACTTTCCATCCTACCCAGCCCACTGTCCCATGTTGGTCTGGGACTTAAAAAGAATACGCCCACTGTGGTTCTTGCCTAGCATGTCGTAAAAGGCGACTATTAATGATATATCAGGTTTTGGGTGTGTAATTGTGTAGGCGACAGGTTAGCCGCTTGTCACTGCTTTTTCTCAATTTTCTAACTAACCCAGCCCGGCTTTATTTTTGGCTGAATGTGGTCAAAGGGGCTTGCTGCCCCTTTGACACTACCTACCCCTTCGGGGACTGTGGGCGATGTATAAAAAATATTCATAATTTGTTGATTTCAATTATTTGCATATTTCCTTTTGTATTTGCTTTTGTGTATTGAATATTGATAGTTTCTAAAAAGTTTGTCAAATAATTGGTAGTGTCTAGTTCTATCTACCCTATTATGCCTGTCCCTATATATGTAGAATGTCGATTAGAGATCCAGACATTCCAGGCAGGCTTACGTTAATCTACATTTACTCTACAAAGCCAGAATCTTCATCTCGAGCGATTCTCACACAGTGCATCGTCAAGCGAAAGCCCCTTACTATCGTTGCAGAAATCAGAAGTTTGATTTAATTAAAACTTCACCTGCCGCTCCAGTCCCCGTTTGTTACTGCTACTTAGTTTCTTTAGCGGGAAACTTAAAATTGTTGTTCACTTAGAGAATAATTGTTACTTAGAAATCACAGCAGCGAGAACGTTTGTTAACTACAAGAGCTCTCTATTTTTTTACTATTGTTTAATGAATTTGGTGTTCGTAAGGGAGAAAACGATTTTCGATATGGTTTTGAAACGCAGTGATAAAGGTATTAAAACTATTGAATTTACCAGCTATTTTTTAGTTTATATATTGTATAATATTTTTATTTAGGTATTGAAAGGATGATTAGAAAAAGTATTGCACTGATTATTTTAAAGTCTAGTTTTAATACAATAAAATACGCAAAGAGCGGTGGTAGCTCAATGGTAAGGACACGCGCCTCTTAACCGAGGAGTGCGGGTTAAAACCCGGACACGTACCTCTGGATTTTTCAAGTCTAAGTACGTATTTATACCACTACCTCGACGGTGAAGGAAAACATTGTGATGAAACCTGCAAATTCAAACAATTTTGGATTTGTAACCATGATCCAAAAATTGTCTGGTTCCCCTATCTTAGGGTTACGAAGGTCAGATCGGCAGCCGCTTCAATGTAATTACCAGACTCGCTAAATCCCGGATCATGGTCTAAGCGGACCCCGTCTAAACACGGGACATAACGCAAAATGAGAATGAAAGATGAAAATATGCAAAATGCAGTTTATAATTTTGCAATCTGTGTATAATATTTTTAAGAATCAAATTGTGGCACAGTAATAAATGCTAGACCAAAAGTAAAAAGTGTACTTAGTAGGATTATTTAACTTTCATCGAAGAGATCGCTATAGATAAAGTGAATGGCGTCGCGTTTGTTCGAAATAACTGAATGACGTAATCCTAATTGAGTTTGTGCCCCAAATGTTTTTGATTAGATTCAATCACAGTTAGCGAAACCGGAATAAGTAAATATTTACAGAATTCACTCAAATTTATTTTATTGTATGTATTTATCCTTACCTATTTCCTTTCTCCCGGTTCAAACTGTTGACGTACTAAATTTTATCATAATTGTTTAAGTGGTTTGGCCGTGAAAACTTATTTTTTATTCAACTCTTCTCCATTAAAGAGAAGAAGAGAGAGAGAGAGAGAAGAGAACCTGAATAATATTATAACGTGAAAGTATCTCTGTGCTGAATCTTGGTACAGCTAAAGCTTAAACTTTATAATGAAAGTGTAACCTGAAAAAAAAAATGATTCTACGCAGGTTGACAGGCCCATTGGTCGAGTAGTCAGAGACCCTGGCCACGAAACCAAGGGTCGCGGGTTCGAATCCCTCTAGGAGGAAATGTTTCGTGTGATAAACATGGATATTTGTACTCGAGTCAAGGATGTTTATAAACGTATTTTAGTATGTATATCCGTTCACCTAGTATCCATAGCACAAGCGTAAGCTTAGTTTGGAGCTAGGAATTGGTGTGTTAGTCAGGAGAATTTATTATTATTATGTCTCTCGGCACAATCACGGGACAAGCCCGGGCCTTTAAGGCTTGCATGGGGACATGGGTCCAACATGTAGAGGCCTGTTGAGAGTTTGATCTAAATGTGTAATTATTAGATGGACTCTATGTAACAGACCGTATTTTATGCGGCTGAAGGTGAGGGCAAAACTTGTACCGACTTATTTTGTATCTAACTTGTATCTAGTATAACGCTTGAGTAAACACATATCGCATGGAAAGAGGCATTTTCCTTCATCTAATCGATGCAACTCAAGTTAATTGTGGCCACGTAAATAACAGAACAGGAAAACGTTTTGTGTCGTTCAATTAGGCGACTACCGTGACCTGGCCGTTATAATGAAGCATTGTGCATGATTTATAATAATAGTACTCATGTTTTGAAAATTAACCTAAGAAATCATAGACCGTTAGAGAACTCACGAACTGAGCCACTGTATATTAAGTTGTGGGTTAAAATCTTGACATAATTTCGTTCATCTTAGACATATACCAAAAAAATTCGATTTACTACACATTGATAGTTATCTGTATGAGTATACTTAATCTTCTTAACTCTTACTTAATCATCTTGGTGATCCGGATACCATACCACGCAACGTTCATGCATCCCGCTACGAAAGATAGAGGGTCACATCGTGTCCGCTCATAACGACGGCGTTTGTGACGTCACGTAAATCACTTGGAAACAGGGTGATGTTCTGTTTTCGCAAACAATCACTCACGTCACGCCGACTGTGTCCGAGCTTGTCACGCGTCGCCATCTCATCACGCCGACTGTGTGTCCAAGCCTTTAGGGTACAGACGCGCTCCCCACCGGGGATTAATTAATTCTCGTAATATTCGGAGGAGATAACAAATAATAATGTATGTATAGCACTCGCGTGTCACCCGCTAATTCAATAAACGCGGGTTGGGTCGGACTTCATTCAATTGGCTCCTATTGTTGGGTGACGAAGGATTCTTGCTGAGCTCACTATGTTTGTATGTAAGTATAAATAGTGGCAGCACCTGTGCAGTAAAACACTGAGTAAAATCTGCGGTGGCGAAGAGTAAAAGCTCTTAAAAAATATTTATTTTTAGACAAGGCATTGATTTAAGGAAATAATTAGGTTAAGTTCCATGCGGAGCAAGTTTATTTGTAACTAGCTGTGCCAGCGGTGTCACCCGCGTTTATGGTTAATATTATAAAGACTATTTCCGTCATACATGATTTCTATGTAACTTTAACCATTCTACGCGACGGAAGCTTAAAAAATTGAGTAACTTCTCCCGTTTTCCCAACATTTCCCTTCACTACTCTGCTCCTATTGATTGTAGCGTGATGAAAAGTATACTATAACCTGCCCAAGAGTATGAAGAATAATTGTACCAAGTTTCATTAAAATCCGTCGAGTAGTTTTTGTTTCTATAAGGAACATACAGACAGACAGACAGACAGACAAAAATTTTACTGATTGCATTTTTGGCATCAGTATCGATCACTAATCACCCCCTGATAGTTATTTTGAAAATATATTTCATGTACAGAATTGACCTCTACAGATTTATTATAAGTATAGATTTGCAATCAGCTCACTTAATCTAGAAAAAAATCAGCGTTGCAATATTGCCTTTTTTTAAACTGCATAATGGTTGGCATGGCACAATCAGCAGTTAACAGCAACGAGTGTGAAACGGAGGCTGCAACTGCAAACTGCTCTGTTAAAACTGCAAAGGCGTGTGTTGCACTCCTCATAATGACCGCTTGCTGTTGAAGAGTGCAACTTAAACCTAAATGCAATAAAGATAACGAATAAGCCAAGTTGGCCTGCCGCCCGGCTTCCTTTGAAGACTTAACCGGTGCTTATTTTTAAATGTAACATTAGTTGCGTTCTTTTTCTTTAAAATCTTTGTTCTTATGTACAGCTGTGGCGGTGAGGATATTCCTATACTAGGAGCAATTTACACAAAGTAACAAAAAGGTATTTTATTAAAATCACAAGTTAATCTGTATGACACTGTTGTTATACCACATAGTAGTATTAGTGGCAACCGGTATACGGCCCATCCGATAATAAAAAGTCTACGTAGTAGGCACAGCTTTAGCCATTTGAGAGACACTACAGGTAGCACAAATGCGTTGCCGACATTTTTATTCAAAATTGATATGGATGGTCTGTAGTGAAATTGCTCCTCATTTTTATGAAAGTGATATGCCCCAACAGCTTAACCTTATATAGCAGTATATCATACTTTAAGTGTAAATAAATCAAATGTAAATAGAACTCTGCCTCAATACATAACTGCAAGCAGTACATTTGTGTGATCGTCTCTCTCTCTTTCCGGCCTCCGGAATCAGTATTTGTTAATGAAAAGTAGGTAGTAGTAGACTACTATTCCTTGACTAAATCGTTCCGTATCCAGCGCTAAACTCATTAATCATTTTCTAGCTGACCCGCTAGACGTCGTGTCTTAATATTACTTTCAGCTTTATAATTTTTTTCCAAGATTTTCAACGTTTATTTTCATAAAAAATTTTTTCGGAGTTATTTATTTTTTGATTATCAAGTCATTCTAGGTTGATTGTATTTTGTATTTTTAACGAATTGTATTTTTTTATATGCGTACGAAATTCAATTTCTTTTCTAATATTTTATAAACGACGAAAAAACGTCGGTCCCGTGTTGGTCTGGGACTATAAAAGAATTTGCCAACTGTGTTTCTTGCCTAGCATGTCGTAAAAGGCGACTAATGGTATATGGGGTTTTGGGTATGTGATTGTGTAGGCGACGAGCTAGCCACTTGTCACTACTTTTTCACAATTTTCCATCTAACCCAGCCCATTGTCCCGTGTTGGTCTGGGACTTAAAAAGAATGTGCCAACTGTGTTTCTTGCCTAGCATGTCGTAAAAGGCGACTAATGGTATATCGGGTTTTGGGTTTGTGATTGTGTAGGCGACAAGCTAGCCACTTGTCACTACTTTAACACAATTTTCCATCTAACCCAGCCCAGTTTTATTTGGCTGCATGTGGTTAAAGGGGACTGCTGCCCCTTTGACTCTGCCTACCCCTTCGGGGATCACGGGCGTGATGTTAAGATAAGATAAGATAAGAGACGAAAAAAAACGGAGGTTCTCAAGTCGACGCGTAAATTTTTTTTCAAGTATGACCACGCATAACTTTTTACAGCGTCCGGTATTTTTTAATATTGATTTAGGCTACGTTTCCGAAATTGAACTTATTTTTTCTTTTTATCCAAACGTCTCGACTTATGTTTATGACCCTCAGTCTGTGTTAATGCTATTTTACAAATACCGAAGTCTAGCACTGCTAGAACACTGCCCGACACACAAACAGCCTCATAAACTCAGGAAGCGGAGCCGGTGACCATAAAATTACTTATTTATGTTATTACGTAGACAGCTACCGTGTCAGAGAGCAAAAAACGGGTATAAGAAACTTTATCTAAATATTTATAATATTATTATTGAGATTTTTTTCAATGTGTTGTAGTTTTTCAAATTCAGTAACAAAATTATTAATAAGTTATTTTTAGTGATTTGAGAATTTAGCATTTAAAATTTTACTAATGTAACGATTTTTTTTTTCATAAATGTTTATCGATTCAAATTCTCATATTCTTAATTAGATGATTTGTAACTTTATTTCCCTGCTAATTCTTAAATTACTACTTTTAATATACTTTTAATACAGTGCCCTGATTTAGAGCTATTCTCGTTATAGTAGATATCCTAGTTTAAGGATATTATAAATGTTTAAAAGTACTAATTTACTTAGCCTCTTATTTTATAGTGCTATATTGGGAAAGTATTGACAAATAAGTAATTGAATTCCAATAAGAAAATCTGACCTTCACGGACTCCCTAAGGGCGCAAGTTGGCATTTTACCAAGTAGGCACCTTATGATTTTGCTTGACCTTAGAGCAGATTTTTATGTATTTGTTCGCGTAGATTTTATTTAACAAAAATTGTGAAGGCGTGTTTGATAGTTGCTGGTATGTCTGTATGTAAAATAAAATACATATAATTTTTACTAAAAAATACTATAAACTTTAACATGGTTTTACAAAGTAAGCGAATAAGCTACTTTTTTAATACTAATGAATGAACGTAATAACAAATCAAGCATAAAATATAATTATGTATACACATATTTAACACTAAACACGTTGATAGCGATTTCGGATTTTCTATTCTTTTTTTTTCGGAATATAATATATTTGTTCGTAATATAATATAAATCTCGTCAACTACTACGTTAAAAGCTTAATAAAAATACTAACAAACATTTTCTTAACAGTTTATTTATTTGCAAAAACCAAACATTAACAGACTTGTACCCTGAAAAATTGTCCCAAAATACCGACATTTTGGAAACAAAGCGAGACATCAAAAACCTAACCCACTTGAAACCAATTAATATCAGCCTCAATGTTTACATGCCCGAACAATGTCCCTAATTAATAGCCCATAATTCATTTTATCAAAGCGAAAATTGCCTTTGAAAAGACAAAACGTATCGGCGGCCGATAAATAAAAAGCGACCGTTGAATTGATAAACAAATTGGCGACTAAATGAGTTTTATTTGTTGGCGTTGAGGTCCAAATTCCAGTAACCCAGTTCTGGGAGCTCGGGATTGCTCCCGGCCGCGTTCCATCTGAATGGGGATTGTGTAGAATCGATTGGTTACTCGATTCTGTGAATGGGAATCGATTCGCGGTTGAAATTCGAATTGAGAACTCGCTTCGTTTCGTCTACTCGAAGCTTTCGTAATTGATCTTGATATTTTCCGTATATAGTGACTTAAGTGTATGGTTAATAGATCATTTGTATTTAATACTAGCATAATGCCGCCGACTTCGTCTTCAAAGACAATATAATGAAGTCATAAGAGAAGTTATGTACTGGGTATTATGCTACGGATATTATGTCATCTATATTAAGTGTTTCATGAGATAAAGTTAACCAAGTGTAACTAACTTAAAAGGTAGTTGAACTTATCAACTTTTCACGTTTAGTAGTTATTGCGTGATATAAGAAACATCCATATTATCTTTTTATTAAAATTTTATTTATTCACCCTAAACCATCTATAAAATATTTACACGAAATCCCAAATTTATCATTATCAAATTTGATTTTCTTTAATTTATAAGCATGTAGAGAAATCAGGCGCTATTCTCAACAACACTACTCCTAATATCGAGTACTCGCATTGCCCCTCTCGATTCATCTGGGATCGAGCACAGAGCTAAGTTGGCGGTGCGGGGCGCGGGCGGGGCGCGCCCAGGCTCCAGGGCCGTAGCCGTAGCTTACATAACGCGGAGGAAAGCGGATGTACACCCCGGCTCCGCGCCGTCTCGCTCGCACTTTGTTAGGGTGTGTCCGTATGGTGACGGCTTTTCATTTATCTTTTAAATATATATGTATCTGTACTGATACAGCGGAAGAGTCCGAAGGGTTATTGGTTGAAATGTGTAATGCATTTGATGTATTTGAATTGCTCACATAACCGCTCTATAATAGGTTATGTGCTCGAAAGTTAAAGATCCAGTAAATTATAAAAACACCGTTCTTAGTGAGGATATGGTCCTTTTGTGGTATTGATGATGCAATAAAGCGTGATATGATAACTGTTGACTTTTCAAGGGATTTCTGGTGGCAGATTGATTAGTCTTACTAGTATAACGCGGAAGTTTGTATGTATGGGTATTTGTAGATGCTTGGTACTCTTTCACGCAAAAACTACTAAATGGATTTTAATAGAACTTAACAATAATAGAGCTAAAACACAAGATTAACCCATAGGCTCTTTTCTGTGTACGACGCAAGCGAAACCGCGGACAGAAGCTTGTTAAGAATATGTTGGTCTGTATATTTAATAAAAACACGCATAAATTGTGGTCTTATGTTTTTCAATAAAGGTAACGACTTAAAGTTTTTTCGCAATTCCAATGCATTATTTAGTAACTACGATGCAAAGCATCGTCAAGGAAAAGGAAGAAAATGAATGCGAATTAATAGGATAACTTTATTCTTTAGGTAAATAATCCAAGCACTATTTATAAAAATATACCGGTCACTGTTTCTCCGTCTTTCTTCGATAGCTTCATACATACAGAAACTTTCATCATACACGAAGCCGAAGACGTTCGACATTCAAAAATCAATACAGCTTTACACAAAGACATTCTAAGAGCATAACTACTTAACTTAATCGCTTTAGCTGCGTCGGGAAAACATCGCCAATCAGGACTCGGCCTAACGCCGCTCCGCACATGTGCCGATCGCGCTGACATTACGTAGTGCGCCCCGTACCGCCGACCGAGCGCGCGCCTCGACTGCGCATTCTACGTAGAAAAAATTAAGCGTTCGAATTTCAAAAATCCCAAGGAAAATCTTGAATTTATTTTATTTTTTATTTCGAATACTCTTTTTTTAACAAAGTGGTGTCGTGTTTTTTTTTTCGAATCAGTGCGTTTCGAATTTCGAATTTGCAAGTGTACGAATTGGCGAGGGGTCGTTTTCCCCGGGAGTATTGCTATAGCAACGAATGACGTCAAGTTCATGGGCGGTTGGTGCATTTTCGTTCGATAATGAATAGTTTTCGGGTGCTAACACAATAGCCCCTGGATTCTTTTTTGGACGGACGTTTCTTTCCTAAGGTGAGCGTCAATTTAATAGTACCTATATTAAGTTTTACGGAAGAAATATTTTCTGGGCACATAAAACATATGTGTTTATTTCTTTTAAAATTGTGTGTGTTTTAAATAGGCACATATATTTTATACACTCCATTTATTGTAACAGATACGATTAACTTCCTGTGTGAATCGTAAGACTAGATTTTTTTTAAGACACATACTTTTTAATACGTATTTAAAACGTTACTACTTTCGTATTATCTCCGTTACTTTACGTTTCTTTACTAAATAATTTTGTAAAAAAAATTAATAATAGTTCTGTATTTGTATAAATCGTTTTAATTAATAAAAAAATGCGACATTTTGGACAGAAAATTGCATAGTTACACCACTTTGTACCCAATGCAGTGAAATTAAATGAGCCCAATAAACATATCTACAACTTTCACTAAATAGAACACCATGTAGATGTGACACGTCTATTCTTTTTTAAACACAACCAGCAATATTATTTTACTGGTCCTTCTAACTACCTTTATACCTACATAACTGGATATTTCATTAATATCTATCTATCTTTAGACTTCCAACAACAATTAAAAACTCATTACTAATTTATGTTCCTACATATTAACCACTAAGCTACTGAGTAAAGCGTTCCAGCGGTTTATATTGAATACCTGCATTCGTGTTGTTTTTTCCTGCAAATATTCGAATTCTTACAACGAAGATTATCTTGGTATAGTCACTTATGCACTTACTACCTGTTATTATATTTTGTTGTGTGGTTTTCTTGTGTAAATAATAACTTGCTTGAATCATCTGGTTATTACAATTTTCTTCATACTCGTCACCTAGCCAAAAGGTAAGGAAAGGTCTCGTGGGTTTTTAGAGGAAGACCAGCATACTAACTCTGCATTTATATTTTTTCCCTGGGTAATAAAAGAAAGTAATACGGAGTGTTATTTAAGCAATATTAAAAATACTCGTAGTTTGAAACTAGAAGTCACGAAAAACGTTGGAATGTATGTTCGATCTTGAATAAAGATTCCAAATTTAAAATTAGGTCATTGAAGAATTCGAATGTTTGTTTTTAATTTACCACTTATGGTAAAAAATTAGCATATGGCCAGTTTGATGGTTTTCATTCGCCGTGGTCTATGGACATGCAACACTAGAGGTATCACAAGCGTTGCCGACCTTGTAGGGCCAGTGGGGCATTCGGCACTTACAATCCGAGAAAAACGTAGTGCATAGTACCTCTAAATACTCTAACTTTACGTTGATCTTCTCTGAGAGAGTTGTACTATACCGGTTCTGGCCGCCCTATTGATTCTATATTATATGACTCTATCATTGATACGACAGTTCCAATTTTCAAGTTTGATTGCGTAATTAGTTATTTAAAAAATGTCTAATTAAATCCGGTTTAAAACGACTTTCATTCATATTTAAGTCACAAATACTAACACTAGTACTTTAAGTAAAAAAAAAGGAACCCGGAGTCTTTTTTTAAAAGATTTTGCAGTTTAACGTGTCTCTCATACTGAATAGACTTTAAGATGTTTAAACTCTACATTCTGTAGAAATATTATTATTTTTTATTTATTACTCTTTCATGCAATGTTATTATAACATACAGATTGGTTTTGACCTAAAGTAGTAGATAGGCCGACAATAATGGATATTTCTCGAAAGATCGACTTAAAACTCTTTTTCAACCAACTTCAAAAAAGGAGGAGGTTCTCAATTCGACCATATATCTATATATTTTTTCTTTTCTTTCTTTAGCAGCGAGCAAAGCTACGATCGCAAGCTAGCATAATATATGGATTGCTTTTATTAAGTGGGTTAAGTGCAAATCTTCGTTTTTTTCTTTGTCCAATAACGCTTGTGCTAAATTGAGTCTAATAATAACTGACATTTGATCTCTATATTATTGTTGGGTTTGATCGAGATTGTGTATTTTTACGGAGAGATTTATTAAAATTAAATGTGTATATAGGTTTCATACCAGCGTTCTCGCAAACATTTATAGTACTCTAAATTTGACTGACTCGAAGGCGCATTCTGTAGTGACCCTGTCCTATGTACCAAGAGTTGTGGGTTCGATCCCCACCCCTGACAAACATTCGTGTGATGATTTTTTGTCCTAGGTGGGGATTTTTTGTTCTGTGTCTGGGTTTTAATATCTAATATTTAAGTATCTATTTTTAATACCACTGTGCTTAAGCTACTTACTTCGGAGTCGGTGCAATGTATGTTATGTTGTCTGGTATTTATTTATTTATAAACATATTTTTAAATTAACTAGAGTATTTACTATTACGAGTTAATTAGGTCAAATCAACTGTCTCCTATACGGAAAAAAAAAGAGATACTGTATAAGATAGATATTGTATAAGACCATGAATAAAAATAATCAACTTGAAAAGAATAGCGCCTGCTGCCCCTTTGACTCTGCCTATCCCTTCGATAATTATGGGCGCGATGTTATGTATGTAAGTATATTTAATCTAACTTAATGTTACACACTACATATCTTCCTTCATCATTTATTCTTATAAGTTTTAAGTCTCTACAATTTTGTACTTATATGAAATAGTGATTATCAACAATCCAGGGTATATTTAATACTTAGATATTTTATTTCTCCTAATATTTCTTACGAATAAAGCTATATTGCAGTAATTCAGAATACATATTCATAAGTTCATACTCAAATATTAATATACCCAACTTCTAAAGATATTTAAAGGATGTGCGGTTTTGAACGAAGAATCTTATGTGCTGGGAATCTCAATTAAATGTAATTGTAAAAAGTGTTTTAGTACAGAAATAATATCACTTATGGACATTTAATATGCTCCAAATGAAGAATTCTTAATGATTCTAATAGAAAAAAGGTTAAGGTTTCATAACAGACATTGTTTATTTAGTAAAAGTCTAGCAATTCTTTCGTAGCTCACATCATTAGTGGCGCGTACGTGGACAAAGCTTCAATCTAGCCTTTTATTACATCGGCCATTGAAGCCGACGCCAAGTTAATTTGATCATTATGTCTGACTCACATGGTCAGGGCAAATAACATGTATTATATCTTAATACTAGGTGCTATGTGTGTTGGGTCTGTAGGTACAAACTGTGTAGAAGCATGCTATGTTAGGGAATGGAATCATAAGTCAACCATCAGATGTTAAATCTAGATATTTAACATCCGAAAGTTAATAAAGGTCCGGATACTACTTGAATACATGTAGCATTCGCAGGTCCCGAGGTGTTAGGAAGAATTCCAATAAGAAAATAAAATAAAATTCAGTTATTTCGGACCTGGTCCATAGTGTTAGTAACAATTAAAGCTTTTGTTAGTACTTACATTTCTATTTTAAATTTTAATTCAATTCAATTCCATTCATTTATTTGTTTATAATAATTATTACTTATAGATTAATTAATTAAAATGTAATGTATTTTGAATTATTAAATTTTCCATAATTATTAAGTATAGTAAATTTTGTTGTCTTTGACGAGATGGACGCGAGTACAATACAGAATTGATCCGGATTAGATGAAACATTAAAAAAAGTCACTACTCTTTCAGTCGTAGTGGCTAGCTCGTCGCCTACACAATTGCAAAACCAATACCTAAAGGTATCTTCATATACCTTATTATTAATCTTTTTTTTTTTACAACATGCTAGGCAAAGATAAGATAATTTCATAAAAGTCCCAGATCAGCATGGACTAAAAATGAGAATTGTTTAATACATTTTTTTTCCTTGTTTATTTTGACGGCCACCAAATAGCTCTGTTACCCTTGTGACAGACCCCGACCGATGTGACGATCATCAGAAATATTCACTTTAAGAATACATTCACAAATGATGATGATCCATCATCATTTAAATCATCTTTAGTATGATTGGAAACCCTGGAATAAATTGTTAAGAACCTGCTGCTATCTTGTAAATTGATGACATTGAAGTCATTGGTGCAAAGTTGGGGGAGGAGGGGAAGTAATTTGGATGCAGATGGAAACGACCTCTGCGAAGACTTATCAATTTGAATTGCGTCAATCGTCTGATATTAAAGGTGATAAATATATAATAAATAAATTCTCCAGACTGACACACCAATTCCCTAGTTCCAAACTAAGCTTAAATATAAGCTTGTCCTATGGATATTAGGTAAATGGATTGACATACTTAAATAAGTTTATTAACATCCAAAACTCGAGTACAAATGCCCATGTTCATCACACGAAACATTTGCCCCTAGCGGGATTCGAACCCGCAACCATTGGTTTCGTGGCCAGGGTCCTGACCACTCGACCAACGGGCCAGTCAGATTAATATTTGCAATCAAGAAAATAATCGGGTTAATGTAAAGTAGCCGATCATAGTAATATCAAGATATTTTTCAAATACTAGAATCATCAGTTCTGTTTCACCGGTAGGTAACTATACTATTACTATACGTCGCATTGACTTTGACCGCCACACACTTTACAACAATAAGATAACCGTATGCAATATGATTTTCTTCCTGTTGTTAAGATGCTAGATCGGCAGATGTGGATCAGAATGTTTAAAATTCACATTATACGTAATTTCCTTTAGACGAGGTTAGTAAAGATCCTGAACGAGTGAAGTATGTAATGTGGAGGTCTAGATTCTCTTTGCTGAGCATAGCGAGGTAGAATAACCATTGAGGTTGGCTTCATTCAATACTTCATTTCATTCGGGCTCAGACCAAAAGACTTGGTTTCCCAAAGGCTAAGTAAGATTACTTATTTATTAACTTGTTTCGCTGCCCAAAGTTTGCTTTGACATCAAAGTATGCCATTCGCTTTTACTCTGTGCCAAGTCGCTCCTGTCAAGCGTGAATAAATGGGGGGAGGAGCGATTGCCCTCATTGCCTGACCCATAATCTGCAAGGAAAAAGGTCACCATGTCAGAATGCCATTTAAAAATGCACTAGAAATATCTTTAAGTGAGCAAGATAGAATTTTAATAAAAGTCTGGATTGTAGATAAAGGGTCAATCAAATTGTCCCGTGTTGGTCTGGGACTTAAAAAGAATGTGCTAGCCAACTGTGTTTCTTGTCTAGCACGTCGTAAAAGGCGACTAATGGTATATCGGGTTTTGGGTATGCGATTGTGTAGGCGACGAGCTAGCCACTTTTCATTACTTTTTCACAATTTTCCATCTAACCCAGTCCATTTTCTCATGTTGGTCTGGGACTTAAAAAGAATGTGCCAACTGTGTTTCTTGCCTAGCATGTCGTAAAAGGCGATTAATGGTATATCGTGTTTTGGGTACGTGAATGTGTAGGTAACAAGCTTCCATCCATCTAACCCAACCCAGTTTTGTTTCGGATGCATGTCGTGAAAGGGGCCTGCTGTCCCTTTGACTCTGCCTTCCCCGTCGGGGATTATGGGCGTGATGTTATGTATGTTATGTATGTATGTATGTATGGTCAATCAAAGTCTGTCTTTGAACCTTGTACAACCTTGTGCTAAATCTCATGGGTTGTGAGATACTATATACTGGGCTCCGTACAACAACTCATCAAAACGCTCACGTCCAACTGGACGTGATAACTATTCGCATAATATTGTCAACGAGATTTTTTCACATTAAACTTTCCAAAACTCTTGAATGACCCAATTCCTCGTTAACCTCTCACCATCGTCAATCATGATTCCCTCTCTTATATAATTTTCCTCTTATATTTTCTGAACAAATTTTATAGAGCTGCTTTTGTATTAAGATTTTGTAACGGCTGTCATATTTTTAACCGACTTCAAAAAATTAAGAGGTTCTCAATTCGTCTGTATGTATAATTTTTTTTTTATAGTTATCTTAAGACCCCAAGATATAAAGATCAATGATTATCGCCTATTATGCGCCATACATATATGTAATAGTTTTATTTTATTCTAAATACAATGACACAAAAAGTTTCCAAATTCTTAATAGTGTTACTTTGAAACAGTCTCACTTTGTATGGTATATTGAGAAGATTTTCCAAACTAACATCAATCCTTTCCATCTAAACATTTTTAAAGCACAACACAAACCAACTTAACTAAGTTGCGCTAAAAGTATCTCCCATACTCTATGTCGTAACGTTATAGCAACCTAAAATCAGACCCACATTTATGCGCAAGCGATACCGAACTCTATTATTAAAGTGTTAAGTTCGAGTTTGGTATGAGGTGCGGGTTTTAGAAACGTAGATTTTTCTGCAGAGGTCTCGTTGCGCAAGCGCCGAGTCGTGTTGACATTGCCGGCTGATGGTGCATAGTGGAGTAGTGGGAGCGGTCTCTGGTGGGAGTACTATGGGTCCGTGGTATTTTTTTTTTTTTTTTTTTTATTTAGCCTGTTTTGTCCCACTGTTGGGCATAAAAACCGTGGTATTTACAATGAAATATTTAGTACTTCTTCTTATGATCTATTTGGATTGTAGAATTCTTGAGGCATTGGTTGCGTGTACCAACACTATCAAACAACTGATTGACATTGGACAAGTAATTGCTACTTTATAAATCAAAGTTATTTTTATTTATTTTGATATATATATGTTTACGATTTATAAATACATATTAAAATAAATTGTGACCTACTTAATTATAATTAAAAATATTTCCTAGAAAAATTTATTGCATCAAATACATAGACAGGTAATTTTCGTCTGATAATACATTCCATTAAATTAGGTACATTACATTATGTCTAGTCCTTCAAGCCGGATGTTTCAAAGCTGTTTATATTTATATATACACCTTAGTTAAGGAATAAAATAACAATAACAACCAAACCTCAATTTATCTATGAGAAAACTTCAATGCGGAATTATTTGTGCATGAATTGTTCTATTTTTTTCGGTAACACGGCTTCCCACGTCATTCGTGAATGGAGTGACGTGAGAACTGGTAGTAGGTGTCGCAACCTAAAACAAGATATTACTACTTGCGTGGCGATGCTAATGCCTTGGGAGGCACGGCGTTGGTGACCAGCCAGTTTCACTTGTGGTTTGAACATCTTCCGATTTCCCTCGAAAAGTGTACTCATATGTTTAAATCTGTTTCTTTTTCGCTTGGTAGTCGACAAGTTTTCTGATTTTCCTTGAAAAGCGTGCATGTTTCGAACTTTACCATTTGCGATGTAGTCGTGGCGTCACTGAGCAAAGTGTTTCTGACAGAATCTGTGGCCCACCCTGTACATGTACTAATAGATGATGTTTGATTCTATAAATTGTAACTGTACTATGATCAGTTACAAGACTGACCTTTGGATAAGTAAAGATGTTAAATAATACATCGTTCAAATTGAATTTTTGTCTTACATAGGAATGTTTGTCCCATGTTGGTCGAGGACTTAAAAAGAATGTGCCAACTGTGTTTCTTGCCTAGCATGTCGTAAAAGACGACTAATGGTATATGGGGTTTTGGGTATGAGATTGGGTAGGCGACAAGCTAGCCACTTGTCACTACTTTTTCACAATTATTCATAAACCTGCGGAATTTGAACTTTTGTTTTGTATGAACTACCTTAGTGGCCTGTTACCACTAAAGTGAGTAAAGTTTAATTTATGTCAATTAAAAAAGGTTAATGCAAGAAATACCTAAATTGTTTTAAATAGCAGCGCCCCGCGGTTTTACCAGCTAAGTTCCCGTTCCCGTGGGAATACGGAGATGAAATATAGCCAATGTTACTTCCTGACAAAGTAGCTTTCTATTGATGAAATAATTTTTTAAATCGGTTCAGGAGTTTCGGAGCGTATTCAATGCAAACAAACAAACAAACAGACAATCACATCTTTCCTCTTTATAACATTAGTATAGATAAGATGATGCCATTCATGAATAGATCAGTAGGTCATTGCGTCATAAAGTTGTTGTATTGAATTTATTTCATATCATCATAAAAAAAGTTGTAGGTACCACGTAAAGTGGGTACGTGTACAAATTGATAAGTCAGCATAATATAGTTCTACATGCATAACATGTATCATACGCCCGTAGATAATCTCCAAAGGGATACGCGGACTCAAAGAGGCGGCCCCTTTAACCACATTCAGCCAAAAATAAAACTGGTCTGGTTAAGATGGAAAATTGTGAAAAAGTAGTGACCAGCGGCTAGCTTGTCGCCTACACAATCACATACCCACAGCCCGATATACCTTTAGTCATCTTTAACGATATGCTAAACAAAGAACACAGTTGGAACATTCATACATTTTACAAGCTCGATGACGCATTCGGTAGTGACCCTGCCCCATGCGCCAAGAGTTGTGGATTCGATCCCCACCTAGGAAAAATATTTGTATGATGAATACTTGTGTTTTTATGTGTCTGGGTGTTAATATCCAATATTTACTTAAGTATATATTCGTAGTACCACTGTTGTTTGTGATATCCGTAATACAGGTGCTTAAGCTACTTACCTCGGAATCAGATCAATGTATGTGATGTAGTCTGATATTTATTTATTTATATTGTCACATTTCTCAAGTGATGCTGTATTGATGCGTGTGTTTGTAATACATTTCAATATCAATAAGTACCTATTCAGTCTCGCCGCATTCATCAATATTTTTTATGGTTGAAATTGCAGTAGGCAGATTTCATTTGTTCTCATAAACACTAACCGATGACCATGAGCTTAATAATTTAAAGAGAGTGTGTTTAATGCAATTCCGAAACTTTAAAAGGTCTGCACTGACAAGCTGTCAATTGTTGTCCAATAGAAAACCAAACCAAATAATTTATCACTAATCAGCATCGTGCTATAAACCCGTCGTCTAGTTAGCCTATCAGACAGCAACAAACCTTTATCAGATTACTATTTGATGTTACTGACTTACCCCTTATTTCGTCCATATTAGTCTGGGACTTAAAAATAATAAATATAAATGATATCAGACCACATCACATACCTACATTGATCTGACTCCGAGGTAAGTAGCTTAAGCACCTGTATTACGGATACCACAAACAACATGATACTACGAATACATACTTAAGTAAATATTGGATATTAACACCCAGACACATAAAAAACACAAGTATTCATCATACAAATATTTTTCCTAGGTGGGGATCGAATCCACAACTCTTGGCGCATGGGGCAGGGTCACTACCGAATGCGCCATCGAGCTTGTAAAATGTATGAATGTTCCAACTGTGTTTTTTGTTTAGCATATCGTAAAAGGTGACTAAAGTGTATCGGGCTTTGGGTATGTGATTGTGTAGGCGACAAGCTAGCTGCTTGTCACTACTTTTTCACAATTTTCCATTTAAACCAGACCAGTTTTATTTTTGGCTGAATGTGGTTAAAGGGGCCGCCTCTTTGAGTCCGCGTATCCCTTTGGAGATTATCTACGGGCGTATGATACATGTTATGCATGTAGGACTATATTATGCTGACTTATCAATTTGTACACGTACCCACGATCTGATTCCGAGGTAAGTAGCTTAAGCACTTGTGTTACGCATATCAGAATCATCAGTGGTATTACAAATATATACTTAAATATTGGATAATAACACCCAGGCACAGAACAAAACAAGTGTTAAACACACGAATGTTTGTCCTGGATAGGGATAGAACCCACAACTCTTGGCGCATGGGGCCGGGACACTATTGAATGCGCCATCGAGCCAGTTAAGTTAATAGGACAGTCATGACAATGTCAATACCTACAAATAATATAAGCGTTTGATTTTGCTATCAATAAATGTTACAACGTAAGCAGCAGAAAACGATTAGCTAAATTTTATTACGTGTTTATATAAATTTAACGGCTGAAGTCCTCTTAAATGCTTAACTGCCTGATAGCAATGCTAGATCGAAATGCTCCAAGTTCACAAACCACACATAAATGTGCTTTTCTGAGACTATATGTACACACTGCATATTGTGAACCGAATCACCTTGAGATACAGATCATTTTAGTTTAACCTAGACAAGTCAGCTGTTTTCGAGTAAGCAGAACATCGCATGCAGTAACAAGTCATATGACATGACTGCATGCATAATAAATGAGCAGCCATTGCATTGTTATGCAATCAAACGCGACGCCATATTCAATAAATTTTATGCAACTGTTTGTCATTTTATTGCATTTCATATTTACTATTCACGTTTGTCAATAAAAGAAAAATGGCGCCTCTGATAATTTCCTTAAGGCTTTGTTGTAGTTGGGTAAATACAATAGCTGAAGAATAACCAAGGATAAGGGCGAGCAAAAGTTAATTTTTGTATGTTCAGTTCTTTTGGTTGCAGTCATTCGGAGTCTACATATTGACAATCTTTTTTTTACTGACACACCAATCCCCTAGTTCCAAACTAAGCTTATAAACTTGTGCTATGGATACTAGGTGAACGGATAGACATACTTAAATACGTTTATAAACATCCATGACTCGAGTAAAAATATTCATGTTCATCACACGAAATAATTGCCCCTAACGGGATTCAAACCCGCGACTCTTACTTTCGTGGCCAGGGTTTCTGACCACTCGACCAACGAGCCAGTCGACAATTTTTACACAGCAATTACGAGTGGGATGAAATTAATTGTAAAGGTTACAAATGCAGTTTTATTTAACATTATAGCTTAAAAATCTAATCGAAAAGAAAAACGGTTTGGTTTCATAATAATGCGTAACTTCATTTCATTTATGGGTCAATTTATGTTTTCAAATAATACCTGTTTTATCTCGTTGCAAGCTTGCAATTAGGTCGGTAATAATCGAACGTTACCACACGTGTGTACGGTGGTCGCTTCTAATTCACACGGACGTGCGATAATTGTTAAACCTGTATTAATCACCCCGCGGTTGCTCGTGGTAACTGATGACGCAAATTGAATATTATGTATATTAACGCAACATATATAATATACAACCTTATTTTTAATGCGGTACGGGAGCGGTTGTAGCTCAATGGTAAGGACACGCGCCTATAAACCAAGGATGCGGGTTCCAACCCGGGCTCGTACCTCTCGATTTTCAAATATTTCTATGTATGTATTTCTATGTATTTACCACTAGCTCAGCGGTGAGGAAAACATCGAGGAAACCTGAACATTTCAACAACTATGTATATGTAACCATGATCCAAAAATTGTCTGGTTCCCCTATTTAAGGGTTACGAAGGTCAGATCAGCAGTCGTTTCAACGTAAATACCAGACTCGCTAAATCAAGGATGGTGGTCTAAGCGGATCCCAGCTAAGCACGGGACATAATGCTAGGAGTCGATAATGATAAACAAACCTTATATTAAATCTGTTTAAATTGACTATTTATAAGTACTTTTTTGAAGCCTATATAAATAAAGAGATTTTGAATTTGAATTTGAATTTGAAATTTTGTATATACACGAAACCTGATAAGTACCTATATACGAAACCTGCAAACTGTATATTATGTAGAATCGTTAATACAATAGATTGCAATGGTTTTTATACCATGTTATATTTTGACCAAATATTTTCTTGTAAAACCTTAGACAAAGTTACACCCTACTAGAAACTGCATGGCGCGTCCACATCGCTTGCGAAAAGATGACAAGGTCGTTTAATCCCGTTAGTTTTAATTATAATAAGCGCAAGATCAATGAGGCAACAGAAAAAGCTTGTAGCTTTTTCAGTCTTTGAAATAACATTTTTTGTCCCGTGTTGGTTGGTCTGAGACTCAAAAATAATTTGCCAACTTTCTTGCCTAGCATGTCGTAAAAGGCGACTAATGGTATATCGGGTTATGGGTATGAGCTAGCCACTTGTCACTACTTTTTCACAATTTATCATCTAACCCAGCCCAGTTTTATTTTTGGCTGAATGTGGTTAAAGGGGCCTGCTGTCCTTTTGACTCTGCCTACCTCTTCGGGGATTATGAGCGTGATGCTATGTATGTATTATAATTTTTTTATACTGGTTCCTTTAATGAAAATATTCAGTTTTCGTATAAACCAAAAATTACCTTGTTTACATATATATGTACATATAGGTCCGATGTGGAAAAGGTTGCTTACTCTGCTTATAAAGTTATGATTTATGTGATGAATAAAAAGGTCGGAGGTCCCAAAAAAGGGGATAACTTTCCTTTTATTTTTCCATCTTCTGTCTGCCAGGTCAATAAAAAGCTGTATTCTGCTGCTCGGTAGAATTAACACTCTATACTCTAGAATCACATTTCGTCTAATAGATATATAAAAAATGAATTGCTAAATGTTGATAAGCGCAAATCTAGAGAACAGCTGAACCGATTATGCTAATTCTTTTTTAGTTGTGTTTGTTATTATCAGGTAAAGGTTCTTATTAAAGAAAATAATAAAAAAGTTGCACGGAAAAAAAAATGGTATTGAAAATCCGAGAACGGGGCGTAACGAAGTGTCGGGTCAGCTAGTTATATTATTAAAATCTTGCTTTCTAGTAAAAATAGCCAAACAGTTCTCAGACAATATTCCGTATGTTAACCACTGTTAACCGAACGCCACATGGCGTTCGGTTCTCTCTGATTACCCCGCTAGGGAAGTGGCCTGAAGAATAGTTAGTTAGTTAGTATATTATAAACTCAGTAGAATGTTTTTTTTTAAATTAATACAAGTATCTCTTAGCCTACACAATCATATACCCAGAATGCCCCCAGAGCCGATGTGCCATTAGTCGCTTTTTATGATATGCTAAGAAAAATAACAGTTGGCACATCATTTTTAAGTCCCAGAAATCCCTACATAGGAAATTATTGCATTAATTGTACAATGCAACTGAAGCATAAACTTCTTATGCACAAACAGCCGACTGTGTCAAGGTCGCACGCTGTTTACTCAAACACGGTTATATTGCACTTGCATCCGAGCGGAATTTGCATACCACGCGTTGTTGCTAGAGATGGGACTACAGATTTGGCAATCTAGCGAACTAGTTGAATAGTTTGCTACAAAAGAGCCATGCAAGTTGATCTAGGCAGTTTAGTAACTGCTAGATTTTAATATATTATGCTTTTACTAGGTCTGTAAGGCGCGGAGTCTGTAACGAAAGGTGATGTTAGCAGTCATAAAAACCGTAGAGCTAGTATGAAAAGACGATACAATGCGAATACGGAATATTAAAAGATCCTAATAACATTTCGTAGATGGAACAGTTTTCGATTTCTTATATTGAATCAGATGTTTCTTTGGAAGATAAGAATTCTTTATAATGTCCATATGCTATGTGTTTATACAAGCGATTGACTGATTCATACATCCTTACTAGTACTTGATCTAATATTAACAATTGCGATATCAATACGCATCTTTCTATGTAGTTATTAAGGTTTAATTTGATGTATCCAACGTTTTCCACATTCGGAACACCATCGAGGTGTCCATCGAATCTCATTATAAAATGCCAAGCTAACCGCAAGAAGTATATGTTCTAACCAACTACTGCTTCACTAGTACCAATTAGTTAGCCATGGCACAAATGAACAAGTAGTCGGTACAACTCTAGTTATTATAATACACAAATACGAGTACACTCATGGCAGATAGTCGTCGCGTCGTAGCCATTTTTGCTTACGTTGTGTTAGCCGCTTGTATTTGTGTCAATGGCATTGTTAATGCCACTGAAAATTACTTAAACTTGTTTCGTAACTTGGTCGTGTCTTCTGAATGTACCAGAATGTGTAGAATGCACCTTTTATTATTTTCTTTACACGGGATTCATGAGTCAATTCCGCATCTTAACCTGCCCATTAAGAATTTTATTGCCAATAGAAATTTGATCTTGAAAGCCCGACAGATTCACCTTTTTTAGGGTTCCGTTCTCAAAGGGTAAAACGTCCCTTATTACTAAGACTCCGCTGTCCGTCCGTCCGTCTGTCTGTCTGTCCGTCTGTCACCAGGCTGTATCTCATGAACCGTGGTAGTTAGACAGTTAATTTTTTTACAGATGATGTATTTCTGTTGCCTCTATAAAAAACAAATACTAAAAACAGAATAAAATAAAAATTTTGGGGGGCTCCCATAAAACAGACATGATTTTTTGCCGTTTTTATAGATAATGGTACAGAAACCCTTCGTGCGCGAGTCCGACTCGCACTTAGTCGGTTATATACTTAAATAAAAAAAAGAGCTGTTTCGTAGTTGTAATGTGTTGAATATATGTACATAAGATAAGTATTATATTCATATTGTTTGCTAAAATATTTTTTAGGCGACTAACATTGCATGTCTTTTGACATTTTCCAAAAATAATAAGATTTAAAGATTTGGGAGCGGTGGTAGCTCAATGGTAAGGACACGTGCCTCTTAACCGAGGAGTGCGGGTTCAAACCCGGACATGTACCTCTAGATTTTAAAAAATCTATGTACATATTTATACCACTAGCTCGACGGTGAGGGAAAACATCGTGATGAAACCTGCAAATTCAAACAACTTTGAATTTGTAACCATGATCCAAAAATTGTCTGGTTCCCCTATCTTAGGGTTACGAAGGTCAGATCGGCAGTCGCTTCAATGTAATTACCAGACTCGCTAAATCCTGGATCATGGTCTAAGCGGACCCCGTCTAAGCACGGGACATAACGCTAGGAAGATGAATAAGATTTAAAGATTTATTTCGTTTAGCTATTAACTTCATCGCTTATATTATAAGCATGTGCTTATAATTGCTATACGAAACAATGTAGGTTATTGTCAATTGTACAAATTGTCTTTTTGATGTCTGGAAAGCTTCTTTGTATTGTAGGCTTTACCTTTATCACATTATCATTACAAAAGGCACATACAACGCTTACTGAAATGTAAATAAAGAAAGGAAATACGTAATGTATGTAAATACAACCGAACGCGATGAAAGAAATCAAAGGCTTTCCATTCCACTTTTGTTTCGTGCCTAAGAGCTTACTTTGCATATTCAAGTGGAAATATAGACATTGATTTTTGAAAGCTCACTTTATTTTTTCTGTGAAATCTCGGAAATAAGGCTCTTAATTTAACAGATATCGTGTGCTGTGTAGTGTGTAGTTATTATAAATAACCCTTTATTAGTCATATTCGACGAACTTATTATTAAAGCAGCGCTGCCTTCACATGACAGATGGTCAGATGGACCTGGTCTTAAATAAGTTGTTCCAATTTCTGGCGGGCAACCTATGAAGATATTAAAGTTCGTTACTTATTTTAAAGACGAGGTAAAGTTAAGCAAAGACAAAGTTAAATTTCTGCAATGCGGCCTCAATAAATGTCTAATTATATTATTTATTAAAACATAATAAGATACGACGAAAAGTTATGATGATAGAATACGGACGCGAATACTTCGTCCTTTATTTGTGACTAGTAGTGCCCGCGGTTTCACCCGCGTTTATGGTAAATGTTATAAATAATAAAGCCTTCCTCGATAAATGAACTATACAACACAAAAATATTTTTTCAATTGGGGCCAGTATAGTTCCTGAGATTAGCGCGTTCAACCAAACCAACTCTTCAGCTTTTTTAAATTTGTATATATTTACTGATAGAAAAAAATATTCGCTTGATATTTCGGTGCATCGAATGCGATCAAAAGCGGAACTAATGATGTACGGATTATTTCAAGTCATATCGCAGCTGAATGTTTTGCTGCGTGTCAACCGGCAGAGTGTATCCGAAGCTAAAGGCTAATTTAGTTTTTGTGTTCGTTCATGCATCACTTGGTCTATTGTCGTTGATTCATTGTCATTGCACTCCCTCGCCAGAATGGACTTTGATTTGAGGTCGCGTGCATGAAAAATGCAAACTGGGTGCACATATCAATCTATTCGGATTGTCTGCGTAATTTATAAAGAATGGCTGGCCGGCGAACATCGGGTGCACGTAGGATTCCGACGCCAATATTTTTGTATTTTGCTTTTTCCGATATTCCTCTATCTAGTTCCTGCCTATATAGAGTGTAAATGCTGGTTG
Source organism: Glyphodes perspectalis (assembly GCA_951394215.1). NCBI lineage: Eukaryota > Metazoa > Arthropoda > Insecta > Lepidoptera > Crambidae > Glyphodes > Glyphodes perspectalis. Next base: position 3,608,377 of record OX596210.1, on the reverse strand, counting down.
TATTTCCATATCACCACGCTCATAATCCCCGAAGGGGTGGGCAGAGTCAAAGAGACAGCAAGCCCCTGAATTTCTTTTCTCTTTGAGTTAAGGATGTTTATAAACGTATTTAAGTAGTATCCGTTCACCTAGTATCCATAGCACAAGCTTATAAGTTTAGTTTGGAACTAGGAAATTGGTGTATCAGGCTGAAAAAAAAAAAATTATTTATTGCACTTTTGGCTAAAATAAAAACTGGGACGGCTTAGATAGAAAATTGTGAAAAAGTAGTGACAAGTGGCCTGACCGTGCCCTACAAAATCATTTGCTTGTTAAAACTTTTCACTCCCAAGTCGATATAACAAACAGGTTGAATTGAATATCGTTTACTTTGGGTTCAGTAACAGTACTACAATATATTTAATTTAATGGGGTATATAGTACTTATAAACAAATCATAATAAATGTTAAAGGGATGATTTAATTTTAGCTTAGAGGTTGGTGGTTTGTAACATTTTTAAAACAGTTCAAACAGTATTGCGCACGGCACATTATCACATACATACATAACATCACTCCCAAAATCCCGGAAGGAGTGGGCTTAGTGAATAAAGATGATGACTGCATTAACTATAATTCTTTTTAGTCCTTCAGTTAGATTATACAAAAATACTAGACACATAATTTTTGCTCTATCAAACATACATATTATGTGTTTGTATGTAGCGCTTTATCAAATTAACAAAAATTACAAAGATAAAGAGCATCAAAGTTTTGGAGTGGGGGCTTGCGACGTCACTATTTAGTAAACATTTTATAAATATGTGACGTCACACGCAACTTGAATGCATTGTATCTTCGTCAATGTTTGTTTGACAAATGAATAAAAAAATACATGTTCAATATTCTTTTATAATCTAACTGAAGGAATAAACAGAATTTTATAATCATCTTGCCTATAATCAGCATACAAAAGAGCACGGCTAAAATACTTACTATATATTTTTTTCTAAGCACAAAAGGATTTTTGGAAGAATCCACTTTTGGCAATGACTTATGTAGGCTAGTAGGTTAGGTTAACATGCGCAATTTTTTTAATACGACAAAATATATTAAGTTGCGCACTTAGTCAGACTAATTCAGTACTATTAACAAATCACATTTGCTAATGCTTGCCAGTTTCCTAGAACTAGGAAAATTTAATCATACCGGTTGAATACTCGATGTGAATGGAGTCTTGTGGAGTCTTTGAAGGTTACAAACGTACCTACTGATTATCCTGCGACTGAAGTAATAACCAGTCACGATGATATAACAATCGTAGGACTAGTTATAAGCAATTATGTGTACCTAAGGAATGTTATGTTGAAATACACAAGACAAACATGATCCTTGAACAATAGGTAGATACATGAAGATTGTTTTCAATGTGGAAATTTTATAGTCGTTCTTTATAAATACTGTGTTTTATAAAAAGCAAGTGCGTGATTAATTAAATATTGTGAAAGCTCAAGTAACTTCAACATGTAGACGGAAAGATGTAAAATTCCAAAAAAAAATAATAATGTTATCGTTGCTTAGCCGAATGCTAATTTTGCTAGCTTGCGTTCAGGTTTCATTTTGCATGCTTTCAGGGTATTTTTATTTTAAAATTTATCGAACATATTTTTTAAGAAGACACTTTGTGTATTCTCAAAAGTCATCTTAATAAGCCGTAAAATGGTACCACACTGCAGATACCAATTTTTTACTTAACTTTATAAATGCTCTAGTAGGTCGCGACACCAAAAAGGTTGAGAGCCAACGAACTCAAATTAACCGTCTAACACAGGGTTATTCGGTTATGCTGGTCCCACTGACCGTGTCTAATGGACCGGTCATTTTAGTAACATCTCGCACCTGCTCTCACGCACGATTCATTGCGACAATTATACGAAGCGCCTCTGTCGCGGCGACAAATTGGTAGGTCCTGTAGAAAGCACATTGTGTCCGTTTGACCCCTCCGATTTGAACTTAGCCTTTAGGGTTATGACTGGGCTATGATGGGTTCGTTAACTGAGTCAATGTTTAATTGGACTTAATCATAAGTACTGTGATTATCATACTGTACGAGAAATTGGTATTTGAATGTATATCTAAGATGGTTATAGAATAGACATATATAATTTATTATTTTAGTCTGGTCTTGTCCGTTGGTCGAGTAGTCAGAGGCCCTGGCCACGAAACCAAGAGTCGCGGGTTCGAATCCCGCTAGGGGCAAATGTTTCTAGTGATGAACATGGACATTAGTACTTGAGTCATGGATGTTTATAAACGTATTTAAGTATGTCTATCCGTTCACCTAGTATCCATAGCACAAGCATAAGCTTTGTTTGGGACTAGCGAATAGGTGTGTCAGTCTGGAGAATTTAGTACACTAGTAGATCTATTTTTAAATTATATTTAAATTAAGTTATTAAACTAATTTTCTTTTTTTGAACTGTCTATATGTTTTACTTTCCTTTTAAATTATTCTTGGTAATGTAGTGTATCATCATGTTATTGTCTTTGTTGGGAATTAGTTAGCATTTCAATTAGTAACCCTAAAATTTAAATGCAACGAACGGAGCTCAGGCAATATGACTAAATGTCTAACAGCATGATTAGTACAATAGGTGCCCGTATTTAGGTATTTTAATGATCAGAAACAATATATATATTACTATTACCTATATACTTACTAACTAACTAAACTTCACGCTACGTCCCTAGCAGGTTAGGCAGAGGGAACCGAACGCCATATGGCAAAACCCTTACACACCTCACTCGCCTCTTCAACATTCATGAACCATTTCATACAAGCTCTACTGTTACTATATACCTATTTACTACTTATTTTTTACCTAGAAATATTATTTAATCACTCGTTAAAATATCTTTATATTGGTGCAACTGTACCACAGATACTTTTGTTTAGTGACATTTATATTATACACTTTACAATAACATTAGGTAACCGTACTGTCAATGTTAATAAGTTGGGCAATATTGCTTAATACAACATAAGGTACCTTCGTATAGTTATGACATAGAAACAGTGCATATACACGAGGTATCACATCTAAGCCTACGGTACACAGTCGACAAATAAGTTACGTTATCAAACTTTGCCATTAACAAAGGAAAATGTTGTTCTAAAAAAACTTAACCATGTTATTTTGTTTTATAGTATACCGAATTTCTTGCCAGTTTCTTCTTGGTAGAAGCGATATTCCAAACCGGTGGTAGATTCACATTGTTCTTTTTTCTATAATATAATGATGTATAAGTGCCTTTTTATACAAAAAGACATTAAAATTAAATTTGAATCATAACACATACTTACACTTAACTTATCGAAGCTTAAAGAAATGCATTATTTGACAAACCCAAACCTTACATCGGAAAGAAATGACCATCATGCAATAGTTGCGTAACGGCTAACTTTCTCTTCCAAATTTGAATGCGCCTGTGTGTTCAAGTGCGTCCGTTCCCATTCTACCGGCGTGCCGATAAGGTGCGCGTGCGACTCATCGCGTAAATGTGACATCTATACCTAACGTCCAAGTTTTGGAGTAGGTGGCACATACAACACGTACTATACTATTATTGCAATTGTTATTTTTTTAATACCAGACAACATCATACGTCAGTCGCAGGATAATGTACATAACATTCATTGTTCTTATTCCGAGTTCAGAAGCTTAAGCATTTGTGTCCCGGATATTCAAATTCAAATTCAAAATCTCTTTATTTGTAAATGCTTAAAAAAACATTTATAAATAGTCAATGTAAACAGAAAAGAAAACATTACTAGGTACCGGATATCAAAATCAACGGTGATATCCAAAATATATACCTACTTAAAGATTACATACTATCCACCCGGATATAGAATAAATACCTACAGATTTATCACACGAGTATTTGTTCTGTGTGGCGATCGAAGCCCTATGGGCACATGGGATAGAGTCACTACAGAATATGGCATCGCGTCAGTCACGTTAACATCCTATGTAATTATGTACTATTCGATCAAAAATACATCGTATTATTGGTATTACATTTGTCTTAGACTTCTACACCATAATACTGGCAGTCATTATTTTTTTGGATGTTATCAGAATATATTCCTCCATTTTTTAATAGGTCTCAACATATTTATACAAAGTGTTGGCGAGTTTGTCATATTTTCCTTAACCGATGACGTCATGCATACTTTATAATCGTCTTATTAATAAATACATTGTTAAAAACAAATAAACCAATTACTCAGTTCAAAACATAACTTTTGTCGATGTAAACACGTCTCCATTTGCAACAACTCTCATTTTCATTGTTGACCAACCTTGCGGTATAAGGTCTCCTGGCATGCTTCCGAATGCACCGATAGAAAAACATCTTAATACGACCCCAATAGTCTCTTGCTTACGTAACCTGAGGTCGAACGGATCTCGACGTGGAAAAGCTAATGTTCCCATCCTTATTCCGACGACATAAGGCTCACTTCATCTCATAACTTACCTTGGAATGACCGTACTTGTAGTCTCTATTGTAATGAGGTAAGGTTGATACTGGAACAGCAGTGTTGCTTGTTTACGTGAGTCGGTTTGTAGGTTATGAATGCTACGGTCTTTGTGTGTCATAATAAGTTGATAGGTAAAGGTGTGCAGTTATGTGGTTAGGGTTTGATGATGCATGGGTTATCAGTCTTGTCACGTGTTATGACGTAAATCCCGATTTTATTGACGAAGTATTTTATTTTATTGAGGTTTCTTTGTTTTATAAATAACTCGATCAGCCTTATTACTACACTAACTAAACTAAATGTATGTATGTATGTCCGACTGTAAATGTATGTATGACTGATATGTGACTGCCTCGTTGGTCTAGTGGTAGCATGCGCTGCCTAAGGACCAAGAGGTCCCGGGTTCAAATCCCGGGTCGGACCAAGAATTTGTGGCTGGTTATTTCAATATTGAAATTACTCAGCAACAGTCCGGAGTCAGGAAGTTGGCTGTATAATCACCCCCATGCCTCGGAAAGCACGTTAAGCCGTTGGTCCTGCACCTGACCTCTCTCCGGTCATGTCGGATTGCCGTCTCACCGGACTATGAGAATGAAGGAATAGAGAGTGCACCTGTGTTTGCGCACACACTTGTGCACTATAATATCTCCTGCGCAGATGGCTAATGCTCGTTGAGATTGGCCGCCGTGACCGATATCGGTTAGGAGGACATTATGTATGTATGTAAATTTAAGGCAAATAAACAATAAAAAAAACTAATAAAAAAATTAAATTGAACTTGTAATGTAAATGTTTAGATATGTTTAAGTAGAACTAACGCAATGCTCAGATATACTTAGTATGGCGCCGGCGTGACGTCACGTCGTGGCAATGTCACAATCAACTGATTATTTCATGATTCTAAACAATTTTAAATGGAGCTTACAATTGAAAACAATCAAAGAATGAACGTCTTAACTAAGGTGTTAATTTTAATAAGTGATATCCGACTACTACTACTACATCACATACATTGATCTGACTCCGAGGTAAGTAGCTAAAGCACTTGTGTTGCGGATATCAGAATCAACAGTGGTATTACAAATATATACTTAAATATTGGATATTTACACCCAGACACAAAACAAACACATGTATTCATCATACGAATGTTTGTCCTGGGTGGGAATCGAACCCACAACTCTTGGTGCATGGGGCAGGGTCACTACCGAATGCGCCATCGAGTCAGTCAAATGTGTGTGTACCAAGTGATGTACCAATACAATATAATTTTCCGCAAAAATAGTTTCCTCTGTTACACGAAGTTTATTAGGAATTGAATTCTAGATAGACAAGCGGTTTGCATAGTTACGATAATACTGATTAAACTCAAACAAGTTGTTTACACTAAAGGCACATTAATGAACTTCAAATGAAGACCCTATTAATGTCATAAGCCTGTTTGTTGTACCGAACAAATGACGAATTGATGGGTATTCGATTTAATGTATTTTTCGATGGCCTTAATTGCGTATACAATGTATTTGTTATTGAATTCGCAAAATATGGGGTACGGTTTTGTGTGAATGATTTTATTTTTACATTAATGCGCATTAGAAATTGAACACATGAATGGAATAGAACACTGGGAAAAGGGTGTTTGAAACCTGGCGTTAACACGACGATATTTTTAAAATGACTATATCTTTCGCGATATTATGTATAGTATATTAGTGCAAGACCAACCAATACCTAACCAATAAAATTATCTCGATTATCAAAGTTTACCTAGTACCTACTTCCCAGCAAAAAGAATACTATTAGAACCTGCAAATAATTGTAAATCAACGATTGATTTTAATTGCCTTCTTATTAAAGTTATACATTTTGTTTAGAAATGAACGACGTTTAAAAAAACCGTCACGGAATTCCATTAGTATTGTTCCGAAGTTCGTTGCTGACCCCGCCCCGTTCACTTTCGTTTCGAACAAGTTCCGAACATCATTCAAATGTGGAATTGACGTTACGCAATCAACCGACTCGTGCGCAGCCGTGGCTGTCCAGTACTTAAATATGCTAACTTTACGTTAAATATTGGAGGTGTCGTTGAATGCAGTGGTTGTATTTTACAAATGTTTCTTTTTTAATTAAAATGTGTAGTTGGAATTAATGTCTCTTTTTGTTTTAAAAATAAAAATACAAGCGCAAACATTTCCCGCGTGCTGATCTATTAGGTAAAGAGTCTCTATCATAGTTTGACGAGTTTTTTTTTGTTTTATTTGAATACAAAGTGTTCCTTCTTTGGGTTTTAGCTTTTGGCGTACCTTTCAACACAATCATGGTTAGGTCAATATCAACAACAGTCATATTGAATAGTTTCAGCATGAAAATATAACAGATATAGGTACGTACGTTTATATATTATATCCGTTTTAAAAAAAAATTGAGGCGTAAATATCTAAATATGTATTCTAATATGTGAGGACATGTAGATTTGAAAAGAAATGAAACAAATGTATTCTAGTACGTAACGACGAAGGAGTGAATTCGTATCTTACCGGTTTTCAAACCGCTTGTCTGTTAATATTATTCGGCCTTGAAGTTGTAAACGATGGGGAAAGTAAAAAGTGTTCAAAATGAGCAAACTTAACTCTCATAAATTCCGTTTTATTTTAGGGTTAGGTACTTGCGAGAACACGCAGGAGATTACAATGCAAAAGGGTCCGTAACGGAACTGTATTGTTGTAACAAAACGCTGTGCGGTGAGACCCCAGTGGGGAACTTTTGGTGCTGAATGAGGGAAATTGAAAATGCGGAAAATTGCGCCGTTACGGTCTTGTTGCTTTTATCAGACGTGAAGAATATGTGCGTGAAAATATTTCAGTCTTATAATTAAAAAGGCTGCAATAAATTATATTTTTAATAACTCCACTAATATTATAAATGCGAAAGTTTGTATGTATGGATGGATGTTTGTTACTCTTTCACAAATAACCTACTGAATGGATTTCAATGAAACTTTAGAATAAGCTCGAATAACATATAGGCTTCATCGACTTACCACGCAAGCGAAGCCGCGGGCTGAAGCTAGTAATAACATATTATTATTAAAATCGATCGAAAGACCGACAAGACCATTCTCACGGACGGACTTTTCTATCGAAGTAAATGGCGCTCTACACTCTTTTAACACATTACACGTCAATTCACAAACAATTCTCTATCCTTATAATTTGGTCAATAATTAAGATGATGCCAAATATCCATATTTTTTTACAGCGTTTTAATAGACTTGTAATAAATATTCCCTATTGTGTGTCTATAGCTAAAATTACACTACGAGGCCAGTAACTCACAATAATAATGGGAAACTCATGGACATGCCAAAATAGAAAAGTCTCTGTCTAATAATTTGAAAATCCACATATGTACTCAACATCATCATATCCTATGTGTTATACACTCAACTAACTCCGATTTTTTTATAATCCTCATATGGCTGTACTCTCCGTCACTTTAGATATAGTAGTTATATGTCATATGACGTACGATTGCCGGTGACAGCCCCCAGATGTGGGACGCCCCTAATTGGGACGTGCATCGAGTGCTGACAGCGACCTTATTTTTGTTCCTTTCTCATTTCAGAAAAACTCTTCACGATATCCTAGTGATTGTTGAAATGTTAGAATACACTATTAAAAATCGGTATTTCGTTTGTTTCTTAGTTCTGACCTATATATTAGAAACTACTAGAGATTTTTTTTATTATTAAATTTGTTATATTCTTTTGTGTAACTAATATTATAATTTTTACTAACGTGTTCTTAATAAGTCTCTCGGCCATGGATGGTGAAATTTGCACATGCATAACCTTGTAATGAAAGCTACCTTTGATCTAAATATCACAAGGTAGTAGATTCTGTGAAATACATCTGAACACGTCATCAAAGCCGGCAGATAACGACTAGTAACCTGAAGCTTCTTCATCTTTCCCCATATAGAATTTGCGCCCACGTTTCTGTGCAAATCCCCATCTTTCTTAATATGGATATCTCCTACTCCACCGTAAAGCAGAAATATTGACATTTAACCAAATAATTTTACCATTCGATGTTTAACTAAAGCTTTTTTCTGTAGGTGCACGATCAAATTTATAGAAATTGTTAATAAAAGAAAGAGTTACCTTAAATGGGATGGTTCATTTAGGAAAGATTACATCCTAAATTGATTCACCGATATGAAGGTCCATACAAAACAAACTGATATCTCCATGTTTCGACATTTGTTGACAGGCCCGTTGGTCGAGTAGTCAGAGACCCTGGCCACGAAATCGAGTCGCGGATTCGAATCCCGCGGGGCAAATTTTTCGTGTGATGAACATAGACATTTGTACTCGAGTCATGGACGTTTATAAACGTATTTAAGTATGTCTATCCGTTCACCTAGTATCCATAGCACAAGCATAAGCTTAGTTTGGGAATAGGGAATTGGTGTGTTAGTCTGGAGAATTTATTTAATTTTCAACTGTCACACTCACATACGTTCCACATCGCTGGTGACTCTATTTTTAGTGGGTTGAATTTGTCTCTCGTCATGAATCGGTACACAAGTGTGTTGTATCGTAAACAACCGGAAAGGTCATTGCAATTTTTACGATGCATTTTTACGACACTTTTTGCATTGTGTTTTGTCTCAACGACTAATCGCGACGATTTGTTCAAGTATAATTAGTAGTTAATTAATTAATTATACAAATATGTGAATAGAAGTATTTGACTTTGACATAGATAGGTAAATAATATTTTAGTCAGGAGGAACTTTGTGATTGAGTGGTGGAATGTGATATCCAAATATTAAGCAAAAACTTTGTACCCCTTTTTATGATAATTACTCGGACGGAGGTGTATGAGATTTGTCACACATAAAGTGTGTATGTATGTAAAGTTAATATGGAGAAAGAGTGCAGAAGGCTAATATTTTAATATAATTACATTAAAAAAAATCAAACGAATTATGGTCTAATATCAATGTCAACTCAAACTCAAAACATCTTTATTTACGTAGGCCTCAAAAAAGCACTTGTAAATCGTTAAATAATAGATACAAAATTGAACAATTCGAATTTACCACCGGTTCGGAATGTCGCATCTACCGAGAAGAAACCGGCAAGAAACACGGTAGTCACTCCTTTCAATGCCAGATTGAATATAATTTATAAAGTTCTTACTATATTATCTGACTGAGTAAATCTCACCATTTACATAACTTTGTTTGCATTAACTGGACTTGCTTAGTCTAGGATTATGGTTAAAATTAATTAGACGGGACATAACAATGGGAAGACGAAGTTTTCTTCCTACAGAATCATTCTTTTAACCCTCTGGCGTTTCCGTTTTCGCCTCACCGCTATAGTAAGGTCGGTTGAGTATGTCACTTGATGTTGCCCAGAATGAGGGTAATGTTTTCAACTTGCGCATACTTTGCCCCTAATGTCATGTTAATAGCATCTCTAAATGTCCATTCCTCTAAACTTTCTAACTGACAATGCAGTTTAACGGCAGTTGGAACTACCGGTAACAGTTTAGTATTATTGAAGGCGATTCTGGATGGCCCTTTTGATGGAAGTACCTATTGTTAGTGTATATTCAAATATACATTACGCATTATTAGAAAAGTTTATTTGTACAGAATTGGTATTAGATTTAAATTAACACTAAAATAATCATCGAAATCGGTTCATAAACGATGAAGTTATGCGCGAACTCACATAAAAAAAACATATATACGGTCGAATTGAGAACCTCCTCCTTTTTGTGAAGTCGGTTGAAAATGCAGTTAAAGTTTTCATTTTTCTTGGTTGACTTTGTAAGTTTAGATGAACTATATACGTACAATTACAAAGAATTCTATGTTAATATTTATTTTTAATGGAATGAAAAAAACTTAACTATAACATAACCGCTTTTGTCAAACTCGATGGCACATTTGGTAGGAAACCCTACCCCATAAGCCAAGAGATGTGGGTTCGATCCCCACCCAGGACAAATATTCATATGATGAATTCTTTGTTCTGTGTCTAGATGTTAATATCCAATATTTAAGTATGTATTTGTAATACCACTGTTGTTTCTGATATCCGTAACACAATTGCTTAAGCTACTTACCCCGGAGTCAGATAAATGTATTTGATGTAGGTAGTCTGATATGAGCATTCGAAGATCAAGTTCATAAATGAAACAAAACCATTTCATGAAAATATTACATTAAAAATTCTTGGGCGTCAAAGCAACGTCTTCCAGAAACCAAACCCCGTTACACACAATCCCAAAAGCAAAACCATTAGGAACCGCTAAGGCGGGACTACAACGACCCTTCTTGGCATTTACAACAAAACACAGAACTCACTCAATGCCGTGATGAGACAGGCTTTTCAGATCCCAGCCGTGTTTGTGCCTCAGCTTTTGTGTCTGGGCCCTTTCACAGTACGTGCTGGCCGAGGAGACATTAATCTTGTGATCTTGATTTATTCTTTCCGGGTATGATAAGACGGCGTTGTGACCTTTTTTCCTGATTAAAGCGAGTGGGTTTGTTTTTACTTGCATGTAGTCACTTTTATGAAATGTATTTCATGCGGATAGCGTGAATATATAAAGAGACTTAGTTTTATATATGTGCATGCTGAAAATATTCGAAGATCATGTAAACTGGATACAACGTAGGTAGGATTTTTTCTGACATAAATTGTTCAAGTATTAAATATACAGTCAGCAAAAATGTGGATATGACGTCAGTGTTAGTCTGTATCGTTCATCATTTACGACCAGCATCTTTTTTAGGGGGCCTAGTAATTCATAAAAAAAAAATATTGTTTTTACTCAGCGATTAGGAATAAAAATGTGTGGATTTATGATTTCAGCTGTCATGACGACATGAAACAAATAGTTATTTTGCAAAAAGCGATCTTTTCGCTTATCAAGCTTTAATTTTCAAACATGTGCTCTGTTTCTTGAATATTTTGTTTGTCGAAACGTGTACGGTATACTGTCTGCATTGATGGAAAGTGTAACAGTGTTGACCTTTACCTCTAACCCGACACGTCTCGTGTCGCGGGCTGACCTTAATTTCTGCGGTCTGGATGAGGCTATTTCGTCCAAACGACTGCTGGCTCAATTAGTTTTATCGTTGCATCGGATTAGGTGGTTTCGAGAAGGTTACATAGGAGTAGTGTTGATAAAGAATATTTATTTTGAACCAGTGTTCATGGGATTTTTCCATTAAAATATACAGGCCATTCCATTCTAGACTGTTGCAAAGACTCCAGGGAATGATACCTAAATATATTGTATTAACCACAAAAGCCCGAGTAAAAGTAAGTTATGCAAATTTTCTCTTGACTCCATTTCCAATTGTTACATTAATTTGAATTTAACATAATGCTTACTCATTATTCTAGTCAAGTTTCCATGTATTCTTAAATTGCCCTATAAAAATATTTATTTAAATAGGTGTCTGACATATTAAAAGTACACAAGCTAATTTATTATGTAACTTTACAGCAGAAAATGCCCTCTGTTTTTCCATGTTCCTCCTCTTGATCTCGGTTGCGAGTGAAGCCGTTTAACCAACGGGCGAACTTCGATCCGATATTGAGCTCGCTAAATTGGTTTTAAAGTTGCTTTAAGAGGTACTGTTAACATTTTCATGTCGCTCCTATTTATGTATTGTTAACTAGTTTCTGCCCGCGGCTTCGCTTGCGTGGTACATCGATGAAACATAGCCTATATATTATTCGGGTGTATGAACTATATTATTGCAAGTTTCATTAAAATCCATTCAGCAGTTTTTTTGTGAAAGAGTAACAAACATCCACCTATACATACAAATTTTTGTATTTATAATATTAGTAGGATCTAATAGTTTTAATTTATTACCTTTAGGTATTTACATGCGAAGCCAGCAGAACAAAGATAAAAAAAACAATTAAAAAAATAAACATATATTTACGAAAGAGGGGAGTTGTTCGCCATGCCGATCATGTACCCATAATACTGGCAGCGTTACCCTTTTGAATAGTCATCTAATTTCTCGACCTATGACCGAATTGACATTTTACTAAAATCCAGTTGCGCTATTTACTCATAGTACCTTACTTCTAAAATAAAACAATATAGCTGCCATAATAAAGACTATTATTCGAAATGGCGTTATTACATAACTTCCACTGCAACAAATATACTTCACTCAAATTTGTTATTTTAGTATGGAGTAACATTATGTTTACTAATGACACTTTCATGGGTCTTTGAATTATTACGTCAAATTCTTGTCAGGCTCAAATTGATTTACATTATCAAGCAATTTCGCCTATAAGCTCCCCATTAACGTTCCCGTCAATTAATAGTTGTGTACAAATATATGTATGTATGGTATGGACTATGAAATACCTCTTGAACCTAATGAGAATAGGGATGAATACTGGGTCAAAAAACTATCATTTCATTTGGTTCGTCAGTTAGATTATACAAAAATACGAGACACATACTTTTCGCTTCATCAAGTAAACAAAAAATTACGAAGATAAAGAGCATCAAAGTTTAGAAGTAGGGCTTGTGACGTCACTTTCAAGGAAAAAAAATACCTATGTATGACGTCACGCGCATTTTGAATGCATTGTATCTTCGTCAGTATTTGTTTGACAGATAAATGAAAAAATACGTGTTCAATATTTTGTTACTATCTAACCACAGATAACCTCCAATAGATACCGTACGTTCACCGCTTTGTTCTAGGTTCAAGTCACAATTTTAGGAGGTAGGAACGGGGTGCGGGGGACGTAACACTCATTCATCTAGTGATGTTCAATTGTATTGTGCAATGTCTATAGTTTTATCGACAAATTTATAATTATTTATATTTTATATGTAGATATAAATAAATTTGATTTTTTAGGGTTCCGTACCTCAAAACCGTCTCAGACCGTACCAAAAAAAAAACAAATGTTATTGTTTGGTGGTTGGTGTTAATGATATTTTATTCTATAGAATACTAGAATAGAATAAAGAAAACTATTGAATATTGTATGGAATGCCTGGATTATATACATTGCCGGCAACACATACATTGGTAAATATAAAGAAGGCACGGCTATTTCCATTATTCGTCTTCTTTCCTTCATATAGTGAAAACTATCTTCTGTAAAATGTCTCGAACAAATGACGGTGTTTTTGCTCGGGAACGATCCATCACCGCGATATGTGGCATCGATCCATTAAGACTTTCTTTCAGACCCTTTGGAAATCTAAAGCAAATTGAGTTAGGACAATCTCTATTTTTTATCGACAATGTCGATTCGACATACTGAAACGTACACAGTTACAACCCTCTTGTTATGCATGTCTATGCCAGAACGGGATAAAAATAGTGAAATGGGCAATGAAAGAAAGGGATAGTGACAAAAGACATCAACGCGAGCTGACACTTGTCAAAAAATTTTTGCCAACTTTCAAAATTCGACCGTCGTAACTTGAGCTCCGTCTAGAATAAAATAGGTATTTATTTTACTTACCGATGAAAAGTTATGCCATCTTTTTTAAATTTTGATGTCCTGGAATTCTTCCCACACCATTTTACGGAACAGAAGGCCATTTTAACGTTTATTTATGCATAAATACTTATTAAATATAAATAAAAGTGTCTCCGTAAAGGCTGACGCGCAGATCTGTCTCTTAGTCGGCACTGAAGATGCGCGTGTATGGCAACTACTTATTTATGTAATAGCATAGATGCATGGGCGTACGTCAATCCTCTTAATGTGGTATCTATTGGAGGTTATCTGTGTATCTAACTGACGGACTAAACAGATTTTTTTTTAGTCACATAGCTTCTTTTTGTAAATTTGTAAATGCTATGAAACTGAGCTTTCTGTCAGCGGTTACAATAATATAAATGTCATATTGCTACATCATGAATCCACCTTTATAAGATACAGACTAGGTTTTTCCTTTTTTATGTATATGCATGTAAAAATTTAATGATGGGCAGTCGAGTAGTAAGGTACGAAAGGATAACAAGCAAATTTTAAAAGTAAAAATAAATGGTCAAGACTCTGATAGTTATTAGATATACAGATGTACTTCAAATATATCCCAGCATGGGCCTTAAGAAGAATGCGCCAATTATATTCCTTGCCTAGCATGTCGTAAAAGGCGACTAATGGTATATGGGGTTTTGGGTATGTGATTGTGTAGGCGACAAGCTGGCCGCTACCGCTTGTCACTTTTTTTCACAATTTTCTATTAACCCAGCTAAGTTTTATTTTTGGCTGAATGTGGTAGGGGCTTGCTGCCTCTTGACTCTGCCTACCCTTTCGGGAATCGCGGGCGTGATGTTATGTATGTACCTTAAATATTGTGCACTGGCGCTCCTAGTATTCCATGATTTGTTAAATTCATTTTTTTTTTATTGGCACTAAGTGTATACAAAGTGGTTTGTTATTATATTGCATTAAAATGACGATATCCTAGAACGATCCCCAAGTGTTTTACTTGTTATTATCATAAAATAAAAAAACCCTATGAACGATTGCATACCGGAATTATCACAAGTGCATTGCTTAACGTTCACCAAACGATATTCTCGTCGTTTCAGCGTCTTAAGACGCCAAATAGAAAATCTTTTCGAACGCCGAATGGTACGCGGCTGGTGTATGAAATTTACGAGGCTAATTCCGCTCACGACAATGCCCGTTACCAGGGGTGGCCTTAGCAATTTGAGGCCCTGAACAGAAGACCTTAATGGATGGATGTCTTTTTTGACCCAATCTACTTATCGCAATAAAGTTAATAAAATTACATCTTCTTGACCACATTGCTAAACGCCGGACGCAGTGTAGATTTTTCCAATTTTTTTTTTTTTGTACTTTTCTATTCTCATATCATATATCATTTGTATTTGTATTTCTATGTATAGAATAAGAATAAACTAACAGGTGCAATCTTTGTATAGAACATGCTGTGTTTATCTGTTATTAGTTATGCAATGTTGTAGATATTATATCGATATGTTATAGATTAAGCATGTAATATTTGTAATAACTGTTGATAAACCATAATAAATAAAAAAAAAAAAAAAAAAATTAATGAGGCCCTGTCCAGAAAACCTAAATCTTTTGTGTAAATTATGTGATTAAGAGTTTTTATAACGTTTAATTGAAATTTCTGACAATCTCTTTGTCCAATGACTTTTTGGTGCACTTTGAACAAGAGGCGTGAAACCGATCTACATATTGCGCCGGGACAAAAAGTTGTTGATGAAACACGCAATTGTGTCGGTTCTAGGTTTTTTTGGTGTCTTCTATGATTTTGACTTCCATACAAGTGTTAGTAGTGCTTAAGCTTTTCACTCACTATGCAGTCAGATTAATTTTATCTGGTCATGCTTTCTGACAGGCTATCTATCACCACTTTTATTCGTGGAGTGTTGCAGGACGAGGCCCCTGCATGCGAGAGGCCCCTAGCTATCCTGCTTACACCCTAAATCCGCCTCTGCCAATTACTGGAGCGGGGGTCGTAATGTGCCGTAAAACGTACAATTTTTACTTCGAGCCACCCTGTATAGAATTACGGGTTTCATTTGAGGGAATTAATCGCTTCTACCACAGCGCTGTTAATCTTGAAAGCCGATTAGAGGGTTGGGTTTGGTCTTGAAGTTGTAATTGCTATCAGTAATAGCTTTAAGTTGTTAAGTGAAAATGTAGTCTATGTATTTAATTGAGATTAACGGTACCTCAGTGGAAAGGGCACGTGCGAGATGTGTTGGTTCTGGATATCTATACTTATCTGTACAAATATTATAAATAAATATAAATAATAAATAAATATCCGACTATATCACATACATTAATCTGACTCCGAGTTAAGCAGCTTAAGCACTTGTGTTACGGATATCAGAATCAACAGTGGTATTACAATTACAAATATAATATTTACTTAAATATTGGATATTAACACCCAGACACAGGACTAACACAAGTATTCATTATACGAATGATTGTCCTAAGTGGGAATCGAACCTACAACTCTTGGCGCATGGGGCAGCGTCACTATAAAGCTTAAGAGTTTGTTTGCTTGAACGTGCCATTTTCAGGAACTACTTGTCCGATTTGAAAAATTCTTTCAGCATTAGATAGCCCATTTATCGAAGAAGGCCATATTAACCATAAACGCCAGCGAAACCGCGGGCACAGCTAGTCATACTACGCTATTGGGTATATCTGGCTTTTTAAGTTCCTTATTTCTATATATCTAACACTACAACTGCCTCGTCGATGTCGAAAACGATCATGAGAAAACCTACACATTCAAATAGCTGTGAATTATGAGTTTGGGTCCCCTACGTACACTAAGGGTTACGAAGTCTGATGGAAGTCGTTTCCGAGTATTAAACAGAATAGCTAGCCCTAGGATAAGATCATGGGTCAAGCACACCCAAGTGTGCGAACTACGCGCTCGCACTAAAAGTGGAAGTACTTCCGCGACCTAGGTGTTGCTTGCTCGGGGACCTAGGCCCGACTAACCGTCGCGGTGTATTGTATTTATACTTAGTGGCGAGAATAACTTCGTCAGCGGGATGCAGGATAGTATGGCGTTTCTCTATGTTCGATCGACGTCATTTGTTTACGTATTACTGGAGCTATTATCTCGACTATCTTGTGGCGCGGTCGCCACACCGCTAGGAACGGATTGGCGGTAGAAAATGTTCTGAAAATCGCTATCTCCACATTTAATTGAAATGGGATTGTATGACTATATTTTGGTTGTCATATAGAGATGCCACCGGACGGGAATAGCCGGGGGTACCAGGCTAATAACCTGGTACCTTCCAGAGGGCCCCCCTCGTGTGGTGCCTGCCGTTCGCCGGAGGTGTTGTAGCTTTCCATGCTCTGCTAGCACCCATACCGGGGTATACCCCGGCGATTACCACCTTGGCCGAATCCGGGACCTCCAACCAGTCCTCTACCCCTTGCGTATGCTCATGAATAACAGTAATAAAATATTACTAAACCAAAACACATTAAAAAAAGGAAAACATGTACTATGTGAAAATACGAGGAGATATAGATTTGTTTTAGCGCCCTATCATCTATTAGTTGTATTAAATAATTATTGAAATTATTATTATTTTCACGACTGTTATACGCATAATTTTCCTTTAACGCAACGTAACTCAGTTAAAATTGTGAGTCAGAATAGGATTCTGACTCACATTTTTAACCGAGTTAAAAGTAACGTACGTTACTTTACGGAAATTTGTATCACAGATACTAATTAAATACTAATGATGTTATTTAGTAAATACCATTGAGTAACTATCCGTTGACACCTGTTGAGTCATAGATGATGTTTTATTAGAATGTTGTTTGTCTTGTATGAAACCAGTTTCTTAGTCATTTACGTTATTACAACTATGGTGATAATTGTTGACTTGATTTTGCATTTTCAACTTTAATTGCTCGGTTATATGTGCTATATATGCTTACATTTGTTAATGTTCATATTGTACGTTCTTGGAACCGTTTAAATGTTCAACGGCTCTTTAAGAGAGTGGGACGGCATATTACATATAACGAAAAAAATATCAAATGATAATTTTATTCACGTTTACTTCAGAAGACCGGAGATTGAAAATACGTTACTAAATTTTGACCACAACTGCTGTATCGCCCCTTAAGTGTATCAGACGCAGAATTCTTGATTTATCCATTACTTCTGCTCTACGTTGTTGTGATTTCTTTAAAATTTGTTAATAAATCGACAGCACAAATTACCGTGTTCAACACATAAAAATTCTTCCATATGGGATCTAAACCAGAGGCCTCCGGTTTCGTGGTAGAGGTCTTTAATCTAAACGGTCACTAGACTAAACGGCCCGCCTAATGCTAAATTTACAGGAATTTTCTGGATTGTGAAAAGGGTAGTGATAAAAGTGATTTATTCAAAGGTAATTAACGGAGCGGCTTAACTGAATTTAAAAGCAGAAAATATTAATGACCATTATTTGTCTCGAGAATTCTTT
The DNA here is from genome assembly GCA_951394215.1 of Glyphodes perspectalis. Taxonomy (NCBI): domain Eukaryota; kingdom Metazoa; phylum Arthropoda; class Insecta; order Lepidoptera; family Crambidae; genus Glyphodes; species Glyphodes perspectalis. The sequence continues at coordinate 3,589,800 of OX596210.1, read as the reverse complement.
ACGGCTCTTGCAAAAAATTACAATTAATCGCTTCAGAAGTAAAGTGAATGAACTAAAAAGCCTTATATTTTGTAATTGATAGTTGATCGCATGATCGCTAAAGTAAATCAACGTTCCCCGTTGTCTAGATTTGGATGGGTGATAGCATTAAATTACCGTAGAATTTTCCGAGGTTTGAAAGACACATTAAATTATAAAAACTGATCGTAGTTTATTTAAAACTCATTCGTTTATCTTTAAAAATATATATTTTCTGAGGAAATTTTTACCGTTGTCTAATTTTTATTTATTTGTTTCAGGTAAAAATAACGATGATATGATTGCAGATTGTGGACTAATATGGAATGAGAATGGGTGAGAAATAAAAAAAAGGACTCTGAGACTTTTTATCGAAGTGTGCAAATAAATGCAGTCACTTCCCGAAAAGAAAGAAAGAAAGTATGCTCAAGTCTTTCGATCTCGGACACCGGGCTAATTTAAATTGTGATCAACAAAAAATAGCCCCTTTAACCATTACTTAGCCTGAAATAAAACTAGAAAATTGTGAAAAAGTAGTGACAAATGGCTAGCTCGTTGCCTACATAATCACATAGCTAAAACCCGATACACCGTTAATCGCCTTTTGTTAGGAACACAGTTGGCACATTCTTTTTAAATCCCAGATCAACATAGACCATTTACAAATAGACTGCAAAACTCAAAACCCTTACGTATTTACCACAATTGGCTAAATTAATGTATGTCGACCTATTCGATCTTGCAGTGACATGCCAGACCGTATTACAGACGGCTATTAAACATGATGTATTCTCGAATATAGACCGTAATAAAGCCACTAGGGAAATCTGTCATTCCACCAAACCGCTCCTAGACTTAGCTAACAAGCTAGGGGTATTCACATGCCTGTTTGGTATCCAATAAATGCTACTTAGCAACCTGGACTAAAGCGTCTTGATACACGGTAATAGGTCGGGGTAAATTCAGAGAAAATCCTGGGGGATTGCCGTTTGTCTAGCCTCTAGATAATGATGTTTCAACTGAAATATGCTAATGTCATTCTGTTAATTTCACAAGACATATTGAAGTTAAACAGATATTTAATACTTTGATAAATGTTATATCACTAAATGTAGCAAACTGCATCCTGCCAATATCATGATAATTATTCGCCGTAATCTATGGATATTTAGTGGAATAATAAATACTGAGAAAATTATAGACTTCGATATTATAAAGCCCTAAAATTTGATGTATAACTAAAATTTTACTGGCTCGATGGCTCATTCGGTAGTGACCCTGCCCCATGTGCCAAGAGTTGTGGGTTCGATCCCCACCCAGGACAAACATTCGTGTGATGAATACTTGTGTTTGTTCGGTGTCTGGGTGTTATTTTTGAATATTCAAGTGTATTTGTAATACTACTGTTGATTCTGATATCCGTAACATAAGTGTTTAAGCTACTTACCTCTGAGTCAGATTAATGTATGTGTTGTTGCCGGATATTTATTTATTTATTATTTAATATGTTTCGTTACTATAGAAACGTCTCAATGATTGCATTGCACTAGACGTGCATTAAATATCAAACTACTTACGCGGACAATGTGCATTGAACCCTATTGAACCTTCTACACGTGTAGAATAGTCTCTTTGTAATCTATAAAATAACAATAGAACAATAAACACGCGTTTAATTAATATATTGTTATATAACTGATGTACCACTCGACAATGGCTGGAATAACAACGAAATGCCATTAAACAAAGACAAAAAGAAACATAAAGAAAACTTTTTCAGGATTACGCAAGGCAGCATTCTCGCACCCGATAAAAAAATACGCCGTCAAATAAATTTTGGTTGTCCCTCGAACTTTTTATAAGAATCACGAATAACTTCAGCAACTTTAAATCCAATTACTGAAAGTCTACTTCCGTGTGAATAGCCACGTGAAATGCAGAGGCGCACAGCTGCACGCGAGGTCGGATCTGCGCAGCCTTGACGTAGGTCACGGCCAGTGGGGTACCGGCCAATTGATCTAGTTCCCCGCAAAAGTCGCGATGGCAATCAGAGTTGGAGTTGAGTTGATAAATTGTGATTTGGTATTGAATTTTAAACGTATTTAAGTATTTCTATCCGTTCACCTAGTATCTATAGCATAAGCTTATAAGCTTAGTTTGGGACTAGGGTGTCAGTCTAAAGAATTTATTTATTATTTAATTTGAATTAATTTTAAAGATTGCCGAGTGTTACTGTTGTTACTATTAAATAAATGCAAAAGTAAAACGTAAACTCATATCAGAGAAAATAATATTAACATCAATACCCTTAAGTTCATTCGTAATAAGAAAAGTTCGTAATAAGATGAGTGGGACCATTACAGTAGTACCCTTAATATTGCTACTTGCTAAGTGTGTCTTGTGAATATATAGTGTTTGCTCTGAATAATTGTTTATCTTTCCTTAATTTTATTATTAAGAGAGAGACAAGCAAGTTAAAAGTTAGAGACCCTGGCTACAAAACCAAAGGCCACAAGTTCGAGTCCCGCTAGGATTAAATGTTTCGTGTGATCGCAGTCATGAGTACTCGAGTGATGTAACTATTTATTTATATTACCTAGTATCAATAAAACAAGCTTAGATGCTTAGTTTGGAGCTGGGGAATTGATGTCAAAGTCAAAGTCAAAATATTCTTTATTTATATGGGTTTCAAAGAAACACTTGTAAATCGTCAAAAACAATTGAAAGAGATATGATTCTACCACCGGTTCGGAATGTTGCATCTACCGAGAAGAATCCGGCAAGAAACTCGGTAGTTACTCTTTTCAACAACAGTATTAACAAAGTTGTATGAATCATATTTAACTTTGAACCAATTTTCAAAGTGGGGCTGGTGTGAAATAAGATAATAAAAATTTATAATTACTAAGACAAAAAAAAATATGACCCGACCAGAAGTCTGAACTTAATTAAATATATTTATTTTTATTGATACGGCGGTACCTATGACCGTGGTGGGAGCGGGTACCACCAGTTACTGATACAAATACTGCAGACAAGTAACTTTACTTGTATAGCATAGAACTGCTATGTGCCTGCGAGGTAAGCGAGGGTCAGGATTTAAGCGAATATTTGATGCGGCGCCGAATCCGCCAATCCCTGTTCGGTCATGAATTTTGCATTGTTCATCCCGCATAAATGTGAAATTTTTAAACAGGGATGACGTAATCATTGCAATAAAAAAGTTAGCCCTCCTAAAATGTTTAATAACAACGTTATTTTGTACCGATTCACAAGAAAAACCTAGCGATCTTTTTTTTCTTTCGTTGTTTTATTCATCTTCCTAGCGTTATGTCCCGTGTTTAGACGGGGTCCGCTTAGACCATGATCCACGATTTAGCGAGTCTGGCAATTACATTGAAGCGACTGCTGATCTGACCTTCGTAACCCTAAGATAGGGGAACCAGACAATTTTTGGATCATGGTTACAAATCCAAAGTTGTTTGAATTTGCAGGTTTCATCACGATGTTTTCCTTCACCGTCGAGCTAGTGGTTTAAATACGTACATAGATTTAAAAAATCCAGAGGTACGTACCCGGGTTTGAACCCGCACTTCTCGGTTAAGAGGCGCGTGTCCTTACTGAGCTACCACCGCTCATTTATTACAATTTTGAATACTTATCTGATGAGGACAGCAAACAGGTCGAAAATATTTGATGAAAATCATCTGTTGACCATTAAATGATAAACCTTATTAGGGTATCACAAAATATATTTTATACCGTATACAGAATTAATATTGGCACAGTAATACAATTCTTAAGAACAGTTTTATTATGCTCTCAACCAAAATCTAGAAATTCAGAATTCTGAAACTGACTTTTAAACCCTGATGGATCTAACAATATTTCGAGTGTTATTACAGTGATTATCATGAGATCATTATATCCAGCATCTACGTATACAAGAAACACTTAGCTGTATACCTCGGTACATTGTTAATGTAAAGGGGTGAGTCAAATCGGCCTCATTTCCTCTTTACGTTAATAGGGATGCGTGTTAACGAAATAAAGGACTCGAATTCAAATACTCCTTGATTGTTTCTAAGAATGAATGTCTTTTCTAAGAATCCTTAAAACTTAGAGTAGTAATAGGCTAGATGACTAAAATTCTGTTAAGACCGTCAGTTAGTTTATAAAAAAATATTGAACACGTATTTTTTTAATTATTTGTCAAACAAACATTGACGAATATAAAATGAATTCAAGTTGCGCGTGACGTAACGTTTTCGTACAATTTTGACAATATAGTGACGACGCAAGCCAGTGCTCCAAAACTTCGATGCTCTTTATCTTTGTGATTTTTTGTTCATTTGTTAAAGCGAAAAATATGTGCCTAGTATTTTTGTATAATCTAACTGTCGGACTAAATAGAATTATAGTTTTTTAATGCAGTCATCATCCCTATTGTTTTACAGTACTTGTGACGCAAGGTAAATAATCTTAAAAAGTTACGCTTAAAACTACACGTATCCAATAACCATCATTTTGTTTAACTTCTAACGTCTAACGCAGCCCAGTTTTATTATTAGCTGAATGTGGTTAAAGGGACCAGTTGTCCCTTTGACTCTGCCTATGGCGTGATGTTACGTACGTATGTACGTGTAATAAGTGACGCAGTATAGCAAAACATAAGAATTACAAGACTCGAGTCCTCCCCAGCACTAATCCCGGGATATTAACACGCCAAATGAGTATTGCCGACGCCGGGGAACATTCGGCAACCAATTAAATATAATAACACATTGGGCCCTTGAATCAAACTTTTCATTCCAACGACTGGGGCTAATGCGGGCTTTGCGAGATACACTTGAGTTTAATGTACTTCCACGGTTATCGCACGAATAAGGTTAAAGCTTATTTGGTTAGAGGAAACGTCGTATTGCGGTGAAAAGTCTGAGTCATGGCATATCTGATTTATGAGAAACCATTGAAAAATCACAAGGACGTTAGAATTTTGTTAGTGGTAATCTTGAGCTTCTTCTTTCTTATTTTCAACCGACTTCAAAAAAAGGAGGAGGAGGTCAATTCGACCGTATATATATATTTTTTTCATTGTTTGTTTTATAATGACGGTTTTCCTACTCAAATATGGTCAATGCACTGACATTAAATGCCATGTCTCTGGTTCTCTTCTTCAAGTTAAGGATTGTCTCGATGGCTTATTTTACTACAGCTCTCATTTAAGAAACGAAAACGGTTTTTAAAATCTTATCTAGTGCTGGATGAAACCATCACGACACCTAGAAGATTCTGTAACCTAAAACGCTGATTGAAGCTGATTGAACGCTCTTAGAAAGAAGGGAGCCCTAAAAGCTACAAACATTCAGTGTCGATCGTTACCATGTCAGCTTCCCAGAGTTACACAAGCAGATGATTTCGCTGGGTAATCCTGGCGAGGTTACAAACAAGGCAACGTAATAGACAGCAGTGATTCGCGCCAGCAAAACGATTATCTGTTGATTCACGAACGCCCGAGTAAGTGGGGACGGGAGTGAACGGTCCTTTTGTCCTCCGCAAATCGAGTGCCCTACTTCTGTATCATAGGCAATTTTTACAATGGTCTATGTGTGAGTAAATTTGGGTGTAATAGGGTAGGTGTTAGAAAGAAAATGACTGATAATTTGGGAGTAAAGCTCGCGAAGCCTCGTCTATTCGAATGTGAAAGCGAGAGGGATGAAAATTGGGATAGCTAGACATTCATTCAAAGAGTGACAGCTCATTGGATACATTGTTCTTAGACTACGTTATTACTTTTTGCACCGTCATTGAACGAAGTCCTCCTGAATAGCCACTCGCTAACATATTTAAAAAAAGTGAGTTGGTACAGCCAATGGAGATGACACATTGCACGTCATAGTGCAGATCATTAGAGAGAAGATCTAATGGCATAGCATGGTCGTTGCTGATCTCCGTTACATAAACCGCGCTCTTTTACTCATCCGCACTGTCAAGAAAAGATTACCGTCTAAGATTCTTTGCTTTGTTAATAAGTCGAGCGGTGAGAGCTCGCCTCTTATTTGGCCTAGAATACATATTTAACTACCACATAGACAACTGCAACACAACAAATAGAACCGTTAGCTCTTTCCTCTACACAAAAATTAAATCACATGAACGAACTGAAAAGTACCAAGCAAGTTGTAATAAAAATTTCCGTCACAAAAGCGTTGTGGAACGGCGTGCCACTCCGTGCTGAGTGGTTTCGTATTTCGTTCCCAGCTTTGCCTAGTAGACCATTAAAACATTACGCAGGCTGCCTCCGTCGTACCTACATATTACACGCCAATTTTGGTGATTCAAACGGTTTTTGGCGTTCCGTACCTTAAAAGGGAAAAATTAAATCATATTGGATCACCTTGTTGTCTTTCTGACAGTCGCGCAGTCAAACAGATAAACGAACGACAACGTCTTATACTTTTTTTCTCTTCGGGTGCAGGTTTGAAGTTCATTAAATTCTGTACGGCACTCTTCGTTGAGTGTTCTTTAAATGAACGGTAAACTATATGATGTTGCAAAAAAAAACTATTTTCTGTGCAAGACAAGATTGAGCCGCACCTTTTACACAAATAAAGTTGGCCATAGACGGCTGTACTGATACAGATGTACAATGTTTGATAGTTTCATTTATATGGTGGACAAGTTTGTAGATACACAACCCTCTTAATGCGAGTCTAAGTCTCTTTACGTAAGTCTCATTCGTACTTGTCTGGTTTCCATTTCTTATTTTAATAACAACGTCGTCCGGGATATTAATATGAATCTTTTTAATTTCAGCTCATTTTATTTGACTGGGCAAAAGTATATAACAATATCTCTCTTCCATTTTCTTCTCTTTGTGGTTATTGCTTTGAACCCGGTCTGCAAAATTAATGCGAAATAAATAAATTCAAGCGTTTTTTTGGAATTGTTTTTTTTTAGTACGATATTCTTATTAAATATCCATTTTCATATCAGACAACAGTTCCATGTTGGTCTGGGACTTAAAAAGAATGTGCCAACTGTGTTGCTTGCCTAGCATGTCGTAAAAGGCGAGTAATGGTATATGAGGTTTTGGGTATGTGATTCTGTACGCGACTAGCTAGCTACTGGTCACAACTTTTTCACAATTTTCCATCTAACCCAGCCCAATTTTATTTTTGGCTGAATGTGATTAAAGAGTCCAGCTGTCCCTTTGACTCTGCCTACCCCTTCGGGGATTATAGGCGTGATGTTATGTATGTATGTATGTACATAAGCTCAATAACAGATATTAAGGCCACCGGTACTGTTACATAAAAGATATAGGCAAAATATTTGACGGTACGAGATTGTACGAAACCTGAATATTCGTTTTTAAAAGGCTGATGATTCAGTACGTATACTACTAAATGTTAAAACTAATAAATATGGGAGTAACATTGATTTGAAAATAATTAAGTACCTAGTCACTGCTCTCCGGTTGCCTCAACTTTGACGGGCTTACAGTAAAATGTGGGTAACGAGTATTTTTTGGTTTGCTTTCGATTGACAAAATTTCAGTGAAAAATTACCGACGTGTTTCAAAATATTACAGCCGATGTTACTTTATTATGTGCTCAATAGTATGTAATAATACTAACAACCGATTTCCTTGAAACCAACAGAAAATTAGGGTTAGTTCTATTTGTTCGGTACAAACCCATTGAAATGATATATGTGGTCTGTAAAGTTCACCGTCTGTGTTCCATCGCGATTCGAGTGAAACGTTCCATCGATAAACAATACATGTTCCGTGTACCGTAAAAAGTACGCGTTCCAGACTATTGTTGTGACCTAATTTCCTTGGCGACGTTCTAATCCGAGTTTAGTCGATTCGTTAGGCATTAGCAGGAGATCGACGGCCGTTTTAATTAAATCATTAATCATTGGTAGCTATTAGCTGTGCTATTAGACTGAATAATTGAAAACCTTTGTTCCGCGTAATGGCTTTATCCACTACTGATCAATAATTCTTTTTCAGTAAAACAAGCTATGTTAGAATTTTGCTGTTCTTATTTATTAGCGTCAATTCAGTTTCAGTTATAACAAGCTAAGTGAGTAATTACGTAGTTGTCGATTTTGATAGATCTGTTAGAACATGGTTGTGTACAATAGGATGTTGACAAATTTTTGGACCTGATTTTGTTTCATAAATAGACCCTATTTAAACACAAAAATAATAAAATTGTAATAAAATAATACGTAATTAAAATTTGTTTTTAGAATTCCCGCCAAAACGCTTCAAACTGTCACGTGAATATAATTACGTCACTGACCGATTAAAATTATCGTGTGAGTTCTTACGAATATGTTAGCTTGTTTGCTGGTCAGTGACGTCATCGCGCTTTGATGGCGTTCGCAGTCACGTGATAATGTGTATTAAATAACGCAATTTAAATTACTTTTCTTTAATTCATGACGAATAAATATATTCGTAAAATGTTATGATAGGTTTTTAAATACTGTCTTGAAGTATAAAACATAACTTTACATGAATTGGTAACAACATCAACATCCCTATTTGTGATATTGTAGGTGTTGCAAATGTCTCTATGCTACGGTGACTTGCCATGAGGCAGGAAGTATGCTTGCCTGCCACGTTCAGTAGTATAAAAAGTCAATGGAAACGTGTTTTTTGTATTGATTCAAAAATTGGTTTTACCTGGGTTTTCCAATTTAACTTATTTCTATCAACTGACACAAAACCGATCTAAAAAGTGAGGCATTTTATGAACTAATAGAGCCTTGATAATAACGGATGGCAATTATACAAGTTATAAATTTATTTTAGATTTTTTTGCGAAAGAGGAAGGGTATCGCTCTACATAGCTAGAGGAAGGATATCGCTCTACTAGATATTTTTTCATCTGTTGATATAGTGGCAGTAGAAATAAACACTATGTTATATTTTATATTAGGTATCATGAGGTTCAGCCCATAGACAGATGGACAGACAGACGGCAAAAACTTAGTGAAAGAAAAGATTCCTTTGAGACCTTTTGAACATAAAATACATAAGATTGTAATAAGCTAATAAATAATAGAATGTAATAAGATAATAAATGATCCCCAAAATTCCTAGAATATTGATCCTATTCTGCCCAACATATTTTTTTACAGAAAAACCTTATCAAAACGTCTTCCATTCATCAGTAAAAGGAAGTTTCATTTCCTCGGCTTATACAGGGGCTGGACAAACGGGTTATTTATTTTCTCACTTTCTGTGATTGCGTACTGTATTCGCTGGATGGTTAATAGCATATTCTCAGTACTCAAAGCTTTGCTATTGACATGAGCAGATTGGGTATTGGCTAATGAGTAAATCATGTAGGGATCAATATAATATAATGTAAGGTATAAAGATGTATTGGCTGACGTCAAATAGATTGAGACAGTTTCATTGTCAGTCAAACTTACTTATAATATGACAATGTATGATTGAATTGTAATATACGCTTTAATCGATGGACAATGACATTTTATCCTAATTTTGTGTTTTCGTGGGACACTACTACATTTTAAGGTTAATTTCCCGATTTCATTAAATACACAAGAAAAAAAATATTTTCATAAAATTAAGTTAAATCGATGTTAACATATACATATATCTATATGTGTCTCGCAAAGAACTAATTGCGTTTAACCGTCAAAGCATAATTGATTAATAAATATATAGACTTTGTACATACGGAGTACTTATTATTAAAATAAATAACAAAAATTTGTTATAATGAGTTATAATTGGATGTTGATCATTAAATATATACTATCTATGACATCAAATCGTCAACGTGTAAATACGACTTAGTGGAATTTGTACCTCATTGATAAGAACACTTAATTAACCCCAAGTTCATTATTTTAACGATCGGAAATCTTAATAAGTTGCCTCATCAGGCCGCTACTTGCCACAAAAGTGCTGTTACACTGAAAAAGATTTCACCCTTTATTAAAATTTTACCAAAGCTCTACTTAACATAATCTGTTCCTCCGTAACATGAATTCGTAATCTTAACTCTGTCCCTTGGGAATAAGGTTACTTGTCTTTACTCAGAATCCCCCAGAGCGTCCTAAAGATATTTATAATCCATAGTACTTTATGCTTTGGTAATAGAATGTATATTTGCATACTTGAGCTAGGCCGTCTGATATCGTTCTTTCATCCTATCCTTGGGGTTTGATCTCGCTTAATCCAGGATGTTTAAGGGCCTTTCCCGGGAACTTTATTTAACGGACGTGCCTATAAAATTCGTTTTAGAGCTACGTAAAGTTTTTATCACAAACAAGGCAATTTGCTAAAGGTATGCCGGTTTCATTGAGTTTTGGGTGCTTCCCGTAGCCTAATTGCGAACGGTATATGAAATAGCTGGAACGTTGTATTGTTCCTATTTTGTAAAGCTGGTCTGGTTTTTCGTTATTCTGTTATTTTAAATATTTGTCACGTGTGTAAGTGATTGTGTTACCTAATAAACATTTTTCTTTATTTCTTACAATGTAGGCCAGGTTGACCCACTCTAATTATTTTTCCTTACAGTTTTTGTGTGTGTGTGTGTGTATGTTTGTAATGAGTAAACTCAATAACTACTGTGCCGATTTCAAAAATTCTGTCACCATTGGAAAGCTCCATTATCCGGAAGTAACATAGCCTATATTTTATCCCTATATTTCTACAGGAACGGGAACTATGCGGGTGAAGCCGCGGGGCGCTGCTAGTTTGTTGATAGTTGCAATGATACCGATTCTTTTTCACATACTTATAGGTAAATCCCTTTTAAAGGGGAGAAGACTCGGTAAGTTTAGTAATTCATACCGGATACATTTGTGTACAAAAGCCTTTATGTCATCTCTACATCGTTACAATAAATTCATGAAGAAGGTACGTTATCCTATAGCCTTAAAATCTTGACCTTTCATTAGATAGAAGTTGTTGCCCTATAGCGTGACCGCAGGTTTCTAACATTTGCTGAGTCATTAAACCAGGATCGACTTTGTTCATTGGCATTCGTCAATCCGCTGTAGGTCAAGTTTTCTGGCCTAAAATGAACCCTTCATTAGATAGAAGTTGTTGCCCTATAGCGTGACCGCAGGTTTCTAACATTTGCTGAGTCATTAAACCAGGATCGACTTCGTTCATTGGCATTCGTCAATCCGCTGTAGGTCAAGTTTTCTGGCCTAAAATGAACCCTTCATTAGATAGAAGTGGTTGCCCTATAGCGTGACAACAGGTTTCTAACATTTGCTGAGTCATTAAACCAGGATCGACTTTGGTCATTGGCATTCGTCAATCCGCTATAGGTCAAGTTTGCTGGCCTAAAATTAACCCTTCATTAGATAGAAGTTGTTGCCATATAGCGTGACAACAGGTTTCTAACATTTGCTGAGTCATTAAACCAGGATCGACTTTGTTCATTGGCATTCGTCAATCCGCTATAGGTCAAGTTTGCTGGCCTAAAAAGAACTCAATTAGTGTAGGATTTCCGTGATAGGTTAAGGTTCAAACAGGAACGACAACAAACTTTACTCTAGCCTCTTATGAACAAGGTAGTGCAATGCCTTCAGAAATATAAATAGAGATAGAAATATCTTTATTCACGTAGGCATGACAATAGCACTAATGAATATACTTGATATAAATAATTGTTTCTACCGCCAGGTTCGGAACGTTGATTCTATCGAGACGAACCGGCAGGAAACTCGGTAGTTACTCTTTTATATTGAATAAGCATATATTTGTAATACCACTGTTGATTCTGATATCCGTAACACAAGTGCTTAAGCTACTTACCTCGGAGTCAGATCAAAGTATGTGATGTAGTCTGATATTTATATTTTATTTTAAGTCGACATGTATGTATGCTTCACTTCACCATGTAGACTATTTCAAAAGGTAATGAATGAGTCTACATGGTGAAGTGAAGCATACATACATGTCGACTTAAAATAAAATATAAATATCAGACTACATCACATACTTTGATCTGACTCCGAGGTAAGTAGCTTAAGCACTTGTGTTACGGATATCAGAATCAACAGTGGTATTACAAATATATGCTTATTCAATATAAAAGAGTAACTACCGAGTTTCCTGCCGGTTCGTCTCGATAGAATCAACGTTCCGAACCTGGCGGTAGAAACAATTATTTATATCAAGTATATTCATTAGTGCTATTGTCATGCCTACGTGAATAAAGATATTTCTATCTCTATTTATATTTCTGAAACCTTTTGAAATAGGTTTGTATACAATACTAGCTATGCCCGCGGTTTCACCCGCGTTTATAGTTAATGTTATCTAGCCTTTCTCGATACATGGGCTATCTAACACAGAAATATTTTTTCAAATCGGCCCACTGGTTACGGAGATTAGCGCGTTTAAGCAAACAAACAAACTCTTCAGCTTATATTGGCATCACTGTAACGTGAGGTCTTGTCACCAAACACCCTTGGGGACCTCGTAGATGAGGGTCTCGGTATCATTGATACTCGTTACTTATATGAAACAAAGCCCCTAGCCCCTAACCTGCTGTCCACCGGAGCGGAGCGAGGCAGCGGTGCGGAGAAACGGAGATATATTAACCAATAGAATTGCACAAAATCTCCGCTCTTCTTTAGTGGACATTTTTTACTAGTCGATTTTTAACTTGCTCACCGCTCCGCTTCCACGCTCCGCTCCCGTGGACAGGCTGCCTTAAGGTCGAAATAGCAGGACAAACGTTAGTGTGGTGAATACTTGTGTTTGTTCTGTGTCTGGGTGTTAATATCGAATATATTTGAGTAGATATATATTTGTAATACCACTATTGTTTCTGATATCCTTAACACAAATTCTTAAGCTACTTAGGAGTTACATAAATGTATGTGATGTAGTCTGATATTTATTATTATTTTTATTAGCCCTTACTTAAAACCCAGACATTTTTATCTTTATCAACGTAAGTTTTGTAGCTTTAGTAAACATACATATTGTCATCACGCTCACCATCTCCGAAGGGGTAGGTAGAGTCCCTGGACCTATAAGTATAAGATCCTTTGAACAGTTTTAGCTCAATTTAAATTTGGGAAAAGGTTGCGAAACAATGGCTAGCTAGTCCTCTAACTGCAAACACAGCACCATTAGCCTTAAAAAAAAACTAGACAAAAAACACAGTTGTTCCATTATTTTTAAGTCCCACCCCAACACAGACCGTTTCGTATACCTAATAAAGACCGATCTCGCATTCATGCTGCACGCTTGAACAAAAAATACATGTAATGCACCACCCAATCCTTTCCCTTACTTCTCTCCCCATGCGGTCACGACCCCCCACTCAAATGTACGGAGCATGTTGAAAGGCAAAAGCGCAGCTACTGCACTCGAAATGTACCTACAGACGTCAAATATTAACATAAGCTCGTTACTCGATGCATTCTTTTTAGGGTTCCGTACCATATTATCACAGAGTAATAATATACTACGTACAACAGAGGGTCACTGCCCATACTTGAAAATATAACTCGCGCAAGAACAGCGACAGTGGTGACTAATTGGAACTACAGCAAAGTTTAGTCTGTTTGTCAGGAATAATACAAGATGGCGCTACAAGCACAGGTTAGTTGTTTCTTGGTAATAATACGCCATCTGTGTAAAATTAATGGTTTTAAAACAAAGATTATTTTGGTTTGCTTCTGATGAAAATATTTTATAAACATGTTTTTCACCTAAATTTGATAAATTATAGAAGAAATGACGTAATACAAATTTAATGAAAATATATTTTTTTAATAATAACGTTTTTATTCGGTTTTATCTCTCAATCAGTCTAAATGATGCCTGTACTGACATCTGTCTGTGTCAAGTCTATACGAAATCTAAAATGTATGTGACTGACTAGACATGCTATTACTAAGACTCCACTGTCCGTTTGCCTGCCAGTCTGTCACCATGCTGTAATCTTAAGAACCTTAATAGCTAGACAGTTAAAATTTTCACAGATTATGAATTTCTGCTGCCGCGGTAACAAATAATATAAATTATTAAACAAAAACCGAATAAAATAAATTTTTAAAGGGGACATTGGGCCATTAAATAGAGGTGATTTTTTTCCAGTTTTTTTTCTCGATTGATCGATCGACAAAAAAAACGGTTATAATATAGTGTCTAATGTTGTATAGATAATGGTACGGAATAAAACCCTTCATGGTCGAGTCCGACTCACACTTGGCCGTTTTTTTTTTCTTTTGTTCCGTTACGTCACAGTTTTATCTGCCGTTTTATGGTATACGCAAACATGGTTTGTTTTATTTGTGTTTTTATCGGGAACGCTACTAATAAAGCAGACGTGATATCCAGTGCGAGAACACGAGTATAAAGCAGTATATGGAAATATTTTCCATGCATATCGGTTTTTGTTTTCAGTTGTGCTTCGGGCATTGAGACTTTTTGTGTAGCTTTGGACTTGATAACATGTTATACTTAATTGTTACTAAAGTCTAGTGTCCAAAAAAATTAAAAAAAATCAATAAACAGGTGTTTATGGTTGTTTTTTTTTATTGATCATCACGCCCATCCCCGAAGGGGTAATCAGAGTCAAAGGGTCAGCTGGCCTTCATAACCACATTTAGCCAAAAAAAATCTGAGCTGGGTTAGATGGACAATTGTGAAAAAGTTGTGGCAAGTGCCTAGCTCGACGCCTACACAATCACACACCCAAAATCCCATATACCATTAGTTGCCTTTTACGACATGCTAGGCAAGGAATACTATTGGCTCAATCTTTTTAAGTCCCAAAACAACATAGAATAATTAGTAAATTAAAAATTCAATAGGTATAAGAATATTTTCTTGTTAGTAGTTATCGCAGAACATACCTATATCAGCGCCAAAGGTCTACCGGGAAATCAAAGACAGTTCAAACATTATTACCGCTCAAGACGGCAGGGCAGGACTTCGGACAAGTTTTAATTGGAATATATCATCGCGGCAACGTCGCGTCGGGGTCCTTTCCCGAACAAGTAGCAACTTCTCTCGATAACTCATTCATTTATCTGTTGAAGTCTACTCTACTTTGAATCACATTCATTTATCTGTTGAAGTTCACTCTACTTCGAATTATTCGAAGTTCAAATGAATCGAGAAACGCTAAATGCGTATTTTTGAGTTTACGGAATAGCGGGTTTGCGTTTAAGTAAACTGATATTGAAAATGTTTGCGTTTGGTTGTGTTTTGTGATAAGAACCATTATATTATACTATTCCTAACTATTGTATTTATTTCGTATTTTCTACTATGTGTTTATGATGAAGAATATGTAAGTCCCTGCCGGACTAAAAAAGATTCTTCTCTCAAAAAATCTTAAGAATTGTAGTGATTATCATCATCCTAGCGTTATGTCCCGTGCTTAGTCGGGGTCCGCTTACCTAGCTAGACCATGATCCAGAATTTTAGCTAGTCTGGTAATTACATTGAAGCGACTGCCGATCTGACCTTCGTAACCCTATGATAGGGAAACCAGACAATTTTTGGATCATGGTTACAAATCCAAAGTTGTTTGAATTTGCAGGTTTCATCACTATGATTTCCCTCACCGTCGAGCTAGTGGTATACCACTAGCTCGACGGTGAGGGAAAATACGTACATAGATTTGAAAAATCCAGAGGTAACTTTCCAGGTGCAGGTGAACCTGCACTCCTCGGTTAAGAGGCGCGTGTGCTTACCATTGAGCTACCACCGCTTGTAGTGATTATACTTATAACTAAAATGATTCAAAGATTTTTTATTTTATTTGGATTCCTGTGGTGGATACAGAGTCACAACATTGTAAATTACACGGGTATTCTTTAGAAACCTTTTTACTGTTTTGTATTGATGGTGTGTTATATAAACGTTAACTTTGTTAGTGACCGACTGTAAGCTATAAAAATACCCTTTAACGATTAGACTTCGAGCCCAGGTGCGTTCCTTATGTAAAGTTATGGTCGTTATTGATTAAAAGGCCAATAAGGGCACGAGAATACATTTTACGGCATACCGCTTCGAGCTCACACGTTTTCCGGCGGAGAATAATATCGGTCATTTCCATCCCATTGCATTTTATTGGGCGGCGAGCTAACGAGACGAAATAAGTTTACTTTCTGCCGCAATCATGCCGCTCGTAAATCATCTTTAATGTCATGTATTCCGCCATTACACGTTTGAAATACTAACAAGACATCGGCGTGGTTTTACATTTTCGGAGCTGTTAATGTGGTAACAAGGTTAGCTGGGCGCCGGAATTTTTAATAAGGTTTTTTCTTAATAAAATATCGAACAGGCTATTACTTCAGTATAGGGACTTGTCACCAGATTGGTTCGTTTTTATGAGCAACGGACATTCTTGTCCCGACTTCTCTGTTCAAAGTATTTCTTTAAACATTCAAAACATATTGCCAATATCGAGCTTTAAAAACCTTCATAGTACGGGTACAGGTTCTTGCTATTCCATAATAGGCTAGATATGAGACCATAAGATACTAAAGTACTCCTTTACAAACAGCTGTCGAGTAAAATACAGTTTCAAAACCTAAGAAGTTTATAAATGAACCTAGACTTGAACATCGCCCGTTCATAAGTTACTCACGGCAATATGGCTCAGTCATCTGGCAAAAATGGAGCTTTTAACTCCAAATGGCGCCTTCCCTGTAGCGAATCGAACATGAAAAACTGTTCTCAAAAAAAAAATTGTATTCTGCAAACTTAGTCACTGCATGAGCGATCAATTCAAATATTTATTTAGCGCACCCCTCTGTTTTCCATTCATTCAGTTTTTTTACGCATTTTCGTTAAACACGTGAAAAAAAGAACGGAAAAACGTGATCACGGAACAACTACAAATAAATTAAATATACAAAGGTAAAGTTGCTGTACATTTTAACGCGTGCTTTTTATTTGTTGTCAATAACTGGGAGATTCAATAGTTAATTAACTCAAGCTTTAGTAATTATTTTTTAGTGTGGTTAGTAGGAATTCTGAAGCCAAAGCTTTGCTTTCGAAGAATTGTGATCTTTTTAAATAAACGTTACTTATAGCAAGCAAATATGAAGAATATGAATAAATATTCTTATAGATATTGTTTATTTTAAGGTGCCAAATTCGATATACTCGTTAAAGTAACAACAATAGAGCAGAAATAATATGAAAGCCCTACTAAGTGCTATAAGCATTTATAGGGGAATCGATTCCAGTGCTCTAAATAGGATGTCTAAATGTGCTAGTGACGTCATCTCGTGGTAAGCGTCGATAAAGTCCCCGCGTGACGTAAACATCTCGTTATTAAGTGCGTGAATGCTGGCACTTTATTATGATACATAAAAGTATATGTATGTACGATCGTATCTTTTAATGTTCTCAAGTTACCGATTGATTCAGGGATTACTGCCGGATTACGAACGTCTACGAACATTTTACCATAATAAAAAATTATGTGTCCTCATGTTATGTGCCCAACTTGGCCGGTGAGCAACAAGCATTCAAATAATGACCGGTACAAAATAACTTTGGTCCGGGGTGGACAATACAATTTTTTTCATGTCCAGGGTAGGCAATACAATATTATTGATATCTAGGTTCTTATATACGTCACGTAGCTAATATTATAAAGAGAAAAGATTGTTTGTTTGAATGAGGGTTTTTAAAAATACAAAATCCGCTAGGTAGCACGAGGGAGTCTCGTGGTCTTATCACTGTCACTATTGGCTCATTGTTGACGGCATGTCAGTTTATTCTGACAACTAACCAATGAGGAGGGTGACAAGACCGCACGTCACAGTTACGCCATCTGTTGGATGTTTTAATTAAAAAAAACCCTTATCGAATAGGCTCCGAAACTACCAGACCGGTTTGAAAAAATATTTCACTAATGAAATAAATAAATAAATAAATTCTCCAGACTCACACACCAATCCCCTAGTTCCAAGCTAAGCTTATGCTTGTGCTATGGGTACTAGGTGAACGGATAGACATACTTAAATACGTTTATAAACATCCATGACTCGAGTACAAATGTCCATGTTCATCACACGAAACATTTGCCCCTAGCGGGATTCGAACCCGCGACTCTTGGTTTCGTGGTCAGATTCTCTAACCACTCGACCAACGAGCCATCAGAATGAAAGCTACTTTATAGTCTATGGCCTATGTTACTCCGCCTGATAAATACGGGTGTAATTGTATGATTTATCCTACAATATACCACAAATTACAATATGTCCAGTATAGGGCGTATTCCCACGAAGACTACGCAGGTAAAATTGCGGGGCGATAGTGTTCTTGTATAAGTACTAGATGACTGTAAAATTGTAGGTATCCGAACCAATTGAGAAATTTTGTTTTCTAAACTGACTTGACCTTCTGTGCATTCGTGAAATACTCACTGCGTCTACGAGGCCATACGGACAAAGGTCTCTTAGAAGACAACTAAAATACGTATTCTAAGGTTTTGATACAAGATCTATTTAATCGTACATGTCATTGATTAGAGTAATTTCGTAATTGCTATGAATATTTTGGCTTTTTATCTACTGTATACTATTCCTTAGCAACTAGTATTACTATTCCCTATCAACTTTTAAGTAAAATATTCTCTAATAGATTAAACTACTGCATAAAATTGTGCATCTCTATATATATTTTTATATTTATACTATCGGTGCCTGAGGTTTTACCCGCGTTTATGGTTAATGTTTCATAGCGTGATGTTAAATAACCTATAGCCTTTATATAGCCTTCCTCGATAGGGACTATTAAAAACAAAAATATTTTTCCAATTCGGACTAGTCCTGAGATTAGCGCGTTCAACCAAACAAACAAACTCTTCATCTTTATAATATACTAGCTGTGCCCGTGGTTTCACCCATTTATGGTTAATGTTATATAGCCTACAGCTTTCCTCGATAAATGGGCTATCTAACACCGAAATATTTTTTTAAAATCGGACCAGTAGTTTCTGAGATTAGCACGTTCAAGCAATTGTTCCCTTTTTGTACAAACAAAGTAGTATAGATTAGTAAGTAAATGTAAGTAGATATTGATATGACACGTCACATTCGCCACGTCAAACCCACGCATCATAAAAAGATATCACCAGAAAATCCAGCAGACCCTATTTTCCCCGAGCCAAGCACATAATGTAAATATCTCGCGAATTCGTAAATAGGAAAAAGGTTCCTTTACGTGGAGAGACAACGTCGCTATGTAAATACCGTTTATAATTCAACCCAATTTTTGAACGTCGGTCAATGTACATTTTCATTCAGCTGACCTAAATAAGAGGTCCAAATTGTGAATTGGTTAATCGATATGCTATTAAACTTGCAATTATACGGCTCTAGTTGTTTGTTAGGTGACATTGATCGATCGGAAGTTGTTGGTGACCGAACCCGGGTAAACAACGTAATGCTGTTCGATGATGTGTAATTTAGATTATTAGTGCCTAACATTTGATTACTAAAGCACAATCAATATATAGCTTATGTGATACTTGGTAATAGTACGTCTAAATATATTAAGAATTAGCTTCTGCACGCGGCTTTGCTCGCGTGGTACATCGATTAAACATTGCCTATATGTTAGTCTAATATATAAGCTTTACTATTGCAAAGTTGCATTAAAATGCATGCAGTACTTTTTGCGTGAAAGAGTAACATTTTTTTTTTGGTTTTACCATAGGGACAATGGTATTTGGCCCCGTCTAAAACAAACTAAATTAACAATGAACATATTGTATATATATAAGATGTACCTAACAACCTTTATATTTTTTATTTTTTCAATTCTAAAGTAACTCTTTGTGGAAGCAATATACAAATAGTAAGTCAATTGATTTTGCTATAAAATACTCTTACAATTTGTAGAAGCACCACAAAAGAATTCTCGTTACATTTCTAACAATCGTGGCTTTTAATATCAAGAAAAACAATTAATATTCAATTAGTTGTCTGCGATTAAAATACCGCCGGCTCCTCCGCTCCCAGAAAGCACGTTAAGCTGTTGGTCCCGCGGGCTTTTGTGAGATTGCAGTCGTTTAAATAATACGGCAGAGGCCACACTGGTGGCTTACAGAATGTAGCTAGCTTTGCATTCATGGCAAGATAAGAAAGAGAGACGGAATGCAGAAACAAAGATTTTTATTTATTCAGCTTACTATTTCCATTAAATAACAATCCATCGGCGAGCGAGTTTGCTTAAAATGAAGGTTTTTTTTATTCTGTGATATATGTAGAATATACTACGTAACAATCAAAACTGACGCCTGTAATAATCATTTGAGCGTGCTTAGTCATTTTTGTATGAAAAAGTAAAAAAAAAAAATACTCTACTATTTTCACCTACATCCACCTACAACCCAGCCCACTGTCCCATGTTGGTCTGGGACTTAAAAAGAATATGCCAACTGTGGTTCTTGCCTAGCATGTCGTAAAAGGCTAATGGTATATCGGGTTTTGGGTGTGTGATTGTGTAGGCGACAGGTTAGCCGCCTGTCACTTTTCACAATTTTCCATCAAATCCAGCCCGGCTTTATTTTTGGCTGAATGTGTTGAAGGGGCATGCTGCCCCTTTGACTCTGCCTACCCCTTCGGGAATTATGGGAGTGATGTTATGTATGTATGTATGTATTTTCACTTTCGAGTAAATAGGATTACTATGATAAATTATCTATTCAAAGGGACTTTTGGTCATTTGTATGCTAGTTGTTATCACTGGATAGGACGTGACTGGATAGGACGCCCATCAACAAAACTTATCGTACACATTAACATAATCATCGTCATCTGAATTAAAAAAAAAACACACGTGTCTCTTCTCTTAATCGTTATGGTCCTACATTAATTCCAGTATTTTCGCAATATTGTGTAATTAAAATTTAAGTAAAAATAATTTCTTAATATATTTGACCTAGCATTCATTCAAACAGGCATTAAAACGCCTAACATACAATTGAAATGAAAAATCTGCCTACCCCGCTAAGGAAGTGGCGTTAAGTTAAGTTACAGCAGCGACACTTCAATAAATCTTGCTTACTCAAATGATAAATTAAAACCTATGTACCCATTTGTTTCGCTTTGCCTAAAAAATGTCGAGCCACTCTCAAGTTCACGGGACGCGAACAAAGCAAGCCGAAGTAATTAATTAAAAAGAGCGACTCTTTATTTTGCGGCCGAAATGAAAAGCAGGCGGCGTCCAAAGTCTCCGCACCGGGTGAATTATATTTAATTTGACAGGCTTCGCTGATGGAGTGGCCCTTTAAATAATTTGCGTTTACCGGAGTATCTATGGAAGCCGGTTTGGGAAACTTTTATTTCGAACGGTTTTAGGTTACACAGTTTTCTTGGACAATGATCTATTTTTTGATTATTGGTTGTTTCCTTATCCAACTGTTTTTAAATGAAAATTTATATTGTTCTGCTTGAAATAAATCTAATGGAAAAAACACGTGATTTCGTCTTTCAACGATTGGCTATAAAGAGCGTAGTCAGGTTTTAATTTTTCATCATATTTATATAATTTTAAATCGATTGAGAATATATATACAGAGCGGTGGTAGCTCAATGGTAACGACACGCGCCTCTTAACCGAGGAGTGCGGGTTCAAACCCGGGCATGTACCTCTAGATTTGTAAAAAATCTATGTACATATTTATACCACTAGCTCGACGGTGAGGGAAAACATCGTGATGAAACCTGCAAATTCAAACAAATTTGAATTTGTAATCATAATCCAATAATTGTCTGGTTCCCCTATCTTATGGTTACGAAGGTCAGATCGGCAGTCGCTTCAATGTAATTACCAGACTCACTAAATCCTGGATCATGGTCTAAGCGGACCCCGTCTAAGCATGGGACATAACGCTAGGGAGATGATGAAATCGATTGAGAATCATCCTAGTCATTCTTCACTGCAAGTTCAATGTAAAAATTGGTTCAACTTCTCAGTTACATCTCAATAAATTTTCTTATCCGTGTTAAAAATAATTTCGAAACTCAACAATAAAATAAAAACTGAATCATCTTTCCAGATAAAAGCAGGAGTGGCGTCAAGCGGATGCCCCAAATGTCAGCTAGTAGAGTGCACTTCGCCACGGAACCATGGTATGTGTTTATGGAGTAATAACTAACTGTTGAAAGATTACTATCGTAGACTGCGTAGACTCAGGGCTGGCGATGGTTTCATACATTTAATTGATATCAAATCGATTATGATTAATAAAACTACTTTTTACTGAGTTCGATGCAACGGACGTAGGGAACTTAGTCGAGAAAAAAAATTGGGATACCCAAATTTGTATCCGCCCTATGTGGTTTTAAGTTGTAAAGAGAAAATATAAAAAAAAAAAACTATTGCTTTAATTTTATTTAACCACTATAATTCAGAGACTACTTACTCACTATTTTCCATTTAACCCAGCTCATTGTCCCGTGTTGGTCTGGGACTTATAAAGAATGTGCCAACTGTTTTCTTGCCTAGCATGTCGTAAAAGGCGACTAATGGTAGAATATCAGGTTTTGGATATGTGATTGTGTAGGCGACGAACTAGCCAGTTGTCACTACTTTTTCACAATTTTCCATCTAACCCAGTTCAGTTTTATTTTTGGCTGAATGTGGTTAAAAGGGCCTGCTGTCCCTTTGACTCTGCCTACCCCTTCGGGGATTATGGGTATGATGTTATGTATGTAATTCAGGGACTAAAAATAATGTCTAATGCTAATCCAGTGAATAAACATGTAAACATTTTCCCCATCATTACATTCCTAAAAGTTTGTAAAATTATTAGATTATGTCACTCTTTAAACTGGTATTTGAATTTATTTTCATCTCGAAATATGTGCAAATTTTTAGAAAAAAAAATATATTAACTGATGAGAGATTCATTTGATGACTTCAAATAAAACATCTCGCTATATTTCGTAACAAATCAATACAAAATACTATCAGTTTCAGTCGTTGCTCAACCGAGCCGCGTGTGAGAGAGATACACTGATGTTCGTGATGTGTATGCAGTGTGACGTCATTCCATACGTTTATTCACAGACACTACACAAGCGCAATTTATGAATGAGTTTAGATATTGACCTTTATTTATAATACAACTTTATGATCTTACTAGTATATAGGTTAGTGTAATCCTTAATTAAGTAAGCTATTACGAATCGCAGTTGCAAGTACAATGGTTTATTTAACCTACTACAAGCGACTTTCTTTCTTTCGGATGTTTATAACCGTATTTAAGTATGTCTATCCGTTCA
This sequence comes from Glyphodes perspectalis, assembly GCA_951394215.1. Classification (NCBI taxonomy): domain Eukaryota; kingdom Metazoa; phylum Arthropoda; class Insecta; order Lepidoptera; family Crambidae; genus Glyphodes; species Glyphodes perspectalis. The sequence continues at coordinate 3,566,487 of OX596210.1, read as the reverse complement.
CCTAGTAGCCACAGAAAAGCATATAGCTTAGTTTGGAACTAGGGAATTGGTGTGTCAATTATGGTTACACATTCAAGTTATTACAATGTGCTGGCATCCTTGCAATATTTTCTCTCACAACCGAGCAGTTAGTATAAATTGGTACTAACCAGTAGATTTGAAAAGGCCTGAGGCACAAGTCCGGATTCAAACCAACGTCCTTCGCAAGTAAGGCACGTGTCCTTATCATTAAGCTACTACCACTCATCATCATTACCCGTTATATTCCGTGCTTAGACCATGATCCAGGATTTAGCGAGTTTGGTGATTACATTGAAGCGACTGCCGATCTGACCTTCGTAACCATAAGATAGGGGAACCAGACAATTATTGGATTACGATTACAAATCCAAAGTTGTTTGAATTTGCAGGTTTCATCACGATGTTTTCCCTCACCGTCGAGCTAGTGATATAAATACGTACATAGATTTAAAAAATCCAGAGGAACCCGAACTCCTCGGTTAAGAGGCGCGTGTCTTTACCATTGAGCTACTACCGCTCACCTATAGTAAATCTTTACCAAATTTTTCACATCGCCCCTCAATTTGTCAGTAACAACTCATCATCCTCTCGGCGTAAAACACAACACGCTATAAACAAAGTGTCATTGTAACAGCGCGCATAAAACCTTAAGTGGGAATAAATCAAGGTCGTTATTACCATTCCGGGCTACAGCCCGGGAGGCTCGTTCAGCTGTAAACATAGCGATCAGGGTCATACGAGGGTGGGAGTAGACGTAATAGGGATGATGACTGCATTAAAAAACTATAATTCTATTTAGTCCGTCAGTTAGATTATACAAAAATACTAGAAACATATTTTTCGCTTTATCAAATTAATAAAAAATCACAAAAATAAAGAGCATTAAAGTTTTGGAGTGGGGGCTTGCGACGTCACTATTTAGTAATAATTTTACGAATATGTGACGTCACGCGCAACTTGAATGCATTGTATCTTCGGCAATGTTTTTTTGACAATTGAGTAAAAAAATCCGTGTTCAATATTTTTTTATAATCTAACTGACGGACTAAACAGATTTTTTTAGTCATCTTGCCTATTTAGCAGAAGTTTGAGTGACGATTACATACATAATAGAGATTGAAATTCAGCGGCATTTTTTCCTGGATCCAGATCGAGCAAAACTGAAATTGTGTTGGATTCAACTGGATTGTTTGATCCAGCATTCCAATCGCTAGTGGTGATTGAAATCCAGTGTTGTACCAGCACGTCATGGCTCTGGCAGCACAGCTAAAATTATGCTGGGCCCAGATGGATTACTGGATCCAGTATTGCAACCCCTAGCCGTACATTATTACATTACATAAGATCACGCCCATAATCCCCGAAGGGGTAGGCAGAGTCAAAGGGTCAGCCAACCAACTTAACCACCTTTAGCCAAAAGTAAAACCGGGCCGGTTCAGATGGAAAATTGTTAAAAAGTAGCGACAAGTGGTTAGCTCATCGCCTACTTAATCACATACCCAAAACCCCAAATGCCATTAGTCGCCTTTTACGACATGCTAGACAAGAAACACAGTTAGCACATTCTTATTAATTCCCAGACCAAAATGGGACTAACTATGAGTAAGAATATGTTAAAGCTTAAGTTAGTGATGCAATGGCGGTGTTATTACAAAATACAACATTGTCTTACTAGCAAAATCCATTCTTTAAATGCGGCTGTATTTAGCGTGGCTGTAGGAGTTTCACGTCGCAATATTTTTTTTTATGGAAACTCTTTTAGTTAGTTGAATTGAATACGAAGTAGGTGACTATAGGTGAAGCTAGCTCAAGGTCTTTTTGTTGAAGGGGATAAATTTTCGTGGAACGACAGAAAATTTGTACGTGCAACTACAATCGACCCAAAATAATATAGTAGTAAAATGTCTTATACACAATAAATATACAATATTTGATATAAAGTTCCCCTAAAAGCGATTAAGTACAGCATATGTTTAAATGAATGACGAAGGGATTTTCATCTATTTATTTGTAAGCGCTTAATGTGAATTCGGTTGAATGAATGTGAATACGGACCTCCGGAAAGGGTTAAAGGTACTATCAGCTGGATTATAGGGTTAAATTATTGATTTTAGAATCAAATTTAGTCCTCGCTGACGAAGTCACGGATGTCCGTTAGTTAAATCATGTGATGTGAATAATATATGGACAATAATTTGTTTCCCTAATCCTTGATATTATAGTTGACAGGCCCGTTGGTCGAGTGGTCAGAGACCCTAGCCATGAAACCGAGAGTCGCGGGTTCGATTCCGCTAGGGGCAAATTTCGTGTAATAAACATGGACATTTGCACTCGAGTCATGAATATTTTTAAACTTATTTAAGTATGTATATTCGTTCAGCTAGGATCCATAGCACAAGATTAGTTTGGAACTAGAGAATTGGTGTATCAGTCTGGAGAACTTATTATTATTATAATTATTAGGCACGGACGAGAAAAAAAAGAAGGACTCCATCCCTCTAACTAGACTCTGTGCCTTTCCGATGCTCCACATGACATTTCACTTACAGCACACATAGACAACGACGACGACATTAATATCGTGTCGTGTTTATACGTGTCGGGGTGGAGTCCTTCTTTTTTTTCTCGTACGTGTTATTAGGTACATGTTTTGCAGAAAGAATTGATTGCGACTAAGTTCAATTTTAAGTTTGCTTAATTAATCATATCATCTGAACACTAAAAGAATATGTGTAACCTCTCCTGTCTCGACAGTAACCCTCATGAAGATAAAACATGTAAAGAGAACTATAAGTACCAAATCTCTGACATGTAAAGAGGATCCCGCGAAGATACAGCGAATATCGGAATAAAACAAAAGTACAAATACGAAAATACATTCCCCGTCATACTCCAGTTATGAGTATAAGGTAGTTCTCGTAAAAGAGCGTTTTCTCTAGCATTTTCCTGGTCGCTTCGTTTGATCGGATTCGTCTATTACTCGATACTGCTATCTTGATATTTTGTCTTTATGTTCGGACCCGGGTCACATGTTTCGGCGATTTGATTGGATGATTAATCTCTTTGCCTTTCCCTGAAGTCATTCCTCAATTGGATCTTCGGAATGGACCCAACAATGCTATTGTGTGGATGCCCAAATATTGTCATATCGTTTGATATTACGTTAGCGATGAGCTCAAGAGAAGTATGAGATGAATAGCGAGATTTCATTAGTTTCTGTTAACTTCCAGGATAAGACTTGTTGCACTTTTGAATTAATGTCAAAGTACTATAAAGATTGTTTTCATTTGATAAGATGCAACAGAGCACATTAATGATGTTCAAATTTAGATAAACATAATAGTCATGTTCTTTTTACAACAGAAACATCTCGATGTGTACCACCAAAGACTAACCACAATATATCTACATATTATGTTATTAAGACTTGATAATTTACGATGGCTAGATACTAAAATACCTCTGTATTATAAAGGGTTTTCTCATCTAGTAGACTAAAAATATATTACTACCTAAGTGAATGTAAAAACATGGTTTACTATCTTTATCCAATATAATACTGCAATTAAATTCTTGGAGACATACTAAAGTGAATTACCTAATGGTGACGTTAACAAGAAACGAAATTAAATTATTTTGAAGGATGCAACTAAGAGGTAAAACGTACATTTACATGCCAGAACCAATTTGTCGAATACCTATTCGGAAGCCACCGTATTTCGTTAGAGCACTCGCACTCAAGTTTACATCGACGAGTGTAAACATATGGCATTGCTAAGGTTGTCAACCAAGCTTGTTTTTGGTTGTAATTTATATATTTTTATTTTGATACTCTACAACAGGCCCACACTAAAACGTGGTTCAAAGTTAATTATGATTCATACACCTTGTATAAATTGTATTGAAAGTGTAACTACCGAGTTTCTTGCCGGATTCTTCTCGGTAGACACAACATTCCGAACCGGTGGTAGAATCAAATAGCTGTGGCTTTACCTGTATTTGACGATTTATAAGTGTTTCCTTGAAACCTACATAAATAAAGAATATTTTGACTTTGACTTTGACTTTAACAAGATCCTTGTTAAAATCTTTGCAAAATTTTAGGCTTCTGCTATTTATTATTCATTCATTCTTTGCATTGTCAATGACAATATAAATTGACTTCTGACTGCTTTGTTAATCGAAATCTTATCCGGAATATTAATTACCTCCCATACTCGAATCATCCTTTCAAGTCCCTTTCTCCGGCACCATTACAAAACATTACATAATCTACGCAATATTTCACCAGCCTATCAACTTAACGTCGTCAGTCGCTTGATTGAACAAATGATATTTACTCCGATTTTAAAGGTATTTTTTCAGTATATTTCATGAGATGAGAATTTAATGACGACCAATCTTGAACTGATGTCAATTAATGTGATGGGAAATGGATATTTGACATTTAAAAAATCATAGAACATTAATGAAGTTAATAAGAAAAAAATTATGTAATAGATCCTTAATCGTTTATTTTTAACTTGTGTTTGAAATTGCATTTCAAATCGTATCAGTCTTTTTACCAGACTTCACACAGTTATGTGAATTACTCGTTATTACGTACCTACATTTTAAAAATTATGATAAATCAAAAGAAGGAAGTCACTACAGCTTGCATTAACTTTATAAAAAACTAGCTGTGCTCGCAGTTTCACCCGCATTTATGGTTTATGCTATATACCCTTCCTCGACTATTTAACACTGAATAAAAATCGTAGTAGTTCCTAAGATTAGCGCGTTCAAGCAAACAAACAAACTAATAAATATCAATACATATCAGACTACATCACATACATTGATCTAACTCCGAGGTAAGTAGCTTAAGCACTTGTGTTACAGATATCAGAAACACAGTGATATTACAAATATTAACACCCAGACACAGAACAAACACAAGTATTCATCACACTAATGTTTGTCCTGGCTGGGGATCGAACCCATAACTCTTGGCGCATAGGTTAGGGTCACAACCAAATGCGCCAGTTCCATCGAGCCAGTCAATAAAAATAAAGTTGAATGCAAACTTTGAATTTGGCAGCCCTAGCCACACATGTGTTTGAGTACCCGAGCACCGAACCTTTGAAGTCCCTACTTCTCCTAATGCTAAGTGAGACTGAAAAACTCATTTAACACGCCTATAATTTTATTTAATCCAACATTTAGATGACGGGTGAAGAGTAGCTCCGGTTCAGTTTAACAGGCCGATCAAACAGGTTGTTGCAGATGAGTTATAAGAGATGAGAGGTTTATTAAATAAAATTGTAATAATAATAAATAAATAAATATCAGACACCATCACATACATTGATCTGACTCCGAGGTAAGTAGCTTAAGCACCTGTGTTAGGGATATCAGAATCAACCGAGGTATTAAAAATATATACCAAAATATTAGATATTAATGTCTGGGTGACATAGCAAACTCAAGTATTCATCATACTAATGGTTGTCCTGAGTGGGGATCGAACCGACAATTGTTAGCGTATAGGGCAGGGTCACTACCGAATGCGCCATTGAGCCTGACAAATGTAATAGTATCTTCATGAAGCGTCCTGTTTACGAAGGTATATAAGCCTACAACAAAAGTTCTTACGGAGAATCTCGTAGAATCTTAACGTAAGTTTGCAAAAAGACAGGCCCGTTGGTCGAGTGGTCAGAGATCCTGGCCACGAAACCGAGGGTCGCGGGTTCGAATCCCGCTAGGGGCAAATGTTTCGTGTGATGAACGTGGACATTTGTACTCGAGTCATGGATGTTTATAAACATATTTAAGTATGTCTATCCGTTCACCTAGTATCCCTAGCACAAGCATTAGCTTAGTTTGGAACTAGAGAATTGGTGTGCCAGTCTGGAGAATTTATTATTATTATTTATTTAGATACAATACAATACATACTTATGGCCTTTGTGTCCCATGGGGGTAGGCAAAGATGACATCCTTCCATTTGCTACGACCGTGACTCACACCTACATATATTCTACAAACATCAAGCGATGCGATTAATGACACAAGCGACTACATAGATACAGCATGTTCATCAGAAGAACGTACTTCTTAGATGACCTTTTTACTAACAATTTTGCATACCAATTGACGATATGGAAGCCTAAATAATCTGTGATAATTCAGCAAACGTAAAAACCTTCTCGTAACTTACATTTTTAAAGTGCAATAATCGGAGAGAGGACATCATTTGGTCGTGTCAGCTCATGTAATCTTCAATATCTACCAACACTTTTCGTCATGTAAACTCATACAAGCCAATGTTAACATGAAAATAACAGGTACATATTCTATCTAACATGAGTAGGTAAATAAAAACGGGAATAAACACCTGTCAGCTTGTGTACTTAACGCTTGTATCAAAGCTTTGAAGTTGCGAGAACTTCGCGATTGGCTTCAGGGGACGTGGTGTTACATCTTCATCTGACATTTATAGAGCTAACATGCTCCGCTTTTGTTTATTTTTTATTTGAAATATCCTTACATCATGTAAATTTACAAGGTGATTTTTAGTTTATGCGAAACCTCTAACCTACTTCATCATCTTCCTAGCGTTATGTCCCGTGCTTAGACGGGGTCCGCTTAGACCAGGATTTAGCGAGTCTGGTTATTATTATAATTACATTGAAGCGACTGCCGATCTGGCCTTCGTAACCCTAAGATAGGGGAACCAAACAATTTTTGGATTATGGTTACAAATCCAAAGTTGTTTGAATTTGCAGGTTTCATCACGATGTTTTCCCTCACCGTCGAACTAGTGGTATAAATACGTACATAGATTTGAAAAATCCAGAGGTACGTGCCCGGGTTTGAACCCGCATTCCTCGGTTGAAAGGCGCGTGTCCTTACCATTGAGCTACCATCGCTACAACAAACCTCTTACCTACTTATTTAACTCATTATCCTAAGTAGCCAATTTAAAGGACTTTTAAAAATGAAAAAAAACTTTTTTCCTTTTTATACATAACTAGCTGACTCGGCGCACTTGGTAACGCCCCGTTTAACCTGGCGCCCTTCGTAATACCCCGTTCTTGAATTTTTCAAAGCCCTTTTTTTAGTTACCGCGCAACCTTTTTATTTTTTTCTTCCATATGAACCTTCACTTGACAATAACGAACACAACTAAAAAAGAATTAGCGAAATCGGTTCAGCTGTTCTCAAGATTTGCGTTTATCAACACCTTCAGCGATTCATTTTTATATTGTAGTTAGCTGATCAGCTAGTAGCAGTAGTTTCTCAGAATAATAAGTTAAATAAGTAGGTGTAGTTACGCATACACTAAAAATAACCTTTTGTAAAGGTCTGCAGTTCTAAATTATGACTTTTGGTCTGGATTTTGGGAGTTTAATTATCACATAAGTGCGCCAAATCTGATCATCGCTCCCCTTAAGCTTTGGTAGGCACTTAGGTTTGAGCTAACACTTCTCGTATATGCAGCCGTTTTCCTTACCATTTAGCTACAACCGCCTTCTGAATTACTCATTCATATATGCTTACTTACATATGTCATTGGATTAATATATAAACGCATATATACAAATCCTAGTGGCAGTAAGTAGGTTAAAAAGAACTCGTGAATCGATTGAGTGTGTTTATTAGCGCCATATTGCTAGCTGGAGTCCCGACTGACACATTCTGCTTGTTTAATCTTTAACGCTACAAGGAGTTTCGTAAATGCCTTCCCGATTAGCCCCGGGGTACATGGTGTTACATCTTCATTTGCCACTGCTTAGACATCTTAAGCGGCAGTTATTCCCTAAGCGACGATACGCGTTTTCTGAATCTAATTGATCGGTGTTGTCGTAACCTTTTTGCGTGGAGCGTGAAAGTTGCCTACGTCACCGTACACGTTCGAATTATATTATGTTTTAAGTTGGCTGACGAAGTAATTGACAAATTCAAACAGTGAAATTTTATTATTCAAACCTTCTTCAGTCTAGTCTATATCTATAAGCATAGCTTATCATACTAATATTATAAAGAGGAATGATATGATTGTTTGTTTGAATTAATTAGGCTTCCAAACTACTGGACCGATTTGAAAAAATATTTCACCAATGGAAAGCTCCTTTATCTGCGAATAATATAGGCTATATTTTATCTCCGTATTCCCACGGGAACGGGAACTATGCGGGTGAAACCGCGGACAGCTGCTAGTTAATATTAGAAGCTGGCTAAGCGGGTTTCAATAATCTTATCATACTAATATTATAAAGAGGAATGATATGATTGTTTGTTTGAATTAATTAGGCTTCCAAACTACTGGACCGATTTAAAAAAATATTTCACCAATGGAAAGCTACTTTATCTGCGAATAATATAGGCTATATTTTATCTCCGTATTCCCACGGGAACGGGAACTATGCGGGTGAAACCGCGGGCAGCTGCTAGTTAATATTAGAAGCGAATTGGGTAATTTGAACCCGCTTATCATAACTTTAGGCTGTATACGAGTATATTGATCGGACAAAGTCCCGCGAGACCTCAAGTTCTAAATAACATTCTTGATTGATATGCTCCCTTCGTTACAAAATGTTGTTATTTAAACTATTTAATATTTATCTAGTTTATCTAGCATAACAAATGCTATGCAACTACTATATGAAGATAAAATACTTAAATCATCTTCCTAGCGTTATGTCCCGCGCTTAGACGGGGTCCGCTTAGACCATGATCCAGGATTTAGCGAGTCTGGTAATTACATTGAAGCGACTGCCGATCTGACCTTCGTAACCATAAGATAGAGGAACCAAACAATTATTGGATCATGATTACAAATCCAAAGTTCTTTGAATTTGCAGGTTTCATCACGATGTTTTCCCTCATCGTCGAGCTAGTGGTATACGTGCCCGGGTTTGAACCCGCACTCCTCGGTTAAGAGGCGCGAGTCCTTACCACTGAGCTACCACCGCTCTCAAGAAAAAATACTTAAATAGATAGTTTTAATTAATATAAGTAACCTTTTTATTTAACAAGGGTCATGTGCCAAGGGCGTGCTCGTCGCGACTCCTGCCAGTCCGATCTCTCGGATTGCAACCTTGGACCGATCTAATTCCGCAGAGCGGGGTAGGGCGTTCCCCCGATGCGACGCGCACCGACGAGCCCTCGTCGGTGCGAAAAGTGGCGAGTGCGGCGAAGGGGGCCGCCACCCTTCACGCCACGCCGGACACTGCGGAACGAGAAGAACAGAGTGCCGTATAGGCACGTGGAATGTAAGAGGTGGAATGAAAGATAAGATGTATGAGATGATTGACGTAATGAATGAGAGACACCTGGATGTTCTGTGCTTGACAGAGACTAAGCGGAAGGGCAGCGATGCAGATGAGCTTCCCGGTGGTATGATGGCTCTGTGGTCTGGTGTGGAACAGAATTGTCATGCCAGCGGTGGAGTTGGAGTAGTGCTTTCCTCTCGTTTAGTCTTTGGTGTGAAAGACTATCTATGGATTAGTTGGCCCGAGACTTCTCTGGGTTCGTATTAAACGGGTATTACGCGAGTCTTTCTGGTTGCAGACTATGCGCCACTAAGCTCAGCCAGTCCCCAAGAACTAGAGGAGTTCTGGGAGTCTGTTAGAGAAATTCTGGACCTGACTGAAGGAAATGAGAGGATAATTATGTGTGGAGATTTGAATGGTAGGGTTGGCACCAAGCGATCTGACTATGAAGCAGTCCTTGGCCCATATGGAGACAAGAGAGTGAATGATGCTGGTAAGCAAATCTTGGAAGTATGTTTGGAACGGAACCTCCTTGTGGCAAACACTATTTTAGGAGTCATAAAAACCGTAGAGCTTGTATGAAAAGGATTATGAATGTTGAAGAGGCGAGTGAGGTGTGTAAGGATCGTGCCATATGGCGTTCGGTTCTCTCTGCCTACCCCGCTAGGAAGTGCCGTGAAGTTTAGTTAGTTAGTTAGTTTTATTTAACATAATATTTATGTTCTACGCTCTTCAATTTATTTAATAATACCATTGCGATGTACGAATCTTTTTGTAAAGTTCTTTAAAATTAACATAAAAAGTTTTGGACCTATTTCAAAGAAATATATTATTAAACACACCCACCCATATTTCTTAAAATAATTATAAAACTATACTACAAACTATTAATCACAGAAAATTCTACGTACTTATTTTTTGATCGTGGGAATCCACATTGGTTCAGGTCTATATTTCATATTTGTGCTCGAAGTTAAATTAAATTTTGTATTCAGTTTTCCAGCACATTAAATTTTCCTTTTCATAACTTTCTCTTAATATGCAAAATGATATTTTTGCGTTTGCAACACGCTAATGGATGTTGACGTAGCAAGTTGGGTGTAGGGACTTCTTGGTAGGTTGATATGTAAATCTCGCTTTTAGGTTAAACTTCGTTATTTCTAACATGGTATATTTTTATTTCACTTACATCCCTCACATAAACAATGTTTTAAAACACGTATGTCTTAATTTATTATTTGTTGCTCAAGGTCAAGTATTAATTACCTCGTACTAAATTATGAATGCGAAAGGGAATTTGTTTGTTGAAATGTTTCATGATTTTTTTTATACACACTAACGCTATCGGGACTATAGAAGGATAAAAGGTAGGTTCCTTTCAAGGATATACCAGAAACTCTTACAAAAGTATAGTTGTGGAGGGAAAAAGATCTAGGTTGTGATCATAGAATTAGGAAAAAAATTCTAAATCTATGGTTGTGATCTATGTACCTATGTATATAGATTTTGTGCGTTAACGTATCATAGTCCTAACCAGTTTCGCATGCGTGAACATTTACTTAGATCTAAAAATGAGTATAATTATAAAAATATTTTATTTTTATAAAAGTGGCCTGAAGGAATTATTCCCTTAATGTCGAGTCCCGTTAAGTCGAGCCGAAAACCTTGTCTCGCTTCTATTACCCCTATGCCGAACTTAGTTTTCTGTCCCGTTTCTATTAAAGGTAGCTCGCGACTCGAGCTGAGCTGAGCTGAAAAAAAAACAGAGTGTGCCAAAAGGGGGCGCCTTTTGGCACACTCTGTTTTTTTTTGTGTCTTTGTTGCTGTTAACTTATGTTGTGTCAAATAAATTAATTTCTTTCTTCTTTCTTTCTTTCTTTTCCCTTTGTGTCGAGTTTAATAATATCATATTTTAGTAGTACAGTCACGTCCAATAAAATGTTAGTTTTTAAATGATATTGTTAGCTGATATTACGGACTAGAAACGTTCATTTTCGGAACGTTACATTTTAAGCCACCAAAAAAAATCTGTCGAATTGAGAACCTCCTTTTTTTTTGAAGTCGGTTAAAATCAATTGTAAAGTCAAAGGCATTAAGCCCCAAGCGAACTTTTTCACACAAAACCTATTCTGATTTATCTGCTTTAACGCGTGGCTCGCCACAAAGCCACATTTTATAGACTGTTTTCCTCGTATTTCCGAGGTGAAATACATTTTGTTCTGGTGGGGGCCCCAGGGAAGTGGGAATTATTGCAACCGCAGCCTGAATATTCCTTTCAAATACGTATAACTTTATCTACTGCCATCGAGTGGGCGCGTTGCTTTTCGACTTTTGACCTTAACATTGTAGCATAAGTTCCAATGTGGGAAAATCTGGGGAACTTCGTGTGTGACTGAATATCCGTCGACGGAAATAACGCAGCAAATGCAAGCGGAATAGCGTACAATTAAAATCGGTGATGAAAATGGAGACACGTAATGTATGTAGGTTAAATGTAATGAGAAATCTGCGAATGTGTGAGGAGGATGTAATCTTGTATACTGTTGGCTCAATGATATCGGACCGTTAATTCCACATTTCCGACTCACTTTGATGTTAACGAAATTTTCAGATTAAATATTTTTTGACATTTTACCCTTAAAAAAAGCTTGTAAAAAAAATAAAGTCTAGTTCGAGTATACAAAATACAAAATGTTTGTGTCATCCGCGTTTATGGTTAATGTAATATAGCCAATAGCCTTCCTCAATTAATGGACTATCTAACACTGAAAGAATTTTTAAAATCGTACCAGTAGTTCCTGAGATTAGCGCGTTCAAGCAAGCAAACAAACAAAGTTTTATATTATTAGTACCTATATATATTATTCTTGAGTATATCACAAAGCGATTCCCTTGGATGAGATATCATAAAATAATTCGTTTTATGAAACAAATTCCGGTTGTTTGAAGTTATTGCGGTAGTAGAAATGAATTTTCAACACCTACATGTGCCACTCAACTCGACTGTTATGACTTTTAATGCTGAATCAGCAAATAACTGGCCAGTTAGATACCAACTTACCAGCAAATTAACTATAAAACAGTTGATATATGTATAGTTTAGTAAATGTGATCTTAAGGTTATACAGCCCGCGCATCCCGCGCGGGAGTTTTAATAAAATTAAAGGTAAAGTTTGATAAAGTTAATACAGATTCTCTCCGCGACTTTGTCGTCGTACAGTGAAGCCATTTAAACGGTATTCATGCGAAAATACGAACATGGGACACTTTAATTTATTATTATTATTAGCTAATTCCGTCTTTCCATTAAAGTGGGAGTGAGTAAAAACTTCTTAAGTGTTTATTTCTATAATATTATCTATATTTTTTATCATGTCCATCCAACCCAGCCCACTGTCCTATGTTGGTCTGGGACTTAAAAAGAATATGCCAACTGTGTTTCTTGCCTAGCATGTCGTAAAAGGCGACTAATGATATATCGGGTTTTGGGTGTGTGATTGTGTAGGCGACAAGATTGCTACTTTTTACTACTTTTTCACAATTTTACATCTAACCCAGCCCGGCTTTATTTTTGGCTGAATGTGGTTGAAGGGGCATGCAGCCCTTTTGACTCTGCCTACCTCTTCGGGGATTATAGGCGTGATGTTATGTTATGTATGTATGTATATTTTTTATTTTGAAATACATAATATACAATATTAAATCTAAGGTATTCCCATAAGTGCGTTTCTCTAAGCCAGCTATACTCAATGTGTGTTCCGCGGAACCCTGGCGTTCCACGAAGCCTTTTCGGGAGGTCCACGAAGATTGGTACTGATCATAATTAATAAAATAAAGGGGTAGATACTATATTTAAGGTTCCTGGGGGAAAATCCGTTAAATGTTAATTATACACCCCCCGCACTGCCGCCCGCGCCGTTCTACGGTCTCGTCAAATACTCCGCTTCCCAAAAGGGTTCCGTAGCCAAAAAAATGTGAGAAGCACTGCTCTAAACTATCCATTTATTTATAAAACACTTAAAGAATGTCATTACGCCGTGTTGGTGCAACAAAACAGTCTGATTTTCACAACAAACAGTTCCTAACAAAATAAAGACGGACATGAAATAAATTCACTACTCCATTGTGAGTTGGGAAGTGCGCAGAGCAAAGTTTCTCGACAGTTTGCTCTTACGAGGCTGTAGAGCTAAAGTTTTGCTCTAACTTGTACACTGGATTGTAAGATGACTCATTATTTGAGATTTCACTCGGCGGCTGTCGTCGAATGAATTGTTAATTTGTAACACGTGTGCCTTGGTTACAGGTGAATTAATTGGGAAAGTTTAATAATGAAAATTGTTTAGTCATAATTTATTTATTGTGGCGTATCGTTAGAGGTTATAGTTATTTATATATATATATATATATATATAGTACTAATAATATAAAAAGGAAAGATTTGATTGTTTCTTTCAATTGAATAGGCTCTGAAACTACTGCTAAGAACCAACTTTCACAGTGGTAGAACTTTATCGAGATTATTCTTTTTACCGAAACGGGGTAGATTCTGATCTATCCCGTTTTGGTAAAAGGAAAGGAAGGTTATATCTGATAACTATAGTACCTAGGTAACGGATACATTAGACTATTACCCTTGTGAGTAAAAAAAATACTAACTTTTAACTCGAATAACGAAATAATTATTTTAACAACTATGGTATATAGGAGCGGAGTTGCCTTTACGTTATTTCCCATGAATAAAGATCGGATTTCATGTATTTACATACATAAGATCACGCCCATAATCCCTGAAGGGGTAGGTAGAGTCAAAGCGGCAGCAGGCCCCTTTAACCACATTCAGCCAAAAACAAAACTGGGTTGGATTAGATGACGTCATACATGATTGAAAAAGTAGTGACAAGTGGCAAGCTTGTCGCCTACACAATCACATACCCACAACCCTATATACCATTAGTCGCCTTTTACGATATTCTAGGCAAGAACCAGAATTGGCATTTTCTTTTTAAGTCCCAGACCAACATGGGACAATGGGCTGGGTTAGTTGGAAAATTGTGGATATAATGTGGTTTTTTATTTTACAATGTTAGTCAGCGGTGGTAGCTCAATGATAAGGACACGCGCCTCTTAACCGTGGAGTGCGGGTTCAAACCCGGCACGTACCTCTGGATTTTTCACATCTATATACGTCATACCACTTGCTCGGCGGTGAGGGAAAACATCGTGATGAAACCTGCAAATTCAAACAACTTTTGATTTGTAACCATGATCCAAAATTTGTCTGGTTCCCCTATCTTAGGGTTACGAAGGTCAGATCGGCAGTCGCTTCGATGTAATTACCAGACTCGCTAAATCCTGGATCATGGTCTAAGCGGACCCCGTCTAAACACGGGACATAACGCTAGGAAGATGATGAGTCAGTCTTCCTACGTAAAAATGAGATAACAATGTGAAATTCCAACATTAAAAATACAATTTACGGTCTAGGCTGCCACATACCAAACCGACACATATATTACTTTTAAAAGTTAAAGCGAATAGTTCAACCGAGATCTCTTAGACATAGAAACAGGCCGCTTCATTTTGAGTTCGACTCACGCTTGAAGGTTCCGTACGTTCTAATAAATACGTGGTATAAATAAATGCAGATTTTTGTTTTAATAGTATTTTGTTTTATTTATTTGACAAGTAATAATAATAAGTTTATTGCACAAAAAAAAACACACGAATAACACGTTACAACAGAAAACAGAAAACAAATTGTAGGAATTGAATTGTACATTGAAAGAAGTGCACTATTAAGTTGTACAAAGTAACTTAAGAGTAGGTAGGTTATATGTATTATTTTATAAAATAATTCCTCTTTTTTAATTTTTTTACGCACCAAATTTCATCAGAAACCGTCGATTGGTAAAGGCGTATAACGTACACAGACAGGTTATTTCGCATATCGCATTTATAATGCAGGTTATTAAGTTTGATGTTATCGGTAAGTATCAATAACTTCGATAGTTTTATAACTTTTGAATATAATAAGATGATTTTGGTGACAGAAATATACCTACGAAACCAAATAGTGATTTGTAAAGCCGCTTGAACTACCCCTTTTACCGATTCCATTGTCAGAAATCCGCTAACAAACATCGTCAGGGACTACGCTAATTATGGAAGCCCACGGACGAAACGGCAACGTTTTGTTTGCTCAGATTTAAGTAGCCGAGGGTCTACTCCACTAGCGTTATATTCCTTCACATTGTATGTTGATACCTACATTCTTATTAATGTTACACGATCAATCAGTTGTACTTAAAATGCGTGAGTAAGTGTTTTGATCTTTATTATGTGTACTTAGTATCAAATTACGCGTTTTAGCTCTTTCGGAGATAAATTGATCAGTTATTGTAACAAATATTTTTTTCGGTCAGATCTGCAAGTAATAAAACTTATTAACTACTAAGATTTTTTTTATTTAGTACACCATAGTAATGAATAGCTTGATCAAGCGCTGATTATTTATTTTCTAGTTCAGAAAAAAGGTAGCTTAATTCTTAAATCAAATGTTTGTTTAGTGAGAAACTAAAACTTTGGTTAGCAAAGCTTTGTAACTAAGGTTCACATCTCTTAGTTACGGAACCCCAAAAACTTCTATCTAGCAGACATTTTCCGACGTTTTCCTCCTCTAAAAATAGACGTTACCGATACTATCTCGGAGGAAATTACTTATATCGTACATGCCTTTAGTTGTTGCTCCCTTCTCAAACGGTTCAAGTTTCAACAGGGAAATGGGTAAAAAATGTGCACCGGAATTTAATAATTTTTGTTTGGCGAGCTTTAGGTGAAGATGCTAAAACTATTCGATAAAAGACTCTCATGCGTATTTGGAATCAACTTATGCCTTAATTCTAAGAGAAGTTGGTATTTTGGGTAGAGAGAGACTAGAGTAATGACGGCTATTGCGTATTCGCCGCTAGGGGCGCTTGTGTAGCGTGAGGTTTCCTAAATGTCAAATAATGGTCAAATGTGACTGTTTCTGGGTTGTCTACGCGGGTTTATTTCTATTTATTCGCAACATTAATTTAATTAATAATACGTTAGATTAATTATGGCAAATGTGAGTTACGGATCAATGAATGTATATTTTATCTTTCGGGAACTTATGCACGCCTTTTTTTTCGAGCAAACGGGACGGGACTGCCCAACACTGTGGCATGGCCAATACATTTATTCTCCGGTTCAATTGTATTAAATATGATTTTAACGTAAAATTTCGTTTTAGCGCCCGAAATAACAAACTTTGACAGCCGTACTTTAGGATCTCACATACAGTGGCGCCACCTGGTGCGACAAAAAACGATAGTCCTCATTGAGCATGCAAAGCAATGCACGTTGAAATTTAGGTCTGGGTGGATGGGTGATTATACTGCTTCAACGTAGAAATATAATTTACAGAATCAAGGAGGAGTCTTGCTAGTTGAATGTATTTGTCTTTGTGAAGTTTGGACACCAAAAGTTAACAAAGCAGAGAAGGAACTTAAAAATTTGTTCTTTAACCCTGTTATAAAACTACAGGTTTTCCTATAACTCAGGAAAATTTAATGTTTTATGTTTCACAAGGCAAGACTGTGGGCAAGTATGGTGCGCTGGAAATGGGTAATATCATTCGCATTGCCGAGTTGTGAAACTCGGAATGTAGATATATTCTTTATGTAGATTAATTTAGAGCGAAATTGTATAATTAGCATTTAAAAGAGTAACTATCGAGTTTCTTGCCGATTTCTTCTCGATAAAATCTACCTTCCGAACTTTTAGTAGTAGTATTATTTATTATTTTTTGTTATTGTATATTGACTATTTATAAGTGCTTTCTTGAAGCATATATAAATAAAGAAATTTTGAATTAGCATTTGAATTTCCTGTTAAAGATATACCTATGTACGATTTCTCGTTTGTTTCAGAGTTTAATGTCGATCATCAAATTCGGCTACGCGTTGGTGGTGGTGACCCTGCTGCTGATGATATGGGCCTCACTGTCCAGAGCCATTGAAGTAAGTATTTAGTTAATTAGTAAGTGGAAGCGTAGCCTTTAGACTAGAGATATTAAAACCCGACTCTATTTTATGTTTGGCTTAATGTGGTTTAAGGAGCTTATCCCCCTTTGAACTCTGCCTATTCCATCGGGGATTTCGAAATGGATGGTACAACATAAAGGAGGAGACATTATATATTATGCAGACATGTGTAAAATAGGCAAGGTGACTAAAATTCTGATTAGTCCGTCAGTCAGATTATAAAAAAAAAATTGAACATACGTAATACGTAAGATTTTTACTAAATAGTGATGTCGCAAACTTTGATGCTCTTAATCTTGGTGATTTTTTGTTAATTTTAAAAAGCAAAATATATGTGTCTAGTATTTCTGTGTAATCTAACTAATGGACTAAATAGAATTATAGTTTTTATTGCAGTCATCATACCTATTGGCCGATGAGTTAGAGTTCGTGAAAGCCTAAAGACGCATCTATCACAGTCAGAAGACGCAGGAACTCCTTTCGTATATTTATCTCTCTCTCTTATTGTTAAATAGTCTGCCCCCCTACCGCTCCAGAGGGTGTTTCGAGTGATGAAGGTGCCCCAGTTGCTAATTGGTTAATCAATTGAATATTTAACAGAATGTAATTATAAATAGACTGCAGGTGAACTAAGTAATTTCGAAAGATAATTTTCTTCATGATAGCTCTCTTGTTTCCATAGACTACAGTGACAGCTGACAACCAAGTAAGATGTATACTTGATTACAATCTTTACCAGTACAAAACCCTTTTTTATTGGATTCCGGTCTGGTTCACCAAAATCACTAAAATTGTCTGGTTCACCTATCTTAGGGCTGCGAGGGTCAGATCGGCAGTCGCTTCAATGTTATTACCAGACTCGCTAAATCCTAGATCATGGTCTAAGAGGACCCCGTCTAAGCACGGGCCATAACGCTAGGAAGAAGATGATGATCTAAGTAAAGTTACGTAACTAATAAAACTTCACGCCACTTCTCTAGCAGGATAGGCAGAGAATTTGCATTGCTATAAAATAATGTATCAGGGATAAAAAAAAATAATACCCATTGAGACAATGATACAGTATAATTTGGAAATAGGTTCACGTTCAATTTCAGAATCGCTTTGCCCAAATAGAAGGCTGAATGGCTGACAGCGAAAATCCCCTATATATTCATAGTCAGCAAATTCTACCAGCGGATTCTTATAACCTTCGTCTTATCTTAAGGAACCTTTTGAGAATCTGGAGTAGTCACTTTACTATACGAAGATTGTAGAATAAATGCAAAAATCTTTCGCATATCCAAGGTTATTTTATTTTCTATAATAAAACATATTACATTTAAGGTGATGGTTTCAATCCATGTTATAAGGGCTTGTCAAATATCCTATCGTAATCCACGAAGTAATTAAGTAGAGTCGTTAATTAATGTTAAAAAAGAAGCCATTTTAATTAGGAACGTCGTGAAAGCCGTTGTTTAATTGCTTTGAAATCATTAAATTATTCAGTCAGCGGACTTCTGAAAGAGTACTTACTTAAGACAAAAAAGTTCAAAGGTTTTCCATACGAATCTTATAGATAGTATAGTCGTATGTATTTTGACTGGCTCGTTGGTAGCATGCGCCGCCTAAGGACCAAGAGGTCCCGGGTTCAATTCACGGGTCAGAGCAAAAATTTGTGGCTGGGTAATTTCAATATTGTAATTACTTAGTAACAGTCCGGAGTCAGGAAGTTGGCGGTTTGGTCACCCCCGTGCCTTGGAAAACACGTTATTAGTCCTGCGCCTGACCTCTCTCCGGTCATGTCGAATAGCCGTCTCATCGGACTATGAGAGTGAAGGAACAGAGGGTGGTCTTGTGTTTGCGCAAACACTTGTGCATTATAATATCTCCTGCGCAGATGGCTAATCCTCGTCGAGATTAGCCGCCGTAACCGATATCGGCTAAGACATTATTATGTCGCGAACTCCTATGAAAAGAACTGTTAATTTGACTGTAAAAATGTACTCAACAATATTTAACAACTTGTAAAGTTACTGTGATCCCATTGCAGATTTTAACGAACAGAGATCCATCGGTTTAAAATTATACACTTAAAAATAATGTGCCAACTGAATTTCTTGTCTCGCATAGATAAATATAAATAAATATTTCAACGACATCACATACATTGATCTGACTCTGAAGTAAGTAGCTTAAGCACTTGTGTTACGGATATCAGAAACAACAGTGGTATTACAAATATATACTTAAATATTGGATATTAACACCCAGACACAGAATAAACACAAGTATTCATCACACGAATGTTTGTCCTGGGTGGGGATCGAACCCACAACTCTTGGCGCATGGGGCAGGGTCACTACCGAATGCGCCTTCTAATAATATTAATAAATAGATACCATTAGAGTGTATTAATGATCCACATAATTTAATTTGATCCATTTGATAAAATTTAAGCTCTTTCTCTTTGTAACTGCACAAGTAAGATGATAAACCCTATTAGTATAAAGTGTATAGAATCCTTAATTCTCCCCTATAGGCACCCGTTTACCCTTGCCGGGCTTCGCTTACGCAATCTTTAAAAGGATTCGGCCTTCTTTTCAGAGTAAGTGTTCCCGGTTCCAACGTATAACATAGGATGTATAGGCTTAGGTTACACGTAGTGGGTGCTTCACGTATAGGTATCATAAAACCTAATACGATTTCATGAAATTGGTTCACGTTTTTTTATTGGACAGAGATGTAGAAACATTAATAAGGTACTTGAGTGGTGAGTTTAATGTCAGGTCTATTACTAACTTAGGTACTTCGTTGACTTAGCAACCCAAAGTCTATTAGTACATACATGATTTATGATATAAATATTTTTATTATCTGGTTGGTCCCATGTTTGTCTGAGACTATAAAAGAATGTATCAACTGTATTTCTTGCCTAGCAAGTCGTAAAAGAAGACTAAGGGTATATCGGGCTTGTATATGTGACAGTGTAGGCGACGAGCTTGCCACTTGTTCACAATTTTTCATTCAACCCAGCCCAGTTTTATTTTTGGCCATATGTGGTTACAGCGGCATGCTTTCCCTCTGCCTACTCCTTCGGAGATTACGAGCGTGATGTAACGTATGGTTTTACATATTCTTGGATTCTGAAGTGACTACTTCTTCTTCTTGATAGTTGGCATGATCATAGGTATAAATAATAATAATAATAAATAAATAAATATTCGACTACATCACATACATTGATCTGACACCGAGGTAAGTAGCTTAAGCACTTGTGTTACGGATATCAGAATCAACAGTGGTATTACAAATATATACTTAAATATTGGATATTAACACCCAGACACAGAACAAACACAAGTATTCATCACACGAATGTTTGTCCTGGGTGGGAATCGAACCCACAACTCTTGGCGCATGAGGCAGGGCCACTACCGAATGCGCCATCAAACTTGTTATAGGTATAGTATGTTCGGGTGTTCCTTAAAGTACAATTCTTTTATCTTGCTTTATCGAATTAAAATATCATAAACCAACAAATAGACGAAAAGTAGCTAATAAGAACAACCGTAGTATTAATGCGACAGGTCTGGATTACGGCTGAAAAAAATTTCGTACCATAGTCGTCACCCGCATTTCGGGATTGTCGCGTACTTTACCTATACTTTATGCTCAACCAATATCCGATCATGACCAGAGTCTGGCACATTTCCAGTTTTAACGGTATTAGTGTTGCATATCGATAGTCCAATGTCGATAGACTATCAATTGTATATTGTTTATGTTAACTAACTATGATATGACACTATCATATAAATAGATCAACTAGATTTGCCACATGAAGATGTGGCAAACAGCGATTCATTTTTATATAGTAGAAGTTCTATATAAAAATGAATTACTGTTCGTTAGTCTCGCTAAAACTCGAGAAAAGCTGAATCGACTTGGCTGATTTTGGTTTTAAAATATTTGTCATATTCCAGGGAAGGTTTGTACAGTAAGAAAATATGGCAATATTGCGAGGAAAATAATAAACGAAAATCCGAGAACGACGCGTTACGAAGTTACGTTACAGCTAGTATCTAATAAAGTAAATTAATTAAAATCAATTTCAATCAAAAAATACTATTGATAGTGTTAATAGCGTTGATCTTATAATCAGTCGTATAAATATCATAATCAGGCTTCGAAACTATTAGATCAATTTGAAAATTCCTTTCACCAATGCGAAGCTCACCAAAAAATACCATCGATAGTATTATAGGCATTGATCGTGATCATAACCAAAACAACTCGAAATAGTTCTTGACATGAATTCTCGATAATCAAACTATCGATATCTTGTTCAGCATCACTGAACGGTATTATCGAATAATGCGGTAAACTCGGGCGCCTAACGAAACCCATGCACGCACTTCATAACTCAATGCATTGTAAATTTAGCGCCAAATTATACTCGTATGCCATAGTGCTGTGGCTATATTGTTGCGAGATTTGTGATGAATAAAATATCGACTTTATCAAAGTGTATTGGCCACATTAGGTGAAACAGCTCGGCAACAATTCTATATACGGTAGTTTAGAAGTAACGCAAATTAAATAGCTTTAATAAGATCTGTTGTACATCTATACTAATATTATATAAAGCTGAATGTTTGTTTATTTGGTTGAACGCGATAATCTCAGGAACTACTGCTCCGAATTGAAAAAATCGTTGTGTTGTATAGTTCATTTATCGAGGAAAGCTATATAACCTATATATAACTAAAAATATATAAGATTTTAGGCTATATAACAATAACCATAAACGCTGGGAAAACCATGGGTATAGCTAGTATTTAATAAGATAGGAAGAAATAACGGACGCTGGGAAATGAAAAACGAGGTACCTGGCGTAATTCATCCTAATTATGATTGTAATCCTATATAGGATAAAAACGGACACTACATTTGAATAATGATTGATAAATGAAATAGCAAGCAAGCCTATTATAATGCTTATATATATAATGCTTAATTTTTTACATTTAAATAATATTGAAATGTAAGATGTGCAAAGGCTATATGCCGAGATATGCATTATGACGATTTCTTAAAGCACGCGGTTTGAGTGATCCACTTTATTGACCATATCATTTTTTTCTCAGGTTTAACAAATTTTAAACTTTACCGTAATGTTGCAACTATTGTTAACTAAATCTTTCTCGATTTTTGTTAAAATTGAAGAGAGGATCACTTAATCTACATGCAACATCCCTTTGGGGACTATAGGCGTGATTGTATGTATGCATGTACTCAAAATGAATTCCACCTTTCAGTTGCACGTGGACACCGGTCATCCATCATGCCTCTTCCAAGCCCTGTGTACCTGCTCCAAGCCGGCAGGGGACCTGGGCATCGTGACCTGCTACCACGTGCCCCTGCTGCGGGTGCCGGCGACCCTGAACAGCTCCAAGGTCTGGACGCTGCAGATGACGGGGAACAGTATAAGAGAGCTGGAGCCTAAGTTCTTTCAAGCAACCGGTGAGTAAAAGTAAATTTAAATTTAGGTTACGGATAGATCGATTTGGATAAGCTTATAATTAGAATTTGCAACTTAGTTTTATGCGTTGTAGAAACAGTTTTGCCTTGGTATTGAACCATTTTATGAAACTTAAAAAAATTCAATGTACGATTTTTTTAATAAAAATCAAATAAAAATATGGTAGATACAAAAATGTACAAATCCTTAATGCCAAAGTTAAATTGTGATAATCATAAATAAAACATAAAAACACATTTATTTAATTGCAGTCTTAGCAGAATTAAATAATTAGTGTCAAATAATTAATAAGTAGCCCAATTGAAGAATTAAAGTCATTAGATTACTAGTGCGTCTGGTGCCAAAGCCTTATTATACGACGACATCGCCTATACTTAAATTCTTACTTCCAGGTATCTACAGATTAGCCATCAACGAGAATCCTCTGGAGACCATCCATGAGGATGCATTCTACGGTCTGGAGAGTTCATTGTGGGAGCTGGAGCTGCGAAGGGATCTGCTGACGGATGTCCCCAGCAAGGCTCTGAGAAGCCTGGCGAAGCTGAAACTATTGGACTTGTCGGGTAAAGATATGTTTTTTTGATCTACTTTAGAAGTAAGCATTCAAAACGAATATAGTTTTATTAATGAATGAATGCTTATTTCACTTCACTTATGTTTTGAGGTTTGGTTCAATTAGACCATTCAATTACATTTCTTGCCACAGCCATAAAAAAAATATGGCTATAGTGGAAAAGATGTGTTAAATAAGATAATAAAATATTGTTCAAGATTTCAAAAAATAATATTTTGACTAAACGGTATTCGTAGCGTTAAACGTGCGTTTGTATCTGAGCCACAATATCGTAACGTACAGTCAGAAAACATTATTTCATTTGGGTATTTAGTATTTTACAATAAAGTTAATTGATTAATTTTGTTTTTTTTTTTTCACAATTTTCTATCTAACCCAGCCCAGTTTTGCTTTTGGCTTAATGTGGCTAAAGGGGTCTGCTGCCTCTTTGACTCTGCCTACCCTTTCGGGTATTATGGGCATTATGTTATGTGTGTGTGTGTGTGTTAATTGTTAAAAGAAGATGAATATTGAACAGTTACTACTACTTTCATCGCTAGATCAAAAGCTTGACCTTGCTTAGCCAGGAATAGCTTAGTTAGGTACATCTAAAATAGGCTTCCAGCAAAAAGCAGGTTGATATGAAATTAATACCTATTAAAGACATATTGCGTTGCGTGGCGATTCGTATCCTATAAAGTATATAAAGAAACCTGTTTCAACGGTAATAACACATTTTCTTTACCATATATGCATTACTAGTATAATTTCCTTGATTCCTGAATTAATCGCATGGCGCAATATCGATTACATAAACTGTGTAGGTATTTACTCGTATCATTATTATTGTTTTGTTCTTACGAAATATTTATTCCCAGCGAGATATTTCAGTTGAAAATTGCCGTCCAATGTATTTACTCTTTACTTACATACATCATGTTGAAACTATGTCGACAAAGAAAGATGTTTATTCATTATTTCTTTATATTTAACATTTTATATTTGTTATAGTGTATAGTTTGCAAACCTTAATTGTTCTCTAGGTTTCCGCTTATTAAAGTTTCAAGATAAACACGGATAACCCCGCAATCATAGCAATTTTATATAAACAGATGTTATTAAATGACTTTTATAACTAACTAAACTTCACGCCAGTTTCCTAGCGGGGTAGGCAGAGAGAACCGAACGCCATATGTCACGATCCTTACACACCTCACTCGCCTCTTCAACATTCGTAATCCTTTTCATACAAGCTCTACGGTTTTTATGACTCCTAACATCACCTAACACCTTCTGTTAATACACGACTAATCTGGTCGTGGTGGGTGATCCTGGGCCTTCCGCGGCTCCAACATCCTTCCACTTTCGCATTGTATATCTGTTTAGTCAATCTTTCGTCATCCATCCTTTCCACATGTCCGAACCATGACTTTTATAATTTTCTGAATATTCCTATTCTAGGCAACGAAATAACAGACATATCCGCGGATCACTGGACGAACATGCAGACTCTACAAACCTTGATACTGGCCGACAACTCGATCGCCAACCTGCCGATATATGCCTTCTCCAGTCTGATGAACCTAGAAACTCTGGACCTCAGAGGAAATCACCTGGCCTCTATAGACGGAGGTGTCTTCAGAGATGGCATGGGTAAACTTAATAAGGTAAGTTGAAGGTGATCAGCAGAAAGTAATACTTATCGTAAATTGTAATTTTTTTGGTGCATATTTTTTTGATTTTTAATTATGCTATAACTAATGTACTTATCCAAAAAAAATCTAGTATCAAACTAAGTAGATTGTAATACAGAAGTCAGAAGTCAGTCAAGAATCAAGATAACATGATGTTATTTGATTATAGTCAAGATTATATATTTTTTGACAAATTTCATCAACTAATTATATGTCCTGGAGCGGGGATCTAATGCGCAGCCCTTACATACGACGCAAAGTCGTAACCATTGCATAAACCGGACCTTCAAACTTTTCTCTTAATGCTTAAGATATCTATAAGATTTCCTCCATACCTAATTATTGTAAACCTGTAAATCATTGATCACAAGAATTGCTAACAAAAGGATTTTCTTCCAGCTGCTCTTAGGAGACAATCAACTAACCTTCATTCCCTATGAGGAGGTGTCTCCTCTCCGCCAGCTTAGGGTTCTTGACCTCTCCAACAACGTGATCAAACAAGTGCCTCCAGTTCATGAGACACCCACCAGACTGTCTCTGGACATTTTGAAGTGAGTATTGTTATCGGTTCTTAGCAACTAGAATTAAGTAAACCTGGACTAAGGCCTATTTTATTTATTTATACCTAAGTACCTCCTAAATAAATAAATCTAATTAAAAATACGTCTGAGTTGTTATTTTATTGTTAAGCTGGTGAACCCGAAATAATATGTGTTGTTATTTCTGTCACCATATACAATATGTTGACACCTATGTATGTTCCCGGAATTATTTGACGTTCATCGTCAAAAATCCAAAATATGTATTGCTGTTATTATTTTTACATCAACACTAGGTACTAAATAAATATTAAAATAATTAAAAATGCATTAACATATCGCGCAGCATAGGTGCTAGTTAGAGTTATAAGATTCTTAGTAATCTTGAAGATTAATGAATCAAGTCATCTAATCATTATGGCAAAGATTATGAAAGGTCAAGTATCATATAGGTCAATGTTGCCGCTAATACTATGTTTGTCATTTATTTAGATTAATTTATGCAGATTAGTCATGATTTATGTTATTGGTCCTTCGAGCCGGATAGTACTTCAGGTAAAGTTTTTATATATGCTTATAAAAGAACTGAAATTATTCCATTTACAGATTAGACAACAACGTTATAACTGAACTTCACCCAGGGTCATTCAAGAACTTCCAAGTGCTCAATTCGACGTCCCTGGACGGAAATCCGATCAAAGTTCTAAGAGTAAGTATCTTCTCTTGATATTTAAAAACGGATACCTTTTGTTGCAATTATTTTTTACTCAAATATAGACCTTGACGTTTTGACAATAACGTTAAATCTAAAAAAAAAAAACCATTACGCTTCGCCTGTGTATATTTCTGTATTCATGCATAGTATGTATGTATGCTATACTTATTTGTATGTTACTATAGCTAATCATTAGGAGTACCTCTAGTGACCTCTTTTATATTAACAACCAAATTGGCTGTCCTAAGCAAATAACCGCTAATTTTATTTGCTATCGTGGGTTTACCTTCTACCCACTAAGTACCGGGAACTATTCGTCATCTAACACTATAGCAGAGTGAATGCATCGTGTAATGCTACGGATCCATTACCCGTGAGGTAAGGATCAAATATAACTTCATATTTAGTTCTGTAGTAATAGGGAAGCAGACGTATCGCTTATAATTTCAAGGCAGTATTCATGTAGAAGACATTGAATATGGCCAGTCAGCTGACTTCAGAAGTGGATGGATATAAATTACATCAGAATTTAAGGATATCGATACAAGTTCTAATATTTTATATAAAAGGAAAGAGTGTCTACGTATATCCTAGCGTTATATCCCGTGCTTAGATGGGGTCCGCTTAGACCATGATCCAGGATTTAGCGAGTCTGGTAATTAAATTAAAGCGACTGCCGATCTGACCTTCGTAACTCTGAGATAGGGGAACCAGACCATTTTTGGATCATGGTTACAAATCCAAAGTTGTTTGAATTTGCAGGTTTCATCACGATGTTTTCCCTCACCGTCGAGCTAATGGTATAAATACGTACATAGATTTGAAAAATCCAGATATACGTGCCCGGGTTTGAACCCGCACTCCTCGGTTAAGAGGCGCGTGTCCTTACCATTGAGCTACCACCGCTCTTATTTGTATTAATTTCAATTACCAGCGAGTTTCTGACGGCTTTTCTTATTTACAGGAGGATGCATTCCGCAATGCAAAGATCAAGGTGCTCTCCCTACGCGATTGTGGCATCTGGGACCTATCTCCGGCTGCATTCGCTGGCCTGGAGAACAGCCTGCAGAACCTTGACCTCTCTGAGAACAACCTCACTATGATCTCCAAGTTCATGCTTAACAAACTGGATTCGCTGCGGTTTTTGAACTTGAGGGAGAATAAGGTAAGATATTTTTACCTCTACAATCAGCTTTGAGCTTGGGAAATAGTTTTAGTGTCCAGATCTTTTCATTATACCACTAAAAGTGATTCACAAGAATATAAGCTGCTTGATAGTGAGCAGTTTAATTGCATTATCAGGGGTTTTCGGCATCAGGATGACTTCCCTTAAAACCTACATTGATTTACATCGGGGTGTGCTTTGCTCTTAGGTCTCTGCCGACAATCTGATAAATATCAATGTACAGTTGCAAGAAATAAAATATATTTTTTTAAGTTCTTGCCTGTAACATTGTAGCAAGATTAATTATTTAATAAGTCTAATTAGATTTTTCGACCATAAATTAGTCGTAAATTTTTTCGACTTTATTTCAATTATACCAGCCCGCTCATAAGTAACTGCACAAAATTTGTATTTCAGGTGGACGTCAACACTTTGGCGACGAACAACCCGACGGAATACGAAGTGACGTCTTACAACAATTTCCAACACAAATTGTTTTCTTTGGACCTCAGCGGTGATTCCTCCATCGAAATGAGTCTGCAAGACGTCAGACGGTAAGTACAGAAACATCATGATATGATGAGAAATCTATACATATAATATACATAGGTACGAATGTGATAAATCATCATCTTCCTAGCGTTATGTCCCGTGTTTAGACAGGGTCCGCTTAGACCATGATCCAGGATTTAGCGAGTCTGGTAATTACATTGAAGCGACTGCCGACCTGACCTTCGTAACCCTAAGATAGGGGAACCAGACAATTTTTGGATCATGGTTACAAATTCAAAGTTATTTGAATTTGCAGGTTTCATCACGATGTTTTCCCTCACCGTCGAGCAAGTGGTATAAATACGTACATAGATTTTGAAAAATCCATTGGTACGTGCCCGGGTTTAAACCCGCACTCCTCGGTTAAGAGGCGCGTGTCCTTACCATTGAGCTACCACCGCTCTGATAAATACTAAGGGTTTATTGTTTATTTGTCGATAAAGACTCTACTCCAATTAAATTACGCATGTTATTGCTTGAGTACTAACGCTAGTAGTAGCACCAGTAAGAAATGTTAAATTAAATAAACATTTACGATAATAATCTAATTAACGTTTTAAGGCGTAAGTTCGGTGGTAAACTCGGTGGTATATCGTCGTTCGCTGTTAGTCGTAATTTTAGCAAAATGTTACTGTAAATCATAATAGTCTACATTAGACCTTGACCTACCACAAAAATAAAGATGTAAGGTAGTTTCTTTCCGATATCGCATTACCTACCACTGATCCAATTCTAATATTCTTTCAGAATGCGATCGCTCCGCTACCTGTCAGTAGGCAAGCTGATCAGGCGCAGCATCCGCGCGGAAGACTTCCTCGACTTCGGCGTGGACCTGGAAGACCTGAAGGTGTTCGGCAGCACAATCAACCGGATCGAGTCCAGCGCGTTCCAGCACGTGAGGACCATCAAGACGCTTGACCTGTCTGAGAACGATATCGACTTTATTGACCCGTTCGCTTTTGCTGAGGTGAGTATTTATAGATCGATAGATCATCATCATCTTCTTCTTCTTCTTCTTAGCGTTATGTTCCATTCCTAGTCGGAGTCCGCTTGGATTATGATCTTAGATTTAACGAGTCTTTTGATTACATAGCAGTCGCGTCAAACGTATGTAACTTTAAGACATATTGGTTATACATCCAATGTTATTTGAATATGCATAGGAAGGGTATACCATAGTTCTGCTGTAGTCGTAATAAATTACCGACATCACATATATTGATCTGACTTCAAGCTAAGTAGCTTAAGCACTTGTGTTACGAATATCAGAATCAACAGTGGTATTACAAATATATACTTAAATATTGGATATTAACACCCAGACACAGAACAAACACAAGTATTCATCACACGAATGGTTGTCTTGGGTGGGGATCGAACCTATAACTCTTGGCGCATGAGGCAGGGTCACTACCGAATGCGCCATCAAACCAGTCAATATTGTAGTCGTAATGAGTTCCGTAGTTAAATATTGTCATCAATTTTGTTACTTCAAAAGTGTGCTACTGTTTCGTTAAAGCTATACTAAATTACGCCTACAAAGTTAGATAAAGACTGAAGAGAGTACAGTGATATCCTCCTTTTCCAGTTGCACAGCCTAACAACGTTGAAGATGGCGAACGGCCTCGCAGAAACAGTGAAGATCCTCCCCTTCGAGCCGCTGAAGGCACTGATAGAGCTGCAGCACCTGGACCTCAGTAATAACAAGCTTAAGAACGTGCCCGACACCTCCTTCCACTTCTTATACAAGTTGAAAACGCTCAATTTGCAAGACAACGCTATTGACCATTTCTCCAAAGGAACTTTGCAGGTGACAATCTATGACAGATAGCGCCATCTACCGAAAGATCTGCTATCATTTTGTATTCCTAGCGTGCTTTGTCGGGGTCCACTTCGAGTTGAGACCATGATCTATAGAATGAATGAGTCTGGTTATTATTACACTAATGCAATTATCCTTTCTGACCTTCGGAACTCTTAGAAGACCAGAAAAATTCGATAAATGCAGAACTATTTAGATGTGCACTCATAATTATGTTTTCTCTTGCCACGAGCGTCTTAAAACAATATCACTATTAATGATTTAAATTATACATTTCAATTTTGAATTGAGTGAAACGATGGCTGACTCATACTTGTGAACAAGTGCCACCTTCAGAGGCTGGTCCGCTCTGGTTTACCTTTTACTTGTAATTAACATTAACTGTATGACTTTTTGGTATAAATATTAATTGAATCTGTAAATTTAAGTTTTTATATTCAATCTGCCATTGAAAAGAGTAACTACTGAGTTTCTTGTCGGTTTCTTCTCGGTAAATACGACATTCCGAACCGGTGGTAGTTTCAAATTGTTCTTTTTTGTACCTAATACCTGACGATTTACAAGTGCTTTTTTGAGGCCTACGTTAATAAAGATATAAACAAAAAAAATATATATATATATTAATGTTTGTATATAAACATGCCATAAAAATATTCTTCTTATTTCAGGGTGACATTCACGGTCAAATGCAAAGCATCTGCCTCTCACTAAACCAGATGAACCAAATAGTCCAACACACGTTTGTCGAACTAAAAGAACTGCAGAGTATCCTGATCGAAGACAATCTCATCGAGACTATCTCCAGGCGGGCGTTCACCAGCCTGGAGAACCTGAAGGTCATCAGCCTGAGAGGGAATAGGATCTACGATATAGCTGAAGAGGCGTTCCAGAACATACCATCGCTGCAAGAGTAAGTTTTTTATTCTCTGACCACAATGATTACAGCACCATTATTTGATATTTACAGTCAGTTAATTAAACCTGGTCACAAATCACATTTTATGCCTACAATAATGGTATATCGGGTTTTGGGTGTGTGATTGTGAAGGCGACAGGTTAGCCGCTTGTCACTGCTTTTTCACAGTTTTCCATCTGACCCAGCCCGGCTTTATTTTTGGCTGAATGTGGTTGAAGGGGCTTGCTGCCCCTTCGACTCTGCCTACCCCTTCGGGGATTATGGGCGTGATGTTATGTATGTATGTATGTATGTAATAATGTACGATGACTTTACAGACGTAAATAAGTAAGTACTGCGTAACACGTCACACAGCAGGCTGTATGCTACTTGGTCATATTAAGTAGTACAAAAAAACATATGTAAATTGAATTAAAATCAGTAGGTATTTATGTTTCGATAACATCTTTTGTTAAGAATATCTGACTAAATAAATAATGACAGGCTTATACTATAAATGGCCGCGCTCCGTTTCGGGTTCTATTGTATAAACGACAGAACGACAGTTCTACAACCGCTTGTATTTTTCTAATCAATTGTTTTCTTTCAGTTTGGACATATCGTTCAACCAGCTGAACACGTTCAGATTCGCGATCTTCGACCAGGTGGGCTCAGCGACTGCGCTCAAGGTCAACGTGTCATATAACAGGATGACGTCACTCCGGGACTCCAACGCGATCAGTTTCTTCAACTCTAACTACTATCAGCCGAAGCCACAGAGTAAGTGGATTAATTCTCTATTAAATGGTGACCTGCAATTTATTTAATTGAATGTACATAACTAGTAAGGTTGAAATTGTTGTTTAATTGAACATAGATAAATCTACATGTTTACGAATAAGTAATTTTAAATGTGTGTAAAGTTTTCTATAACAATATTTATATGTCGTTCATTCTTGCTTCTTTTTTCTTTATGTTTTTTCTTGCTATTAAGTTTTTTTGTTATTTCTCTTCTGCTTCTAAACCAGGACTGGTATCTCCTCTCACGGAGGAAATGCCTGAGGTTACTGAAGGTGATGCTCACTTGTTTTATTATTTTATGAAGCTTTTTTATTTTGTTTATATTTATTTATTGTAGGTATATTTAGTATATTTGTTGATATAATTATATTTATTTCTTTTCTTTCGCTACATCTGCAGCTTCAGATTACATTTCCGAAGAAGACTTATCTGTAGCCGAAGGTGACTCAATTATGTACCTAAAGCATCTTGTCTGTCTGTATTTGTTTTCATAATACGTCTACTGTTCAAGTTGTGTACGTAACACCATTTCACCATCGAGATTATACATATGTAGAAACTGTATAAAAATATAGGAATCTTACGATTAACTATTTTCTATTTATTTTCAGGCCTTGGTACAGTCTCTGTGAACATCAGAGTGTTGGATTTCTCTCACAACAACATCTCAGAAATTGCACCTTATTACTTCAGGTATTTTACCAAGACATATTTTTAATTATATCAATCATGTGATGAGAGGGAAGTGGCAAAGAGAGTGATGAATATGAATGTTAGTGGATGGAGAGGAAGAGGAAGGCCAAATAATGAGATGAGAGATGGATGGATTGTGTGAAACATGATATGAGTGAAATGGGAGTGGATAGCTTGATGACGGCTGACCGGGACGTATGGAATAGGAAGACATGCTGTTGTATTAAAAGGACGATTTAATTTAAAGAACAAAAAAGAAACGATATTTCATACAAAGTAAATCAGCTGTTTGGCCATTTATTTATCGTCTTTTTTTTGTCGATTTAGGAAAAGTCGTAGAACAAATATTTTTGTTTATAATGTCAGTAATCTACTTCTGCATGGTTGTTGATGTTTTACAAATGATCCTGTATATACATCCTCTGACTTATATACCCTATCCCTAGGCTCATTAGGTATATCAACGCTCCCTACTATAGCCGAAATTGGTTCTATTTGGATTATTTCGTTCACAGACACGCGGACTTCACGCTAGCCGAGCTGTACCTATCACACAACTTGGTCAGGAACATCACGAGGGAGGTGTTCGGTTCCCTGTTCGCCCTGCAGTACCTGGACCTGTCGCACAACCAGATATACCACATGGAGTACGACTGCTTCGCTAGAGCTAAAGCGTTGCAGGTGAGACTGCAGTATTGTTTAAATGGGTTGTATTTTCAACGTGTTGTTAAGTTTTTGTAAATGTCTCTTCAAATAGGAAGTGGGTGATTTTGTCAAAGAATAGGTTATACCGTAATACTTGTTTAACGTGTATATAAATACCTATTTGGTTTATATTCACCTATACACTGATATAAGGTGAGTGATTATAATACCACGGTCTTACTCATTTCCCTAAGTATAAAAACGAAAAAAAAAAAAAACGTTTATTTATCGTAACT
This sequence comes from Glyphodes perspectalis, assembly GCA_951394215.1. NCBI lineage: Eukaryota > Metazoa > Arthropoda > Insecta > Lepidoptera > Crambidae > Glyphodes > Glyphodes perspectalis. The sequence goes on along the minus strand of OX596210.1, from coordinate 3,533,249 downwards.
GTTTTCCAATCCGCCATCTGCACGCTGCCAGTATCAAGCCTTTTCATTCACTAATTTTACATATGTAAAACATCTAGCTTTTAAAATATGATTCACGTAATTTTACTTTTAGCTTATTCATATAAAACTTACCAAATGCTATGATTTTTAAAAAACCATCTACATTAATAAAATAAACGTTACACTTTTAATGCATTATGCACCTGTAAAGTTAGTGCGCTAGCATCTGGATTTTAAATTTTTATTCTAATACGCGACCCCTTTACTGGAAAAAAATTAACGACCCCTTGACTGTACACAAAGAAAAAAATCTAATTTAAAATGGACTTTGCCTTTTTCCTTTTGCCGGAGACCCCCCGAGTAAGGCTTCACGAAATCATGCGAAAATGTTATATCTATTCTTTAAACAATGACATATCTTTATACTACTACCTACTAAAACATTTTTATACATGACCATTATGTTATGCAATGCACAAAAAAAATCTCTCAGCTCTTCATTCCTCTATATCATCTTAACTGGTTGTGGAAAACACTTACCAATATATTACTGTACAGAGATTCCCTTATCTAAACTCTAAGCTAGACTATCTATTGGTGGCTAGGTAACACTAATAGTAACCCTACTTACTTTCAGCTGCCGTGGTTCGCTTACTCATGTAAACTACCCGATAGAGAATACCACGGTGTCTCAGCAATGTTTTTGCGGCATATGCAGCTCTTAAGACATTTGTGTAAACCGCACTCGGTAACTTGGGTTATAATTTATTACATTCGGCTCATTGACTAATGTCTTCTTCAATATAACGAAGGCACATTGCTTATCATCGATGATAAAGTTGTCTTCCATTTAACAAATCAGAGCTTTGCTATTATAGTATACTGTGATATGTATTTTCAAAATATTCAATGCAATGTAACTTAATCCTTGCTTTACCGATTAAGGTTCAGGATACTTTACCATTCTATCATATTTTTCGGAGATGGGCTAGCGTCACCGCTCGTAATTCTAGTGTTCAACCCTATGAAAGTCATGACATACAAGTCCTGCTCTCACCCAATGAGAGTTTTCAAAAATACAAAAACCGCCATATGGCACTAGGAAGTGTCGTGGTCTTATCACAGTCACTATTGGCTCCTTGTTGACGGCATGTCAGTTTGGTCTGACAACTAACCAATGAGGAGGGTGATAATACCGCAAGTCACAGTTATATCATATTTTGGATGTTTTAATTCAAAAAACCCTCATTGATTTGCAATCTTTTTCTAAAGCCGTGGGCGATACGAGATACATTCACGTTATCAGGGGTAACGATGATGAAGGAGAAAGAAGTTCTCAATAGGAAACTGTGTATCCAGATTTAAAAAAAAAACCTAAAGGCATGCAAAAAAAGAAGACATGATAAATCTTAAGATATAACAGATTGACAAATACTGCAGGCCTTTGAAAATATTAAATGATGTGAGGTGGTTATCTTAAGCTAAAATAGCTTATAGCCTACAGTACTCCAGTTAGTTTTCAAACAGATGAACAATAATTCTAAAAATATTTTGCATAGTTCATTTAGATACTCGATGGGAGCACTCAAGAACTCGTTATAATAAAATTCAAACGACTCATTGGCGCTATTCTAACCACAAATGAAACATGAAACATTATCTAAATCAAAATCAATATACATTTCAGCACTGTGTTAATTAAATCCCCCGATGTTGAAAGGGGACCCATATTTAATACAAATGAATCTCTAAACAGCACTTCGTGAACTCCATTTAGTAACACATTTCACTAAAATTGGACCGCATTTACCAACAACAAAATTTTAAGAAATCAAATGTATACAGTCTTATAACCTTGTTCCATATTTGTTCCAGATCATAGACATGTCCCACAATTACCTAAACGAGTTGCCGGTTGAAGTATTCCATTCGATGCCGTCGCTCATATCTCTGGACCTGTCTAACAACCGTATCAGGAACCTGGCCGATAATCTGATTGTATCGCCTCTTCTGGAAAGGTGAGATATGTTAAGCAATTCTATCTTACATCTCGACTCGACATTTAACTTGAGTTGAAGGTACTTTAAGCAGTTGATAGCACCTAACTCAAGTTACTGGAAAACTGTGTAATGAAATAAGCCGAGTGACTCAAGTCCCAAAATCTAACTCAAGTCGCACCAGTGATAAGCGATATTATGTCCTATGAATTTTGGCGAAGTCTGTCGGCCACTTTTGGCAACTTTTTGTGACAGTTGCTATGCATAATATCGTTCACAGTCGCTGAGAATCGCCGTTTGTTGCCGACGGGCCTAAACAGTTGCTCTTACTTAACGCAGCAACACATGCCGTATCGACATCTTTTAGAGACTGTCAATGATCTTCTACAATATGATGTTAATTAACAAACTTCTCCTTTACAGGCTAGACCTATCCAACAATTACCTCTCAAGGGTTCCGACTAACTGCCTCTCAGTAGCAGCCGCGGGCAATCTCGTCGAGTTAGACCTCAGTGGCAACACCATTCCCACCATATCTATGGCTGACTTCGTCCAGCGATTCAGGGTAAGCCTTTTCTTTAACCCTGAGATTGATATGAGTGAAGCTTCAAGAGTAACTTTGGTTTTTTCCCATCTAACAGCTTGATTTGATATTATGTATATTGTACCGATCTTTAACGTTAATTTGGTACGCGTGTTAATAAGTAATCCGTTTTCCGAGTAAATATAGAAAGCATAGAGTAATATCAAGATATTACTACTTTACCTAACTTTACTACTAGATGCCTGATTAAAAAAATATAGATATAATTGTGAACGCAACTATTGAATGACATTATGAGATAACCTGTTATTTTGTTTGTGCACTTTTTTAGTCTGAGAAGTGGTAAATCACTTCTTAATAAGTTTCTGGCAAACATAAAGACTTTGTCCAGTAACGTCACGTGCCATTAACTCTGAAGATCTGTACTTCAATATGAATATTGTACCAAATATATAGAAATATTACTGTTATCGGACCTGGTGAGTGACTTCAGTAAAAACTACTAATGAAAACTTGCAATTTTATGGAATTAGATACAATTGGAATGTTGACACCACTTATATTTAATTTTGAAATATCAATTTTGAAAAAGAAAGTATCGTAGTATGTTGTAAAACCTTATTGATTTTGAATTATATTGAGTCTAAGATTTTTAATTTTACAAAAACTACTTAAATTTAAGTCAGTTGACTATATGAACTAGTGACGTCACATGTTGACAAGCCCATACAAAATCTATGTAGTGATTGCGTTTTGCCAGCTCTTAAAAAGTATCTCAATTGGCTTGCCAGTCAACATCCCTATTATTTCATTCTATATTAACTTACTAAGTTGGTGCTACGATCTTTAAAAGAAAAAGAGATATTTTGTGGAATTGTTGATCAAAATATATCTAAGAATATGTATATTGTAATGGTAAGGGAAAGCAGTTTCAAACCCCTGGCCTTAAACTCGACACTCCTGCATATCCTGAGTGTTAGAGCCATGGGATACGAATCAACCTGGACTACAAATATACATATAAATTTTGTGTCCCTCCACTCAGCTAGTATAAAGTACAACATAATATATTGACCCCTTTCCCCTTGTGTCTTCCACAAACACAAAATACAGCCAAATCACTCGCCCGGTCCTAACTCCTGTAAGACTGGAAGCCCGGTGTTACTAACCAGTAGCTAGCGTAGAGCTAACGTTCCTCCCGTGCATGTCCGCCAGAGCCCCGGCGAGGAGTTCTGGCCCGAGGAGCCAGACTACAGCGACGAGTATATGTACCACACGGCTAGGCGGGACCACACCAGAGTGTACCACCAAAAAAAACAGTACCAGCAAAACTCACTGTACAAGGTAGAATGATGTAGCCATTTTGAGAGGGAGGTAGACGCCGGTCAAAGATATCTGAATAAAGTTCATGCGTCATGATATTGCTTACAGCTGACAGAAGACGTTTTGAAACGATCACGGTTCTCACTTGTTTTGAATAACGTGTACAAATGTACATGTATTTTTTATTTACGTGTAAAACTAAATTTAATTATCTTCACGCCAATTCGTTCTCATTAATTTTGAAATGTTTTTTTTTAAATAGTAACAAAATTTGACGGTAGTATTACGATTTTAGAAAATTATACCTTGTCTCAACTAATATAAATCTCTTCTTTGTCTGGCTTCTACCTCGTTCTTTTAAACATCACCCATCACCTGTAGTCTTCCTTTGAGTGAAAACATGTAGTTAGTTGCATTTTCTATGTAGTTGTAAGCTTGCATTCGTTGTTGTTTTTTTTTATCTTACTTTATTTTTAAACATCTTTCTTTACTGTTGTATCTTTTTACTTAAATTTTTATCTGAGACATTTTTTTTCCATCTTTGCAATGTAAATTTATTCAAATTTTAGGTTTCCATCAATCAGTGTCATTGTCAGATTCACCATTTATCATTTTCTATTTATTTCAAAGATATCTAGATTATCGTCACCTACTACTTCAGTCAGGTTTAAAAAATCAGTTTTGTCTCATCAAAAAAATACATTTTAATAGAAAGGTAGGTAACTCATTTCCATCATTCATTCGTCTAACTTCAAGGCATGATGCGAGTAGCAACCATCAGAATCCGAAAAATTGAAATCAATTAAAGTTTCACACACATTCAATTATTATTATTTCCATAAGTTAACATACCTACATTTTATCCGTAGCTTAAGGTGCCTTTACAATTTTCAGTCCCTTTTGAGCCTGGATCTCTCAGACAACCACCTGGTCCGTATCGAGGGGAACACGTTCTCTGTGCTGCCCAAACTGCGCTGCCTGGACCTCGGCAACAACTCGCCCTTCAACAGCGGCGAGCGAGGCGTCAGCGTCTTCAAGGGGCTGGAGAGGCGGCTGTTCCATCTGGGCCTCAAGAACGTCAGCTTGACCAATGTAAGTGGGAGAAAATGCATCAAGTGAATTACTTTGAGGAGAATAAATGGGTTATTAGTTGATGTCAATCCGTGAGACATGAATGATTGAAAGACATAATTTTCTATCAAGTAACTGGAAGCTTTCTTTATCATCTAATCATTTTAATTAATATATATATTATTCTCTTAACAATAAAACATCAATCGCATATCAAATGTAAATAAAACAAAAATTAAATTGCAATCGAAGTAAGTAATGTAAATAAATTAAAACTAAGCTAAATTACTTAAGTGACTAGCTGTGTCAAGTTTATATGCTATATAAATACATATTAATTTGGAGAGCTGATCTTACTTCATTTATTATTTCAGGTGCCATCGATGCTTCTGCCAAAACTAAAAAGTCTAGATTTATCTTACAACAATTTACCAACGATCCCAGTGGATACCACAGCCAATCTGACTCACTTAAGAAAATTGGATATTTCTTACAACGACTTGTCTACAGTTCCAGTGGTAAGATATTTTCTAATTATAACTATTAAATATTTTAGATGCGAACGTGAGTTTGTTTGTTTGTTACGCTTTCACGCCAAAATTACTAAGCCGATTTTAAAAATGATTTCTCCAATGGAAAGCTACATTACCAGTAAGTAACATTGGCTATATTTTATCCCCGTATTCCTACAAGAATGGAAACTACGTGGGTAAAACCGCGGGGCGCTGCTAGTATACAATATTCAGAAATATGATTAATCGTAGTAGGCTACTAATGTACCAACACTTATTTTTTAGGCAATCCAGTCTCTTAACGACCTCCGATGGTTGTCGTTGTCGGGAAATCCTATAACTGCGTTGATGAACAATACCTTATACGGAGTGTCTCCAAGGATTGAATATCTTGACGTGACTAAGTTGAAACTTCGAATTCTTGAGGTAAGATATTATTTAAAATCAATATTTCATACGAAGGTTTTTTAGTGAAATAAGAAATCGTTTTCTTTATATAATAATTTAATCAAACATTTTAGTTTTCTGGAGTGTTGTGATGTATTTCACTTTTCAATTTAAATAGTCCTTTACATACTTAATTATCTATATGCCAGCTATGGAGCTAGCATAAAAATCAGTATCCAGAACGCTGCTCTCTTCTTTCTAAAAACGAACTAACTAACTAAACTTCACGCCACTTCCCTAATGGGGTAGGTAGAGAGAAATGAATGCCACATGACACGATCCTTACACACCTCACTTGCCTTATCAACATTTTCATTTCGTTCACCTCTTCTTCCTATAACTCAAAAACTTAAAATGAAATCCGTTACAGCATTTTTCAGTTGGTCTGGTAGTATACTTGATCTTTATTAACAAGCCCCAGTTACTGCCAAATATAATATACCTAATACAGCCATCGTATAGTCAACTACTATTAAATCCTTCTGAATCCTACTCGCACATACTGATACTAAAACGCCCACTATACTTCCAGCACGGCGTCTTCGGCAAAATGTACGCGTTGCGCACATTAAAAATCTCAACGTCCCCCGATGTCCGCGAGTTCAACGTGCCCCGCATGCTAACGTACAACGCGGCGCTGGAGAACTTCCACGTGGACGTGGAGTACAGTCCCGAGTTCGGGCGCGAGATGAGCGCGCAGCTGCCCTGCAAGCTCAACAACATCACCATCACTGGCCGGTCGCTGATGTATTTGTCGCCGTATCTGCTGTTTGTGAGTAGCCTTTGTTTGAGAGAATACTAGGCCTTGTTACATATAGATGGATACATTAGATATATTGGCTATACTACTAGTTTAAAGATGAAGGCCATAAAGAAAAAAAAAATATTGAATCCTTGAGCTGCTTACATGATAGCTGCGTGTAGATGGTACATCTTTGGGTATAATTAGTGAATCCTTGCTTTAAGTAACTACCATACGCGGAAGAATCACAATTTGCCATGGCCGTATAGAACAAGTTAATAGAACAAACTACGCCAAATAAATAACAGCAGTCGACTAACGATATAGTCAGACAGAAATAAAAAACATTTTTATAAATTTTTTTTTGCACTTAGGCGCATTTTTGCGAAAACTATTGCACTTATGCAAAAACGCGACAAATCTTTTTTGTAGGAAATTAAATTATCTATAACGTGAAAGAGTTATTATATATTATATTCCAGCAAGTCAGAGACCTTACTTTATTATGAATATTAAAAATCTAGTAGGTACTCACACAAATTTTCCCGTTGGTCCCATCCTTTAATTTTTCAAATTTTAAAATGATTTTTACAAAATAATTACGCTTGGTGCGTTCTCTGCCACCTTTAGTCACAACACATCTTCTCCTTCCAGGGCGTCCACTCCAAAGCTCTACGGCTCACGATATTCAACACGAGCGTAGAACAGATCGGCAGCGAAGTGTTCTGGCGGCCCGGCCTGATCAAGAACCTGACGCTGGACCTCAGGTCCAACTACATCATGAAGGTGTCCAACCCAGCGCAGAAGAAGTGGCCAGGAGTTCCGAATAATGTGTACCTGCACGACATTTTATTGTCCAACAATCCGTTGACGTGTGATTGTGGGATTGGGTGAGATATAATATTATACTTAGTCTTATAACATTTCATCAGACAAGTGGAGTGTGCTTTTATGTATTAGTAGATTTGTGTTATGCAAGTACAACTATGAATGCAACTGTCGAATATCAGACAGACCAAATGAAAAAGCTTATCTAGAATACAATAGATATAACATAGCATCATATAAGACCCAATAACACCAGGTTATTTCTCGTTTAATACCCGATATTAAAGAAAGAGAGAGACAACTAAAGTCATATGCCGTCAAAAGTTTGGTTTAATAATATGTAGCGGTAGAATACATCAATGAGGGTTTTTTTTAAATTAAAACATCCAAAAGGTGGCGCAACTGTGACGTGCGGTCTTGTCAACTTCCTCATTGGTTAGTTGTCAGAACAAATACGTGTCACATTATGAAGGGTGTTGTCAACAAAGAGCCAATAAGACCGCGAGACTCCTCGCGCCATCTGGCGGTTTTTGTTTTTTGAAAACCCTCATTGGTAGGTAATAACAGCCGGTAAAATTCGGCAATGCTGTTATAGAAAATGTTTCTTTTCACATTCAAATTAAGCTTACTTTAAGACTTAGATGAATTTTACTGATATGACTGCCTTTACACTTATATAACTCTCTCTTTATGCAGGTGGATCGAAGCTTGGGACAGGAAAAGAAGACAGTACCTATGCAGCAGTCCGTACAACTGCGTGGCAACTAGAGACGACGTGCGGTTCGCGACGTGTCCGCTCAACGAGAACAGAACTCTTGTTGACGTAAGTATTGAGCGTGTTAATTTGTCATTCAAATATGCCATCACGTCCATAGTTCTTGAGGTGGAACCACCTTCTTACAATTTTCAGCCAAACGTAAAGCTTAGGTTATATGGTATATTTTGGAAAAGTTACAATGTTATATCGCCACCTACGGAATCACAATCCTATACACAATTAGTCACGTCTCATATTATGCTTGGCAAGGAACACAATTGGAACATTATTTTTTAGTTCCTGACTAAATACTTAGATTTTTTATAAAAGTCTTGGGGTATGTGTTAGGGATTTAACTAAAATCCCTTAAGTAACCAAATCAGTCAGTAAGAATTTTTGCAAAAAAAAAATATTAACTAATTTGACTGGCCCGTTGGTCGAGTATCAAAGAGCCTGACCACGAAACCAGGGGTCGCGGGTTCGAATCCCGCTAGGGGCATATATTTCGTGTGATGAACATGGACATTTGTACTCGAGTCATGGATGTTTATAAACGTTTTAAAGTATGTCTATCCGTTCACATTTTATCCACAGTACAAGCATATGCTTAGTTTGGAACTAGGGAATTGGTGTGTCAGTCAGATAAAGAAATACGTACGGTTATCAAGTTGGTTATAAAGTCTAATAATATATTTTTTTTTATGTACCTACTTACGAATATTGTACATCTCCCTATATAAATAAATTCACTTAAATATTGCATAATTTTTAAAGTTTCATATTTGTTCAACTTACATGTAATATTTTTTTAATCTGGCAATATCAGAACTATATGCTTAGTTTGGAACTAGGGAATTGGTGTGTCAGTCTGAAGAATTAAAAAAAAAAATCCTTTGTTCCAGGTTTTGTTACGAGACCTCGACTGCAGTTACAGCAAAGGATTCTTAAGTTCCCCCAACCTTTATATCGTTATCGGAATGTCATTTTTAACATACCTATACATTTGAGGGTTGATTTGGATGCTCGGGGTCTACGAAGAATTCTACCGAATTTTAGCAAGAGTATACCAATTTTAAGACCTGTCTTACAAGGAGATTAGTCTGTAAATTGAACATAAATCGGTTAGAGCTTGTAAATTATTATATTGGTGTGTACAGAAGTTATGTAAATAAACCAACCATATTGAATCTCGCCGAAGAAATTTAAACTAAGTGAGATTAACAGAAGATTAATTACATAATTGTACCTGTTTAAGTGGCCTAAAAACCATTGCAAATCTCTTGAGGTGATCCTTATTAGCCAAATCCTAGTTAGAAGTAGGATAGTGAATGGACAAAGGTACCCTGAAGTTTCCACGTGAAAGATGAAATGTGACTTTTATATTCGTAAGTGATTGCGTTAGTAATCTAGTGAAGCCTACTAAATTGTGATTTACTGATAAAATGGAGGTGTGTGATCTCAAGGGATTGATTCTAGATACGTTAATGATTATTTCGACATTCTATTATTCCGTGTATTACAGTTTGTTGTTTTTTGTTTTGTGTGTTTAGATTTAAGATTCAATTTGTGTCTTGCAGTTTTTTGGCCGACCTTACGTATTGTTTCTATTGACTATTCAAGTCAAAAGGTGCATTGATTGAGTAATAAGCATCAAGTGTGGAAGTGCACTTAATGTGTAATGTGTTTTAGATATTGCATTTACGTCGGTTTATATGATAAGTTCACACGAAAGCAATGACTTAATTACGATGAACGTCTAAGTAGACTGTATTCGCTCGAATGATGTGTTCGTCCATTATTAAGATTAATAACGTTATTTATAGGCTCTTCGTTTGTCTATTAGTACTTTAGCGGTAAATGTATGTCATCGTTCCTTAATGGGTTTGTATTTCTGTTTGTTTTTCTCTTAAAATCACTCATTCCATTCTAATCTTCACGAATGTTATTTATCAATTCAAACTCTATTTACAGTATCAATCCACAAATCTTTGTACAAAATCTTTTCATACCAAATATCATACTAAACTTAATTCAGAGTGATTAACTTTATAAAGACGCTTGATCCTATAACTATATTTAGGCTCTAATATTTTCATTGTTTAGCTGTTTACAAATTCTATCTGGTTATCTCGTTGAAAACATATTTTATTACATATATCTATAAATGTGTCGGTAGCTGTTTCTATCTACAAGCATGCTGTAACATAATACATATGTCATTGTACGTATAAATTAGGGTTTTATCGACTGACTTTAAGTATTTCAGGGCTATATCGCTGGTATACTATAAGAAACGTTGTTTGTATTGTACGGTGTCCAAAGTGGCTTATTTATTAAAATTATTTTACGAGTCTAGTCAAATAAAAACGTACTTTTCCGCCCAACACAAAAAAAAAACTGGTGTCCTGCAAGGCCCAAACCTGGGCCCTATATTATAAACATGTACAGTATCTAAATCTGTCGAATAAAATTATCTATATTATCTGTACGTGTGTCGTACGAATTTTATTTGGCTCGACCCGTGTTGCTTTCGATCTACTTTTCTTCTATCTTTTTACTTTTAATTTGTGTAAGATTTTTTACAAAGCATTTTTGCACGCTAGCCCATAGTCGCATCTTGGTTTCTCTTACAATGCATGTTCTAGCTTGACTTTTACATTTTCTAATGAGTAAATTCAATTGAATACCTCTTCTTCAGTGGTCCATTTCGAGTGTGGTATCAGGCCTACTTGTTGCCTTTTGTTTTCAATGCCATTTGATGCACCAATTACATTTTGACTGGTTTCGAAAACTCAATTGTTGGTTGTTCCAATTTAAGTTTGGTATTGAAAACAAAGGAATGTCGTTGAAACAATGAATATATTTTGTGATATATATTACTCTAATCCTTCTATTTTTGATAAAGCCTACAATGAGTATAGCCGATCTGAACGGGAATTGTATAGCAAATTATCAATAAAAAGTAATACGGTTACTGCTTCTCTATAAACGTAGCTTACAGAATCGCAAGTCAATTGTCAGTTCATAACATAGATAGAGTTAAAATAAAGACCATGGTGTAAAATATTATAGATAATGCAGTTTTTCATATTTCCGATAGCTACCATTTTCAAATTATAGGTCTATAGAATAGCAGCTTGTTTAAGATTTCATATGTGTACAGACGGCAGCACATCAGGCTTTACATTGTTGTAGCGAAACAGCCCTTATCACAACGAAATAAGATTCTGATTAGCCTGAAATGCTGTCGTGTGTACAATTCGCTAATTAACTTGTTTGTCATAGTAAACGAATATGATAGAAACTCAAATTCTTTTGAATTTAAATATATCGTATACTGTACCTACGTCAGCTAAGTACTTATTAAGTAGGAGCATCAAGTTATACCAACAAAAGTATTTTAACAACTTCTGTTTACTACTGGATATTTTCTTTCACCTCAAAGTGCATCAAGTGTAATATTTGCAATTCAAAATCATATATAAAGCGAATAAGGTAGATAATATTTGAGGAGCAACAATACTTACAGATCAAGACACCATTAACATTTTTTTCTAAACAAAGTGGTACTTCAGTATTGCAGAGTTGCTCTCAATATTTTGCTGGCAACACTGAACTATCCAGAGACAATGTGGTTTAGAATCAGGCATAACCGTTGCTTCTGTAAACTTTGTCGTTGTTGTTATTTATAATTTTGATCAAGTGTTCATTGACAATTTCCTAAAAAAGCTATACCTACGTATATGAAACATTATACAACAGCTTGCAGGATGTTAAACATAGATATTTCTTATCTACATCTTAACCAGCATGAGACACGTGACTTATTCTAGCTTTTTAAGCAATCATGAGCAAAAAAAACGTTAATAAACATTGAAATTAAACAAAAGACCTGCATCATACTTGCCCTATATGTTTGTCTCTCCTAGTGAATGCTTGAATGCACAGTTGTCTTCATACAGTTCTAATTACTTATGACCTATAACTTGAAATATATCATAGCTTGAGTCCTCTGCAAGGTCCTGTTGTGATAGATATAGCAAGTGCCAATAAAAGGATTATTTACCGTTGGAGATCAGTACTTATGGATATAGGGATAAATTCTAACGAACGAAACAGAATTACTGAATAATAAATATTGTTTTGCATTTGATTTAATATTCGTTGTTAATATTAAAGAAGATTTTATTGAAACAGAGTTTATCAAAACATTCATTGAACCATCTGTTATAGAAATGCAGTTTATTTGACATTGGCCTTTCCAGATATAGAAATACGTACGGTTATCAAGTTGGTTATAAAGTCTAATAATGATAAAATTTTTATGTACCTACTTACGAATATTGTACATCTCCCTATATAAATAAATTCACTGAATTTTTAAGTTTTATATTTGTTCAACTTACATGTAAGTAATATTTTTTTAATCTGGCAATATCAAAACTAAGAAATTGTATTCTTACACTTTAAATTATTTTTGGAATTGTTGGAATTATTTTTGTAAGACCGTTGACGCTAAATAATTGATATCCGTACATATTTTATCAAAGTTTGAAAGGCTTAAATGCTTATTTACAACCCTATCGTGATATGCTATGTAAATAATGTATTAAAACAAACAAAACATTATCTAAGAGTAATCGAACTTGTGAGGTTTCTTATTGGGGAGGACAAGGAATGATTTTGTCTTCACTACTTTAAAAAGTCTACTAAAATAGTATGAAATAAATAAATAGGTAATCATTGAATTATTAGCGTATCAATAAATTATTACGTAAACAAAATGTGTTTTATTGTTTTCTAACACAATGTATGATTAAAAATCCTACGTACTTTGCGGTGGCGTGTAAAGTTCATAAAGTTTTTGAAATACCAGAAAGGTCTAAGAGGGCCACAGATGCTTAAAATCCCGCCAGGATACCAGCGCTCCTGCGGCGTTATCTTGACGCCGCAGTCGCATAATCCTAAGGTAGGAATCCAATTGGCGCCAATCTGTTGCCTCTTGTTTAACTGATTTTCCTTTTTTTTATACTATTTTGTCCTTGTTTAATTTTGTTTTGCTGTGTATATATAAACAATTGTGCTCCAATAAATGTTATTTCTTTCTTTCTTACTTTCTAATAGTCTGAAACTCCCTAATACGCACCGTGTCACGTTGTAACTCATATTAATAAAAAAAATCCTATTCCAGAACACTTCATAGTATATTGGTACCAAATTATCGCAATGAAATCCTCAAGTCCTCAAGCTTAGAATTTCTTTACGAATACATAGAGGCTCTCTACGTGGATCATACACAAATAGCTGAAGATATTTCATTGTTTTAGCTGTGGGGACCGCACCACAAGATAGTCAAGATGATACCTCTAGTAATACGTCAACCAATGACGTTGATCGATTATGCTGAAACGCCATACATTCCTGCATAGCGCTAGCGAAGTTATTCTCGCCACCTATATATACAATTCACGAAGACGGTTAGTTGGACCTAGGCCCCCGAGCAAGTAACACCTAGGTCGGCGGAAGTACTTCCACTTTTAGTGCGAGCGCGCAGTTCGCACATAGGAATAAAGATTAAAAATGATATAAGTCATGACTGGCTCGATGGCGCATTCGGTAGTGACCCTGCCCCATACGCCATGAGTTGTGGGTTTCGATCCCCACCCAGGACAAACATTCGTGTGATGAATATTTATGTTTGTTCTGTGTCTGGGCGTTAATATTCAACATTTAAGTATATATTTGTGATATCACTGTTGTTTCTGATATCCGTAACACAAGTATGTAACCTACTTACCCCGAAATCAGATCAATGTATGTGATGTAACCGTGTACTTATTATATTATTATTATTTTACCCCATAATCCCAATGGTTATTTAAATCAGCACCTTACATGTATGGTAGATATCCATGAAACGAATGAATCTTTCAGAGAACCTATTCACCAAAGCTACCCTTGAATGGTAGACCACACTATGGAAGACCGTGATAGGTGATTCATAAAATGAATTGCAGTAAAACTTAATGACCCAGTTTAATGACTTATCTGAAGTATCTCCCGTACTTCAAAAGTCACGCTGGTGACTTTTACTAGTCGGATAAAATAAATTACGGTCGTTAAACTAGTCCGGAATTTTATAGTGTTCTTGAGGTATCCCTTAGGTCACCATAAAACTCCAAACTAGATTTACAACTTTTACTAAATGTACTCTGGTACCAGTCGCCGGAAGAAAATATTAATATTAAATGTATCCGGCAACTGGAACCGCGGTTCCAGTTAATTGTGGTTCCAGTCGCCGGAAGCCTCCTCCTACGAGGGTAAGATCGAATCAATAAAAATAATACTGAGAGATGTAAGTACTCATGTACTTCTGCATAGCGCGTTTAGTTCCGTCAGTATTATTTCTAGTTTCTCGTGATAATGCAACGCGAAAATTTAAATATTATTTATCGAACCATAAATTAAAGTTACATATATACATGTATCATTATTAACTGAGACAATATATAATTAACCTAACCCGACAACATTGTGACAGCACACCATTGAGTTACCACAAACTAAGCCACAGGGCTTAGTTTGTGGTAACTCAATGGACACGGACCGCACATGTGGGTTTAGCGATGAGGACAAACTTCGTGGCTACTCACGTATTCAAACGTCTAAAGAGGTGTAATCATGATTCAATCTGTTTATTTTCCCTGTCATAGGGCTACGCAAGCTACCAGACAATTCAATCAACGTTATCTCTTTACAGTCCTTGGAACCTGTTTTGACTATCCTAAGGAGTAGTAGACAGATGACTAATAGATATCGCCGCATTTTTTTTTAATACTGAAATTTCTTTTCCTTTTCGCAGAATATATGAAATGGCCAATCATTTCAAAACCCATATTCAATACCTTCTCGTATGTTATTCGGAACACACTCAACAGTTTCTATTGACCCGGTTGCCGTCGAGTCATTTAGTAGCTACGAGGTTGTAGCGTCGCTACGACACGAGAACTCCATTAGTCGCGTGACGCGTTTGCGGAAAGTGTCGGCCGCGTTTGAGGAAAATGCCTGTCATTAATTTTACAACTTACAACACTGCATCTAACACAAAGTAAACACACATACTAAGTACCAAAATCCTTGTTGCTTAATCATGCTATGATCACTGAATGTAATTAGCTGAAATTTTGAACAAATATTTATATTGAATGATTAACCTTGATATACATGAGGACATATTCGATAATCTTTTTGTACTTCCGTGTGATAGCATCTTAATAATATTTCTGTTTGGTTGTATTCTTAAATCTACGAGTAGAAGTCAGTAGGAAAATATAATAGACCGCACGCCTGCAGACCAGATAGTAGATATACGTTTATTTTTTTTTAATGGATAAAATGAGATACTTGAATATTATAGTTCATAACAGCCTTAAAAGGAAGAAATTGAATATGTTATTCTGATTTGATCTGATCACACTCAACGTTTTCATTGACCCAGTCGCGCAAATCAGTCTCGTAGACACATGAACTTCATTAGTCGCGAAACGCGTTTGCGGAAAGTGTCGGCCGCGTTTGAGGAAAAAATCGCGACATTACTTTTGTTTATGTTGACGAACTGGCTGTTGATCTGTCTTCCAAAGTTAGTCTAAGGAGCACTGTACTTATGGTACATGGCGTGCTGTAGCTGACGCATTTTAGCACAACTTGTGGAAATTGGACACCAATTAAAAAAAAACTTAAATTAACTTACAAAAAATTATATGCTGGATATTTTTTATTTAAGTTAGCATAGTAATTTTATTTAATTTTACTCTACTTAATTCTGAAGTCTTTAAGACGAATTCGCGAGTAGGATCTTTTTTTTTTTTTACTATAATTATCAGTATGGGGTAGGGGGACATACTAGTTCATCATCTTACTAGCGTTATGTCCCGTGCTTAGACGGAGTCCGCTTAGATCATGATCCAGGATCTAGCGAGTCTGGAGCATGATCTAAGCGGAGACATTGAAGCGACTGCCGATCTGACCTTCGTAACCCTAAGATAGGGGAACAAGACAATTTTTGGATCATGGTTACAAATTTAAAGTTGTTTGAACTTGCAGGTTTCATCACCATGTTTTCCCTCACCGTCGAGCTAGTGGTATAAATCTGAACATAGATTTGAAAAATCTAGAGGTACATGCCTGGGTTTGAACCCGCACTCCTCGGTAAGGAGGAGCATGTCCTTAAAATTGAGCTACCACCGCGGGGACATACTAGTTGTATGACGATAATAGCAAAGGGAATCTTAAAATGCTTGTGCAGTAAAACTTCCATGACGGAACGCTCTCCATTACACTGTTGGAACGACACCATTACTGTCTGACCTCATTCGCTTCATCCCCAAAGCAATACAATTTGAACGCGACAAACATGACTCGGTCCAATTTCGCGCCTCGCGGGGCGTCGCTCAATTGTGGGCTGGTCACTGATGAGATGCCGCTATGAACACTTACAATTACCTACTATATTGGATAGTCTTACTAGCATTTTTACGGCGCTCCGGCTGCATAAATTCGGTAGATCATACTGTTCCATGGCATCTATGTAGATTCATATTATTATTAGTTGATTTTCCTGTTAAATTGACGATTTATAAGTGTTTGTTTCAAACCTATATAAATGAAGAGTATTTTGAATGTGATTTTGACTCTATGAAACTTGGACCTTCAATTTCTCTTTATCAGTTTTCACGAGAAATACTTGTGTTATAGATATATTTTTTTATAAACAATAACATACCATCACGCCCGTAATCCCCGAAGGGGTAGGCAGAGTCAAAGGGACAGCAGTCCCCTTTAATCACATTTAGCCAAAAATAAAACTGAGCTGGGTTAGACGGATAATTGTGAAAAAACAGTAGTGACAAGTGGCTAGCTTGTCGCCTACTCAATCACATACCTAAAACCCAATATACCATGAGTCGCCTTTTACGACATGCTAGGCAAGAAACACTGTTGGCACATTCTTTTTAAGTTCCAGACCAACACGGGTCAATGGGCTGGGTTAGATGGAAAATTGTGAAAAAGTAGTGACAAGCGGCTAGCTCGTCACCTACACAATCACATACCCAAAACCCGATATACCATTAGTCGCCTTTAACGACATGCTAGGCAGAAAACACAGTTGGCAAATTCTTTTACAGTCCCAGACTAACACGGGATTTTTTCCTCTTTACTTTATACTAAAATACATTTAAATTGGTTATTCATTAGTGAAAGTAGAACCAACAAAGAATTTAGGATTAACAAGTGATGCTAACGAACAGCGATAGTGAATATAGAGTTGATATGCGATATTAAGCTTTATGTACAGGCATTATGTTTAGACTAATAAGAATTGTACGAACATCTTTAAAAAGATTTAATAGGAATAATAATTTAACATTCACACTTAATTCTTTGACGCCTTGCGTAGTGCTTATTTACGTTTTAGTGAGACGTTATAATATTTGATGAGCCAGAAGTCTGATGGATGGTTGGCATTATACAGGGAAACCGTCTTTTTTATTGTCAACTTATTTTGGGGGATCGGTGACGCTTTTCTTAACTTTCTCTTGCGGCCCGATATACAATGTGAAATGCACGGAAGACGGCCCAAACTCATACCACAGTTTACATTCAATAGACAGCGAAACGCCCTGAGTAAATTCAGAAAACTGCACTGCTATCAGTGGCGAGTTCTTTTCCTTGCCTAGCGGGTAGACATTAGGGTCAAACCCAGGAGGATGCGGATGATAAGTTATCAAGCCAATATGTTCTCGATCGTAAGAGTCGTAACCATCACAATGAAGCCACAGCATTCTTTTACCAGATCTTATCCATTTCTGCACTTGTTCTGGAGCGATTCGGGTCAACGTTGAATTAGGGCTCAATGGTCTCCCAGCCCAGTTGAGCTGTTTATTAATTCTCACAATAACACAAGGTTTAGCTCCATACCCGTACGGGTACTTACCGCACGGACCCAATGATTGTATCAGTTCCGGGGTATTGTTTCTACTGCTCAGCAACTCGTCAATAGCACTTATGTATCTATGGTATTCCTTCTCTTCGCTAACTCTGTACCAAATCAAAGCCTTGCCGTCTAAGTCTACTGATGTAGGAGTAGCGGAGAGCCCAACGCTATTCTTGACCAAAATATGAGAATCTGTGATCCTGGTGTCCCCGACATTAAATTTTCCAGTAGCCTTTATGATTGAAAGCGAACCGTATAGGAAAATCATGGTGTACGTGGAAAGGAATAAGAGATATATTATAGAGTAAGTTATGATTTGACACCAGCTTGCGCACGACCTTTCACATACTGTTTGGTCGTCGGGATTATAAAGAAACTTGAAGAAACCTTGTGCGCCAGGTGAGCATTTGGACTTACTTTCGGGCACAAGCGCTTGGTGCCTGGCTGTGGTCGGTATCGAGGTTGGTAAAGTGGGATCTCTAATTGAAGCTCGGGGCGATAGAGATTCTTCGTGTTTCCTCTTTGCACTGGCCTCACGTTTTGGTGCCATTTAATTGAAAGGTTTTTAGTGCGCTATTTTAAAATTAAGTGTTTAATGACAATGTCAATGTTTCATGCTGTCAAATATGTCAAAAATGACAGATTTGCTTAAGTTTTTTATCACTATGGTTTCGATTGAATTTATACCCTAAGAGGATCTAATCATCATACCTAAATTAGTTTTTATCGCGTTTAAATAATGAAGTGACTACAACCGCTATTGACAGTTTTTCAACAATCGGTCCTATAATATAATAGGTCCTATAAGGTTTTATGGTAGCCGATAACCTGCTTAAAAATATAGAACGCGACGACGCGACATACAGCTAGAATGCCACGTGCGCTAGGTACATGCTAAGCGGCGATCTATAAATTAAAATTTTTACTATTTAGCCAGGTATTTTGTTAGTTTAGGTCTTAAATCACCCTCAGAGAATAGCTGATTTACCCCCAAGTGCCCATCAAATGACGGGCACAAATTTTATTTGAGGTCAAAAACAATCACATGAAACGTTCCCCAAGCACTTCAATTGTATTTAAATTTTAGAACCTTTACGTCTGTTTAAAAAGAGGTTATAAGACCTCGAGAGAAGACTGACTGAGAATGAGAACCTCGTTGTGAATGAAAACGTGTAATTTGACTTATCTCTAGTGAATTTCCGAAAAAAGGAGGGTTATTATTTTCTAAGGCATTTTACTCTCAATAGATGCATTACCATGTAGCGTACTGTAATGGTTATGAACATCAATAATGTACTCCACCAGACGAGATATGCACTCAGCGTAATTATAAAGCATTTTTTGGCGCTGTCTTTATTGGATGGAAACAAATCGGTGTTTTTTAGTTAACTATATACTTCGCGATATGTTGGTCTCGTAAAGTAAATTAGAAAAGGTGTATTGATTGATATTATTAGTATTTTAAGATTACTGTGTCTAAGTTTACACAAAATAAGTTAATAGATCGGAAATCGTTTAAAAAGACAAATTATTCGCTTATTTTTATATGTGAATAGTGATCATCAAATACTATAATAAAATCGGTCAAGTGCGTGTATGGCCACGCGCAATATAGTGTCTTTGCAAAAGTCGATCATAATTCTAGGGTAAGGGACCATCGATAAAGTATGTCACACGAATTTCAGGATTTTTGAGGATGGATGGGCCCTAAAAGCCCATAGAGGGGTCGGGTCCCACCCGATTGAAAAAAAAGACGAACCGTTTGAAAGAGGTAAACTTTCTAACCAAGAAAACAGGTGGTCCGGCATATAAAAATTCTAGTTTTACGAGCCGTATATTTAGTACACTTTGAAACAAAACATATCATATCAACCACCACTTCTTACATACTTTGTATATAGTAAACGACCATCAAATGTTTATGACTCTCAGTACCGGATGGAGATAAATCGGTGTTTCAGTCGTTACCTGAGCGTTTTGTTGCTTTTATAGCTCACCGTCATAAGCGTAAGTATCTACATCAAACACTAACGTAGTTTTTTCTGATCTTTTAAAAAGGTACTTGTAAATACTAGTTCTAGGCAATGGCTTCGCTCGCGTAAACATAAATTGTGTTGATATAAATAAATAAATAAATTCCTCAGACTAACACACCAATTACCTAGTTCCAAACTAAGCTTAAGCTTGTACCATGGATACTAGGCGAACGGATAGACATACTTAAATATGTTTTTGAACATCCATGACTCGAGTACAAATGTCCATGTTCATCACACGAAACATTTGCCCCTACCTGGATCCGAAACGGGACACTAAACCCCCACTCGACCAACGGGACAGTTAATACTACACTATGAGTATACGATACTTTTGTACATAGTACGAAGTCAAGTCACAATATACAGCTCCATAGAGTCTGCTTATCCCTTCGGGTACTATGAACGCGATCATATGTTACATACATAAAGTAAGTTAAATACAATTACAGAAACGAGCTAACTATTTTCTCGTCATTACAGCTCTTGACAGAGGGAAGCACTAAACACATGCATGCATTAGCCGTGCCCAGTAAACAAGGGTGTGTGTACACAGGTCCCGTGAGCGGTGTACTTTGATGTTGCGTCGTGCCGTACCTGTTTGCGTAATGTCGTAAACTGGACAGCAATGTGTACTTAGCTTTATCAACTGCAATTGTTAATGCTAAATGCATGAATGAACATTTCTTTGTGTCTTTACACAAATTCTAACACAAAATTTTCACTTTAAAAAAAGGAAAGAAAAAAAGACTTATTTTGAAAGTAATTTAATGTCCAGAAACGTTAGATAAAGCTGGTAAATTAAAAACAATTTAAATCTCCGTTGGTAAATACAGCACTTGATAAAAGCTGCATTAATTGTATATATTTCGAATTCTTATCATTTTTAAGACTACAGATCCCAAATATTATAATCGGGAAAAAAATGAAAAGCTTTCCGGGAAAATTAAAAAATATCCGAAAATCTGCGTAATAAATTTGTACAGATTTGTTTGGCCAGATGGTTCATAAATTGAAGTACACAAAGATGCATATTTAAAATGTTTATGTACCAAGGCATATCGATATTGATAGTGGACTGCATCCTCAAAAGTTTCTCCTTATAAAAAAATAACCATGTACTGATATAAAAAAAACATTGTATTTCTTTAAAAAATCAGGTCACGACAACTTTACCTAGAAGGCAAAGCACTAAACATGCAAGTTGCCCTGCCCAGTAAACAAAGGCGTGTGCACACAGCTCCCCTGAGCGCGCTGCAAGCCGTCTTTTGCGTCTGTTCCATTTCTGTTTGTGAAAAGTCGTAAATTGGCACTGTGTGTACTTGGCTTTAAATACGTTAAGTCGATTTAGAGTCAACGTCTTTAGTAAAATATTTTTTTTTTATTAATTTCATTAGACATATTATTGTTTTATTGGTGCACTTACGTATACGCGGAACTTTCGTTATGTCAAGGATATACTCAAGTTTTCAAAAGACTTGTGGCTTTTTAAGAAATATAATAACATAATGGCCTTATCGAAAATGTCTTACATCTATGTATACAAAAATGAATGAACCCCTATTTCTCCTGGTCACGCTATAACATGAGAACGGCTTTATCGATTTCGTTAATTCTGTTTTAGTTGTGTTTGTTATTATCAGGTAAAGAGTCATTATTATCAGGTCATTCTTATGAAAGAAAAAAAATAAAAAAGTAGCGCATAAAATTAAAAAAATGGGTATTGAAAATCCGAGAACGGAGAGTTACAAGAGCGGGTCAGCTAGTAAGTTATAAATGTGAATGAACTCCACCTGTTTGACTGTTACCTATATTAAATCGTTATACTCCTGATGGTGAACGGTGGAATGGACGGTAATTCAGCCATATAATAGCAGCGGACAAATAAAAATTTCAAGTTTTCTTATTTGTCTTCTCTTTTACTGCTTATTATTTATTATTATTTCGATCCTTTCTTCTCTTGTTTCTGTTTCTTGCCACAGCCGCACCTCTGCTTCGCGCATCTGCCTCCTTCTGTCGCGTGCCTCGTCTTGCTTGATAGGTACCGTGGATGGGGGCGGATGCGCAGAGTAGACACAGGTACCCGCTGAAAACCAGCGCCGTAGTCTGCCTGATATCAGGCAGTCTCACGACACAGCTGAGCGGGCGCCGTTTTGGCACACATTTGTTAAGATTCTATGTTTTCATATTTTTCTTGTAGCTTGTGTTTAATGTGTGTGTCGAATAAAGACTATCTATTCTATTCTAAGTAGACAAAGCCCCGAGCAAAAGCAAGTATTATGCCATAACAAGTTCCAACAGCAGACGACTGTGTAGGCGAGCATTTTGCATCAACTTGATTCAACAAATTCAGCGATTCGCAAAAGCAATGGTCCCGTATCACCAAAAAGATTGAAAGAGTTCAAAACACGAAAGTGCTTTAGCATTGTTGTCATTTCGTAGAACAATCCGCGACGTCGAAGCATTCGCGACCATCGCCCCGGGCTGTTGAGATGCCTCCGTCGTCCAACGAGGGGGGAGGGGGAAGGGGGGACGTCTCGATACGTCTCGATTGCCATCGGACCGTTGGGTTCACAGTCCCGGCCGATTTACATCACAGATAGAGGGTCCCTTTACACGATACGACTTCATAGCGATTCGACCATTGTCGACAAGACCTACGCTTTTATTGTGAATCAGAGCAGTCTATTTATTTTGTTGGTAACCGTAAAAGAAATCTAGTAGTACTTACTAGATTTTCAAATCCACAGGCATCTATATGATGACCCAACAACGCTCGTATGAGGCATTATCATTAATAATATAGGTTATCTCATCTTTCTTAAACTTCCCAGAACAATAAGTCATTTCTTGTACATTCTGTTTAAATATCATTCAGTCGCTTCAATGTTATAAATTACCAGTCTTGCTATTATCTATGATCATGACCTAGTCTACCCGATCAAAAACGAGACGACATAGGCATCAAGTGAAACAAATTCATATATGCTTGGAGTGCAATATGCTCCTTCTACTCGTCCTACTAATCGTATCGTAATCGTGAGTACTAAAAACTAGTTCAAACATTACAAAAGTGAATCGTTAGACGGGACCCCGGGCGCGGGATATGTCCCTAGGGCCTTGTCAAATAACTGCTCTAAAAATGTGACCATTCAAACAAATTTAATCCGGTTTTATACCGAGTAAATTTTCAGACGTAAATACACATACGGTCGGGACTAATAAATATAAAACTCCATTCAACAATGAACCTTATTGAAAGGTTGTAAAAACTTAAGTACATTTACATTTCGTTGCTCGTGATTGCACATAAAACAATCTAATAATATACTAATATTATAAAGCTGAAGAGTTTGTTTGTTTAATTGAACGCGCTAATCTCAGGAACTACTAGTCCGATTTGAAAAATTATTTCAGTATTAAATAGCCTATTTATTAAGATAGGCCATAGACTATGCATACAACATTAACTATAAACGCGAGTGAGTCCGCACAACTAGTATAATGAAATACTGACCGCTAAAAATAAATACAAGTGAGCCCTTATAAACTAAGTTTTATACAATATCAACCGGTACATTGTTTTTTATTCGACGATTAAACGTTTTTATACTTAGCAGGACTATTAAATATCAATAAAATAAAAATAAACTTCAGCTCGCTAAACTATGACCATATTAATCTAAGTAATCGACATTTATATACAAACACTTACATACTATAACACACTTGCTAAGGTATATGCCAGAATAGCGTTTTTCATGGTGATAGTGGACCTGACAATAAAGAAAATAAAATTTCAAAAGAAGAGAAAGCTCTGAAATCGTATCTCGATGGCAACTCGTAACATCTAAATCGGACGTTACGAAAGCGAACAGTCAGATGATATCGCCCAGCGAATACATATGCGCTGAAATTCTACTTAAGGGTGGCGATTCTTCTCAAAAAGAATCGATCTCTAAATCGGTAAGAATAAACTGAAAAATCTATTCACAATTATCACAATATTTTTACCTCTAAACAACAAAAATGTTGGAGGTTATGTGAAATGCATTCACCGAAACGCTTGGTGATTGACGCATATACACATTTGTATACCTACGTTTAAACTATTATTTAGCAAACTCGGTGTTTTAATCATTATGTAATTAATTTTGTATTTTGAATTTTTTTTTTGAGATGTGAAGAGATTAAAATACAAATCTAATAAAATACTTCTCATCGACTATTAAGCAATTCGTCGCAGTAATAACTTGCTTATAACATAGCTTCAACAGAACTCTCAAAATAGAACGATAAAATGCAAAACAACATTTTATACTGATGAAACTTTCAATACACTACCTGACATTGGCGTCAAAGACAGGTTTGGTTGCCATTGAACAAAAAAATGGAATGAGTTTAACAGATAAGTTTTCGATTTCGGCTTAATATAAGTGCTTTTATTGTATTACTGAATCTAGAACAAAATTTATTATTAATCTTAATCAATTTATGATTAGGCACCATCCCTAATTCTACAATCCGACTAAACTTAATCTAGACAAAACGACTGGCCTCAGTTTTCAAGATTCAAACCTTATGCCAATTGGTAAATTGAATCTAATAACGATACCTTAGTGCAGTAGCTTCACTTTTAAATTAATATAATAGGTATATTTTCTCCATTATAAATTATTTCTTATTCTTTTTTTGTTTAATTAGAAAGCTAAGCGTAATTAAGGCATTCAAAAAATATTGCAGTGAATAAAGTTGTTTCCGAATGTATATTTGAAGCACTATGACATACTTTTGATATATAAGTATATATACAACAAGAAATATTATAAAATATCTTGGTAGACTTTTCTAGTAGAACAACAAAAAGACTGCTATTGGTAACTACCAACATTCTTACATAGTATATTCCCGAGTAAATATAATTATGGATCATGTTTAGCCTCTTTGAAATATGAATAAAAAAATATATTAATACAAAGTCCGATATATCTCAAGACAAATATGCGTGGAATTATGAGACGAAAATGGAGATACGATTTTTTACTAGTCAGGGTATCATAGCAGCCCTGTACCGTGGTATAATTGAAGATATTCCTTTATTTTTTTATTATTTTTCTTATCCATTCCTTTTAAGATAATAAGAAGGCTACACAGACGGAGCTGTGATTAGACGCTATGACATCATCATTATCTTCTTATTATTTTTCGTTCTTAGTTGGAGTTCGCTTGGACCATAATCTTGGATTTGACAGGCGACGACAGATTTGGCAGGCCACGAAACCGAGGGTCGCGGGTTCGAATCCCGTTAGGGGCAAAGGTTTCGTGTGATTAACATTACATTTGAACTACTACATTTGAACTTAAGTCATAGATGTTTCTAAACGTATTTAAGTATGTCTATCCGTTCACCTAGTATCTAAAGCACAAGCAAGCTTAGTTTGGAACTAGGGAATTGGTGTGTCAGTCTGGAGAATTTATTATTATTATTTAGTGAGTGGTTATTACCTACAGTGAAGCGAATCTGTCATTCTTAATTCTTACAGAAGGAAACCTGACAAGTTACATTATAGTTACACATCTGTATAAACAGTTTTTTGTTCTCTGGCGATAAAAATCTGGCGATAATCCCTCGCAACCAAGCTAGTAACATCAGAAGCTATACATATATTTATATATATGTACGTTTATGTTGAGTTTTATAACAAGTATATATCCAATGATTGTCAATCCTAGCTATTAGCGTTAGTTTCTCTAGTATTCCCTACAGATCAAAGCCCACGAACTTAGATAGAATTAGATAAGTTTAAACAACTTAGTTTTCGACTTGACTAACTTACAGAGAATAGCTGCGTAACACTTTTGGTCTACTTGTTTAATTGGGTTATTTAAATCTGTACTTCTAAATATATGGCCAGTATTACGTAGCCAAATCACTACATGTATATAATAAAATATAAACATACCTACCATTATCAATTACGTTTACGTTTCTCGCAAGACTTGCTGACGAATCGGACACGTTTATTCGGACACAGTGTCCGAATTGACACTTTTTAATTTTAATATATTTTTCACTGACGATTAATTTTTCTTTTGGCTAAATTTTGTTTTGTTTTTAGCTGAATGTGGTTAAAGGGGTGCTGCATGCTGCCCCTCCGGGGATTAGGGATTGATATTAAAAAAAATCTAACTCATATACTGCATAGAATCCAAGGAGCAATAAATAAATAAAATAAATATTCAACGACATCACATACACTGATCTGACTCCGAAGTAAGTAGCATAAGCACTTGTGTTACGGATATCAGAATCAACAGTGGTATTACAAAAATATATTTAAATATTGGATATTAACACCCAGACACAGAACAAACACATGTATTCATCACACGAATGTTTGTCCTGGGTGGGGATCGAACCCACAAATCCTGGCGCATGGGGCAGGGTCACTACCGAATGCGCCATCGAGCTTGTCAAAATAAAAAGACTAAAGCAGAGATTTAAAAATCCATGTATTTTTTAAATAATTGTGCCACATAACCCCAGTATCTCACAAAGCACCTAATTAAGAAGAAGAAATAAAAAAAACCGACCTTTTTATTAATCCAGAGCTATTGTTAAATCAGTCAATTAAAACGATAATAGAAACTTCGAACTTTGAGCCAACCTCAGTCATATCAACAATGAGTTGCTTTTTTCAAATGATTAATTACCTGCGAACATTATCTTCGGCGCGTGCACATACTCGTATAAACAAACTGTCAAAAAATACTGCTGTTTACAATTACAACTATAAATCGCTTGAGCAGCACAAACATCGGGAAAATAAACTCTTGTAAGTAATGAATTTATTTAACTGCTGTACCAGTGAAATGTTCTTGCCGGCAAAAAATACTGTTTAGTTCCGAGAAATTAGTATTCATTACACTGATATATTTTATACCGGTGGACTGGCTCGATGGTTTATTCGGTGGTGAACCTGCCCCATCCCCACCCAGGACAAACATTCTTATGATGAATATTTACGTATATTTGTTATGTGGCTGGGTGTTAATATTTAAGAATACTTACTTATATTTCTTACTAGCTGTGCCAGCGGTGTCACCCGCTTTTATGGTTAATATTATAAAGACTATTATACATGATTTCTATGTAACTTAACCATTAAGGCAGCACACGCGACGGAAGCTTAAAAAATAGAGTAACTTCTCCCGTTTTCCCAACATTTCCCTACACTACTCTGTTCCTATTGATTGTAGCGTGATGAAAAGTATACTATAACCTGCCCAGGAGTATGAAGAATAATTGTACCAAGTTACGTTAAAATCCGTCGAGTAGTTTTTGTTTCTATAAGGAACATACAGACAGACAGACAGACAGACAGTCAGACAGACAGACAGACAAAAATTTTACTGATTGCATTTTTGGCATCAGTATCGATCACTAATCACCCCCTGATAGTTATTTTGAAAATATATTTCATGTACAGAATTGACCTCTCTACAGATTTATTATAAGTATAGATATGTCTGCTCTGGTCGGGTCAAGTTTTTCAAGTTTTTTAATTAAGTCCCAGACCAACATGGGACAATGGGCTGAGTTCGATGGAAAATTGTAAAAAAGTAGTGACAAGTGGCTAGCTCGTCGCCTACAGATTCACATACCCAAAATTCCATATGCCATTAGTCGCCTTTTACGACATGCTAAGCAAGAGACACAGTTGGCACATAATTTTTTAGTCCCCGACCAACATGGGACATTTATTTACATATGCCCCAAAAAAGCACTTATACATCGTAAGAACAAAATTACTATCAACCGGTACATTATTGTACTATTGGCGCTGTCATCTCCCGTCAAAGAACGAATAAATTTTATGTTTATATATTCCCACAGGAACGAGAGCGGCTAAAATCGCGGGGCAATACTAGTTTTTAATTAGAGTCATTATTTGCTATGGTAGTGTTGACTAATAGCTCAATAGGGTATTTCACAATTTTTTTACTTTACACTTTCACCAAAAAAGTATACACAAAATTAACCTTAAAAATGTCTTTTTCGTAAGCAATTAAATTTTAATTAAATATTCCCGTTTAAACCCTACGAGTTGACGTTTCAGTTTGCATAGAATAATAATATGGTATCGAAGTGACGTCATATTCTGATCAGTTCGGTTGATAAAACTCAGATGCTGTCAAACTCGTGAGAGAATTTTGGACATTTAAGTTGAACTTGTTGCTACACTTGCTGGAAATAATGACGAACAGTGACGTGACGGCGTTTTTAGCCACGTGATGATTACGCGCTATTTGTAACTTTACGCGC
This sequence comes from Glyphodes perspectalis, assembly GCA_951394215.1. NCBI lineage: Eukaryota > Metazoa > Arthropoda > Insecta > Lepidoptera > Crambidae > Glyphodes > Glyphodes perspectalis. The sequence continues at coordinate 3,504,672 of OX596210.1, read as the reverse complement.
TATTTGTATCTCTTTGAAATGTATTTATTACAGATTCTGATAATATTTAAAAAAAAAAAATTTATACATAATATTCGGTATTTTCATATTAAATTAAACCTATTTAACAGAATTCTTCAGATATAAAGTGCTACAGTAAAATACCCTATCTATTCATGCATAATGAACACATCCGGAATGTGCGTAAGAGTGCATTTGAAAACATGTTGAAACTCATAAATCAAGTGCAAAATTAACAGTTAGGGCAAAGCCGAGCGATAAAGCAGTCGGTGTGTTATTCCAGAATAGGACTGGGAAAAATATCGATATATCCAAGTGATAACGGTACTTATTTTGAAAATCTATATACATATTATTATATCGTCGATTTTCAATCACCGCATATATATATATATATATATATATATATATATATATATATAATTTTATATCAAATTGATGTCAAAATATACTTATGTCTTTTCAAAAGCTCTGTTCAGGCGTGCCGTGATTAGCCGATAAATCCAATAATACGAGTACAGCGTGCTCCTAATGCCCATATCTGACGAATGCAAATTTAATAGGATTTAAAAATGATTATTATGATATTACGTCATAATAAAGATTGACAAAACTGCCGAATGTGTATTTTTTTTTTTTCAATTTTTGTGCATTACATAGATATATCGATAGCTTGTATTTACGTTGGGTAAATATTTGGGTATTAAGCGTATCGATATTTTCAATTTGCCTATTGCAGCGAGCAGCGTGAATGCGGCTTACTTGCAGATTAGAGATTTACGCGTTTGGCTCGGCTTGCGAAGAGTTTTATTGAAAAACGGCGCCGATATTCGAGATATTTATTGCGGCTTTATATTTTATCATGAAATGAAATAGAAATTTCAATACATTGGATAAGGTACACAATTTAAAATGGCATGCTATTACTATGTTAGTATGTACTAAAAAAAACAAACTATAATAATAATATGTAAGTAGATACTATTAAGGAAATAATATTAAAAATGCAAATATAATTCTGTCTGCCTGTAGCATTTTCACTCCTTGACCACTTGTTCGAATGTGATAAAAGGTACTCCAAAAGTTGGAACCCAAAGAAGTCGGTTAAAAACGGACTTAGGATTCTTATAACGAGAAAATATTTAATATATAACATTTTCGTGTCGCGGTGTTTGTTACCAAACTCCTCCGAAACGGCTTGACCGACTTTTATAAAATTATATAATGTATATTCGGTAGGTCTGAGAATCGGTCGTAATCTGTTCTTTATACCCCTAAGTGATAAGGGTGGTCCACCCCAAAGCTATAACTTGAGAAGGGCTTTACCGATTTCGCTAATTCTTTTTTAGTTTATTGTCAAGTGAAGGTTCTTACGAAAGAAAAAAATAAAAAAAGTTCCGTGGTAAATTTAAAAAAAAATGGGTATTGAAAATCCGAGAACGGGGCGTTACGAAGTGCGCCGGGTGAGCTAGTATACTTATAAAATAGAAAGCCTAATGAAGGAAAGTGTAAATTAATAACACAACGACACCAAGTTATTTACTAAAATACACTAACTTATTACTTATTTTGATTTATACTCTCGCTCATTTCCAGCTACAGCCTACAGGGTTTCACAAAAGTAGAGGTCAACTTTACTGTTCCTAGGAGGAAAACACCCAATGTTAAATGGAGCTGAGCAGCCGAGATAACTGAAGCACTCCGAACAATCCCGTAGGGAGGATCCCGGACTGTGTGTAGGGCACGATGCTTAAACGATTCGCGTTAACACCCCTCGCCCTTACGGCCAGACACGTAGCTAGGGCTCTGGTGCAAGAACTGACTGAGGCCCCCAACCGAATTAGTTATACCTTATACCTATCAGATGATAAAATCTTCCTTGCAAATAAATAAATAAATATTTTTTTAACCAATTCCCTAGTCCCAAACTAAGCTTATGCTTGTGCTATTGATAGTTGATAAGCCAATTTTTTTATCCCGAAACATGATGAAGGCTCATTTTTATTCCGGAAAAAATATGGATCTGAAAAAATATGGATATGGTCTAAGACTACTTATTTTCACGGGGGCTTCTATAGCTCCAGAAAAAAAAATTGAAAATTGTATATACATACGTAGATAAACAAACAACATCACGCCCATTATCCCCGAAGGGGTAGGCAGAGTTGAAGGGGCAGCAGGCCCATTTATCCATATTCAGCCAAAAACATAACTGGGCTGGGTTAGACGGAAAATTATTAAAAAGTAATGACAAGTGGCTAGCTCGTCGCCTACACAATCATTTCACAATACGACTACGGTAAGTATATGGGGTTGTACCCACAACCCGATATACTATTAGTCGCCTTTTACGACATGCTAGGCAAGAAACACTGTTGGCACATTATTTTTAAGTCCTAGACCAAAATGGGACTAATAAGGACATACGTAGATATTGAACTAAAAAAGTAGATAGAAAGCTGCTTTATCATTAGCTCTTTATCTGGCTCAGCAGAACATACTTGCTTACTACTCATTGTGCAAGGGCCTCCTCTACTCCTGGGTTCAAAGGCTCCGATATAGAGGCACCTACAACAGCCCTGTCTACGGCCCTCGGACGTAAGGAAAAGTGGGCAGGGTAATAAAATCGGTCAAATCGTCTCTGGTATAATTGACTGGCGAAGAAGCGATTTCCAATACTTATGAAGAGAGGAACATCGAAAATATGAGGGAGAATATGGATGAGGTACCTAGAGGGGTGACTGTTATTGTCTTGTGATTGATGGCAAGCAGCGGCCTTCCTTTAGTAATCAATATACACTTAGAAATCTTTAATTGTCGGACACGGCGGCTGTTAGTAGGATAAAATTAATTATCAATGTCTTGAACCCGACAATCAGTGGTCTAACCATATAAAAATATACATATATATATATTTTTTACCTTTCCCGTGAATTTTTGAAAAATTATTAGCCACATAGGTGCAGCCTTTGAAATGTTCCGCCTATTTACAAATATTTGTAACATGATTGCCTTTTATTACAGTATATTGATTGCTAAAGGAAACCCCGCTATGTATAGGTAGCTCAAATAACATAATACATCAACAGATGTCATAAATACAAAAGCAACTATTTATATGTTTTTAGACAAGTTCGTTATTAGAATAAAAATGGGGAGACCGTGTCTGCAAAGTCGTAGGAAGAAGCTAGTTTTTAGATTGAAAAATATGGACATACTTTACTGATGGAAATCGCATCCTTACCAAAACACTTTTCTTTAAATTCATTATCCATTTTAAACTTGCTTCATTAATAGTAAAATATGAACTGTAACGATAACGTTATTTAAATCTTTCTCTTTAATTGCTAGAATGAATCTTTGTAAGAAAAAGAAAAAATCCGCTTTTTTTTTTCTGATTTTTCAAGACAGCAGATTTTCTTATCAAGACCAATAAAACTCCTTCAACAATGCAGAGGAAATTTTGTAGGTACTCGAAATCTTTATTACTCCCATATTACTTTGAATCGACTTTCCACCCCACGATTGTAATCAACCAGAAACGAGGTCAAACAAATAATTGGCCATACTGCCTTTGCGTCCTTTGCTGTCATCGCGCACAAACATTACTTTGTCCAACATCAACAGAGTAAACACTATTTATCCCATCGGATAGCTTCCTAACTCGCACAAAGTTGACGACTGAGCGACCAACGACCAGGGACCAGTAGCAATCTACACTTGAGGGCGAACGCACGTCGATTCCCCACTTTCGCGACGACAACTTTACGAATTTTCCACTCGCTTGTATTTTGTGTTTGACTTAATTTAAAAAAAGTACTTTAGTGTTTTTGTTTTAAATGTCATGATTAGTGGCCAGTTTTAATCTGGAGAAGTTTTTTGTAAAGAAAAGTGCACATAAATCGGAAGTGTTGGAGTTTCCGATCAAATGGAGAGTGAAATGTGATTTCTACACTCGATAGATTTCGATGCCTGGTGAGTGCGCTCGGTTACATTCTAAAGCTGCACGTGTGGTTTGCAAATTTAGTCAGGTTATTTTCAAAAAAAAACTCGTCTTAACCGTTTATTTTATGAAATTAATGCTGTATGAGACAATTGATAAGAAAAAACATTCCTCAAAGTTGACTGGTTTATTTCTGATACTAAGTACTATGTATTTGTACATAATATTATTTTCTCAATTGTTTTTACTTTGATTTTTCTTTTACCTATTTCTCTTTTGTAACTTTTGAATCATGTAGCTTTATTTATAATTCGTTATGAGTTATAGCGGCCTTTTCAATTGTCAAATAATATGTTGATAACTGTCTAGTAAATTACAATACATATTATTACGTCTGTAATCCCGAAGTGTAGCCAGGGTCAAAGAGGCTGCTAGGATCCCAAACCACATTCAGCCAAAAAATATAATTACAATATGAATAATTTAAAAATGTCAACGCCTGTTCCCATTGATATGTTACTTACATATCAAATGGCATCAACAAATCTTCACTCTACACGTAACAGTCAGTAAATTTTTGACTGACTTTACTAAATCAGCCCGAAAGCACACAATTCATTCAACATAGAAACAACACAGTAACAAATAACATCGCACAGTGTTACTCGGACACAAGTTAGATTGTAAATGACATGCAAAATGGTTATTCATGAGGAGCAAATGGATGTACAAGAGAGCACTTTGAAGTAAGTGTTTCAATTCACAGATTGATCTCTGAGGTGCGAATTTGATAATTCCGCGTATGAAATCATTTATTGCTGGAAGGTTTTTTCTGAATGCCTCAAGATATAGGATATACAAGTTTTTAACTATTGTTCTGACTCTGCCTACCCCTTCGGGGATTATGGGCGTGATGTTATGTATATATGTATGTAACTATTGTTCTATACAATCACAAAACCCAAATATGCTAGTTGAGAAATACATTATTTTAAAGTCCCAGTAAAAAATACATTATAATTAGAATTATCTGAATAAAATATCTACTAGGTCTAGGTCTTGTCCCTATAATGATTAATATATTTTCGGAAGGAATCGACATTCAATTTATATGTTGACGGGTCATATCAAAAGCCATGAAAGTGTCAAGATCTTGAGTTATGCCATTTATTGAAAATTTTATTTTCGAAACCCTGAAAATTAAATGCGAAAATTCCCCACCGATCTTAAATCTACATATCATAGATATTTTTCTTAAAATATTTTTATAAGCGTCATAGTCATCTTCATCTTCCTAGCGTTATGTCCCATGCTTAGACGGGGTCCGCTTAGACCATGATCCACGATTTAGCGAGTCTGGTAATTACATTGAAGCGACTGCCGATCTGACCTTCGTAACCCTAAAATAGGGGAACCTGACAATTTTTGGATCATGGTTACAAATCCAAAGTTGTTTGAATTTGCAGGTTTCATCACGATGTTTTCCTTCACCGTCGAGCTAGTGGAATAAATACGTACATAGACTTGAAAAATCCAGAGGTACGTGCCCGGGTTTGAACCCGCACTCCTCGGTTAAGAGGCGTGTGTCCTAACCATTGAGCTACCACCGCTCACTTATAAGCGTCATAGTAAAGTAGGCCAAATAAAAGTTGTAGATCATACAGATTTATTTAAGGAAACTGTCACAATACTTTGTTAGAGGCATCGCGATATCAAATAACATTGTAGCTAAAAATGTAATGTTAACTTTTAAACACAAAACATTTATTTTAAAAGACAAAGAGTAAAAACAACACAGGAATTCGGCGTGATTCCACGAAAAAATCTCCCTATTTTATTTATATCCAAACCTAAATGGAGAATCTAAGTGGAATTTAAATTTTAAAGAGCTTCGATGGTTGGAGCTGACAGACACTTAGGATCCTAGAATAAACAAGTTCGTAAAATATGGATAAGGCTTGAGTAAAGTCAATTGATTTTATTGCGTCAAATATTGTAAGAAAAATAAAAACAGATAAGTAATATTTTGCGGGCCTATGTGGAGTTTGTCATAATATGGGTTTTGTTAGCTATAGTGTAAGGGACTAAAATTGAATTGTTTCATAAAGAAAATTGTGAAAAATAAATTGCTCGTCGCCCACGTAGGTACTCACAAACCCAATAACTACCCAATACACCACTGGTCGCCTTTTACGAAATGTTAGACAAGGACCACAGTCGGTACATTATTTTTAAGTCCCAGACTAACATAACGCTTATATTTTTAACCGACTTCAAAAAATGGAGAAGGTTCTTAATTCGACTGATTTTTTTTTTTTTGTTTACTTACGCGTGTATTTACAATGTGTGTTGTGTAGGTAAAGAGCTAGCCACTTGTCACTGCTTTTCCACAATCCAGCCCAGTTTTATTTTTGACCGAATGTTGTTGAAGTGTCTGGCTGCCCCTTGACGTTGTCTACCCCCCTTCAGGAATTACAGGCATTACGATCAGTATGTAATCATATAATTTTGCTATACGAAATGAAATGAAATGTACTAGTAGATCTCGACTCATTATTTGAGAATACCATCTTGAATTATGCCAATCAGCGTCATATGAGGAATCCTAAATGACAGTTTCCTTAGTGACGTGTAATGACGTCGGCATTTGTCTCCAATTTTATGAGGATGACATACATCATGACATCGTTTAGTTAAGGCTACACGTACAGAGGTGTTAATTATTGATAAATGTTATAAGAGATCAGACAAAAAAAATTGTGGATATCACGGACTAGTAAAAAAAGAAGGACTCCGCGCCACTAACTAGACATTGAAGCTCCTCAGGTGCTTGACACGCAACTTACGTCACACATTTACATAATATGTGCTTCCACTGACAGATATCCGATATCTGGTATTTTTAAGTATCTCACTCACACATGCATAAACGTCACGCTATAGTATGACAGCGTGGAGTCCTTTTTTTTTACTAGTCCGTGGTGGATATGCAATTGTGCAAGTTTTTTTCCCTTATCACGGAGCAAGTATACATTTGTACTTGTTTGTACGTTTTTTGGATTGAACCAACAGCCCAACCAGTGAATTACGTTCCTTACATCCTCCTTTCTTGCTATAATCGCTTTATGAAGTGGTATATATATATTTACCAAGTTTACCGTAGTGTTGTGAATAATTTAGCTTGGTTAGTTTGTAAAAACTGAGGTTTAGTAGAAATAGAATCATTAGTATCAGTAGTATCAATTAGTGATAATTATGTAAGTGCCCCGCAATTTATTAACTTACTATATAAATAAAAAGCATGGCTGCATCAAATTCACGGGCATGGTTGAAAATTGTGATTTTGTTATTTATGAAAAATGTTTTAAATATGACATTTGTATTAAATAAAAAAGAACTTGTAAATAGTTAGTTAAAATCATAAAATATCCTTTCAGTAAGGATTTCCACTAAAACTCCCATATAAAATAGAATAATAAAACATAATCAACAATTCAGAGGGCGCTAATTATTCAGGTACAATTATCACGCAAATTAGTACTGAATTTTAAGTAAACTTGCTGGCTTCCATTTCAGCACTCAGGAATAACACTGGAATGGAGATTCTTCTTTTTATCGCAGCCTCGTTTTTATTAGAGGTTTTATGTCGGATTTTTGAATGAAGCCACAATATTGCCGTCTTATGAAAACCGTGCCGAACATTTCTTAGCGTTATGTCCTGATTTTAGTACTTAAGGATCTGCTTGAACTATGATTCTTCAGTATGTCTGGTTAAAATTGAGGTGCTTACACCCTTTTTTCGGAAAGCTGCTCTTTGACATTTGTAACTAGGTATTTATGACAAAAAAACTTGTAAAATAATTATAAAGTTATTTGATTGCGCAGATTTCTTTATGATATCTTGACTCAACGTTGTGTTAGTGACTATTTTGGAACATATATTGTTAGGGGATAAATTTCCTGGTATTTGAGGTCCATTACCTTACCATTGAAATAATTGCTGCTCTCCTGTGCATTTTTATGAGGTTAAATAATATCGCAGAAGACATCTGTTTAGAAAATGTACACAACGTTCTCATATTGTTTTGCATATTCTAGAAACAAATTGAAATTTAGATAATTAAGACTTTTTAAACAATATTAATAACATACAAGAAACAAGTGAGGTTCTCTGTCCACACTCTTAATTTTATAAATACGAGTAATAAATTTTATTTTATACATTTTATGATAAGGAACATGAATGTTAAAGATGCAAGTGAGGTGTGTAAAGACCGTGTCATTTGGCGTTTGGTTCTCTCTAATATAGAAGTTCTATCATAATATAGAAGATTTTTTAAGTGACAAATATTTGTAATTGCTATTATACATATTTACTTTTTTAGATTTGTATAGCATAGTAGCTTAAGGATATGATAATTGTTATTGATACTTATTGTAAATTTGGCGATGAAAAGAGTAACTATCGAGTTTCTTGCCGGTTCTTCTCGGTAGAAGCTACTTTGCGAATCCGGTGGTAAATTTTTATTTTCATTTGTATGTACTGACGATTAATAAGTGCTTATTTGAGCCTACGTAAATAAAGATCATTTCATTTCATTTCATTTCATTTCTCTGCCTACCCCGCCAGGGAAGTGGCGTGACGTTAGTTAAAACGTGTATAATATAAGTATTTTCTGATTTTAGCTACTATCAGTAAATAAAATCCTGGTACTTAACGCATCTCCAAGCAACGACGACGAGCCGTGGTCGTTGTTTTAATCTGACAGAGTAAACACACGTCACACATGTCACGTCACACGTCACACACACACTTTTTATTACAGTCAATCAAGAGTTTCAGGCGAGAAAGCGTAGAAGACGGACAGATAACATTTATGATGTTACTAAGGATGAATCTACGCGGACAAAGCCGCGGGCGGCCGTTATAGGCAATAAAGATGACATTTAAAATAACGCCCATAGCCGAGCAAATGAAACCCGACGAATCGCAAGCACACATTCGCTTCCAACGCTTTGTAATTAATGAAAGGCTTCCTGCGGCGACGGCGCCCGCGGCGTCACTGTCGCTATCGGTAAAAGAGCTGAAATTATACCAGGTTCCATACCTATTTAGTTCGATAACATATTCTTTTATGAACTCCCGATCAATTCGAACCTTTGAAAAACCTTTTTTCATGGAATGAACTCTATGAAAAAGGTTCATCACTCTATTAATTATCAACTATTAATAGAAGTAAAAAGTTAAAGTTAGGTTATTTTTGATGCGCTTTCATGTGTTTTTAGGTTTCCGTACCCAAATGATAAAACGGGACCAAAACGAATCCGAGCACGTGCCTACCTCTGGATTTTTAAAATTTATGTTCGTATTTATATCACTAGCTCGACGGTGAAGGTTACACACATTGTTCGTAACAGCACCGATATTTTGAGATGGAATATGTTTGCGCTATATCCTTATACAGCGTATAAATATTTCATCCAAAATATCCGCACTGGAATAGAAAAACAACGTTTAGTTTGATAACAATCCCATTACAACTAGACGAAACTTTCCGCGCGAAAAAGTTGAGGCCACACCTAGCCAGCACACATCGAAAAACAAAATATCTTCCACAAGAATCCACAAGATATAAATAACAATAAATAAATACCTAACTACATCACATACATTGATCTGACTGACGAGGTAAGTAGCTTAAGCACTTGTGTTACGGATTATTACAAATATATACTTAAATATTGGATATTAACACCCAACACAGAACAAACACAAGTATTCATCACACGAATGTTTGTCCTGGGTGGGGATCGAACCCACAACTCTCGGCGCATGGTACAGGGTCACTACCGAATGCGCCACCGAGCCAGTCAAAATATCGAATAGTCAAGATATCCGAATGAATGTGACCTGAGTTAGCCACCGAATGGTTACTAAGGGACGAGGGCTTTTCAATAGCGACGGTGACCACATCGCGCGTGATCCCAAAGCCACTGAGGCTGACAAAAGAGCTTAGCCCATTCGATTCGTATGAAGGCTGCTTTATCGATAGGCGTTTTAATTAATCTGGCACGATTGCTCCTTTTATTTCGATAATCTTTTCTATAATGAAGAATGGTTTTATCTATGGGGAAAGCAATATAAGGTTATGTTACTCGTATATGTCTTTCTTATTACTTTAGAATGTCAATGTGAGTCTTAGCCTCCGATAATAAGAGCTTCCACCTCGATCTGTCCTGTGCTATCCCCTACCAGTCATCCACCCGAAGCTGGTTACTAGTGTGAACGTTTTCAAATAGATATGTACTACGTTATCTAAGTTAATATTCAACTGTTCGCAGATTTGAATGCTAAGTATAGAAACGTTTAGCTACCCTGGAACCTATAAACCACAGACCACAGAAATCTATAAACTAATTCATTCAATCGCGACACGGCTCAACGTCAAACGTCGGTCAAATCAGATTTACTGAACGCAGCCCGGCGCGAATGTGATTATCCCTATTGGGGACGCGGATTTAATGCATATATTTGTACCTCTAGTTTGGTGGGTGGCCGACTATTGGCTGTTTCATTAGCTGTACTATTAATAATACTGCACCTGAAAGCTCATCCTATTCTTACTAGAATCATATCCCGATCTAGTCCGAGCAATCATGCTCTAATCGGACCCTGGCTAAGTAGTCTGGGTCCGGTTGGAGGATGATTCAGGATTAAGCTAAGTACTACATTGAAGCAGGCCCAATTGACCTTCGTATTCTTTAAATGGAGAAACCAAACAGAATATTTGGATGACACATTTTGGTTACACATCCATAATTGTTTGAATGTGCTAGATTCAGCAAAGCGTTTTACTTCAACGCCGAACTAGTGGTGCGTATGTACACAGATTTGAAAAAAAAATTCAGTCGAATTGAGAACCTCCTCCTTTTTTTTAAAGTCGGTTAAAAATTTAGAAGTAGGTACATGGCCTTGCCCGGATTTGAACCTGCACCTCTCGGATATGAGGCATGTGTCCTTACTGTTAAGCTACCACCGCTCTTGATTATTCGAATGATTGTCAGAGACGAGGAGCAAAAGAAACATATTTGATTTTATCAATATATTTTGGCTCAATATTATAAATCAAAGTCAAAGTCCAAATATTCTTTATTTATATAGGTTTCAAGGAAACACTTATAAATCGTCAAATACAGGTAAAGCCACAGCTATATGATTCTACCACCGGTTCGGAATGTTGTATCTACCGAGAAGAATCCGAATATAATTTTTTTACCGTTAAAGAAAATACATTTGGCAAATGGTAATTATACCTCCTGATTTTTTTATTCTGTAAACGAAAACCTAGCGGTCTTTGTGTTCTTCCCAAGTAATTACAAATTACTAACATAGGATAAGACATTGTTACTAACCCAATTAGACCTCAGTTGTCTGGTCATCCAGACAACTGAGGTCTAATTGGGAGACAACTGAGGTCTAATAAAGAATTATACGAGTAATGTAACATTGTTTTGTTTTTGATTATGAGTACTTCTCCATATTTGGCACTCAGGATTCTCGGGGTTCTGGGGTTCTATATAGGGTTTTGGGTATGTGATTGTGTAGGCGACAGGCTAGCCACTTGTTACCACTTTTTCACAATTTTCCATTTAACCCAGCCTAGTTTTGTATCTGGCTGAATGTGGTCAAAGGGGCCTGCTGCCTCTTTGACTCTGCTTACCCCTTCGGGGATTACGGGCGTGATGTTATGTATGTATGTATGTAGGATTCTCGGATCCCCTCCTCCTCTCCCCTTTTACCTCCTCATTTACTTTGAGAATGATTCCAGTGTTGCAATATGTTCATCGTAACTATATTTCTAAAATACAGCTTGTGCGTTCATAACTTCTAAAATATATTTTGTTCTTTTTTCATACCAAGACTAAATATTTCAAGGGCATATGTTCGATATTGAAATAGAAATAGAAAAAACTTTATTTGACACACACGCACAACGAAAACTACAAATAGAAAAAAAAAAGAATATTGTACCATTTTTTTTCCTCTGTCTAAATGCGTTAACAAGGACTGCCAAAACGGCGGCCATATTGCTTTTTTTTCAATCTATATTTTCGATTCAATTTTCGTAGTATGGCTAGGCTTTGTATCAAGATGAAGGTTTGACAAATTGGACGAATTAAGTAAAATATTTTATTATTTGTTGTTCTTTTCCAGTTCTATTAGGACTCTCATTGTAACCATTTGTAATTCACAACATGCATTAAGTATTATATTATTGTTTGAAAGTAAGATCAGTTGTAAAGCAATAAAGTACATTTAAGTAGAGAAGACAATCTTAGAATTGAATTTTATTACTTGCCCGTAAGTGTAAATAAATAAATATTAGACTACATCACATACTCATACATTGATCTCACTCCGAGGTAAGTAGCTTATGCACTTGTGTTACGGATATCAGAAACAACAGTGGTATTACAAATATGTGCTTAAATATTGGATATTAACACACAGACACAGAACAAACACAAGTACTAATCACATGAATATTTGTCCTGGGTGGGAATCGAAGCGACAACTCTTGGCGCACGGGGCAGGGTCACTACCGAATGCGCCATCGAGCTTGTCCCATTGAGCATTGAGAAATAACACAGTCCGTACATTATTTCCGAGTCCCAGACTTACGTGGACAAAGAAGTATATATACATTATAAAAGTTTCCAAAAGACTAATTAACTCATACCGAAAACCATAGATTTAGAATTTTTTTACTACGTAATAAATCTATGCCGAAAACAAGGCACAACTAATATAATTAAGTAAAAATATAGATCCTAAAATTGTTGCAGTACTTTTGCAGTGAAGGTAATATAAAACTTCATATCTTCCGCAAGAGCATAATTGCATTGAAGCTAATAAAAATTGTTGACAATGAAAGCAGCTTTAATGGGAGCCATGATGATGCCATAAACATTTTAATGTGCATAAACAATTTAATGTGACTGGCTCGATAGCGCATTCGGTAGAATAGAAGATACGCACTAGAAACGACTTTTACCCATCTGATTAATGGATGAAAAGTATTTTGTATCAAAATTAATATATCAGGTACATGGGGTTGTGGGTATGTGATTGTGTAGGCGACGAGCTAGCCACTTGTCACTACTTTTTCACAATTTTCCATCTAACCCAGCCCAGTTTTGTTTTTGGCTGAATGTGGGCCATCAATTTCTTAGACAACACATTTGAGACATATTTTCTGATATATTAAATACAAACATAACATAACATTCCGCCCATAATCCCCGAAAGGGTAGGCAGAGTCTAAGAGGCAGCAGGCCCTTTTAACCATATTCAGCCAGAAACAAAACTGAACTGCGTTAGATGGAATATTGTGAAAAAGTAGTGACGAGTGGCTAGCCTGTCGCCCACACAATCACATACCCAAAACCCGATACACCATTAGTCGTTTTCTACGACATGCTAGGCAAGAGCCACAGATGTCACATTCTTTTAAGTCCCAGACCAACATGGGACAATGGGCTGGGTTGGCAAAGATGGAACATTTTGTTTTTTTGATATTGCCTAAGATATTAAAAAAATTATTATTATTAATTAATTATGTAACGACATACATTTACAGAGAAATTAGCAATACTACCCTTTCACATTATTCGCTCTTTCTTGTGTTCGATTGTCGGACTTCCAAACCACCACCCTGAACACAAATATACGATTATACGACTATTTCGTAACTACAATAGAATTAGAACTGTAAGGGTTACGACGAACTCAATAAGGGTAGCGTAAAAAGGGCTTACCAACCTAGATTAGTGGTAATACCCCGTCATTAGGGCGACAGAACCAACTTCAGTTTGTCTAGTGAATTGCGATTAAGTGCCTATCGTTGTATCTGCAGCTCTTTTTACTGATTACAACTCATCAGCATCATCATCATCAGCCTGTTGCAGTCCACTGCTGGACATAGGCCTCTCCAAATGTTCGCCACTCTGATCTATTTTCGGCTACTCTCATCCAGCTCCTGCCAGCCGTCTTGCGCAAATCGTCACTCCACCTGGCCTGAGGGCGTCCTACACTACGTTTTCCGAGGCGCGGTCTCCACTCCAGAACTCGTTTACCCCAACGGTTGTCGGCTCTGCGGCTGATATGGCCAGCCCACTGCCACTTCAGCTTGCTAATCCTGTGAGCTATGTCGATAACTTTGGTTCTCTGCCGGATCACCTCATTGCGGATTCGATCCCTGAGAGAAACGCCGAGCATAGCTCTTTCCATAGCCCGCTGAGTGACTTTAAATCTGTGAACCAGTCGTGCCGTCAGTGTCCAGGTCTCGGTTCCGTATGTCATAACAGGTAGGACGCACTGATTGAAGACTTTCGTCTTTAGGCACTGTGGGATGGACGATGAGAAGACTCGACGTAGTTTTCCAAACGCTGCCCAACCCAACTGAACCCTTCTATTCACCTCGTCCTCTAAGTTGTTTCGACCCAACTGCAATGTGTGCCCGAGGTACACATATTTTTGAACAACTTCGAGGACGGTGCCGTGAACCGCAATCGGTTCCGGTAGAACATGTTCATTGAACATGACCTTGGTTTTATCCAAGTTCATCCGAAGGCCGATGCGTACAGAAGAGTCAGCTAGGTCATTCAACATCTGTTGTATGTCCTGCAGCGTCTCTGCCATTATGACGATGTCATCTGCAAATCGCAAGTGCGAGATGTGTTCACCATTTATGTTGATGCCACGTCCTGTCCAGTTCAGCGTCTTGAACATATCCTCCATTGCATTTATGAACAATTTCGGGGAGATGACGTCCCCTTGTCTCACTCCTCGATGCAATGGTATAGGCCTTGTTTGCTGATTTTGTACTTGGACGGACATATTGGCGGCTTCGTAGAGACATCTCATCACTTGGATGTATCGCCAATCGACTTGGCATCGCTGCAGAGAGTCCAAAACAGACCAGATTTCAACCGAGTCAAAGGCCTTCTCATAGTCCACGAATGCTAGACACAGGGGCTGATTGTACTCTTCGGTCTTCTGTATAATCTGCCGCACTGTGTGGATGTGGTCTATAGTGCCGTATCCGCTCCGAAATCCAGCCTGTTCCAGCGGTTGAAACTCGTCGAATCTTCGCGCAAGACGGTTCGTGATCACTCTTGAAAACAGCTTATAGCCATGGCTTAGAAGGGAAATGGGTCGATAGTTCTTCAATAGGGTTTTGTCCCCTTTTTTGAAGAACAGGACGACCACACTCCTACTCCACGCTTCCGGAGTTCTTCCTTCAAACAGGACAGCGTTAAAGAGCTTTTGGAGTTCCCTCAGTACGGGCTTACCTCCAGCCTTTAATAGCTCTGATTACAACTACGAATTTTAATCTATCTGGAATATTATCGATGCAATATCAAAAATATTTTTAAACTAGCTGTGCCAGCGGTGTCACCCGCGTTTATGGTTAATATTATAAAGACTATTTCCGTCATACATGATTTCTATGTAACTTTAACCATTAAGACTGCACACGCGACAGAAGCTTAAACAATGGAGTAACTTCTCCCGTTTTCCCAACATTTCCCTTCACTACTCTGCTCCTATTGATTGTAGCGTGTTGAAAAGTATACTATAACCTGCCCAGGAGTATGAAAAATAATTGTACCAAGTTTCGTTAAAATCCGTCGAGTAGTTTTTGTTTCTATAAGGAACATACAAACAGACAGACAGACAAAAATTTTACTGATTGCATTTTTGGCATCAGTATTGATCACTAATCACCCCCTGATAGTTATTTTGAAAATATATTTCATGTACAGAATTGACCTCTCTACAGATTTATTATAAGTATAGATATTTGGCATATCGATTACCCTATCTTTCAAGAATGGAGCGTATAAGATCAATTAAGTAGGATTAACATAAGTACCTAGCTGTTATATCAAAACATACTTCTAAATTGAAATAAATTAAATTCTCCTCACTAACACAAATTCCCTAGTTCCAAACTAAGCTTAAAAGCTTGTGTTATGGATACTAGGTGAAAGGATAGACATACTTAAATACGAGTCATGAATGTTTACATTCATGACTCGAGTACAAATGTCCATGTTCGTTACACGAAACATTTGCCCCTAGCGAGATTCGAATCCGCGACCCTTGGTTTCGCGGTCGAGGTTTTTGACCACTCGACCAACGGGCCTGTCTTTAATTGGCAATGAATAAATTCATTTAAAGCGTTACAAAAAAATAATACGCGATAAGGGGAATGATGTCTGCCTGTTACGCTTTCAAGAATAAATCGTTTGCGATGGAATTCGCTACGCCAAAAGTTATATCCCCAAGGAAGAACACGAGGTTATTTTTTATCTCGAAAAAATATATTGTACCCTGCGGATGATCTCTCTGAAGCTGACCGCATTCCACGCGGGTGGAATGATGTATAAACATACCATCGCGCCCACAATTCCCGCTAGGGTAGTCAGAGTCCAAAAAAATAAGCTCATTTAACTACATTTAGCCAAACAATGTTACATTGTGTTAGATGGAGAATAGTATAAACGCAGTGGCAAGTGGCTAGCTCGTCGCTACACAATCACAACAGCCATAAACCATTAGTCGCCTTTTACCATAAGCTAGACAAGAAACACAGTTCCTACCAACATAATTTTTAAGTCCTAGACCAAACGTTAGTCTATACTAATTATATAAAGAGGAATGATTTGTATTTTTGTGTGTGTGTATGTTTGTAATAAATAAACTCAAAAACTACTGTGCCGATTTCAAAAATTCTTTCACCATTGGAATGCTACATTATCCGGAAGTAATATAGGCTATATTTTATCCCCATATTCTTACAGGAATGGGAACTATGCCGGTGAAACCGCGGGGCGCTGCTAGTAAAAGATAATTTAGATAGTCTTGTTCTTGTAACAATAAAAGTATTTACGTAGAAAGACAACATTCTTGAATTACCCAGACTAATTAGGTATATCATTGTGCATACCGCAGTGGTTTCTGGGGTAGCCTTCATTTCGCCGAAAATATTACCTACTTCTAAACATGTTTCAACATGTTGGTAACATTTTTGCGGTGAGAACATTAATTCTCTTCTCTTCCACGTTCCGAGCGTGTGGTATTGTGTTGCCGACGTTTCATTATGGTTACCGTGTCACGGTACAGTCCCTTTTGTTTATTAATCGTGGAAAACTTCAGCTGATAAGATAGAAGCTATCACAGATTAGCCGGTTATGGATTTGTGGAGATGCTTAATTGAATATGCGTTTGTGATGAGGGATGGGTGTTACCTACTAATATTATAAACGAGAAGGTTTATATACATGGATGTATGTTTAAATGTTTGTTACTCTTTCACGCAGAAATTACTGAATGGATTTAATGAGACTTTACAATTAAATAAGGGTATACATTAGAATATGTATTATCGATGTACCATTGATTTTTCTAAAAGTAAATTCAAAAGCCTGTGAATGTTTAATGATGATTTTGAAATAGTTGATTGACAGATAACCTGTATAATACACGCGTAGTATAATTTTATGTTTTATACATACATACCTACATACATAACATCACGCCCATAATCCCCGAAGGGGTAGGCAGAGTCAAAGGGGCAGCATGCCTCTTCAACCACATTCAGCCAAAAATAAAGCCGTGACAAGCGGCTAACCTGTCGCCTACACAATCACACACCCAAAACCCGATATACGAGTACCATAAGTCGCCTTTTATGTTTTATAATATTTATAGTATATCCAGTAAAACTTAATTTTCTTAGTATTTTACTGACAGACCGCTTGCACTCGTATTAAGAGTCCCTTAAGAGTTCGATTCCCGCTGGGAAAGTTGCATGTGTAATGAACACGGACATTTATACTTGAGCCATGGTCGTTTATAAATGTCTATCCGTTGCCTATGTATCTATAGCACAAACATATGTATATGGTTAGATGAAATAATATTTAAAAGGATCGATTACGTACACAGTTGTCGTTATTTATCTGATACTGTGTAAGTACCTCTAGTTTTATTGCAAAAGCAAAGCTAAATTGGATCCGAATCGGAACTGAACATAGCAAATGAAAACTGGCGAAATTTGATCCAAACGGAACTTGTAAGATAACTGATCAAGCTTATTAAAAAGTTTGGACGTTGAAGGATGAAGGCCTCTCCCAAATGTTACAAAATTAAAGTTGAAGTGAAGTCTCCTTTTTCGCTTCGCTCCATTAATCCTTATCTATTAGTTTTTGTAAGCTTTCATGACGACAATAGATCAGTATTATAAACTTTTACCACTTTCATTATATTAGCACTTATAACACTTTATTTTCAAGGATACATAATGTAGAACTAACTATTTTCGACTAAGTTTTTCTCTGGCGTCCGAACTTTAATATTATTTTTTCTTGACACAGTTTGTGATTCAGTAGATTTTTTCGTTTTCTTAAACGAGTTTTGTGATTCACGTTTTAGATTTCAGTAATTGCTTAAGTACTTAAAAAGTACCTACATTTAACCTCAATATGATAATGATATACATTTTTACATAATAAAAATAATAAACAATATTTTACGCGTAATTATCATAAAAAGGTTTACAAGCGTTTACTTCGTATAATAATATATGATTTTTACCTCAGGTAATGAACAATTTGTGAAAGAAGCAGGAATAAATTTCTGTATCGAACCAAATTCTGCGAAGCTGCTTGCATTTAAATAAAGTATTAAAGGCCAAAAATGCTTTTAAACATGTAAATATACGAAGGATTTAGAAATTTATATATTCTCCGAAAATATAAAACCCCTTGAGTCTATAACTGGTCATTTACTCGCAATAAGTACAATTTTTATTGACGTTGCAATTCTCCAAATGTTATTTGTAACGACGTAAATACTTATTATTATGGATATGGATAAAAATAGTCTTAAATAAATGTATTTTATTTTATTTTTAATTTAGGCATATCTACAGCCGTTAGTATTAAAATACATCGTAATTCGGTGTCTCCTGCTCTACAATAAAATGTTATCTTACAAAAATGTAATTTGATTCTTAGGCCGTGTCCCCATTAGTACCACAGTGAGCGAATGATCCAACTGAACTGTAATAGATTGATAAGTTATATTGGCAATTTAAAAAACAGTCGAATTGAGAACCTCTTCCTTTTTTTTTAAGTCGGGGTAAAAGTACCTAACTATTGAGTTTCTTGCTGGCTTATTCTCGATAGAATCTTCTTTCCAAACCGGTGGTAATACTTTTTGGATATTGACTATTCAATAAAGCTTTTTGGTTGGCTGAATATAGTTAATGGGGCTACCCTTTTAACTCCGTCCATCCCTCCGGGGATAAATGGTAAATGTATGTATGTATAAGAGCTCTTGAAACCCATTTAAATGAGATTTTTTTTGAGCTAACTGAGCCGCTTACCGCTAACAATGACATCGACTCAGTCACTCACTGAATGAGTCGGACGCCCCATTAAAAAATATTGAAAAGTAAACTAAAAACAAAAAGCCGCTCACTGTAAGCTTAATGGGGATAAGGCAATGATATTTTACCACAGATATGCAGTAAAATATCTTTTCAATTAAAATTTTCCGAACCCAATCGCAAATCATAAACACTTTTTTCATTCAATAATACCTATATTTCACTACATTGACAAACAATTAAACAAGTATAGCATGATTTAAACAAAACATTAAACGATGCAGCAGTCTCAACAAAGGATCTGATTTGGGATCCTTTCAAGAATTTAAATTGCAAGCGCTTATGACATATCTGCCTATTAATCATCTTTGTGTAATATAATATCATGGGAATAAAATCTTAGCGTCAACTGCCCCACTGACCATCTTTTTTTCACCCCCAGTGCTCCACGCTCGGAGGATGTGGTCGCGCAAGCAGTCAGTATGCAGCGCGGTCAGCGGCGCCTCCAAGTGCGATGAGGAGCTGCATCTGGCTAATGGACTGCAGATATACCCGTTCGCTATAGCGCTGCGGGTCCGCGTGCTACAGGTAACCGATCGAGCTTATTAAAAAGTTTGGACGTTGACGGATGAAGGCCTCTCCCAAACTTAAGTAAGTCTACCGTTTCAAGAATACGGAGAGAAAATATAGCCAATGTTACTCGTTGATAAAGTAGCTTTCCATCTGTGAAATAATTTTTTAAATCGGTCCTGTGGTTTTGGAGTGTATTCAATGTAAATAAACAGTCAATTATTTTCTCTTTTTTTTTTTTTTTTAAACAGACTACATCATATACACCACATACTTTTCATAATAATAAGTATGTAAATAAGAGCTGAGAGCTGAGCCTACATGGTATCTGCCCCATGCGCCAAGAGCTGTGGGTTCGATCCCCACCCAGGACAAACATTCGTGTGATGAATACTTTTGCATCTTCTGTGTCTGTGTCTGGTGTTAATATCCAATATTTAGGCATATCTTTGTAATACCACTGTTGATTCTGATTTCCATAACACAAGCGCTTAAGCTACTTACCTTAGAGTTAGATCATTGTATGTGATAAAGTCTGATATTTATTTATTTACATGCATCTAGCAGGATCAATTTTTTTTTTGTAATGAAATATGCCAAAAGGTAGGACGTTGATATGTACCTTGCCAACGGGCTGCATATATAACCGTTCGCTATAGCACTACGCATGCGAGTGCTCAGCAGGTAACATGAATGAATAAACGTTTATTTGGCACAAAACTGCAAATATTTATTTTACAATACACAAAACATCCCCGTTCAGCATATGCCGTGACGGAGTACCGCGACGCTGGTATTCTACCACATCAAATTCTTATAAAGTATTATCATATGCACGATGATGGGTCGTGAGCTCGTTAGTCATTCTGGTACAAATTAATAAACGTATCCACGCATTTATCATATGTTCTTTACATAATTTTTTATATATCATCTAAGGTCATCTTTTATTGCTTTAACAGCTGATCCGGCGCACGTTTTTGGATTTTCTTTTAATTTTTTCTCGCAATTTTTCCATATTTTCTTACCGTACAAACCTTCCCTAGAAGATTACATATATTTTAAAACTAAAATCAGCAAAATTGGCTCAGCCGTTCACGAGTTATAGCTAGACAAACGAACAGCAATTCGTTTTATATTCAGAAATCAAAACTTTTCTCAACTAATTCAATCAAGTTTCAATCTCATTAAAAATCCAGCCCATTCCTGTATTCTACTGATATAATAGACCGTTAAGCCTGTTAATCACTTTAAAAATGGCTCTGAGCAGAAATTAATCAATATAACCAATCAACCGCCTGACTAGCGATTAAATTTTAATCCAGTTTGCCCTCGCCGGATTAATCCGACGACCATCGTAATAGCTTCCTCAGCGCAAAAACTGAACGAGATATAAATGAAAATGCGCTTTTCTTAATCTTTTATCTCGTAAAGACTGCGTTTAGTTTAATTTAAGATTTAATTACGAGTCGTGTTAAAAAGAACTAGGTGCCCGCGCTTTCACCCGCGTTTATGATTAATGTTATAAAGCCTATAGCTTTCTTCGATAAATGGGCTATCTAACACTGAAATAGTTTTTCAAATCGGACCAGTGGTTCTTGAGATTAGCGCGTTTAAACAAACAAAAAAACTCTTCAGCTTTATAATATTAGCATAGATTTTGCCGCTGGTCCTGAGCGGAATGTCTTACAATGTCGTTTTCTTGGGGTTAGGTCCCGTTTCCAGTTCTTAATCCGATATATTAGTACTATGATTATAATATAAGCTGATAAGCGTAGTTTGGAACTACAGAATTGGTGTGTCAGTCTGGAGAATTTATTGTTTATTATTAAAAAGTTAAACAGGTTAAATAACTATCGATCTAAGTAATTAAGTATACTGCCATGTTCCGATGTTACAATTCCCAATATTACCTAAGCCAAACAGTAATATTCTTATCAGATAGTAAGTAAGTAATCTTAATAATAATTGTATCAGAAATCTGATACAATTATTAATTTATTATTAAAACTTTCATTTTGATTAAGTTTTTTGCGACACCTCTTCTCATCAGGCCATTTACGTCGAGGTGCTAGTAGGGTAAAAAAGTGTGACGTGCAAAAGAATAAGTTAAAATTCTACTTGCAGAAATAAATTATTTCATTACATTTCGCTTTTATTACGCTTATGATTTCAACTCCAAGCGAATAAAGACGAAGGCATTTATATGTTCATTACAAATGCTACTTACCATTTGTTAGGTATTTTGCAAATTAATTTCTCTCTGAAAGCTTCGCCTTGCGCCTGTATTTGTATAATAAGGCACGACTAAGACTTGTTGCACGACTGAGCATAATTTATTCTTCATTTTGCAACAGTTTCTGTTCAAACGAGTTACGAACTGGAATTCTATTTATAAGGAAAGTGCTCGTGTTTAAATAAGTGAATGATCAATGAAACTGTTTTAATTTTTAATATTCGGTTGTCCGTGGAGCAACTTAATATGTAATACAACATTATTTATAATATGTATAAGTAAGTATAGCGGTGATAGCTCAAAGGTAAGGACACGCGCTTCATAACCGAGAGGTGCGGTTCAAATACGGGTAAAGTGGCTAAAATATACTGGAATCTGCTCATATGTTGTTTAAAAAAAAGTGTATTTTGTTTAAAAAAAAGGTCAAGAAATATAACAAATTTCCAACTAAAATTAGTTAATAATCTATACTTATAATAAATCTGTAGAGAGGTCAATTCTGTACATGAAATATATTTTCAAAATAACTATCAGGGGGTGATTAGTGATCGATACTGATGCCAAAAATGCAATCAGTAAAATTTTTGTCTGTCTGTCTGTATGTTCCTTATAGAAACAAAAACTACTCGACGGATTTTAACGAAACTTGGTACAATTATTCTTCATACTCCTGGGCAGGTTACAGTATACTTTTCATCACGCTACAATCTATAGGAGCAGAGTAGTGAAGGGAAATGTTGGGAAAACGGGAGAAGTTACTCCATTTTTTAAGCTTCCGTCGCGTGTGCAGCCTTAATGGTTAAAGTTACATAGAAATCATGTATGACGGAAATAGTCTTTATAATATTAACCATAAACGCGGGTGACACCGCTGGCACAGCTAGTCAATAATATAAAAATAAATTGCTGAATGTGTTGCTAAGCGCAAATCTCGAGAATAGCTGAACCGATTTCGCTAATTCTTTTTTAGTTGTGTTTGTTATTATAAGGTAAGGGTTCTTATGAAAGAAAAAACTAAAAAAAGTAGCACGGAATAAAAAATGTGTATTGAAAATCCGAGAACGGGGCGTTACGAAGTGCGCCGGGTCAGCTAGTTGTTGATAAATAAAGCACTTGATTGCGTCAAATACTTGTGTATTATTTAGATTAATAAGGATTACATTAATTACAAATGGCGCAGCGTACACGTTCGTTCGGAGAGCGCAGAGAACAAGAGCGAGTAGAGCGGGGACACGTTGGTAGGGATGTGCCGCTCGCCGATTATGTCTCGTGGCTGGTGGCGCCACTGCGTTTACTTCAACTATAATAATAAGGAATATGTTGACACGGATATTTGTTGCAGATAGTATGCGGCATCGGTGGGCTGGTTGTGGGCGCCGTAGGCTGGCTCGAAGAGAGGCAGAAGCCGATCCTAGGGCTGGGAGTACCGGCAGGAGCGGTCACAGTTCTTGCGGCAGGTACTTAAAGTCAAAATATTCTTTACTAGCAGCGCCTTGCGGTTTCACTCGGATAGTTCCCGTTTCCGTGGGAACGGGGATAAAAGACATCCCATTAGTCGCCTTTGACGATATACTAGACGAGGAACACAATTAATACATTATTTTTAATTCCCTTTTTTACCCGGAGAAATGGGTTACGCATGCTACCTCGCCTCGGAGAGGCAAGGTGATTATGTAAGACTTCCAGAGGCCTCTGCATCAAGAGATCCTCTCCCCGGCTAAGATAATGGTGGCCGGGGTATACCCACTAAAACTCCTGGATGTATCCTCTACACTGCCTGCGGCTTCGCAAGTGCTCCAAGAAATCCTCCGCTAGGCCTCAACGTCAGCCCGCTGTCGGGGGTGTACTTGCCAAAGTAAAAACGACCGAATGCATACAGTGCTCTCCTTAGACGGGTGGTTCTGCAGTATTTTTGAGTCCCAGAACATGGGACAACAATTTACTAAGCACGTTTTGTTTTAATTCCTTTTAATGTCAAGTCCCCATTTTATTATCATTATGAGAGTTTCTCTTAAGTTGGAAAGTATTTTTTTTTAATATATACCTAGGTAAGCACTCATCATAAAATAGGATTTTCCCCAAAATATTACTTACCTATATTGAATTATAATAGCAATCTGGGTACACCCGGAAAATATTCTTGACATTATATCTCGTATAATGTACCTACATTATGCTAATAAAAACCCGGGTGAGTAGGTTTCTTTGTTTCAAGTACAAAGCTTAAAACAAAGCAGCGAATTAATTTTTATCCAAAAATATTCCCAGGTTTTATACTGCAATACTATATAACCTCTAGCTTAATTGTTTAACAATGATGTAAATTACGAGCTTAAAAATGTATATATCTATATTCATGAATATATACATTTACCTATATGCTCGTAGTATCATAGAAGTAAACTTGAAAGCATCCGCAATATGTCCACTGTCATATCGCTATAACGATATAACAAAACTAACTAAACGATTGAATGAACACAACGTATTGGTTTTTCATCGAGTTTCACGTATCAATAAACATAACAATACAGAAATTGTTATCTGCACTATACAATATAATAACTGATTGCTCAAATTAGTTAAGAAACCTTATATACTTAATCATAAAAAAACTAGAAATTCTACAATCATTGGCATAGCTATAAGGGTGGCAGGAGTGGCAAAAGGCCACGGGCCCTCATCAATAAGGGGCCCCTGGAATCTACAATACAATACAATATCGATCAAGCGAGGCCCCTAACCGATTAAATTGCCACGGCTCTCAAACGGTAAGTTACGCTACTGTCTACTGTAAATAAAACATGCAAAATTAGCTGTAAAATCTCTTAGAGAAGATACAGCTAGCGTATAATGTTAGCGTATAAATTTTATGAGCTAGTAGGGAAATATTTATTTCTTCATTGGGTGCAAGCAGATATCAAGCTGCAACCATCTTGAAAGCATATTTATGACTTACAGCCAGTAAGTTACTGGCGTCTGTCCGTGATTTTGCCTGCATAGACTTTAGTTAGATTTAAGAAAAAGGAATAGTGCCCAAATACAATTATAAGGCGACTTCATAATACATATTTTAAACGATATCAAAGCAATTGTTAAAAATGAAAAAAAATTAAAAATAATATGTTAATAATATGAAAGTCAGAGATCATAAATAGATCGGATTTAAGGCAACACATTTGCTGCATTCGTTAATATGCAATTACTTCAATAATTGTGTATGACTTGCTAAACGCACGCATTTTGGAATAAATATAGCCTCAGTGATAATAATATAACATTACTAATAGTGAAATATTTCTTTTATATCAGCCCAGTGTTTTTTAAGTTTTTTCTTAACAAATTAACTAATCTATACAATTATTAAATTAAATTCCCTTACATACGAATTTCACTGAAACGAAAGTTTCCGAAAATATAGCAAATCTTTATACTATTTCCAGGTAGAAGTGAATTCCATCATATCAAAGGCATATTGACCCAATGGTATTGTCTCTGCTCTGTTATTAATTACGCCAGTGTTGACGCTGTCCATGTCGGATGTCACAGGAGACATATCGTCACTGGGAATATACTGTCAATATTCTTGTCTATGCTATCAAACACGAACTTTACTTCGAATAAATAAATGCTATTTTATTTATATTTATATGAATTATGTCACTTCGTTTGTCCCATGTTGGTCGGGGACTCAAAAAGAATGTGCCAACTGTGTTTCTTGCCTAGCATGTCGTAAAAGGCGACTATTAGTATATGGGGTTTTGGGTATGTGATTGTCACATTATTCCATCTAACCCAGCCCATTGTCCTATGTTGGTCTGGGACTTAAAAATAATGTGCCTTCTGTGGTTCTTGCCTAGCATGTCATAGTAGACGACTAATGGTGTTCGGGTTTTGGGTATGTGATTGTGTAGGCGACAGGCTAGCCACTTCTCACCACTTTTTTACAATTTTCCATCTAACCCAGTCCAGTTTTGTTTTTGTCTAAATGTGGTTAAAGGGGCCTGCTGCCTCTTTGACTCTGCATACCCCTTCGGCGATTATGGACGTGATATTATGTTTGTTTGTTTGTGTTTAGTTTTTGTTTTTTAAACATCGAATTGACATGAACGAAGTGACAGGTTAACAAAATGAGTCAGTAAAAACAAACCATCCAGAATCCCCTTCAAGCAGTATCTCTGTTTACATGAAAAAGAAATAGCACAAAATAAATCTGTGAGAAGTTCCGCGTGCCTATGCATAAATGCATCAGATATTTCAGATAACATTGATCTGTGTGCTTGTGGGCGCCAGTAGAGCAATTTACATGATAAGGGCCCCTCGAATAACTCAATGTTAATCTAAATTGAGTTAGCTCATGTTTGAGAGACTATGGTATTTTGCTTGGTAAATTGAAATACACATTCGATGACGCCCGCAATTTCCGAAGGGTAGAGTCATGAAGTACAATACAGAGGGATGACAAAGCCTTGAACCACTTTTATCATAAGACAAAATTGAACTAGTTTATATGGAGCACTGTGCAAAAAAAAACTAATTAATCGA
The DNA here is from genome assembly GCA_951394215.1 of Glyphodes perspectalis. Classification (NCBI taxonomy): domain Eukaryota; kingdom Metazoa; phylum Arthropoda; class Insecta; order Lepidoptera; family Crambidae; genus Glyphodes; species Glyphodes perspectalis. Next base: position 3,477,917 of record OX596210.1, on the reverse strand, counting down.
TCCCGGTTAATAATACCTTTTTTTTACTTTCTATACTTAAATAATACTTAATATTATAAAGCTGGAAGAGTTTGCTTGGTTGAACGCGCTGATGTCAAGAACTACTGGTCCGATTTGAAAAAATATTTCAGTGTTAGATAGCCCATTTATCGAGGAAAGCTAGCTACGGGCACAACTAGGTACCTATTATTAATTCGAATGTTTATCCGTCTGTCCGTTTCTCTATTTCGACAAAACGCCAAACAATTCAACCAATTGCAATAAAATATGTTACGCCTACAGATTTAGCCCTAAGACAGGGCGTAGGCTACTATTCCCGGAAATATTTATAGATCAGGATGCTTAGCCAAATTCGGGCCAACGATTCCTTATCGAACATCGCTACCCCTCTTACCCACAAACTTGTTTACTAAGAACTCATAGTGCGGAACTCGGAGTTAGTCCCCGATTTGTCCACCCGAACAAGTCTGTGGCGCGATACGAGCGTTAGCGAAGTTCGTTATGGTATCGCCGGCGCGCATTTAACTAAGCACCCTGGACACAAATAAAGTCTCTGTAGCAGACCGAATAATAAAATATACGTGATAACATTAACCACAAACGCGGATGAAACTGCGGGCACAGAGAAAGTAGTTTTATTTACTATATCTATATTCCCGACTGCCTACTGACCCAAATAAAAAGGATTGATATGGATGTAAGCTAACTCCTGCTTGGAGAAGCCAACCCCTCTCGGGTTTCCCCTTACAATACAGATCGTTACGTCACAGTTGGAGCTGTATAGAAGCCTGACTAACGAGGGCAGTTAGGCAGACAAATGGCATAATATTACCATTAGCTTCGACTCAAATAAGTGTGTAACACATTATCTGTATATCATTTTCTAGATAGGATATATTGTTTTGTATGTATTTTAACTTTTTATAACAAATATCTTCTTGTAATCAATATATATAAAAATCAATGCCACTTTTTGTTGTAATTTTATAACTCAAGAACGGGCTCACCTTTCCAAAACAAATGTTCAGGCTTTGTTCGGACTATTTAGTAGATGGTTTATGTGAAGTTTGCACAAAATCGGTAGAGCGGTTCTTCATTTATCACATTTTTTGTTACAAATGAATTCAATAAATGGCTGATCATTTTGTTAATGGGGATTTTGCTGTCAAATTCAAACTTTTTTTTTAGTGTTGACAGTAATCGTAACGGGGCGTTACGAAGTGCGCCGGGACAGCTAGTATTAAATATAAACTTATGTTTAAATTTTAGAACTATGCTGTGAGTTGCAATGTAAAGCAGTGCAACTAAAATTTAGAAATCTAAATTTAGCTATTTCTTCCGGATTTCGACACTAAAGTCGTACCGATCGAGTAAATAATGTTAACCGCATATAATTGATGATATCACTACATTTTATTGTAAAATCATTTCTAAAGAGACTGGGTGATGATGCAGAACCAAAATCAAAATCCTACGTAGATAGAGACATAACCCTGACTAAGCACGGGCGTTAACGTTAGAAGGATGATGAGATAGACTCGGGGAGAAGTTAACAGCATATTAAACTTATATCGTACCATTGAACTAAACTTACATCATTTTCAATTTGAAAGAACATTCTATCAATGAGCTTCTGAGCGACGCACATGGGGGTTATGGCAAGGACGTCACAGATTAGAGAAAACTGCTTTTTCTTTTGTACCCATTGGTTTTGTGGCGATTGTGAACGAATAGTGCTGGTTGTGACTTGTGTATTATAAAATTAATCCCATCCTCCTCGCACTGAGGAGAGTAATACGTGGAACCATGCTTGTATACGTGGCAACATGCTCTTAGTTCTAGGTTAACCATTTTATTTTGAAAATTGATATTACGTACATAATGTGGTGATTTAAATAATTTTTGTGACATTTAGTTTTTTTTTTTTTTTTTTTTTTAAGTAACAGACACGGTCGTCACTCAAGCAACCTAATTCACAGGTACGAGTGACTGTGACTTTTTCTGTTATATCGTATTTAATTATATTTAATTAAGAAACATATGCATGTTATTTGTCTTTTTATTATTATTCTTTTAATTATTATAATTCTCATTTTATTTTATTTAATTTTTTCTATCTTCGATTTGTTTATTTTGTTTTCTTTTTATTTATTTTTTATATATATTTTTTTTTTCTTTTTTCTTCCTGGTGATGGCCGCACCTCTGCACCGCGCATCCGTTTCGATTAGGGTGTCGATCATCAACTTGTCTCACCCGTTGGGTTGGTACCGTGAGAGGGGGACGGATGCGCGGTGTAGACCTGGTACCCGCTGAAAACCAGCGTCGTGACCTACCTGACTGTCAGGTGGGTCACGACTTAAGCTGAGCGGGCGCCCTTTTGGCACACCTTATTATTTATTTTGTGTGTTAATTTTCTTTCTTTTTGTTACTGTTTATGTTTTCTTTTTGTTTTTATATTGTATTCCTTGCGTGTGTGCCAAATAAAGCTTTTCTATTTCTATTTCTATTTCTATCAATGTTTAATCTAAGGATTAGTGTTTAACTAAGTTAGTCTTGTTTTGAAATGAAACAAATTACTATTCCAAGCTTACCACGAGTGCATTTTGCATAATTAATAATCCTTTTAGTAAATTAACTCGGAATTAATGAAACTTCACGTCATACAACAGTAAAGTCACATACGAGCTTAAAAGACTAAGATAAAGCCAAAATTTAAAGGTTAATTTAAATACCCCCTGGAGTTATCTCATGTAGTGTGTTAAGTTAAGGCATAACTTATTTTAAGTTATGCAAGTTCTCAAGTCTTGTCGCATATAATGAAGCATTCATAGTCGTAGATATCAAATAAGGACTAAATCCTCGTTTAACAGACTTTGTAATGAAATAATATGAAAAATACAAGACATTTTAAAATGTTTATGTAAAAAAGGATTTTTTTAATTATAAACCAACAAGAAATGGTATCAAATGTTTTATAGGATAGACAGAAGAGATAAAACTATTTGTGATACTATTGTACTTGCCTACTAGTCGCCTATTTAATTTATTTGCATACAACCCATATAATAAACAATTAATTCCAAATAAACATTTAGAATTTTGTAAAATAAACGTTACTGTGAATAGCGATTCGTAACTAGTTACTGAGATGTCCGACTCTCAATCTCTGTAAGCACTTTGCTTAATTCAAGTACCAGAGTTAAGTGAAACTGTTAATGAAGAGGCATTCATTTCGTTCTGATAACCACTTAACCCACTTAAATACATACTACTGCTTGCCTTCTACATAAATATTTGTTGAAAATATATTTTAATCAATTGCTATAAGATCCTGATTTATTTTGAAAAAGTTATTGCTACCTACCTACCTGTCTGCCTACAATGGCGTTTTCAAAGGTAACGAAATTGAAACATGATGAATTTTTTTCTTATAGATATTTAAAATGCTGTGTACGCCGTTAATTTGGAACATATCAGATTTGTTTCCTAAAGTTTTTTATTGTTTATGCAAGTGTGCTATGAAATTTGTGCTACAAATAAATAGATAATTTACACGAATAATTAAAATATTTTGTACTTATGTCTGCTTGAAATTTATCCTCCTTATAATAATGTATATACAGTGTCAGGCGGCGTAGCTACGATACGACTCATTCACCAAATAATCCATGATTTGCCCCTGAACACTTATGGGGTAATGACCGATGGTCTCAGGTCAATGCTTCATATGCTACGCAATTATTGGGAGCGTTTGTTTAATGATAGAAACGAAGGCTCCCTAGCTAATACAAATTGCTCAGGGGCTGTCGTGACAATTTCGATGGAGCTGTGAATAATTGCTGAATTACAATTATTTTGGAGCGTGTTGGAAATTTAATTTCGCTCTGTATTTCATTTGCGCTCCGCGAAATATTAATACGCTGAGGACTGGTAACTTTATTGTTAGGGATACTGTGGTAATTAACTGAGTGTAGGTTTTGTATTTATTTGTACTTGTATGTAACAGAAATAATGGTTAAACGGAAAAGGCATGACAAGGAAGTAAACGGGGTTTTATAAGATAAATATTGATAATTATTATAATTCGCGCATATTTTGTAACATTATGTTACGGTTCCTGAGTAATTAATTATATTATTAAAACAGGCTTCACAATAATGTTTCTTTCTTATTCTAGCTGAATTTTATTGTAAAAAAATATTATTAACATTTATCATGAGTTTCGCCAAGTATATGTATTATGACGTTTTAAAAAATTAAGGTAAATAACTGGCAAGGCGTTAATTAATTGATTTCCAAAGTGAAGAGTAGACGAAAATTTAAAAACTGTGTATTATTATAATATTATGAGACATATGGAATATGAGAAAAAAATCAAAGTTACCGATAAAGTTATCTTCCTTAGCACTTAGGTACACTTGGGTACACATAGTGTCCTACCGATCTAGATGGTATCTTTAAGCTGACACTTGACCTGCTTAGGTGACTCGTTTCTCGTGTAAGGAAAAGTGGGGCTTTGACGAGCATTTCAAAGGTTCTGGTATTACAGAGGTGCTCGCCGGAAGAATCCCGACTTATACCTACCATTTACCCGACTATTCAGTTATACAAAGGGCCTTATGCGCAGATTCACACTGCGCTACCGTTTGGTATATAGTATTTTTCTTGCTAATTTTATAAACGCGAAAGTTTGTATGGATGGATGGATGGATGTGTAAATGTTTGTTATTCTTCCACGCAAAAAGTCCTGCGTGACTTTAAATGAAACTTTACATATACTTTATGTATAGTTTATACAATATAATAACATATAACCATAAGCACATATTGACTGGCCCGTTGGTCGAGTGGTCAGAGACCCTGGCCACGAAACCAAGGGTCGCGGGTTCGAATCCCGCTAGGGGCAAATGGTTCGTGTGATGAATATGGCCATTTGTACTCGAGTCATGGATGTTTATAAACGTATTTAAAGTATGTCTATCCGTTCGCCTAGTATCCATTATGCTTGTACTAAGCATAAGCTTAGTTTGGAACTAGGGAATTGGTGTGTCAGACTGAAGAATTTATTATTTATTTATTTATATATATTTTACCGATGTACCACGCGAACAAAGCAGAAGCTAGTATGTATTATTAATGCAAAAGTTTGTCCGTCTGTCCGTTACTCTATTTTTGACATTACGCCTTAAAATTTCAGCCATTCCAATAAAATATGCTACGCCTAAAGAATTAGGCCTAAGACAGGGCGTGGGCTAATATTCCCGAATATATCAGGACACAAATAAAGTTTCTCCGCAATAGATCGAATGATGAAATATACGTAATTTTCTTTTATTTAATTAAGTTAAACATACACCATCGACTCAAAATTACTTAACGGTATTATCGGAGGTAAATTTTTTTGTGATAAAGTTTTTATTTACATCCACGATTATGCATTTTTTCTTTTTCTTATTTAATCCTTTATTAAATATCTGAGGTAGACACTAAGCTTAGTTTATCTCAAAATAATTTCACTTATTAACAAAATCTTCTAGCTTAACAGAAAAAACCAAGTAGGTCTGTTGATATCGCCGTTGTGTTCTGGGAAGTAATGCCTTGTCGAATGTGTATGTTGTCGAAGTAGGGTGCTGTCTTACTAGAGACTTGTTGAAATTGTGATTTGTCGAAGTAGTGTTCCGTCGAATAAGTGTAGGTTCGAGGTACCTTCTTGTTGAGAGAATTCAGTATAAGACTCAGTTTTAAGTAAAGCTTTGTCTTTCTAACAGGAGATAAAATTTGCATATGTATTCTTTTATCATGTATCCAAGGGCGGTTGAACTTATTAGGGTCATTATGAGGGGCCAATAACCCCCTGCGCCGAATCAACCCTTGCAGATGCAAGTACCACATACATACGAGTAAACCTAAAAGTCACGATCACATGACCCCCTCGGTCATTAGCCCAATAACGCCGCATTCATTCACATTTATTCCATATAAGTCACTTAATCCAACCATTTCCAACAGCCACATCAGTATACTACAGCCGAGGGTTCGGTGGCTGGGCGGCGGCGCGTGCGCGCTCCGCCCGGCAGTGGGGGGCCCCGTGGCGCGCGCTGGGGCCCTCGCCCTGCGCCGCTGTGCCCCTCACCGTGTTGTGGACCGCTGCAGTGGCGGCACACGTGGCGATGCTCGCCTTCTGCATACGATCACTCATGAATATTGGGTAAGTTGGGCTATCTTTGCAAACTGTTATGTTTTATAGATATGTAGACCTCTGACCTGCATGGCTTGTATTTGTATTTCATTTCTTATATGTTCTTCTGCAAAATCCTGCTTCAAACACTTTACAGTGAACTAAATCTTGAAAAAATAATTTTCCCAAAAATTACTCTATTATGTCGGTATACTATTTCGTAATAATAATGTAACTTAAGAAATTTAATTTAACTAAACTTAATCTAATTTAAATAACTTAATTTAAATTTAATTTTAACTAGCTGTGCCAGCGGTGTCACCCGCGTTTATGGTTAATATTATGAAGACTATTTCCGTCATACATGATTTCTATGTAAGTTTAACCATTAAGGCTGCACACGCGACGGAAACTTAAAAAATGGACTAACTTTTCCCGTTTTCCCAACATTTCCCTTCACTACTCTGCTCCTATTGATTGTAGCGTGATGAAAAGTATACTATAACCTGCCCAGGAGTATGAAGAATAATTGTACCAAGTTTCGTTAAAATCCGTCGAGTAGTTTTTGTTTCTATAAGGAAAATACAGACAGACAGACAAAAATTTTACTGATTGCATTTTTGGCATCAGTATCGATCACTTATCACCCCCTGATAGTTATTTTGAAAATATATTTCATGTGCAGAATTGACCTCTACAGATTTATTATAAGTATAGATTTAATTTTGTAATTTAAATTTATAGGTTTTTTGGCCTGAAATAAATTATTTTTATTTTTATTATTTTTCGTAAAAGGATCGAGCAGTTTCTTATGTCTGTCTATGTCTACCAAATCGCCCACTACACAAATAAAATAAATAATTAAAAATAAAGTCTACTGATGCTGATCTGGACAGTCAAAATGTATTTTAACATGAATTACTATTTCGTTATCGTCAAGTCACACACCAGGTCGCTTCCAATAGCCGACCCGGCTGCCAATCTAGAGCCAACTAATGAGCTTACAACTCTTGGGCCGCAACCGCACCGGCTGGCGGTGGGATTGCCCACATTGACAAAGCTTATTGCATAGAGGGATTTGGATTTGGAAATGTAAACAAACATAACATAACGCCCATAATCCCCGAAGGGTTAGGCAGAGTCAAAGAGGCAGCAGCCCCCTTTAATCATATTCAGCCCAAAACAAAACTGGGCTGGGTTAGATGGAAAATTGTGAGAAAAAATAGTGACAAGTGGCTAGCTCGTCGCCTACACAATCACATACCCAAAACCCCATATACCATTAGTCGCCCTTTACGACATGCTAAGCAAGAAACACAGTTGGCATATTCTTTTTAAGTCCCAGACCAACATGGGACAATGGACTGGGTTTGATGGAAAATTGTGAAAAAGTAGTGACAAGTGGCTAGCTCGTCGCCTACACAATCACATACCCAAAACCCCATATACCATTAGTCGCCTTTTACGACATGCTAGGCAAGAAACACAGTAGGCACATTATTTTTAAGTCCCAGACCAACATGAGACTTTATTTGGAAATGTCTGATTGGAATAAGCATCATACATACATATAACTAACATTACGCCAATTCCCTAGCATGGTAGAAGAAAGAACCCAGCACCACATGACCCAGTCTTTATACACCTCACTCTCTTCATTGACATTCATAACTCTTTCACACGTATTCTTCGTACATATCATGCCTACAATCCCCTATAATATACCTAAGCAGAGTCCAAGGAAGAGTTTACTCTTCTAAACACTTTTAGACACGGAAAAAGTTTAATTGAGCTGGATTAGATGGAAATACAAGTAATGACAAATAACTGGCTGACCCACACAATTACATATCTGAAAGGATAAATTCCTTGGTGCAATTGCTAAGTTGTGACATTGTGATTATGCTTTAGTAGACAGGCTTCCAGATTGACCAATAAATCACATGTCACCTAAAAGCCACATCAATTAGGTCACAGTTACACATTCCATCTAGTTATGTGAATACGTACGTTCCAAAATTGTGGTTTCTATTGCCAAGACATTGGTATAAACACAAATCTGTTTTTAGATTTCAGGTATCTGAAGATACATCTGATTTGAATGCTTAAAAACGCCATTCTTATCTGCCCCTGCTCTACATGACGCTTTTATGTACCCGTCTCTTGTGATAACAACAAACATGTAATTCAGAGTTGTCCTCAAAAAGCAAGACTTTTGGCATAAATTTCGCATGGAAACACGTCGCTGCCAATCCACAGTCAATTATCGGGCCCACGAATTTCTGCGCAGCTCGGGCTCTGAGCGTCGGGACCTGTCCCTATCTCGGTGCTTTTGCGTGGATGAATTTCAAAATTGGCACGATTCCACTGCAACTAGGTAGTGCTGACTGGAAAGCCAATATAATTAGTGTTTGGAATTACATGGATTTCTTGTTAATTTCAATCGGAATACTAGTCTGTTAAGATTTTTACCAATAGCTCATAAATAATCTGTTCCAACTATTATTTTATCACACTTTGTCTTCATTAAATTTAGGATTAAGTCGTTTAGTCGTTTTTCAGTTTATACTTTTTAGTTGTACTAATTATGAGGTTTCACCATTTTCATCTCAATCAACACAGCTTGTAGAAGGTATAACTTTCAAGAACAATAATAAATTCTAGGTGGGATACAATATTTTTACCAACGTCGTAACAAGTTAAACTTTTAATTAGACATGATTCAAGAATGAGTTATGCTTCCAAGTTATGAATCATTTGGAAAGTTTTAGGTGGAAATATTCCAGTTCTGTTAATACTTCAGCGTTATCGTCACTTATAGATGGTACATGATAGATTTAACTTTAAGAAAAAGTGCGCTAAATACCACGGTCCAGAGGGTTCGATCGGGATACTAGGAAAATATATAAGTTGCAACTTACAGAAGATGATTGGAACAAGTTATTCACGTTTTGTAGCTACTAACTTGTATACTACTGCTTTCGCTCATACCGTGACTTCGCGCAAGGTATATCTAGTTTAGCAGTTAAATTTTTCAACCGACTTAAAAAAAGGAGTAGAGTCTAAATTCGTATATATTTTATATCGCGCGTACGTTAGGAACCTTGGTTCCTCATTCCCGTGAATAAAAGGCACCCCTATGTGTAAACGTGTTCTTTACTCCAATACTGTGGAAGCCTTATCACATGTTAGAGAAATATAATAGAGAAAAATACTTTCAAATGTATTTCACGAAAATTGGGTGAAAAACTGTTTATACGTATAAATATATGGCTGCCACCCTCTTCAAGCCATATTTGGGTTACACGTAAGGCCTATATGTACGGTGAAAATAATATATACACATAGTCGTTACCCGTAAATATAATCTAACCACATAATTAATACACAGAACAAAAGGACCGTGCCGTGTGCCGTTCTGTTCTCTCTGCCCACCAAGCTAGGGAAATGGCGGGAAACTAGATTAGCCTTTATATAACTAAAGGTGCGGTCTGACCGACTCGATGGTGTATTCAGTAGTGACACTGGTCTATGCGCCAAGAGTTGATGAATGTGTGATAAATACTTGTGTGTGTTCTGTATACCGGTAGTAATGCTTTCTTTTCTGTTTAAATTGACTATTTAAAAGTGCTTTTTTGAAGCCTATTTATTACATAAAGTGAATTTGAATTTGAATTTTGTATCTGGGTGTCAATATCTTATATCCTACTAATATTATAAATGCGAAAGTTGATGTATGGATGGATGTTTGTTACTCTTTCACAAAAAAACTACTGAATGGATTTTAGTAAAACCTTAGAAGAATATATCTCATACATCCGAATAACATATAGGCATATATTTCATTGATGTACCACGTGAGTGAAACCGCGGGCAGAAGCTAGTTTAAGTATATATTTGTAATACCACTGTTGAATCTGAAATACACAAGTGCTTAAGCTACTTAGCTCGGAGCCAGATCAACGTACATATTGTGATATTGTCTGATATTTATCTAGATAGATATACTATAATATTGTAAAGAAGAAAGATTTAATTGATTGTTTGAATTGAATAGGCTCCGTTACTTTTTAAAACCGGATTTGAAAAATTCTTTCACCAATGGAAAGCTACATTATTAGCAAATAACATCAGCTCTATTTTATCCCCATACTCCAAAGCGGAGAAAACCGTGGGGCGCTGCTAGTTTATTTTATGTATGTACCCTATAGCAAATTTTTCTTGTTCAGATGCGGCAGCACAACGTGCGTGGGCGTGGCAGCTGCTCAGCTGTCTGTGTCGGTGACGACGCTAGCTGCAGCTGTATTCATGCTGCAGCTGGATCTGCGGTTCGACGCCGCTGTCTCGCCGCCTCCGAGGCCGTCGGACGCGCATATCTGCACTGCTGTATCTATGGTATGATAAAACATTCACTATTGATATTTATCAGGAGGGTAACTTCAGCTGTTTATTCAGCAGCTGGACTTGTTTGATGCGGATGTTTCACTGCGTCTGAGATTGATTTTTAAAAGTACAGATTTACTCAGTATTGGCATGATAATATGCACGATAATTTTAGGAGTAGTCGCTTTTAGCCATGAACCAGCGTTTATGCTAGTAATTACGACGACACAGTCTTAACACACTCTCGGACGAGGCCTCTATCCTTAAAACTGAGGCCGTTTGTAAGAGTTAGCCACTGTGCTACTGGGAATAATTGTCAGTGCATGTCACTGACAATTATTCCGTTCTCGTTTATCATTTATTCAGTTCTCAAAGAACAAGTGAAAACAAATTTTTGTAATGAATAAATAATTTTGTAACTGGAATTGTAATGTGAAAAACCAACAACAGCAAAACTCGATAAAATGCAACGCTCACTTGCTACAGTTTACTCAGAGCTGTACACTATTTCAGCAAACTGTTATACTTACCTGCCTTTCACATTTTTGCATGGTTTTATGTCGAACACTTACCTAACTACGTTGCAAATTGCTAAAGAGTCCTAAGCTTTCTTCTGGACAGTAGTAGGTCAACACTGCTTGCTATCTTTCTACCCTAATCAGGTGAGTAGATCGCATTTGATGCATAGTCGTAACCAGTCGAGTTGACAGTGCCAATTTCTATAGAACCTGTCTTCTCCAAATCAAGCTACATCTCAATATAGTTTTTCTAATACACTTTTTTAATGTCAAGCTACTTGTATCAAGCATATACAAATACCGACGTCCTACTTCTCACGTCGGGTCAGCCATTTCATTTCGTGTCCCAGCTGTCAGAAGTTTTTCATTTATAGCAGGGACCCCACGTCAACCCAACATAAAATATTAGAAATCCCGCTGTCGCTTCGCAGTTTTAACCACCTACATAGCTAAATCGGAGTAACATTCTGTTAAACTCTCTTTAATTTTAAATGAATATCGATGTTAACTATTCTTATCCTCTGATATGTACCTACGCGTCATTTATTTAAAATATTAGTAGTATTTTTGTAAACTATCAGTATCGTCTATTTTCGTCAGAGTGACTAACCACACCACTTATATGAGCAATAAATATTCTTTCAACTATCAATAACATTTGCTGATAAATTCGGATCTCTATTTCAGGATCGTCAGTTCCATTCTGAGTAATTGGCCCATAATTTATCTCAACTGCCGTCATGATCTCTAATGTTATATACCTACTTTTAACCGTACAAGCTTAAAAAATCGAATAAATGAAAAGCCAATATCAGGTATTCTACGGACCATATGGTCTAGTAACTTTACCCTGTTTAGTAAGAAAGAAACTATCTTTATCCACATATCCCATCTTAACTCATCTGCATTGTAATGGACACTATTATCTCACCTGAATTCTGATAAGCCCATAATTTGATACGGGCCCGTATCAAATTTCTGTTGCCTAAGGGATTCCCATCGCTTAGTATTCGAGGCGCGTCTTAAACAAAAAGGCTGCATGGACAAAAACAATATCCATTTTACATTGAGTAAAAGTGCTCAGTTATGTAAAGTGTTGTTTTATTAGCTCTGAGCGCTTTCTCAAGCAGCGAGTTCAAAATAAATGTCCTGCTTCTACGTTGTGCTTCATTGGGGAAAGGATGCTTTTCTTTGAGATTTAACAGAAGGGTTAACTGTTATAGCTTATGCCTATGTATAGGCACAACGTGAACCAAATACAGCGAGCCTTATTTTAAATTTGGAGTTCTAAACATGATAACCTTTTGTGACATACTTGTGCGCTAATTTTAAGGTGTTTTGAGAGAATTCAAATCTGTTAATGACGTTTGAAATATTTGTGTTTGTGTGACGAACATGGTATTTTATAGTCGAACCATGTATGACTATTTAAATACTTGATTATGTCAATCCATTACTTGGTATCTGTACAAGTATAAACGTTAGTTTTGAGCTAAGGAATCGGTGTGTAAAATCTGAAGAATTTAATATTATTTTTTATGAAAGCGAATGAAGAGTTCCAGTGATTACCAATTAGGTTTATTCATCAAATTTAAAGAATTATTTAAGATCATAGATCTACTCTAATACATAAAAATATATTTTTTTTTAATATAAATTCACACAACTTAGCATAATTCCAAAGCAGTTTAATTTACTTACTCAGTAATCCCTTCGCGTAAATAAATCTGCAATAGTAAAAATAGGTAAGAAGGAATGCAAGCCCGCTGTCTTTTCCGGAACGAATAAAACAAGACAATAAATATTAGTCCAAAAGTAATTATGCCGGGCCATTGCTACCTGGAACAGCTGCGGTAAAACCACTAAGCATGCCATAATAAAATAACTTAATAAACTTAGTTGAATAAGTTAACACTTGGGATTTCAAAAAACGTTTTATGGATGTCATTTAAATTTAAATCATCATAAGACTTTAAAAGTCTAAGCTTATAAATAAAATTAATTTCTGCTGAATATTACCAATCGGTAATACTTTTTCTTAAAAAGCTGGTTTTAATTACTTACTTACTACGCTGGCTCAGCGACCCGTAGTGGGTCTTGGCCTCCGACATTAAAGAATGGTTTTAATTACTTTAACAAATATAATATATTTATAATATAATGGCTTTGTACCGTTCCTAGTCGGGGTCCGCATGGCCCTTGTCCTTGCATTTATCTACTCTGATTACTTTTATAACCGCGAATGGGATGGTGTGGAGTAAGACGAAAGCTGGTGGATTCTTACCGTCATATCACAGTTTATATATCTCTCAATCTGTTATTGTATGCTAAATCATATTATGTCTCCTACGCGATACGTGTTTTATTTTACTATGCGGCAATGCGGCTTACTTTGAAGCGGCTATCACGACAAACGGATCATCGTTACATATTATTTCTAAAGGTACAAGTTTCCTTGTCGTCACCACCAAACTTTTGGTATAAATATGTAGATAGATCGAAAAACTCAAATGTACATGTTCACATATAAAGCTTTACCTACACCTTGCATATCCTTACCATTGAGCTACCAGAGCTCTTAGTGAACAAATAACGAATACAAAAACCTGGTTAGGAAGTAATTCAGGCGTGGTCATTTCTCGTTTCCACCGCTTTGCAAGAGGCGACGACTAACGAAGGCTGGAAATTAGCTGTCAGCCGGTAGCCGCCGCGCCACGGAAAAATGTGGCGGGCTTCGCGTGTACGGCAGAATAGCTGGACCAGTTCTATTGTTCGTGAGCATCAGGATCGCGGGTACTTTTTAAAATGCTTCTACAGCTTAAATTTATTGCAGATATATCGTACGTTTATGTACCTCTCCTGAAAATGTGTATACCTACGAAGATATTCAAAACAATAGTTAAACCCGCCATCACTATTGTTCGTGGCCTACGGCAACACTATCGCAATACCGCGAAGGTTTCATTTTATATCCTGCTCGACAGAACGTAGACTGACAGAGACACAAATAAAAATCTTAGCGATAGCACGATAATGAAAGGCATGGCAAAAATTAACATTTGTCTCAAATAATAAATTTAATTTCGTCAAGTTTTATATAGAATTTTAAAACTATGTCTATTGTCTTGAGTTTCGAGGTAATGTTGCCTTACATCATCACACCATCAGACCTATTTAATACCAATGCCATATTATACTAGGTCTTTTAACACAGACAATTTCCATTAATTTTTCATCATATTGAATTGATGAAACGTAACATTTTACAAAAAAAAGCCGAAAACTACCCGTTTTCCCAATATTCTACTCGGGCTTTTCGTATAAATCCCCCATTCATATCCCATTTTAAACAAATTACCGTGAAACATTTGAACACATTTTTCTCCAAGTACCAAATGGGAGCCATTTCTCACCGCTATGCGCGTCTAACAACCTGCTATCATGACGCACACTTTTTCGCCGATTGCTCTCGTGAAAACGTGAGGTATTTTTTTTCTCTGTCACGTACGCGAGCAATATGCAGAGAATACTGAATAATCAACTAGGAACAGTATTTTAGGTCTCACCAGATATTTGTGTTGCATAATCGTGTGTGACCTCTTTAGTAGAAGAATGATCTATGTTACTGCCGGTCCGCCTAAACTTTACATAAGTAATTTTGTACGCGTATAAATTGTTATTATAGTCTTCATATATTACAATATAAGGCCTAGAATGTAGCATAGACTGGGATAACTAGAAGTTTCTAAATTCTAGATTCCGGAGACCGAATGTCATTCACATAATTGTGCGAACTTTGTCGTGAAGCTTAAATACTTCACGACAAAGTTCGTTCACGAGCAAAATTATGTGCCGGCACCGCTGACAGAGTTGCAAATAAAATTAGATCTACATTGTCTTGCCAGTTTTTAGCATTTTAAGGGATGTATCTACTAAATTAATGTTATAAAACTGAAGAGTTTGTTTGTTGGTTTGCTTGAAGGCGCTAATCTCAAGAACTAGTGGTCCGATTTGAAAAGTTCTTTCAGTGTTAGATAGCCCACTTACCGAGGAAGGCTACAGGCTATATAACATTAACCATAAACGCGGGTAAAACCGCGAGCACAGCTAGTAGATGCATATTCGGATAACGCCCGTACTAACCATTTGGATTACTGTAGTTTTTAATTTTAATAGAAAGATACAAACATGTATTGATACTCCTTTTTTTAATTAGTTAAAGGAACTTTATAGGCACGTACAATGTATTTTAGACATTTTCTAAGATTGTTCAAGTATTTACGCATGGTACTTATCATCTTATGTTGGTGAGCTGATGATGGAAGGTACAAATCCTTAACGATTAGGAATTAGTTTATGATTCTTTAAATATTGATATCTTCGAGAATTGTAAGACGATTTTTAGAGTTTTTTTTTTATTCAAAAGGGTATATCCTGGAGTTAGTCCTATTGGTACCACATCTGGATCTGATGAAGGAATCTTAGGCAAATCGAGGGAAACCCTCAAGTATTATAGGCGCGTACAATCTATTATAGTTATTTTCTAAAACAGTTCAAGTATTTACGTCTGTTATTCATAATCTCATGTTGCTGAGCTGATGATGGAAGGTGTAACTCCTTAACGATTAGGAGTTCGTGGATAATTCTTTCAATATTATAGGGCCATATTGAGTGTTATTCTCGAGATAGTCTCAATTTCACCAAGTCTTGGTCTAGTGATGGGATTCCATGAAAACGAGGGCCACTCTTAAATTTAAACGACATGTTAGGTGTTTTATTTATTTTTTCTAAAACGATTTCAGTATTTGCGTCTCATACTCATCATGTTATGTTGCTTAGCTGATGATGAAAGGTATAACTCTTTGAAGATTAGTAGTTTTAAGTAATTCTTTAAACATTAAAGGCTCGTTATACCTTTTCGTCTTTAGTCTCATAGGACCGGCACTGTCTCATTAAAGCAGCTCGTTTTGATTTGGTCTACCTACCTATTAATAAATTTCACTAAAAAGTAACAAATAAGTTAAATTTTAACAAAAATAAAAACCGACTTCAAAAAACCCAACAAAAAATGTTTATAAAAAAACACAAGTAAAAACTGCTTTGATAGCTATTTAAATGTTTGTTATTAAGTGTCTACTTTTTTTTAGTTTGGCTGGCACCGACTCCAAAACTAACTGATTATTGTAAATATTTAAATACGTGTTAAAGATTAATACTTTCATCGAAGCAGTCGAAAGAATTTATTTTATACTTTTTAGTGTTTAGACATTTAAATAGCTATCAAAGCAGTTTTTACTTGTGTTTTTTTATAAACATTTTTTGTTGGGTTTTTTGAAGTCGGTTTTTATTTTTTTGAAACTATCAATATATATAAAAATCAATGCCACTTTTCGGTGTAATTTTATAACTCAAGAACGGGCTCACCTACCCAAACCAAATGTTTAGGCTTTGTTCGGACTATTTAGTAGATGGTTTATGTGAAGTTTGCACAAAATCGGTAGAGCGGTTCTTTATTTATCACATTTTGTTGATGGGGATTTTGCTGTCGAATTGAAACTTTTTGAATATTTCACTTTATACGTAGCGAAGCACGTACCGGGCCGCTAGTCTACCATATTTTTCTATAGCACGACTACTAACTCTTTTAACAGGAATTATTTTAAAAATATTTATGTAAATATTACTACGAAGAAATATATTTAACTCCTGCGTACCCCACTTATCCAAGTCAAAACACGTTCGATCCGCATTTGAATGTTTGTCTTTCCGTTTCGTTGTATGGCCCCGGGGGTATTTACATATGTATTTACAGGAATACTTAAGATAATTAATTAGGAACGCAAATTCTATGGTTACACGAGCCAGGGTCTTTCAAAGTTTATAAAAGGATTAGAATTTATATCGATACACGTGTTATTTGTTAATCATGGAAAAACAAACCATATGTTGTATAAAATTATTTATATACTACTTACATACTTACTTACTTATATACTACTACAGAACATATTTTTGCACAACTCGGTCATGGCAGCCAATCTCAACGAGGATTAACCATGTGCGCAAGAAGATATTATAGTAAACAAGTGTGTGCGCGCTCTGTTCCTACACAGTCCGGTAAGACGGCGATTCGATATGACCGGAAAGAGGTCAGGCGCAGGACCACCGGCTTAACTTACTTGCCTCGGGCACAGGGGTTACTTAAACCGCCAAGTTCCTGACTCCAGACTGTTATTGAGTAATTTCAATATTGAAATACCCAGCCACAAACTTTGGCCGGACCCGGGATTTGAACTTGAGACCTCTGATCCTTAGGCGTTGCATGCTACCACTAAACCAACGAGGCAGTCAAGTTACTACTAATTCTATAGTTGTTGAGGAAAAACAATTTCGTTAACTTTAGACTTCATAATAATAACTGCTAGACTTTGCCCACGACGACAGATTCGGACACCGAGATCCGATGCTTTGATGTATCTCACGGGAAAATGGATAGTTCTTAAATAAAGGGTGTCTCATTTCTTTCTTCGAGTTCATACTTTTGGCGTACCGTCATCACATTCGGTTAAGTGACTCAGGCGTGAACATACAAAGTTCCTTTCGCTAACAATTAGTTTTATTTTCACAGTAAATTCACATGTTGGTCTGGGTCTAAAAAATTACTGTGTTCCTTGTCTAGCATGTTGATAAGGCGATATTAGTCGCCTTTTCAAGCAAGGTGACAAAAAAAATCTCTTCAGTCTGTCAGTTATATTATAAAAAAAAATTGAAAACGTGTTTTTTTATTTATTAGTCAAACAAACATTGACGAAGATACAATGCATTCAAGTTTCCCGTGACATCACGCTTTTGCACAATTTTTACAAAATGGTGACGTCGCAAGCTCCCACTCCAACACTTTGATGCTCGTTATCTATGTGATTTTTTGTTAATTTGATAAAGCAAAAAATATGTGTCTAGTATTTCTATATAATCTAACTGACGGACTAAATAGAATTATAGCTTTTTAATGCAGTCATCATCCCTATTGTATATCGGGTTTTGTGTATGTGGTTATGTATAGACGACTAGCCACTTGTCACAATTTTTTCATTCTAAGCCAACCCGTTTATTTTTTTTGCCTAAATGTGGTTAAGCTGCCATTTTGACTCTGCCTACCCCCTTCGGAGATTTCGGGTGTGATGATATAGTGTATGTAAGTATATGTAGTAAATAAATATTACAAAGTAAGGCCTACATCTTTAAAACTTGATACATCTTCACTGCTGATTTGACTAAAGTAGATTGAGAGAAGTGGGAGTAAAAATAAAAGATGTTGGTATTTTCTAAGGCATTATCTTCGATAAGATAAAGAAAATGGCTTTTTCGAGGAACCAAGTTCTTTTTTTACAAATATTTATAACCTACATTTCCAACGATAACATCTCATTCCAGAAAAATAAACAAAGCCGGAGAAACGAAGAAAACACGTAACTCGTTCAAGTCTGGCTTTTTTTCAATAACGATCGAATATTGAAAGAATTAACATCGTTAGCTTTCTGCTCTCTCCGGATGCAGGCCCCATCCCGCTTGTAAATTTTTGCTAACAACCTGTATTCACTCTTAACAATATGCGTAGGTCAAATTGGAAGGCATCTTGGTCTAATGGTAATAGGGCCTGGCCAAACCCGATAAAGGTATGATCAACGATAAAGGTACTTGTCTTGATTTTATGTATTTGACCAAGTTACATATAAGCCGTATTATATAATCAAAGTCAAAGTCAAAACGTTTAATGCATTCAGGAATGTAAATTAGTTGGTGATATAATTTGCTAGAACATCATGTTACCTTTCGACCATAATTTATTTATTCGAATAAATATTAAGTAAATAAAGTGTATAAGTAGGTATTAATTTATTTCTGTGCGCCCTGAAATTAAAAATCCTTTTATCTTGGAAAAAAAAATTACAACTCCCGCGAGGTACATATGTACATATGCTTTTTAAACTGGCTCGATAGCGCATTTTGTAGTGACCCTGCGCAAATAGTTATGGGGTCGATCCCCACCCAGGACAAACATTTGTATGATGATATCAAATATTTAAGTATATATTTGTTATACCATCATCATGTTTGTTATACCACTGTCAATTCTGATATTCGTAACACAAGTGCTTAGGCTACTTACCTCGGAATCAGATCAATGTAAGTGATGTAGTCGGATATTTGTTTATTATTATTATTTTTATAGGGACACGATCATTACTATATATGTACTATTTATTAATGATTAATATACTCGCATAACAAAATCTAATGTTATATGAAACACAAATGACTAGTCCACACATTCAAATTCCCAAAGAATTCCTAACAAAGGAAATTAGTAGTCGGATTCCCAATGATTGATTGGCGCAATCAGTGTGCAACACACCTCTCCCGTTGCAATTTTAATTCCGGAACTGGCATGTTAATTTGACCTACACACACGAAGTTCCCTTTTGGGTGAATTTAATTATATAGTTTAGAGTTGAGCTGAAATGTAGGGGAAGGAAATGGGTCCCAGCCTTGATGAATAGTTGAGCATAGCTGACGGAGTAACGTCTATTTCAGGTGCCTTAGTATAAGAATGGTTATCTGGCCCGTGATTCAGCGACTGAGAAGATGAAAAAAATGCTGGGTGTAGTTTCTTCAAGTGGGCGCGCGGGAAGGTGTCTCTTGCAGCTCGCGCTAATACAAGCTTATAAGCGCGTCAACGCTCGTGCGAGTTGCGCGTGTGGCAAAAGGCGCGCCTGTACGCGCCTACATGCGCTTCTAAAAGCTTATACGCGCGTATAAAACGCTAGTCCTAAACCGCCCTTAATAATACTCTTTGATTCGGAAAATGTGTACAACACAATTTTTTTATAAATTTTTTGGAGATTTAATAGAACGCTTATTTTATGAAAATACATCAACAGCTCTCCCAAAATACATTATAAGTATAGTAAATAAATAACTCAAGTAAAGTATCTATCTACTTAATGTATTACAATAAAGTAATAAATAAATGCCCTATGTACTCGATGTCCGAAAGTTCGCTCAAATATTATGGTATCTATTCTCACAAATGTTACAATTGAGGCATTTCACGTGAAACGGGCAACGAAAAAAATTTCAGGTTTCGGATTTTGTTCATAATTGGGTTAATTGGTCTTATATGTGACCTGAATAAAATCACAAAGTTACTTTTTTTTTGCTTTGTTTCAGATTTACGTAGCTTCAAAGAATTGGAAAAAACGAGCAATGAATTTTTCGATAGCTTTTCATGCAGTCAATCAAATGGATAAAATAATAACTAAGTAGTGTTTATTCCAAACACTACTTAGATTAATTGTTTTTCTTTAGTTATTATAAAAAAAAAAGTTTTTTTAATCATATAGTAAACTGGAAATTAATTTTTAAAATAATAAATTATTAAAAAATTATATTCCGGTAAACGAAAGAAAACAATTCATTGTTTCCAATAAACACTACTTAGTTATTATTTTATCCATTTGATTAACTGCATAAAAAGCTATCGAAAAATCCATTGCCAATTTTTTTACAATTCTTTGAAGCCGCGTAAATCTGTAACTAAGCAAAACAAAGTAACCATGTTGTTTTATTCGGGTCACATATAAGACCAATTAACCCAATTATGGACAAAACCCGAAACCTGACATCTTTTTGGTTGCCTGTTTCATGTGAAATGCCCCAATTGCAAAAATATCTAATGTATAAAATATGAATGTTGAAGAGGCGAGTGTGGTGAGTAAGGATCGTGCCATATGGCGTTCGTTTCTCTGTGCCTATCCCGCTAGGGAAGTGGCGTGATGTTTAGTTAGTTAGTTAGTTAGTCACTCCATACACTTTTAGTCGCTTTTTATGACATGCTAGACAAGGATCACGGTACATTATTATTAAGTCCCAGGCGTACGTCACGAACTTAAAACACATGGGTGGTAGAATGTCCCCTAGACACAGAGTGCTTTCAAATAACACGCTCAACGAAGCACAACCGACTAATACGATTCCCAGGTCGTCGCTTTTATTGCATTTCTAGCTACCGCAAGAAATGGTGCTATAATCACATCATCGGTCTCACACAGCATCCTTTTTCATACTATATTTTTACCTTAATCATCATTATCTTCCAAGCGCTATGTCCCGTGCTTAGGCGGGAGCCATTTAGACCATGATCCAGGATTTTGCGAGTCTGGTAAGTACCGGTCTGTCCTTCGTAACCCTAAGATAGGGGAACCGGACATTTTTTGGATCATGGTACAAATCCAAACTTTGAATTTGCAGGTTTCATCATAATGTTTTCCCTCACTGTTGAGCTAGTGGTATAATTACGATAGATCTGAAAAATTCAGAGGTACGTGCTCGAGTTTGAACCCGCACCCCTCGGTTATGAGGGGCGTATTACTTACCATTGAGCTAACACCACTCCAAATATTTTTACTTTAATGTTAAGCAGAACTACATGTCAAGGACACTGCACACACTAGGTTACTGGATTATTATCTAGATTTAGGGAGACAGTAAGTAGTGTCACGTCCTTTGGCGGGATCCTTTTTGGCCATTATTCTTGATTTAGTGAGCATGGTTATTACATCAAAGCAGTTTCTATCTAGTCTTCGTTAGGTTCGGAATTTCTCTAAGTTTTTACTTATCTAGTATTTTCATCTACTTTAGCCTCTAGGGCGCGGCCACTTAAGGAACTTCACCACGAAGAGCCGCTTAGAGCAGCCACTCTCTTCGACCTGAATGGTTTTATAATCTATTAATATTTGTAGATGCAGCTTACTTTATTAGCAGAACTGGAACTTTTAGATTTTCAGTTCAAACGTACAAGCTCCAGTATATACAGGGTCATTTGTAAAACAATTATAACCTCGCAGGCGTAGATTACTGATATTGTAGACAAAAAAAAACAAATTTTCACTTAAACTACATCAGCTGTTTTTTTTTTGTCGATTTAGGCAATTTCGTAAAACAAACGTTTTTGTTTATAATGTCAGTAATCTACTCCTGGAAGGTTGTTGATGTTTTACAAATGACCCTGTATAAATCTAGACAAAACTCATAGACGCCATGTACCAACTCATTAAGCCTAGACTTCTTCCAGGTGCCGCTGACCTCAGTGGCGATCACAAGCGGCAACAGCGGGGAGGCTGAGCCCGCCGGGAGCCCCCTCAGCAAGGACAAGGAGCCCGACCCTGTTACCTGATGCGGCGAGGCGGCCTGAACGCCTGGACTTACGTTTTCGTATCTACTAGTTTTTTTACTAGTCAAATTTTTGTACTAGTCACATTGTCTATAATAATATGTAACTTATTGACCGCTTGTGAAAGAGTCAAATTGTCTATATATATTTACATTAGATATATAATGTATATCTATATGTAACTTGTTGACAACTTGTCGGATCTTCAATTGAGGTTGTATTTGGTGGCTAATTCTATATTAGGGACAGCGGTTATAATTCTCACAGAATTCCCAGACCCCACTGAGGGTGAAAAGGGTTTGTGCCCATCGCTATCTGTTTAGTTATGTGGGAGTTAATATAATCACTAATTTGATGGGCGATGAAACAAAAGTGAAGTTATACGTAATTAAAATACAGTGTTCATCACACGAGCACATTTAAATTTAAAAACTTGATGAGTCACGTTAAACTTGACCTATCAAGAAACTCTCTAACTACCGATCTTACAAGCTCCCTTGAGAAATTCATAAACTTACATAAATTCACATTAAAAGATTTTTTTTTTTATTTTGTTTATTTCGTAAACCTATAAACTTTTTGATTGAAACCTCTTTAAATTTTGAAGTTCTGACACGTTGGTTAACAAACTTTACTTATCGTGTAAATAAATAGCTGTAAAGTATTGTAAGAAATCATTTATGTATATCTTGTATATTAATAGATAAGTATTAAGAACTTTTGTAAATGTATAATTATCTAAAAAAGAGTATGCTTATGTATAATAGAAATATTTTGTTATTTGTAAATTGAAGTCTTGTTTAATGTTGCATTCTATATTAATGTAATTTAAAACATACTTATGCATTATTCTGCTAAAACGTTAGCCTAGTTGTTTGCCAATTCCCTGTACAATCAGTAATGAAAACAACTTATTGACAATAGATTTTGCTTTTCCGAAATGCCATATTTTCGTCGTTGTTTTTAACAAGAATTTTCCCGCCACGTATATTCTTAAGCTTGTTTGTGGAACATGATTATGCGTTTGTATTCGAGGCACGAATCGATTAACACGGTCATGTGTTAGCATCCCCCTGCCACGTGCGAAGTTTTATACCCCTGCGAATTGTACCTTAACTCCCTAATAAGCAAATAGATGTAGCTTCTACCTCATGGTGGTATATCAAACATGAGATATACAACAAGTTATAGATAGAACGTGCTTAGGTATCTTAAAATCTTAGAACTTTTACGCGCACATTTTCTTGTTTGCCAATTTGAAACTTTTGTTTGAAAATAGTGTTACACTATTATGTGGGTTAAATACTGGAATTAAAAAATTTTTTTGGGCACGTTCATGTAAGATTTTACGTACTGTATTAAATAAAATGATTTAGTGTCTATATTAATTTAGGTAGCTGATATATTTTCGTGGTCAAAATAACACAATGCGTTATAAATACCACAATTAAGTTCCAGGTAATTTTAAAATTGTATTTTTTTAACTGATATTTTAGGGGCTGAAGAAAGCAATTATAATTCGTTAAATACATTTTTCAAAAAGTACAGAATTGCAATCATATGCTTCCGCTGCAGATTAACTTCGACACGTAAATAAAATAAAATAAATAAATTGTTCAGATAGACACACCAATTCCCTACTTCTAAACTAAGCTTATGCTTCTACTATGGATACTAGGTGAACGGATAGACATACTTAAATACGTTTTTAGACATCCATGACTCCCCCTATTGCCAAGGATTTGTGCTCCTAGCGGGATTCGAACCCGCGACCCTTGGTTTTGTGGCCACTTTCTGACCACTCAACCGACGAGCCAGTCAAAAAAAATAACATGATCCCCCCACGGAGGTATGTAACGTTTACAAAATTTATAACTTCCAACAGCTCGGATGTTATTCCGTATAAACCGCGAAATCCTTTGATGCTCGTCAAAAAGCATAAAAAGCACGTACACACGCCAAAACGTTATCTCTAACGGCAGCGCGTGCGTTTACGAGATCATAAATTTTAAAATACATTTTCCCCTGTGTAGCCGCAGCCTAATTGGGTTTCGGTGATATTATTTCCAGCTCGCAAAAAAACAGTTTAAATTGCAAAATCACTGTGACGAAAGCTTCCATATCCGGAATGATCATTACTATTTAAAAAAAGTAAAAAAACGGTTTCCTTTATTTAACGCTAAAAGCAAGATAGCATTTTCTTGAATCAGCTTACATTTGGTACAAAAATCTAAATTAAAAATATCTTCACCTTTTAAAGCCTCAATAAAATCACTAATAGATCTACTATTTCTAGAAAAGCTATTATGGGAGAACTTATTCTTGCTTATTTATTTTAATTAGAACATCTTGTTGCGTTGGTACTAGGTAATCATGAGGACTAAAATAAGACCTTGCCAAGTCATCCTAAATCGGATATATGGATATAATGGAATATGAAATAGCCAGATAAAACGGAAGATTTAAAAAATTATAAACTTATAAAATAATTGATAGTATCATCATCATCTTCCTAGCGTTATGTCCCGTGCTTAGACAGGGTCCGCTTAGACCATGATCCAGGATTTAGCGAGTCTGGTAATTACATTGAAGCGACTGCCGATCTGACCTTCGTAACCCTAAGATAGGGGAACCAGACAATTTTTGGATCATGGAAAATAATTGATAGTAGTATTTTGTAAAAAACAGTTTTGAAAATTTTGGATTTTTTGTTAATATGAATAAAATGGTATAAAAATATATTTTGTTACTCTGTGTTAATATTTAATAGTATGTTTAATTATGTATATTGTTTAAGCAGTATAAATAGGATATGGAATTATTTCTGTAACGTACATTTGACTGAAATTATGTTAAGTTTCTATAAAACTATATTATAAAAGCGATATCAGTAGTAGGTTTATTAAAATATTATCATTTTTCTATCCAAAAATCGCCTCTATTATTAGATTGTGGTGCATAATACCTAATTATGTTTTACAATATTTTATTGTTATTTTGGTAAATTTAAATTGTTCACATTATTTTTAAATCAGCACATAAATTTATTGTAATAAATAAACTGTATCTATTACTTCAACATGTACATACCAACGATTATTCAAAATATTGTAATTATATTTTTTTAATAGTTGTCTTATTTCTATTATGAAGACGAGTAAACATGATTACAAATCTTAAAGGTATTTTTATTACAATTCCAGATCATCCACTCTCAGAGAATATCTACACAGTTTGAAGTTTAGTAATTACACATTACATGAAACATAACATAACATAACATAGCTTAGAACGATTATCAAAGTGCGGATAATTGTTAGCAGGTATACTGTACGACCCCAGCAGTGAATTCTGAGGAAATACCACCACATGCATCCAAGTCCAGACGAATCATCGTAGGCCCGTGGACCAAATGCCGCCCACCTCTAATAAGCTGCTTAGGAGTGTATAACAAATAATATGACAAAAGTCGCACAAAAATATTTCTGCAAAAAGAGTAATTAGAAATCAAATGCCAATGAGTGAGTAAATACATAATGTGTTAAGTCGAAGATAGATTATAAAAAAAAAATTAGATTGACATTTCTTCGAATGAGGTCGTTTGAGATTGAAAGCTTTTGAGATGATCGGAAAAATCGATATATCAATTATTTGAAAAGACAAACTTAATCACCATAGATCTTGACAACATCTTGATTTTGACTGGCTTAATGGCGCATTTGGTAGTGACCCTGCCCTATGGGCAAAGAGTTGTGGGTTCAATCCCTACCCAGGATAAACATTCGTGTGATGAATACTTGTGTTTGTTCTGTGTCTGGGTGTTTATATACATTATTTAATTATATATTTGTAATACCACTGTTGTTTCTGATATCCGTAACACAAGTGCTTAGGCTACTTACCACGCAGTCAGATCATTGTATAGATCTGTCGCCTACTGCTAGATAAAAACTAGTTAGGGAAATTGGAGTATGTGATTCGGCACAATGGGAATTTTACGACACACTGTTGCCAATGATATAGGGGTTTAGGCATAGTTAACGACTGGCTAATAATGGGTTTCGTCATATGTGGCTTCTATGTATACCATATCATCTATCTAATATTTAGACATAGATATGTCTTATTATTTTAGATAAATCTTAATTTTTCCATCCATTCCACCCAAATGACAGCATCTACACGTAATAGCAGAAAATAATCAAAATACATTTTAAATTATCTGTTTAAATTCACATATTCGCTTAGTTAATTTTATTGAAATTGATATCAACGTTTCATTGAATAAATTTTAATTGGGCGAATAATTAAATAAACACTTAAAAGCAATGAATTACGCATCAATCATACACGATATAACAAGCTTTAATTGCTTTCAACATTTTCGCATGAGTTGGTCTTTACATCGTTTATTTCAAACCATTGTTTGAAAAGATATCGCTGCGAAATAGATATACATACATGTATAACGGAAATTTAAAGAATGAGCTCTGTATAATATTTATTCTACCATACCAACACTACATAAGGTAAATTACAAAACTATGACGTATAATAATAATGCGTTAAATTGTAAGCAGTATGTTAAGGTTTATAATCTCTATAAATTATAATCTAAGCTATTTACAATTTTACGGTGGCATATATATATTTATTTTATGAATACAAATTTTAACTAACACATTTGAATATCAGCTAAAATGAAAATCGCAATTTGTATAAATGATAGTTCTAATAATAAAAGTTAACATACATTTAGATGTATAAACCAAAGAAAGCAATAGTCGTTTGTTCTGGAAATAATAATTATACCTCCTCTTCCAGAGTACTGAAATACTTTCACCTCCACTGTGAATTTTAAGAAATTAACAAATTCACCAGACCCTCATTAGCTTGGCAAATTACGCTCCAATTAATCTTATGCGGACTTTTGAAGATATTTTTATTAAAGCGAGAATCAAGAGATCGAACATTCCGAGATAAGAGTAATTTTGTGAGACACGTTTCATTCGACCGACATAAATTACTTATGTACAACAATATTATATACCTATCTATCTAGGTATATATATTGTTTATTGCACAAAACTCAAATATGAAACCAAGTATACAGACAAATACAGTACAATATAGGTGTTGTATTTATATTGAATAAAAAAAAAACACTTCAAAATTCAACGAATGGAATCGAACCGAATACAAAGAAACGAATCTTTCACCCAAGGAGGCTAAACTGAGCCGTAAAATAATGAAATGAAATGAAATCATCTTTATATGTATACATATATAATAATAAAAATGAATTGCTGTTTGTATGCCTCGCTAAAACTCGAGAACGGCAGGGCCGATATTGCTGATTTAGTTTTAAAATATTTGTAATCTTCCATGGAAGGTTTATACGGTATGAAAATATGGGAACATTGCGACGAAAATAATAAAAGAAAATCCAAAAACGGGACATTACGAATTGCGCCGGGTAGTAAGTTATAGATATGATATATCCAGAAGTCCCATTCTACAAATGTAAGGCATTGATATCTCTTTATCTCTTCAATGGTTGGTGGTTTCAATAGGACAGGATTACTCACTACCGAAGCGCTACCGAGCCAGTCAAGACAACTAATATTATAAATGCGAAAGTAACCTTATGTATGTCTGTAATGTTATCACGCTTCAAATTCGCGGATTGCAATGAAATTCGTCACGAAAAGGACTTCGGTTGTTTTTTATCCCGAATACCGATAGACGCTTGATAGTCTCTGTGACAAATCGAATCACACTCGGACAGAGCCGAGTGCTTAAGCACAAAAACTTTTTGGTTTTAAAAACATAAATAATGTTTTTAAAACCAAAAAAACCGAAACAAATCATGTTGCATTTTTTGCGCCAAGCTTAAGGTACCTATATAGGAACTTCATATTAGAATTTAGCTCTCTCTAAAATTTTCTTTTCTTCTATTCCTGCTAATTAGCTTTGTTTCGTATTCTTGAAGTATTTCTAGGTACGCTTCAAAGGTATTTTAGCATTGAATAACTGCTCATCACGATGAATTCTAATAAATTTTATTCATTCATTTATACTATTGTATATAATTTCGTGCATAAAGGACAGAGACTGGATTTAATAAAAGAGCAAAAATACTACAGTAATTTGTACTTACCATTAATGCTACAAAATTTAATCTTTTGTCAGAAATAAGCCTAGAAGAAAATAATGTTCTATTTTCATTTCCCCTTTTATTTAAATATTTACATAAATTATGATTTGCATCCGATATTGTTATGTTATAGGCGAAAAGTATTTAGGGCATGCAAGCTATGCTTTACTACATCGCAATAGAAACAGACTTTTTTTGCTTTTTTCTTTTCGTGCTGTAAAATTGGCTACAAAATTGCACATTTTTCATTTTTAGTGAAATATGGCAAAGAGATTTTGTGGAAAATATGAAATGGAGCAGCCTGGTAAGGCAGTGTTAACGTCTGGTTAGATTAGTTTTCTTTCAAAATCTATCTGTCATATTATCCCATGTTGGTCTGGGACTTAAAAAGAAAGTGCCAACTGTGTTTTTTTGCCTAGCATGTGGTAAAAGGCGACTAAATGGTATATCGGGTTTCGGGTGTGTGATTGTGTAGGCAAAAAGCTAGCCACTTGTCACTACATTTTCAAAATTTTCCATCTAACCCAGCCTAGTTTTAATGTGGATAAAGAAATGTGGTTAAAGGGGCCTGCTGCCCTTTTGACTCTGCCTACCCCTTCATATGCGTGATGTTATGTATGTATGGATGTATCTGTCATCATCCTTCTAGCGTGCTTAGTCGGGGTCCGCTTTGACCATGATCCAGAATTTAACAAATCTGTTAATTACATAAAAGTATATCTATTATTAACACTATATTTAAAAATACCTCATCGAATTGTAATTCAATTTTAATTATGTTACACATATATTTTGTCAAACTTTTAATTTATTAACTTTTTTAATTTTCTAAAAACAGCAAATAATAATGCTATTTCATAATAATTATTACTTTGACTGCGAACGGTAATTTTAAAACTAAGCCACCTAATACATCGGAATGTCTGACGACGAAAGGAAAGATGAAAAAGATATTTAAATAAGCTTCACTCAAATCCTTGAAATTTAAGGACAAAATTCCAGTAAACCTGGAACATTTACGAATAAGACAGTTTTCTAACGCCACACGTCATTATTTTGCGCTTCCGAATCCTTCTCGAGAGGTCGTGCCGTGCCTAAGTACACGGAAAAAGTATCGAAACTTGGTGGTATCGAGTACATTTCCTTTCGATTCCGATACTCTTGTACTCGATACTTTGTATTCGATGCTTTTACTTAAGATTTCGAAAGAATCTTAGACATTCGGTTCTAAAATTACTCAAGGGTTAGCTAAAAAAAACGCCGCATTGGTATTATGTCATAAAAGTACTCGATACTTTTCAAAAGTATCGATACTTTTGTTATGATACTATTACGAGTACGATACTTTTTTTAACTACTTATGAGTACAAATCGCTAAAAGTGGGTCAACGGAAAAAATATCGCCGCATAGGGATTACGTCCTTAAAGTACTTGATACTTTTATTTCGATACTATTATGAGTACGATACTTTTTATTCGATACTACTCATGAGTACAGTATCGATACTTTTTATTGGATACCGTGTCCCTAGCGTCCCACGTAGCAAACTACACAGATTCTCTAAAGTAGGCAAACGAAAATGCGACTTGAAAACTCATTGCTTCCTTTTATCTGTAGAGAGCGAACGCTTCACTTTGAACTTAAAAATCTTGATGACTTCCTAGAATAGTTACATACAATTTTACTTTAGATTGGTAACACTTTTTTTAATTAAAAGATGGTCTGAGCGACTAGTCTTAAAAAAGTTAGCTAACAACTAATATTTCGCCAACGAAATCATTTCTATTTTATTAAGATTTTCGAGAATGGCACTTTTTCATAAACTTCTTAGTACTATTACCGATTTACTAGTGTAAATGAATCGTCCAACATTCGACCCAACATGACTCCTGGCAATCCGGGTGAAAAGGGAAAAGGTCAAGCCTTTACTTATCTGGGGCTCTTAAATAAAGTGTAAAAAGCCGCCCATAGATTTAGGTTTTCTGCTTCTATCAACAATTCATAGTCGATGCGATAGTCGTAGGATGTGTAGTTCTTTATGGTTTTCTTTTTTTTTTTGACTATTTTAGGGTTAGATAAATATTATGAAAGCACTGACTGTAATTTTACTGACGTTGATGATGATGGTATAAATGTATATATAAAATGTACAAAATTATATTTAATATATACGAAAACCAAAACACGGGTCAACATTCTTTATAGAATTAGTTTAAGAAAATTATAGTAGTATGTATCTCAATGACTTACATAATTAAAAGTTTTACGTGTCGCTTCGGTGTCTGCGCGCTAGTAAGGTCATCGTACAGCACGCGGCGCTTGCGCTTATTAGAAATAATACTAACAGGACTAAACGACCTTGTGCCCATTTTACTTACCAGTATTAGTAGGGTACAGGGATGATGACTGCATAAAAAACTATTATTCTATTGAGTATGTCAGTTAGATTACCTATACAAAAATACTAGACACGTATTTTTCGCTTTAACAAATAAACAAAAAATCACAAAGTTATAGCGCATCAAAATTTTGGAGTGGGGGCTTGCGACATCACTATTTAGTACAAATTGTACGAAAACGTGACGTCACCCGCAACTTGAATGCATTGTATCTTCGTCATGTTTGTTTGACAAATAAATAAAAAAATGCGGGTTGAATATTTTTTTATAATCTAATTGACGGACTAAACAGATTTTTTTTGTCATCTTGCCTATTGTGAGTTTATTTAAGGTTTTGTAATTATTATTTGGTTAAAATATAACATGGTATATAAAAACCAACTGCAATCGATTCTATTTACAATTCTGTACAAAATAATATCAGGTTTCGTGTTTGCCTACTTAAAATAAGGTTGTAGGTACCTTTTTAGCCTTAGAGTTCTAGGAACATCAAAAGGACATCAATCATTATATATTCGAAAATGTCACATCAAAATCTAAAGCAGAACCGTCGACTACCACTTCAAGATTCAAAGTAGATATTAATGCGGCGCCTCAATGGCCTTGTGATTAAAATTCGTTCGGCATCGCTTAATTTGGACTTTCTCAGACAAGTTTCTATCTCATCTCGTTCAATTAATGATCGCGATAATCCTCAACGCGCTCCCGAGTTTGTCCAACTTCTTATTACGATGTGATTACTTACTTAAGAAGTAAGTACCTAGCTTAGCTGATTAGGGAATGCAATTCCACAAGTCTATTTTCGGTATTAGCAAAATCTTTTATTTCTTGAAGTGCGCTTAGTTCTTTCAAATTATTTTAAATAATAAGTGCTCCAAATGACAGATATTCGACAACTGGTATGCTTATGTATCTCACTCACATATGCATAAACGTGGCTTCACGCTGTAGTATGACAGCGCGGAGTCCTTCTTTTTTTACTAGTCCGTGATTTTACCCAAACAATATGTTATACCCTAAGTCAGCGTTTATGTGAACTCGTCAAATGCCAGAAGAAACAAATCCAGATAGATTTATATGAAGAGCTCTTCAGACCAAATACAATAAGCTTCAAATTGTTAGAAAACATATAAAGTTAAAATGGACTCTCAAGATTTGATTTTAAAGTTAAAGTAAAGGTAAGTTCAAAAGACAAATTATATAGGTACTACAAAATTCACAGATGAGTTTTATTGACAGGACAAAGTTCGGTACGCAGTCTTATGTCGCGGTAGTAGATTAATTTGTTTGGGCTCCCCACACATATATGAACAAACCCGGAGGCTACCTAATTCTGCTTGTCATGCGTTCGCCTGCGCAAGAATCGGCGCCTTGTCTCAATGCAGTACTTGGTCTCGAAGCAGGATACGGTGAACGGCTCCTCGGCGGTGCAGATCGCGACGCACGCGCAGCCGGACGGGCAGTGCGGGATCACGCTAGGGCAACGCGACGGCCACCCTGCGGCGGGGCACGGCAGATTACAGACGGTCCTATTGCAGTCCTTAAATGGATCTGGAAGATACAGTACCATCACGCCCGTCATCCACGAAGAGGTAGATAGAGTCCAACGAGCCTGAAGCTCTTTTAAACCCATTCAGCCATAACTAAAATTGAGTTCAGTTAGATGGAAAATTGTGGAAAAATAAAGACATACTTTTCGCCTTATACAGGGTGACTTGGAATTTTCGAAACTGGTGAATTTCGACCAAGTGTTCCGTGCATATTTTTCTTCCTTAAAACAATGACACCTATTCCAATATTTTTTATAAAAGCGATGTGAAGTAAAGTTATGCTAAATCTTAATTTGATATGACTGGATAAATTTGACAAATCAATGAGCGACTGCCAAGACTCACACCTAGGTTCAAGAGTCATAGCGACATGTAAGAAGCGTAAATATGAATAATTAATAATGTCCTCGGTGATATCGGTTAGGAGAACGCGCAAACACAGGTGCACTCTCTATTCCTTCACTCTCATATAATATAACAGGTGTAGTAAATTCTTTAGATACCCACTATCTGGTTCAACCATTGGTGCTGGTTTCAAAAGGAGCTCGTCGTACTGGCCATGGCTCAAGCAAACCAAAGTCGTTAATAATATGAACGCCAAACTTTGCATTTTTTTGCTCAGATGGGAATTCACTGGTAATTTTATGAAAACGATAAAAAATTTACCGAAACTCGGAGAAAGCTAACCTAGGTGCATACGTCAGAAGTTATCAAAAATAAACGTCATCTCAAATGATCATTAATCATCACAGATTAAAAAATTAGTAAAAATGTTTATGCTTCTTCTAAATTTCTAGAACGATTATGCGATTTAAACCTTCTTGTTATAAATACGTGTTTTGACGCAAAAGTAATTTGACATTTTTTTATTTGCTTGTATGTCTCGTCGCATTAAATTATGAAGAAATTAGTATTTTTATCACGCAGATCCCGGAAGAATTGGTTTTCTTCTCCATATATACGAGTATTAATTAATTTATACAAATATTATTAAAGAGGAAAGATTTAGTTGTTTGCATTAAATATAAATAAATAATAAATAAATTCTCCAGACTGGTGTGTCAGTCCCAAACTAAGCTTATGGTTGTACTATGGATACTAGGCGAACGGATAGACATACTTAAATATGTTTATAAACATCCTTGACTCTCAAATTTCCATGTTCATCACACGAAACATTTGCCCCTAGCGGGATTCGAACCCGCGACCCTTGGTTTCGTGACCAGGGTCTCTGACCACTCGACCAACGGGCCAGTCACTCGACCAACGGGCCAGTCAATATCAAAATATACCCCGAAACTAGTACTTGACCGATTTGAAAAATCCTTTCACCAATGGAAAGCTACGTGTTTCGCGAGTAAAGGCTATATTTTATCCCCGTATTCCCATAGAAACGGGAACTACGCAGATAAAACCGCAAGGCGCTACTAAATAGATATAAGTGGCATTGAAAATGTAGTCGAATAGTTTGCTAAACCTTTCCAAATGACTTGCTTAATTTTTAAATGTTCTTAGCAACATCTCAGGTTCTCGTCTTATAGACTTTAATGCAAAATCTGATATTGGCTAATATTAAACTAATGTCTAGAATCTTCTCAAAACTTTAAGATTATTTCCATTTAACTCACATCCAAAGAAAATAGTCTTACAAGATTTCTTAACGCTCCAATAAAGATCAAAGTAGCGAACAAGATTCTGAGAGCTAATAAAACAAACTTATACAACATCACATCCTGTTGGACGGACTTCCGCTCCTACTATGGAGGAAATGGAGATATAAAGGGCGTATAGCCCTTTAGCTGAAAAAGATAGCGGACATTACAGGACATAAGTCTTAATCAAGAGAGGCTGTAATTCCCTAGTTGTGGTATGAGGCTTGTATCTGAAGAAATATGGTATTATATGTATCTTTCTTTCTTTTTTTCTTATATTTTTTGCATAGAAAATCTTAGAAAAGATTAACATAGTAAATAACAGTGTTATCAATAAGTTGTGTCAGAAAATCTATTAGACAAATTTTGTGAAGGAGTACATCTGTAGAATTGTCACACCAGTTCAACGGCTTTGTGTTACTTTGACGGAAATTACAATATATTATCTGATTGACGCCAATCAAGATCAAGGCAAGGATGCAATATTATAAAGCAGATGTAAGTAGGTAAGTATTCATTAAGGTTTCATCGTACTTTTTTATTTAAATATTAGACTACATCACATACACTAATCTGACTTCGAGGTTAAACACTTGTGTTACGGATATCAGAAACAACCGTAGTATTTAAAAACCTATATAACTTAAATATTAGATATTATCATCAGACACAAAAAAATCACAAGTACCTATTCATCACATAAATGTTTGTCCTGGGTGGGGAACAAACCCACAACTCTTAGCACATGGGGCAAGGTCACTACCAAATGCGCCATCGAGCTAGTTCATAAAAAGTAATTGGTTCAGTAATTTAGGTTATGAGGCTGTAAATCTTATACCTATACTTACTAATATATTAAGCCAAAAAGTTTTTTTTTTTAAACCCGCTTATCTCAGGAACTGCTGGTCCGAACTAAAAAAAAAATGTTTTGTATAGTTTTTTTATCGAGAAAAGCTATAGAATATTAACCATTTGTAATATTAACCATAATCGCGGGTGAAACCGCGGACACAGCTAGTATAATAGATAAAACAAAAAGAGTTGCTTTAGCATCACACTAGCGATGCCGAACTATCGATAGTTTCACTATCGATAGTCGAAAATCAGTTAGAATATCGATAAGACTATCGATACTATCGATAGTATCGATAGCTTAGATCCAGGCAATACTATTGCATGAAAGCAATACTATCGATACTATCGATAGTATTGTTGGTCACGAAGAATAAACTATCGATAGTATCGTTAGTATCGATAGGCTATCGATACTATTGATATGACGTCAACTATCGATAGACTATCGATAGTCGACTATCGATCGGCATCACTACATCACACTGCTAGCTAGAATATAACACCCGTACAGCAATACTCAGTTTATTCCTTCACGGCAAACCTTTTCGCAAACATAACAGCTGAACTCGCATCACGGTAAATGTTTTCTGGTACGCAATTGTTCGCGAGCGATAAATAATACAAAACCTGACAGTCGGGGAGGGAATTGAATGTGAGTACAAAATACGGGCGCGCCCCAACGGGATCGCTAGAGAGCTTGTCACTCGATGGTGTTAATGGGAAACCTGGTTTGCAACGAAGTAGAAGATGCATACCTATACATTTTTGGTAACTTTATTACTTTAAAGAATAAACTGAGTGTAAGTTTTTACACTGCTTTGAAAACACAAATTAATTATACATACACACACATACATAACATCACGCCCATAATCCCCGAAGGGGTAGGTACAGTCAAAGGGGCAGCATGCCCCTTCAACCACATTTAGCCAAAAATAAAGTCGGGCTGGGTTAGATGGAAAATTGTAAAAATGCAGGGACAAGCGGCTAACCTGTCGCCTACACAATCACACACCCAAAACCCGATATACCATTAGTCGCCTTTTACGACATGCTAGGCAGAACCACAGTTGGTATATATTTTTTATTTTTTTATAGTTTAATAGTGCCCCTTTTGTTGCTAGCAAAGAAGAATGCATGTGGCATTATGCAATTCTTATACAAACTACACGCAAGTCACGCTTCACCTTAATTTAAATTGCAGTTGCTACAAATAAAGCTACCGATAGACTCATTTTATTGCCTTACTTTGTTTTATAGGCCATTTACTTGTATCAGGCCTATAATGAATACTCTATAGTAGGCACTTTTCCTCACGCTAAGTGTGGCGTTTTCAAAAAACCAAGGCGATAATAAAAACTACTCAGTATGAAAAAACTTTGAGAAAAAAATCGCATGTCTAAATTAATATAGATACGTCACAATTATTGTTCCTGTTGTTAAGAAAAGGGTTTCGTAACCCTGTTTGAAAGGTGATGCCTATTTTCGTTAAATATCACGGTGGAATTGTAGGAGGTCTAGAAAAAGGGCGGCAGAGAGAAGCAGACATTTTTTGATAAAATTTTCAAATTAATACAGGCAGATTGTTTTTTTTTTCACATATCTGACTCCGAAATAAGTAGCTTAAGCACTCGTGTTACGGATATCCGAATATTTATTATTAACACCCAGATACAGAACAAACACAAGTATTCATCATACGAATGTTTGTCCTGGGTGGGGATCGAACCCACAACTCTTGGCGCATGGAGCAGGGTCACTACCGAATAAGCTATAGAGCCAGTCTCGAGACTATTGCAGTATATCATTAACACAGATTACTCTATTGTGGATACATTAGAATGGCATGGCACATATAAAGTGTTGATAAGTGAAATACTTATGAAAAAAACAATGGTCAAAGCATTTATTTTATTCACGTCTAAGTTATAAAAAGGAATTATTTTTTTAAACTTTTCGGTGAGTCCGCTCAAGGTTATTTTGCTGTTCCGAACCATAGACTCCAGAAGAGTGGTAATTCATTTATTGGTCTAGTCACGGAGTATTTCTGTGGTCTGTTGTCTAAGTATTAAAATATTTAATAAACTTCCAGAAAGTCTACTACCATTACCTTCACATAAGTTCAAATTGTGCATTAAAGCGTTTTTAATGAGTAAGGGTTTCTATAAGATTGAAAACTTTTTTAATGATATGCATATATGTTTAACTTCATAATGAAGTGTTCATCTGCAGTGTTGTTACCTAGTAAGTGTAGATTATTAATTACGAAATTGTACATTTTGGCATTTAAAAGAGTAACTATCGAGTTTTTTTCCGGTTTCTTCTCGATAGAGTCTACCTTCCGAACCGGTAGTAATGTTTTCTTTTCTGTTTAAAATAACTATTTATAAGTACTTTTTTTGAAGCCTATATAAGAAGACAGATTTTGAATTTGAATTTGAAATATTTTATTACATTGTTTATTTTAACAGACTATTGAAACATGTGGCCTATGAGTATCAATTAGAGATTGCAATGGACGTTCTAATCCAACTGGGCCTATAATAATTTTAGTTGGATTGCAATCCCTAGTGACAATGAAGTTCATTTCTGCTTCCGCATGCAGCACAAGTAGACGATCTGTATGACGCTGAGCAATGATGCGCCGAAGAACACCCCGCCTACGCCACCTATGTCCACTGGAACAGCAGAATATCATACATTTTATATTCCTTTATATACCTAAATACATATCATCATGCCCGTAATCTCTGAAAAGGTCTAGAGACTCCTAGGAGCGATAAGCTCGTTTCACATTTAGGCAAAACTCATATTGACTTGGGTTGGAGACCCGATACACAATTAGTTGCCTTGTACAACATTTTACAAACGAACACAGTTGGTACATTATATATATTTTTTATAACAGATATCAGTATATTATCGCTAAATCCTGGATCATGGTCTAAGCCCCCGACTAAGCACGGGACATAGCGCTAGGAGGATGATGACGAATATTAGTCATACTAATATTATAAAGAGGATTATCTAACCCAGCCCAGTTTTGTATTTGGCTGAATGTGGTTAAAGGGGTCTGCTGCCTCTTTGACTCTGCCTACCCCTTCGCGGATTATGTATGTATGTATTTTGATTGTTGATTAGATTGTTTGTTTGTTTGTATTGTAGAGGCTCCGAAACTTCTCGAACGATTTGAAAAATGTTTTTACCAATAGAAAGCTAATTTATCAGCGAGTAACATAGGCTATATTCTATCCCCGTATTCCTACGGGAACAGGAGCTATGCGGGTGAAACTACGGGGCGCTGCTATATATTATAAAGAAAGCTTCAATCTTGACACACTTGTAACTGCTGACCGAAATCAGCTGAATCTAATATATTTTAAAGTTGCCTATAATATATCGGTACTAACTTTAACGTCATTTGTAAAATAGTATCTATCATAAATCAAGATACATAATAATAAAGGCCAATATAAGGACCCCCAATCACGAACATAATTGGGTAAAATTATACCCTCACGCAGTATAAGGAAGGGGTGAGAATATAGACGAACCTTGATTTTATAGCCAATGCGACACGTGTGGTGAGTTGGCACATGGCTACAGTCAATGTTGTATTAGACCACTGAGCACATGACAGGGCCTGCCAATAAAGGATAGCTCAGACATACATACATAACATCACACCCATAACCCCCGAAGCGATATGCAGAGTCAAAGGGGCAGTAGGCCCCTTTAACCATATTCAGCCAAAAAAAAACTACGCTGGGTTAGATGGAAAATTGTGAAAAAGTAGTGACAAGTGGCTAGCTCGTCGCCTAAACAATCACATGCCCAAAACCCGATATACCATTAGTCGCCTTTTACGACATGCTAGGCAAGAACCACAGTTGGTACATTCTTTTTAAGTCCCAGACAAACATGAGACTAGCTCAGACGATTTCGAGATTATGATATCTGAAAATACCGATCTAGGCATTGCTACCAAGTATCAATAGGTATATACATGGGCAACATATATATTGATATTGGTACTCTTTGCTGTATAATGCGCAATGCCCTACAGCAGTGCCAGACTTAACCTGATGATTTAGGATGATGAGAAGTTATTTATTTATTATTTAATATGAGGCCCCCCAGAACAAAAGGCACGGGGCGGACCGCCCCTTCCGCCTCCCGGTTAGTCCGCTACTGCCCTACAGTTTTACCATAACTTACCAACAAGTCCCATTATATGTCTAATGGCGGTGCGACGAACCCTGGAAGAGGGCAGTTGGGCCAGTTTCACCTGTCCTCGCGTGCCTCTTCTTGCCAGTTCTGCTGCAGGCTTGCCGGTGTGCCGACTGGAACCAATGCGTAGAAACTCAATACCATCACGATACCACATTTTAGAATAAAAATGCCTTGTCTTCTGCTTATAATTTTCATAATAGGTTCACAATAGAAAAGTGATCTGCCCTCGTTCACTTTAAGGAAACCAGATAAATCAAATTGCGCTTATTTTTTCCTAGCACTATCCCGCTCCTAGTCAAAGATCACTAATCGAAACCCCGGATTCATTGAGAACGGTTATGTCATAAAAGCGACTCTGAGCCGCAAGCGAAGTATATTCTTCGCCACCCTTCGTAAAACAGAAAAACCAGACCTTGATAAACGTATGTACTTATCTGTATATAACTGACAGAAAACACTAGATTTTTGAAATTTCAGTAATTTGTTCTTTCAATAATTTGTGTTTATTTTGCACCTATTCTGCACCCAGCCTTAGTAATTAGCAATTAGAACATATACTATAAACTATATACTTATCCATCCCCATACAACAAACGTTTTAGTCACAACGCATGTCACTGGTTGTAAAATGTACTCTAATATAAGTCAAGAGTACTCTTTTATGCAGCTTTTAATAAAGCAAGGTATTCAAATATTATTTTTATGTAGAATCGTTGGAAAAGTTTCATAAAAGCCCTTTACTCGGGCAATTTTAAAGTCAATTTCGTATTAATTTAAAGTCTGAAAGAGTTATTTGCGGCCCAAAGGAGAATTAAAAAATTGCAGGCTTAAATTATTTAAGAGGAGATTTTCTGAAAATACTGCTTAGTCAGCCCATAAGTTATTTAGTGCGAATATAACGCTAACACCAGACCTTTATTCAGCCTGGAACATTTGTTTGAATATATTTGAATACGTTATCTAAATCCGAATTTTTCTCACGAGCTCGTTGGTTGGCAGCGATCGAAACTATCGATACTATCGATAATATTGCAGTATCGACAGACTATCGATACTATCCATTTTCTTCAACTATCTATAAAGCTATCGATAGACAATCGTTATTGGTTAGACTGGCCTGTTGGTCGAGTGGTTAGAGACCCTGGCCACGAAACTAAGGGTCGCGGGTTGGAATCCCGCTAGGGGCAAATGTTTCGTGTGATGAACATGGACATTTGTACTCGAGTCATGGATGCTTATAAACGTATTTAAGTATGTATATCCGTTCACCTAGTATCCATAGTACAAGCATAAGCTTAGTTAGGTACTAGGGAATTGGTGTGTCAGTCTGGAAAATTTATTATTATTATCATTTATTTATTGGCCTACGGAACTGCAACATTAATTAAAATAACTGTATTAAATTACCGCAATATAAGGCGCTGGTTATTTTGGTAGTAAAATAAAAAGTGTAATAAATCAATCAAGAAAGCATAACCAATAGCTATCAAAAACATATACAAAAAGGATTAAAAAGGTAAAAATATATAAAAGGCTAGTACAGACTTTTACAAACTGCAACCCTTCAAGCTTCTTAACCTTCGAAATACTTTAGTAGGTGAAATAGACAGAATAGATAACACACAGTCATAATAAGTTTAAAGTGCCCATATCTTCACTATGTTTATTCAAATTTCAAAGTCATAGAGTAACAAGCTGGGATTTTAATCCACATTCCTTGGTATATGACGCGTCTGTTGTTACAGTTAGGTTACCATTACTAACACTTCTTTAACTTCTATTTGTTCTTATGAAAAATATTCCAACAATTTTAATAATCATCAGGTCATCATAATGACGGTCATTTTGATTATAACAAACGCATTTGCTTCGTAGATTGTACTTTGGTAGACTTGATAGAAAGTTGAACGATTGGCCAATAACATGCGAGTTCGAAGCAAATTTCTTAATACTAAATGTTTATTCTAAAAATATAGACGCTAGAGATTTCTCAGATTCAGGGAGCCTCTTGAGACACAATGGCATAATACCCAATTGTATTAAAACATACAAAGGAGCACAATACAACTAAATAAAAGCTACAATCTTACTATTTTGCCATTGTCAGAAGCTTTATAAACTCATTTTGTTATAAAAACGAAAATATTTTTCTGCTCTCATACATACATATATATATACATAAACCACTGGATTAGCATTAGACATTATTATTAGTCTCTGAATTACACACATAACATCACGCCCATAATCTCCGAAAGAGTAGGCAGAGTCAAAGGGGCAGCAGGCCCCTTCAACCACATTCAGCCAAAGATTCAGATTCAAATTTCACATAATAAAAATATAAATAATGGTCAAGACATTGCAAGTACTACTACAGCTTACGTAGTTACATTTTCTTATGATGTGATCCTCACCAATTATTAAATAAGTAGTATAATAGTAAAATGTATAATAATCAAGGCATTTTCTTAA
Organism: Glyphodes perspectalis; assembly: GCA_951394215.1. Lineage (NCBI taxonomy): Eukaryota > Metazoa > Arthropoda > Insecta > Lepidoptera > Crambidae > Glyphodes > Glyphodes perspectalis. Next base: position 3,436,285 of record OX596210.1, on the reverse strand, counting down.
ACTAAGTCAAATTTTCAAAGTTCAATTCAAACAGGATCTCTGCACCTTAGACCACTGAAGCACAGTTACAATACCATTCTATCTAGTATTAAAATTGTATGGAATACTCACTACAAAAACATGTGAATAGGTTTATAAGTGATCTCGTCACAGCTCATGGGACAATCACAACTGACGCTTCCTAACATATCTGAAACAATAAAACAATACAAAACAAAATTCGCAATGCGAGAGGTAGTCACGGATTTAATATTAATATTAATCGATAACTTTTGCCTGTGGCCCCGGCATATTTTTTTTTCGACACCTATAACAAATATCATTATATTTTATAAAATGTATATAATAACTTAACAAATCATATATCTAAACCTTCCTCAAGAATCACTCTATCCACTGGTGAAAATCGCATGAAAATCCGTGCCGTAGTTTGAAAGATTTTGGCTAACAGACAGACAGACGGAGCGAAAGACTTTGTTTTATAATTTGTAGTGATACTCCTATTAGAACCATCAAAGAATGAAACAGATTATGAGGATTTCTATATACTGTATATACTATATATATAAACATATATATATAGGATTATATATATCGATAGGATTTTATATATACTGCTGGATTTTATATTCCAGACACTCTTGGTGAAAAGGTGTCACTGTCACTTTTGCTACCAGAACCCTAAAATGCAGATTAACAAATAAAAGCCTGGTAAGTATGTCAAAATGACGTGTGGGATTGTTTAGTACAAAGACTATGTATGTGATTGCAAGTTATAAATGAAAATCTTACGAGAGTACGTGAACGTTGTATTTAACATAATATCATACATACCCACTCGTATTTATCTTATTTACCTATTCTATATAAAGTTAAACTATTTGTCTCAAGATCAAGAAACAGGCTGGCATAGTTCGAGGAAAGTTCGTAGCGAAACTACTTTGAGCGGAAATGTGAGGAGGTAGTGGCATAGCCTCGTAATACATTTTGTCTTTATATAACGTTCAAAAGATTGGAGAAGATGCTTAGGTCAATATGTAAGTTCGGTGAAAGGGATGTCGCCCTACTTATACGTAGGACGTAGGTATTTTAGAAACAAAAGTTACTTTAAAATAAGCGTGCTTTTTAGATTTTTTAACAAGGTCTTACATACATACATAACATCACGCCCATAAATCCCCGAAAGGATAAGCAGAGTCAAAAGGGGCAGCAGCTCCCTTTGATCACATTCAGCCAAAAACAAAACTGGGCTGGGTTAGATGGAAAATTGTAAAAGAAATTGTGACAAATGGGAAGTCGTCGCCTACACAATCACATACCCAAAACTCGATATACCTACCATTAGTCGCCTTTTACGACATGCTAGGCAAAAAACACTTTCACACATTATTTTTGAGTCCCAGACCAACATGGGAGAATTAGGTCTTTATTTATTTTATTACTATTCCTCAAATGTATGTGTGACACACCCTTCTAATATCTGAAAACAAAAAACTATGACCCTTTTTTCCAAACACAAGCATGCGAATATCCCGTACCTTTGTTTTTATAGAGGCACGCAAGGCCCTGTATATTGCACACCGGAATGTGCGCTGAAACAATTACATTTTGTTAGCAGGCCCCTTTGCGGTTCTGTTGTATCTATTTTGTTCTTTATAACTGTTGCCTGCGACTTCGTCCGCGTGAAATTTAACAAAAAAAAAAAATTCTTCTAAAGTAAATCGAAATACTTTTTAACACCAGCTGTCGACCAGTAAAAGTTTTTCGGATTCTCTGAGATTAGATGGAACGGACAGACAGACAAAAACTCAAAAAGTGGTAACTAACTACACTGAAGGCTTAAAGTTTTAGTTAGTTAGTTTAACTACACTGTCATTTGTATTTATATGTCACAGGGTAACGCTGCCGAACTAACTTATGAAACCGATTAAAAGGCACTCACAAGAACTTTTCGGGAATGGTGATGGCGTTAGTCTATGGCTCTATGCTAATAGTACAAAGAGGAAAGATTTTATTATTTGTTTGAATTGAATACGCTTCCAAATTACTGGACTGATACTGGAGCTACTTTGTCAGTGTGTAACATAGGCTATATTTCATTCCCGTATTCCTACAAAGTACTCCTAGTACCTAATATAAGTTTTAATCATTCGGCAACTTTTGTAGCCTCTATATAAAGTTGGCTATGGCAAGTTACCCATTTTCGGCATGAGGTGATGCGTGCAGTTGCACAGGTCCAGCTGCCATTTGACCCTGCAGTACAAGGCGCAGGTGCTGAAGGAATACCGGTCGGACGGCCACTGCTCCGCGAAGGAGGGCCGCTCGTCCTTGAACATGCAGCCGCGCACGTGAGGCGGCATGGTGGTCACTGACTGGTCGCTAACTGTTTGTTCTGCCTGAAGAGAGAACATGATGCACTTAAGCAATTTATGCCCTGAGTCTGCCTATGAAGTTAACAGGCTTAACTTGTTTCTGCGACGGAATACAAATCAATCATTATGAACCGTCCTTTTTCAGGAAAAGAGTATCCTTAACCAATGATGCATGAAAAGGCTAATGAATGTAGAAAAGCAAAAGGTGTGAGCAAGGATGACCATAATGTTTTACATCATATATTGATTTAGGTGTATTTAGATAAACTACAGGTAAAAGCGAAAGTTGGTGAGGATGTGGGGACATTTACTTTTCCTGAATTCTGCATATTTTATGTAATCCATGCCATCAATGACTAACAAAATATTAAACAGAATAAAAACCAGAATACTGCACTTCGTTAAAACCTAAATACGATACGATTTCGATACCGCAATATTGTTTTGCCATCATTTTGTCCCGAGTTGTATTGTGATTACCTAACATGCTCGCTCACCGGTGTTACTTTAGTATCTAACAACAACAAACACATAGGTAAGACAACATTCTGTCGAAGCTTGTAGACTTTTTAAGCTTACGCCCGTGTAAGCTTGCTTTTCTTCCGTATTTTGGTGGAAATTGTCCAAATTTTGTTTATCCGAATAGAATTTTTCCCATAACACGTTATCATAAAAATTTACTGTGAATATGGTGTCTTTTATTTTTCAAAGTAAATCACGGAAAACCAATGATTGTGATGATTGTCTTTAATTTCTCAATAGAATGCACAAAGGGATTTCTTTGGTCTAATAACATAGAGAAAATAAGTAGTTCAAGTGTTATAATTCGGAAATTAGGGAACAAAGCCTACCTTTAAAATAAGTTCAAAATCGGTAATAAGAGGCAGCACTATTGGCCGTCCCAGGATGTTCTCCATCCCAACTGACACCATATCGTCTGGTGAGTGCACCCTTATCTGAAATGAAGCCTCATTAATGATTTTGTGTCCATACACACACACACACACACACATACATACATAACATCACGCCCATAATCCCCGAAGGGGTAGGCAGAGTCAAAGGGGCAGCATGCCCCTTCAACCACATTCAGCCAAAAACAAAGTCGGGCCGGGATAGATAGAAAATTTCAATTTTGTGTCCATATTATTTTTTTTTTTTAAGAATTATTTTATTAAGAATTTGGATATTATTTTGAATAGGGGACTATTTTAATCGATGCACATAAGCAATTGTTCAATGAGCAACAATATTGCTTGCTGACCCGAAGAAATATCTTTGCTGTGAATCCGACATAAAGATAACTAAACTAATCAATACAAGTCCGATCCAAAAAGGTCCAATACAATAAATAATAAAAAGATAAAGAAGTTTTGGAAATTAATTTTGATAGTCCTGCCATTTTCAATCGATTGATGCTATGGTTTAGCATTCTCGTCAAACGGAATGTGCGCAAATTTTAACTTTGCACCAGTAACACTATCACAGTTGTCGATGAAACAAATATTTGCCTTGAGTCTGGCTGTCTGCGATACCTACGGAGATTGATTAGATATCTATACATACATACATTCAGGTCCTATAGCATTCACATGACCGGTGGAGTGCTTTAATCTGTAGCAATCGTTCCGGTCCATCGGTCATAGTTCACATTCCTGACCCAAACAATGCGTTTGAAGCTATCTCCTGATTTCATTGTCAGAGGCCAATCATTTCCTACTTCCTGCTCGTTCTTCGTGGCTGACTAGCCACAGTCGTTCTCGAGGGATATGGGAAAACCCTTTTGTTATCCATTGGAAACCCAATTTCACCAACCTGGAGAAAAGTTTTATCGGGCATTAACGAATGGATGAAACGTTCTTTTTGGCTTTCGAATCCCATTCGATTATATACATTTATTTTTCCTCTAAAATTTTCCTTTCATTAAAAAACATGCAATTTCTTTAATATTTGAATCTACAAGATATTACATGACATTCATATTTTTGTGAATATCAACCCACAAATATGGCTAACTATATTATTTCATAATTATTCTACTTTGTATCTTAGATATGCTGGACTCGCACATGATCCATACCGACAGCCCATCAATGAGAAAATAGTTTCAATGCATTATACAATGAGAACTACAGAACCAATCAAATCCAAGATACCCCAACTTCTTCAGCAGCGGAGAAGACAAGATTCGGCAAACCGATCTTCCTATTGACTATGAGAGTGGTGTCGTTGCCTGCCAGCCGGGAGTTGAATGCGAAGCACACGCCATACTCAGTTTCCAGCGGCAAGAACCTGAAAAAGTGGAACTTTAACATTTAACACCTTAACAAGCCTAGTAACAGGAGCATGTTGAGGGAGCAGCGAAAATTCCACGTCACGTACTTATTTTTTATACTAGCTGTGCCAGCGGTGTCACCCGCGTTTATGGTTAATATTATTTCCGTCATACATGATTTCTATGTAACTTAAACCATTAAGGCTGCACACGCGACGGAAGCTTAAAAAATGGAGAAACTTTTCCCGTTTTCCCAACATTTCCCTTCACTACTCTGCTCCTATTGATTATAGCGTGATGAAAAGTATACTATAACCTGCCCAGGAGTATAAAGAATAATTGTACCAAGTTTCGTTAAAATCCGTCGAGTAGTTTTTGTTTCTATAAGGAACATACAGACAGACAAAAATTTTACTGATTGCATTTTTGGCATCAGTATCGATCACTAATCACCCCCTGATAGTTTTGACCTGGTAGAATTGACCTCTCTACAGATTTATTATAAGTATAGATAATAGGTCCAAAGATATTAAAATGTTTTTTATTTTTAGCCTACCAAAAATCAGCAGACATCGTCTCTTTAAGCTACTATTAAGGCGGAGTTGTGACTAAATAGAGCTGAATGAAAAGGGTTGGGGGATCTTGCAAGTTGTCATTGTTGTTCGAATCACCCATTGAAAAAGTCCCATAGGTCCTGTAGGTAGTATTAAATACATAAAATTTCATATAGAGAGCAGGAATAGATTTTCAAAAATATCAACGTATTCACATGCCCTAAAACAACGCTTAGCTCTGAGTGATGTGACTGACACATTATCGACACCGACACATAGAGCAGCGAGCACATTCCACAAATTGCAATCGATTCCCCACGGCACTGAGGAGCTATTTGCGATTTCGCTCTCGTAAACTGACACAGAATTCACGTCTTGGAAATATTTCCACGAACAAAATGTCTTATGGTTTTACCACACCACTCCCTTATCTGAGCGTAACTAAGATTCAATGTAATTATCAGGCTCACTAAATCCTGCATTATGGTTTAAACGGACGCCGATTAAGCACAGGACATATCGCCATATCGCTAGGAGGATTAGTTTTACCGCACAGATAGATAGATAGATAGATATAATCAATGTGAGTAAACTTGACATATTCGATATTTAAATTGGCATCATGCCCATGTTGAAGTCTCTACGAACCTCCAGACTTTTAACTCAATTAGCAAAATAGCAAATGGTGCGTCAAAAAAACGCCATAAAGAGTTGTAACAACTTCCTACATGCATATTTCAGACAAGTTGTAATAAAATCCCTTTCTACCACGGTAATATCGTTATTTCCCCACGTCCATACGAGTTTCGGCAACTCGATTTTGCACAACAAATTTGCACAAAGGGTCAGCAAATCTTGCGTTAAGTTAATCGCTGACTTGGCTCCCGTTCACTGGAACTTCAAAGTTACTAACAACGAAGTAACAAACTACTGGAGTAAGTAAATAACTGATGACTAAGTTAATATGGGCCCTCATGTACAAAGTAAACATAAGACGAAATATTAACAATTCTTATTGAAAATTTAGGGGATTGGTAGAAGTGAATTATTAATATGGCAGGAAATTTTGTGCACTGGTTTTTTGCCTTACTTAATAATATTAAATACGTTATGAGGGCCTGCTATTATCTTTTATATTTTTTGCTGAGTCAGTTATATTACTTTCATATTTTTAAAAAACCTATGTTTGTTTTAATTTCTATACTTTACTTTATGCTATTGTTTCAATTTCTAGAACATTATTTTATTCTAATCGTATATCTGTGCCTTTTTTTTTAAGAAAAAAAAAATTACTATATTGAACATTTCTTTCCACAAAATATTATTTAAATCTGTATGCATACAAAGATCCAATTTTGACATGAGTTTAAATTTTGACACGATATCTCAACGCACCTATCGCAGCACTGAAACGGCTTTTCGCCCCACCAACAATCAGTCAGCAGGTCTTTACACTTGGCCCTGATGCTCTTCACAGCGGGCTGGATGTCCTCCAGGCAGGTCTGGTTCAGCTTGCAGGTGGCGCAGCTCTTACAGAACTTCTGATTCCAATAGATGACCTCCTTGAGGAACGGGAGTTGGGCTGATGGAAGCTTATGGCTGAATAAAAGATAAATATACAAGTAAATTAGAATGTGTGCCGCAAACAAACAAACAAAACATCACGCCCATAATCCCCGAAGGGGTAGGAAGAGTCGAAGGGGCAGCAGGCCTCTTTAACCACATATAATAAAACGGTAAATTAAATCTCCTTGGACTAGAGCGTGGAACCTGCGCAACGCTTTAAGAAAGATGTAAGAAAACTTGAGATTTAGTCGTTATTACAACAAAATCAAAGTACAAATAAAGTCAAAGTCAAAATATTATTAAAGGTTCAAATAAATAAAAACAGATAAAGAAATATGATTATTCCTCGGCTACCATTCAAACGGCGGCCAACATCCGTTCTGAACACGACACACCCTCATAAACTGAGCCTTGGTGTATTTGAACAGTGCGTAAATCTATTAATTAGAAAGAAAATTTCAAATTTCTCTGTATGTACGTAATATCAAAATCTAATCTTATATGATTAAATTATAATAAGTTATGAAGTTTAAACGCCAGCCTCTTTAATGTTACAAATAGAAACCGTGTACAGGGTATGATGATTGTGTAGAAGACAAGCTAGCCACGTGTCCCTACTTTTTCACAATTTTCCATCTAACCCAGTCCAGTCTTATTTTTGGCTAAATGTGGTTCGGGGATTATGGGCGTGATGTTATGTATGTATGAACCACAGGTATGAACCGTAGTCAAAATGTACCTCGACTAAGAAGAACAATCATAGTAGAGGTTCTACACTAGGAACTAGGCTAGTATCTTCGCTCAGGCTAATCCCTTCAAAGGAATAATGCTCTCATCAGCTTGCGCAAGCTTTGCTAGCATACTGAATGAAACACGAATATATTCCCTTGGTAAAGATCTACCGTTGTTGTATTACTTCTATAATACAACCATTTAGCGTGTATCTTGATATTTTACGATTAACTTCGCAAATCGTTACCGATAAAAAGTCACTAGCTTCTGCCCGTGGCTTCGCTTGCGTGCTACATCGAAGAAAATTGCTTATGTGTTATTCTAATGTATAAGCTATACTATTGTAAAGTTCCATTAAAATCCATGATGTACTTCTTGCGTTAGAGAGTAACAAACATCCACACATCCATCCATCCATACAATATTATAATAATAAACGCGAAAGTTAGTAAGATTAATTGGCGGTGCTGTGTAAAATTATTAGAAAAAAAAGTAGTAGATACCAGTCAGTAAGTCCAAATGGTATTAACCAAATACCTTTTCTGTATCACCAATCAAATACCTTTACCTTCAGGATAAAGGTATCTTCCTCAACCTAGGACCACTTAGCGCAAACTTCGAACAAGTTTACGAAGTTTCACTCAAAGCCATGCATCTCGGCTCATTAGCGTCAAACGCTTTACCCACGCTAAAGTGCACCGAGAATCTAGAATTAATTTTATTACGCTCATAAATATAGCACTCACGTCATGATTCCATTAAAACTCTCTTTAGTTAGTTGAATAAAACATGCGGTGGAAATGTGTGGTAATTTTATAAGATACTAGCTGTCCCGGCGAACTTCGTATCGCCCAGTAATTGACATTTAACATTGACAGATACGAATTCCACTGTTTTATATGAGAAAATACTTTTGCTTTTATTTTGTTTAATCGTCAATTTTTCAATGTTTTTAATAGTTATTCTGTTATTCTGGACGAAGACAAATCCAACAAATCAAAAACAACGTAAATCGGTTCAGCCGTTCTCGACTTATAAGTGGTGTAACAAACACGACTTTGTTTTATTTATATAGATATTGCCTTTTTTATTTATTTACATTCATAGTTCAGTAGCAGTAAGTAATATCAGATTACATAACAAGTGACACTGATATAAAGCTTACAATTTGTTTGTAAGATACAGAGAATAGACACCAGTGATGTTAAAATATGTGTTGTCATATAAATTTCTTTTCGTTATAGAGACGAGCTTTATAAGTAACTGTTGCAGGTCTTCTGCTTTTTAATCAATTATTATTCTGTTTTCTATATTTTGTATATTTTCGATATAGAAGTTAAATGGTACAATTATATTTATACACTAGCTGTGCCAGCGGTGTCACCCGCGTTTATGGTTAATATTATAAAGACTATTTCCGTCATACATGATTTCTATGTAACTTTAACCATTAAGGCTGCACACGCGACGGAAGCTTAAAAAATGGAGTAACTTCTCCCATTTTCCCAACATTTCCCTTCACTACTCTGCTCCTATTGATTGTAGCGTGATGAAAAGTATACTATAACCTGCCCAGGAGTATGAAGAATAATTGTACCAAGTTTCGTTAAAATCCGTCGAGTAGTTTTTGTTTCTATAAGGAACATACAGACAGACAGACAGACAGACAAAAATTTTACTGATTGCATTTTTGGCATCAGTATCGATCACTAATCACCCCCTGATAGTTATTTTGAAAATATATTTCATGTACAGAATTGACCTTTCTACAGATTTATTATAAGTATAGATATTTTCTATTCCTTAGGATGCAAATATTTTAAGATTATACGTAGAATTTATACAATGTCGAAGCAGGACGACACGTCGTATCGTGTTCATGTTTATGAACCCTTATTTGCCCGTCTATGTTTGGGGATTCCGGGCGTCTTGGTAATTATGTAAAACGAAATCGGTTTACAAACTTCTTATTTCCAATAATTAAGGAACTTCATGCCCCAATTCTGTTTTCTGTCAATCATCAGACTAAATAACGCATATAGATTCAAATTCAAATTCTCTTTATTTATAGGTATATGCTTCAAATAAATAGTCAATATGTACAAAAAAAAGAAAATATTACCACCGGTTCGGAAGGAAAGAAACTCGATAGTTACTCTTTTAAATGCCAAAATTTACAACCTTGTACTTAATAATCTACACTTACCTACTAGGTAATAATACTGCAGGTGAACTACATTATGAAGTAAAACTTATATACTTGTCGTTTAAGAAGTATTCAATCTTAAAGTAGCCGTTACTTATTAAAAACGCTTTAATGCATAATTTGAACTAATGAGAAAGTTATGCGAGTAAACTTTCTGGAAGTTATTAAATATTTTAATATAGATCATAGAGAAAACATTTTCTCAGTTCATACAAGCAAGACACTCGAAGCTACAATCTGTTGTAGACCGTTTTGTAATAAAAGTATGTCGTAAGGATACGAGTGTACCATCTCCGATAAAAATAGATGGGGTCCGCGCGGAAACGAGACAAGCTTCCGGCTACTCATAAAGTTAGTCCTTTCCGTTACATTTGTTTTCGTTATTGAGAGATTGTAATACATTGTTAAAGGTCACATGCCTCCTACGTCGTTCTAATCCAACTAATCTATTAAATATAATAAAATAAATATCCGACGACATCACATACATTGACCTGACTACGAGGTAAGTAGCTTAAGCACTTGTGTTACAGATATCAGAATCAACAGTGATATTACAAATATTTAGTCAAATATCAGATTTTAACACCCAAACACAGAACAGATCATATAAATGTTTGTCCTGTCCTGGGTGGGGATTGGACTCACAACTCTTGGCGCATGGGTCAGGGTCACTACCGAATGAGCCATCGAGCCAGTCGATGATAATAATACTTAGATATAAAGCTGAAGAGTTTGTTTGTTTGTTCGCGTTAATCTCAGAAAGTACTGGTCCGATTTGAAAAATTCTTTCAGTTATAGATAGCCCATTTATCGAGGAAGGCTACAGGCTACATAACATTAACTATATACGCGGGTGAAACCGCGGGCACAACTAGTATTGTATAAATGTAGAAATTATTGCAATGGTACAATAGACTGTATCTGTTTTTTTTTACTCAAATACCAAGCATCTGCATTTCATTTTCTTTTTCAAACATGTCTTTGTATTCGTGTATTATAATGTAAGTATTTTTGTATGTCTCCTAAAACAGTATACAGTTTTTTACCTAAGTATAGGTATATCAGATACAATAGGCAAGTTGACTCAAAAAAAATAATTAGTCCATTATAGAGATTACAAAAAAATATTGCTCACGTATTTTTTCTTTTGTTCAGCAAACCAAAAATTACGAAGATACAGCGCGTTAAAGGTGCGCGTGACGTCACTTGTTCTGTAGAATTTTAGGAACAAGTGATGTAAAAGCGCCCCACTCCAGATCTTTGAAGCGCTGTATCTTTGTTATTTTCCGAGCATTTGATAAAGCAAAAAATACGAACTCAATATTTTTTGATAATCTGACTAGCGGACTAAAAAAAATATTTTAGTCAACTAGCCTATACGGTACGGTTGTATCAACTTCTGAATTCAGCAGAATTGTTTTTAATTTGAAAATGTATTGGTTAAAAAAAAATCTAGGCACACTATACAAATAATTGTATGTATGTAATAATAAACAGCAAAATAGTACGAAAATAAACTATTTTCTAATCTACTCTTAATATGGTAACTAAAGCTGATGTCTGAGATACAAAACAGCCTGGTTCAGGCTATAATTATAAAGCTGTTTAGCTTAATCATGCGTAAACTGTAAAACAAGCGCTAACCCATTAGCCCATTCAACCCGAATGGTCTTATGGGTTAGCGCTGGTTAAAAGTTCACTCCGAGAGAGATACCCAAGTAAACGACACCGTACGCTATTAAAATAGGGCCATCTCTCAATGATTAAGAGATATCTTAAAAAATTAACACGAAGATAATTTTATTTCTGTAAATAGCGGTGGTAGCTCAATCGTAAGGACACGCGCCTCTTAACCGAGGTGTGCGGGTTCAAACCCGGGCACGTACCTCTGGATTTTTCAAGTCTATGTACGTATTTATACCACTAGCTCGACGGTGAAGGAAAACATCGTGATGAAACCTGCAAATTCAAACAACTTTGGATTTGTAACAATGATCCAAAAAAAATTGTCTGGTTCCCCTATCTTAGGGTTTTACGAAGGTCAGATCGGGAGTCGCTTCAATGTAATTACCAGACTCGCTAAATCCTGGATCATGGTCTAAGCGGACCCCGTCTAAGCACGGGACATAACGCTAGGAAGATGATGATAATTTTATTTCTGTAACTCTTTTACTTTTAAGTTACATGTATAGGATGCCGTAGGAAATAATATATAGGTACTTATGTTGGAGATTTCTTGATTCATCAGGCTTATCAAAATACATTCAACTGAAATTTTGCTGATCTCGCCGAGATATTCACCTGGCTCAGAACATTAATAAAAAAAATTAAAAAGTAATAATCTCAACGAACAGTTTTTTGTAAACATGAACTAGAAGAAAAATGTAACAGACATAATCATAGGCTAGAAGTGATGAAAATGCTATAAATTTTATTTAACAAACCGACGACCACGCCTATGGTATATTTAAAAACCGGCTAAGTGCGAGATCGCGCACAAAGGGTTCTGTACCATTATCTATAAAAACGGCAAACAAAATCATGTATGTTGTAAGGGAGCCCTCATATATATTTATATTATTCTGTTGTTATAGCGGCAACAGAAATACATCTTCTGTGAAAATTTCAACTGTTTAACTATCACGGTTCATGAGATGCAGCCTGGTGATAGACGGACAGCGGAGTCTTAATAATAGGGTCCCGTTTTACCTTGGGTACGGAACCCTCAAAAAGAACGTACTTACCTAGACATATAGGCCTTGATCCTCTCAGTGCTAGGGCTGCTAGTGCCTTGCTCGCAGATGGTGACCGCTGGGAACGGCGTGTCGAACTCCAGGTAGTCGGTCTCGATGAGGTAAGACACCGCTCCGCCGGAGTACAGGCTGAGGACTTGAAGAAGGATCTCGGAGGCGCACACTCCGCTAGCGATAAGAATGAAGAGCCAGAATAATCTGAAATGGAAATGATATGAATAGTTATACAAAAAAAAATATTTTTTAGCTTCAGTTAAGTAAGTATTTATTGAACATTTATTATGAACTTATTTAAACATGGTCACAATAGTCGATAGACATCTTCTATTCCATTCCATCTTCTAAAAATGGAGACCAGCTCCGGGCGACAAGAACCCACGTTACGTCACTGTTTCTACCTACAAGGTATCTTCATCATCTTCCTAGCGTTATGTCCCGTGTTTTAGACGGGATCCGCTTAGCCATGATCCAGGATTTAGCAAGTCTGGTAATTACATTGAAGCGACTGCCGATCTGACCTTCGTAACCCTAAGATAGGGGAACCAGACAATTTTTGGATCATAGACCTACAAGGTATCTTGCGAAAAAAAATTACGTGATTTTTCACAGGACACCCTCAATCAGTCTAACGCGGGGGACTTTAGATTGCGTTTAATTAATTTCCCCTAATCAGAGCAGAGTAGAGGTTAGTTCGTTCTACGACAAGGATGCGCATTTCCTATCGAAGTTTCCAAATAGCGTAGAAAAGAGTTCTACTATTAATTTTATTCTCCAACTTCGCAGTACAGAGCCCGAGAATCGACAATCCAATATTCAGTTAGGTTTTCATTTCCCGTATTCCATACGGTACAATGTGCCAGCAACTTTCCCCTCGGAGATTAATTGTTTTACTCATCCGGATCTGTTGCAACTGTATTCGCGACGCATATTCGAAATGTTTTTTTACCTACAATATGAAACAGTCATTGTAATTAAGAAGGTTCGTTTCAACAGTGTTATTTATTCATTTAAATGTGAGTAAACTTCATTGTTATTTAGAATTTTGTAACTGGCTACTTTAAAAAAAAATCGTGACGCCGCGAAAATATTATGACAAAAGGTAAACACGTAAGTAGCAGTCATTTGTTTTTCCCCAATAAGTGAAACTGATTATTTGTATTTTATTATAAATACAGATAAAAAAAATTAAGAAACTTCTAAAGTCGACGCGTACGTATATATATATTTTTTAATAATCAAATTGTAAATAGTGTTTTTAGTTGTATTGTTATTGTGTGGCTGCTGTGAGAATACACTTAGGTCTAAATTTATCTGGACAGTACGTGAGTAGTTTTATTTGTTTTCTGATAATGTTGTAAGCGTGTATTTAAGAATGAGTTTCAACCAACAAGATACAATTTGTTAGGTACTATTATTTTAAGTACGTATAACTCTGGAGTATTAACGAGAAAATGCATATAACTTTTATTTTAATAATACTTTTTTCGGTTTCTTTATCTATACTTAATTATTAAATCTGTAGAGAGGTCAATTCTGTACATGAAATATATTTTCAAAATAACTATCAGGGGGTGATAAGTGGTCGATACTGATGCCAAAAATGTAATCAGTAAAATTATTGTCTGTCTGTCTGTCTGTCTGTCTGTCTGTCTGTCTGTATGTTCCTTATAGAAACAATAACTACTTGACGGATTTTAACGAAACTTGGTACAATTATTCTTCATACTCCTGGGCAGGTTATAGTATACTTTTCATCACGCTACATTCAATAGGAGCAGAGTCGTGAAGGGAAATGTTCGGAAAACGGGAGAAGTTACTCCATTTTTTAAGCTTCCGTCGCGTGTGCAGCCTTAATGGTTAAAGTTACATAGAAATCATGTATGACGGAAATAGTCTTTATAATATTTACCATAAACGCGGGTGACACCGCTGGCACAGCTAGTTAACAATAATTTGACAAAGTCACGATTAATGTGACAACTGAGAATAATTTCTCTAAAAAATCTCTCTCCCTCTCTCTCTTAAATGTAATAATTGCGACGGAGAATAATTTCTCCGTATTTGAAGTATTTTAACTACAAAGCCTGCCAGAATATCGGTCTACCATATAAAAGCAAAATAATTTACCTAGTTATGTGTTGTGAATGAACGGCAAAATAACATGCATTGTGTGCATGTTTGACAAGCTCGATGGCGCATTCGGTAGTGACCCTGCCCCATGCGGCAAGAGATGTGGGTTCGATCCCCACCCAGGACAAATATTCGTATGAAGAATACTTGTGTTTGTTCTGTATCTGGGTGTTAATATCCAATATTTAAGTATATATTTGTAATACCACTGTTGATGCTGATATCCATATCACAAGTGCTTAAGCTACTTACCTCGGAGTCTGATCAATGTATGTGATGTAGTCTGATATTTATTAATATTTACTTTATTTAAGTTATAACATTAGTAGGCATAAAGTTACTCAAAAGTAAGTTATTAAAGTTAAAACCTGAAGGACCCTTTAGCTTTATAATTGTCTTAACATGTTGAAGTTGAATCCTATTGATTCACACAATATCTCTTTGCCGACTGTAGCTGGACAGTTTTAATGAATTTCCATCGGCACAGAGCAAGTTTATATTGGTTGAGACGTCTACGTTTATTGCTTACTGTGTAACATACACTTTAATAAATAAAGACACCACCATGTGTACTACCCCTATTATTAGGTACATTTTAATAGCGAGTTCTTCCTTAATTATACGTAATATAAAAATATTAGTATATTTTTCGTCAATTTATACATATTAAGAATAAACCCATATTGGTATGGCTTTTAAGAGTATGTTCTTACTTTGGCATGTCGTAAAGGCAGCTAATGGTGTACTGGGGAGATGTGTTTAAGTGATAACTGACACATATGTCATACTTGGGAACAGGTGCCACCTTTGGGGGCTTGTCTGCTTGGTCCTAGTAATTCATTTTTATTTTCTTATTTTACACCAGGCCCACTTTGAAACATAGTTCAAAGTATAATTATAATTCATACAACATTGTACTACACTGTCGTTGAAAAGAGTAACTACCGAGCTTCTTGCCGGATTCTTCTCGGTAGATGCAACATTCCGGACCGGTGGTAGAATCATATCTCTTGAACTGTTTTTAACGATATATAAGTGTTTCTTTGAAACCTATAAGAAGAATGAAGTCAAAGTCAAAGTTAAAATATTCACTATTTGAATATTTTATCTTTGACTTTGACTTTGACTTTGATAAGTTTATAATTATGTAGGCGACGAGCTAACGGCTTGTCACTGTTTTTACACAATTTACATCTTACCTAACATAATTCCATTTTCGGCGTATACCTAGAGATGATGACTGCATTGAAAAACTATAATTATTTGTAGTACGTCAGTTAGATTATAAAAAAATACTACAACTACACATACTACACATACTTTTCGCTTTATCAAATGAGGAATAAATCACAAAGATAAAGAGCATCAAAGCTTCACTTTACACTTATTTTGTAAAAATTTTACGAATGTGTGACATTACGCGCAACTTGAATGTATTGTATCTTCGTCAATGTTTGTTTGACAAATAAATAAAAAAAACGTGTGCAATATTTTTTAATAATCTAACTGACGGACTAAACAGATTTTTTTAGTCACCTTGCCTATTATGGTATAAGGAGCTTATATCTCCTACGACTTTGCCTATCCCTTGGCAGATTGCACACCTGATAGTATACTATGCGGTATATTATCAGGATAAGAGAATTATAATGAGCACTTTGAGTTATACAGATGAACACTGGCTTAAGCGAACCGTTTGAACCTTTACATTACTAATGCCAGCGCTTAGATAAACTCGAGGGAAATGAAGGAAATACCGTTAAAGCCTGCAGTTTCATTAAAATAACGTTTCTGTAAAAATAGGTTCAACTTCTATCATGCGAAATGGCGAACGGAAGAGGATTTCTTTGAGAAGATACTTGCTGCAAGTAAATTCTACTTACTTGACGCCAGATTACCGTTGCAAAATAAAAGAACTGCGTCTCCTTTCGTGCAGTGACAAGCGGCTAACCTGTCGCCTACACAATCACACACCCAAAACCCGATATACCCGGTTTAGGTGTGAAATCCGCATATCAATAAATAATACTTAACTAGACTATTTATTTAACAAAGCCAAGTCAATTCGAGTCAGATCTTGCATACAAAGAATTCTATAATACCTGATTCTGTAAAACCTTTAAAATATGTTAACATAACAAATCTACCTGAACGTACTCATGGCTATTATTTAAATCACGCGATAGACTTGGAAAACCTTTTTTTTATAATACCCCCTTTAGTATTTAAACAAATATAACATGACGCCCATAATCCCTGAAGGGGTAGGTAGAGTCATAAGGGCAGCAGGCCCCTTTAACATTCAGCCAAAAATAAAACTTGGCTGGGTTAGATGGAAAATTGTGAAAAAGTAATGACAAGTGGCTAGCTCGTCGCCTACACAATCACATACCCACAACCCCATATACGGTTTGAACCCGCACTCCTCGGTTAAGGGGCGCGTGTCCTTACCATTGAGCTACCCGCTCCGAAACTTAAAAAGCATGTAGGTATATGAATAAAGTAGATATTAAATAAATAATTATTATCTTAACATAAATTTAATAAACTAGCTGCAAACTATACATTTGTTAAGTAAATCCAACAGATTATAAATAGTAAATTTACATTTAAAGTTATAAAAGCCTTACCTGGACACTCTTACATAATTCCAGGCAATAAGCCGATCCCAAAACTTCCCCTGCCTATAAAACAGAAAATTACCATAATCTGCTCGTACCATATATTATTTTAACAACTTTACTTCTTCTATCTATAATGTGTAATAATTTTCAAACCATATTTTCTCGTTGTTATTAGGTAACTTTTTCTTTAGAAATAAACTATGTTGAATATACTCGTACATCTAATGCCGTAGGCATAATATCTTGAAATTTATAAAATATCATTCAGAAATCCTTTAAATAGAATTGGTTGGGAACATGAAAACATACATCGATATAAAATAATATTAAACGTTTTCAAAATCAACCCAACTATGGAAAAATCATGTTTTAAAAAGTGACTTTTTTTGTGACTTGTCCTTGCGGTCTCTACTAATATTATTGACACGAATGAAACTCTGTCTGTCTGTTAACTTTACGCCTAAACTACCAAACCGATTGGGATAAAATTTGACCCCACTAACATTTTTATTTTGAAAATAGGGATGAACCGAAAAATGTATGGTTTCCACAGGGCTATCCTCATAATAACAGACTGGCCCGATGGTCGAGTGGTCAGAGACCCTGGCCACGAAACCGTGGGTTGCGGGTTCAAATCCCGCTAGGGGCAAATGTTTCGTGTGATGAACATGGGGGCATTTGTACTCGAGTCATGGATGTTTATAAACGTATTTAAGTATGTCTATCCCTTCACCTAGTATCCATAGCACAAGTATAAGCTTAGTTTGGGACTAGGGAATTGGTGTGTCAGTCTTGAGAATTTATTATTAATTAACACAAACATACATAAAATGACAAAGCGGGTTGTGACTTGGTTAAGAATTAGTGCAATCTGATAAAAATAAGTACCTTTTATAAAGCGGTGTTGGTCTCAAAGATATAACATGATGCACTCCATGCAAATTAGAATTGTCCCCGAAATATCCCAAGGTATTATTTAACTTCTTCATGAAATAACTGCAAGGTCTTTGTGTGGACTGAAACATATTTAATGTAATTTCACACAATTTTTAAGCACCTTACCAGAAAAACCGCGTAACTATTGGTTGGTTAGACTAACGAACTAATTGTCGAAAAATAACTATAGCGTTTTAAATGATGCTATCTTATTGACATAGTTCGTTCGTGACTTTGCTAATGTAGGTTACATGTTATGTTAATGTATGAACTAATTGCTGATAATTGAACCAAACAATGAGCTTAATTACAGTTCAAGATAACTGACACAAAAGCTAGATGTGACTCATTGTTCAGTTGCAATCGTTACAATTATGATAGTGTTAAAACAATAAATACTCTATCTATCTATGTACGCTTATGATATATTTTAACGAAGGAAGGAAGGAAGGATGTAAGATCCGTGGAAAGCCCAAGCTCACCTACCACACCATCGTGTACTAACAGAAGGTGATGTTAGGAGTCATAAAAACCGTAGATCTTGTATGAAAAGGATTATTAATGTTGAAGAAGCGAGTGAGGTGTGTAAGGATCGTGCCATATGGCGTTCGGTTCTCTCTGCCTACCCCGCTAGGGAAGTGACGTGTAGTTTAGTTAGTAGTTAGTTAGTTAGTATATGTTTTAACAGAAGTTAATTCATATTTCCTCAAAAAGCCACTAATGACAGAGAGGCAGGGGAGGAGACAATATTTTTTGGTCCAGGGGACAATACAATGATAGGTTCTTATAGTAAATAGACCTTTGCACTCGAGTTACAGAGAGGGGCACCTGCCCCCCTCCCCCCGATTACGTGCACCCATAGTATTGTGAATATTGTCTAGTTCCTTGTCTATATATCTCATATATCCCTCGTCGGTCATAATGATCAAGCCGTCGCTTTAATGGATAACCAGATTTACTAAATTTAAGACGTTAGTCCAAGCGGTTATCATATGCGTTATGTTCGATTTTAAGTGGAAGTCCCACTAAGAACGGGGCATAAATACATAAAAATAAAACCTGTTTATACCGGACTAGTTTACATCCATATTTGTTAGTAGACACAATTACTTACAAACTATTACACCTATAACTACGATACATATATCTATATTAATCGGCAGTCGCTTCAATGTGATTACCATTATAAATGATAAAACTGCCAAGCTGTGAACAGACGTATATTTTCCAAAAGACTGTAGAAAAACAATAGATGCTTCATATCAAAATAAAATTAGAATTCTAAACTTGAATACATACAAATATATAAAAGGTGTAAAAAGTATCAATATAAAACTAAAAGAGCCAGCGTCGGCAAGAACCATACTCGGTAAATCCTGGATCATCGTCTAAGCGGACCCCGACTAGGCACGGGACATAACGCGAGAAGGATGATGGTATATCTATATTTAGTACATATGTTTGATCTCCGTGATCACTCTCCTCACAAAGCACACCCAGATCGGTGAGGTGTATCGATCAGCTAGGGTTTTCAGCTAAGGATAACAATCTATAATACGTATGTACATACATTTTAAAACTGCTGATATTATTTACTTTGTCTCATCTATTTTAAATTTAATTTAAAACAATAACGAGAAATAAGGAAACAAATTGTATCACTAATGACGCTGTTATAAAATTATATCACAATTTTGGTTAGATTGCCATTCGATTAGATAATATAGGTAAGATAGTACTACGTAACAATAGTAACAATTGGCTTCTAGAACGTTATTGGGGGGCGTATAATCTATTACATTACAGTTGCTATGAAGTCGTACGATAAAAAGCTAATCTTTAATAGCATTTTTATCACAAATGTTGCTTTACTTACGCTTATCAAACGAAGCGATTGTTACGGCCTAAAGCTGAACTCAAATAATACTATCTACACAGTGCTCCTGATGTATCAGATGTATACATATATACCTATCTTGTATGTTTTTCAGATACTTGAATATGTGATTAAAGTGAAGAATGAATGTGTTTCGTATCTTTTATTAGGTATTTATAACAGCTTAATTTTCGGTTTAACCTAAAGGTGTTTTTTTTACTAGGCAATCTAGCGAGTTGAGTAAAAAAAAAGTTTTTTTTTTTTTATTTAAGAATGTGGATCAAAACGTAGATAATAAGATTTTGCTATAAACTGAGTCGTTACTTTTACAAATAAAACAGTTTTCTCTACTTTTTATTTGTTTTCTAGAAAACTGTTTTATTGTGATACAATTTACGGCTTTCTCTAATTTCTGGCAAACAATTAAAGATGCCTCTTAAAATTCCATATCGATCAGCAATCAAGATCGCATAAAGACTAACCCGAACAATTCTTATTATATTCCGTTCGTAAACAAGCGAATTATCAGCCGCGCCTCAGTGCCGACTCGGCTGCGCGTTCGGCCACTCCTGCGCACGACAGAATTAAACGTCCTTGACATTACATTGGAACATGTTGTAAATATAGAAGTACAATCAGTGATAATGTTGGGTCTTAGTAAAGCGGGTAAGGGTTATGTGCCTCGGTTGAAGGAGTGGATAGTGTTTGATCGTGTGAAGTATCATTCGGGCGTGGGAGTGTTCGGCCATCGACCGCAGCGTGCAAGGGACGCCGGTATGTTAATGACCGGCTTATCAATCCTACCTGTCGTGTAGATGCGAATTCTAAAATTGTGAAGTACCTAATTTCGTATGTCATAAACTTTCGAGTAAAAAAATATATTATATCAAATGTTGCTGTATTGAAGTATTTTAAGAAAATAAAAAATAAAAATGATACCTACTTAGAATGTAATTCCTGATGAAAAGTAAATAAAGTAATGCATTAGTAATAACTATATAAAATTTTCTCAATGTATAATCACTAATATGAATGATAATAATCTTATAACATTTTGCATTGTATGCAAGTGATAAGTCCGATTGCATTATAAGTTATTTATTTACACAGTCATTGACTTCATTTAGTAATACGAAAACAAAGGGTAATGATGATAATATAGAGTCCGTCAGGGTTTTTTAAAAGGCCGAATCAACAAAGGGCTTAGCTTATATAGAACTTAGTCAATCGAACTTGGTCATCGTACGCTACTTAGTACAATTAGCACTAATATCGCAACAGTCAGCGACTATAACACAAAAAAACAAATGAAGGATTTCAGCACTTAATTCGTAGGAAAATACGTTCACATTTTTGAAACTGCTTTTTATAGATTGTGTATGATTTAAATATTTGTCTCTTTCATTACTATCGTATTAAGACAACCATTAAATATTATCAATAAAACGATGAACAAGCCAAATTGATGTCACAATAACCGATAACCTTTATTCGATTTGTTATCGATTTCAGATATTACTAAGCTAAATGACGATTATTAATATTTTGTCCAAGATGTTCAAACTGTAGTCTTAGTCCATTAACATAGAGCTAAAGCACAACTAAACATGCGTATTTGTACTGGTTTTCATTGATTTCATTATTATCTATATATAAAAGAAACATATGTCTAAAAGGGACATATTAATCAGTACTTAGTAACTGAATTACTGAACTTAGTCACTGTTTATTTTATAAACATCCATGGCTCGAGTATAAATGTCCATGTTCATCACACGAAACATTTGTCCCTAGCGGGATTCGAACCCGCGACCCTCGGTTTCGTGGCCAGGGTCTCTGACCACTCGACCAACAAGCCAGTCGGCGTAAAGCTCCTTTAACCACCAACCAAAAGTAAAATTGAGTTAGGGTTATAATGGTCAATTTTGAAAACGGAATGACAAGTAACTAGCTTGTCGCGTAAATATAGCCAATCCACATTTAGTAATTTTTTACGACTAGGCTAGGAACACAACTATAACATTAGTTTGAAGTCCCAGACGTAAATGAGATTTTTATCAACATCAATAATATATTACAAATGTTACGTCAGTGACTTTAGAAGCCATTCATGTTTTGTTTCAGATATCTCGGAAGAAGTGATAAGGCGAAGATACGAAAACTGTCGGGCACAACATCTAGTGGACGCGTACCGCACTCACGGACATCTCAAAGCTACTATTGACAATGTTGACTACAAGAAAGAGAATAGGTAACGCCAAGAATACTTGCATTAATTAGAATAGCCACAGAATACCAACGTCAACTGGTGCAACAGAATACCAGCGTCATGGCATCCCTGATGTCACGACATAAGCTGAGTGGTGACCATTTCAGCATGTATGTGACAATTCCTGTGTTTCCGTATGAAATGTATCTATTTACATGTACTGAATTAAAAAAAAATCTTTTCTTTCTTTTTATATTCACTAAATCATCATCTCATAGACGTGAGTCTTTATAAAAAAAAAATCGTCTGTTAGTTTATCGTACTCGTAAGACAAAATAATTGTTGAACTTCATAGGAGAGATGGAATTAACTTAAACATTTATTGGTTCTAATATTTATGTCCAGTTATTTTACGATACACGAAAAGCGTGCCTAAATCAACATTAATTTTACATTACATTTGTAAAGAACGTGTATAACATTCAAATACGTAAACACATACCTACTCTGTACTGTTGTATTGCAGTTCAGAAAACGAACATCCAAGAAGTTAATAAACATACGCAAACATCAACCCTTTTGAGTCAAATTTTATGTACTTCAAAGTAATATAACAATTAATATACGAGACTTAAACTAAATACAGCTATTTTAAAATGTTATCTGTGACTAATATAATTTAATAACTAACTATCTAACTAAACTTCACGCCACTTCCCTAGCGGGGTAGGCAGAGAGAACCGAACGCCATATGGCACGGTCTTTACACACCTGACTTGCTTCTCCAAGATTTTAAATGATATTCTAAAATAAATCGTTTTGTACTTTATCTGTTTGTTCATTTTATGCAGTATTTGTCATTCAGCCAGTAATGTTACGTTTACCTAAATGGGTTGTCTAATGTTTTTTAACGTTTTTTTTATAACTTACTACTTAAATTACCTATAAATCACGGATTGCTTCCATGTTATCAATAGATCCTCCAATATGTTTGTATATGATCATAACGTCCGTTATCCCCGAAGGGGTAAACAGAGTCCAAGGGGTGGGAAGCCATTTAACCACTTTTGGCTAAAATAAAAACTGGGCTCGGTTAGATGGAAATCTGTGAAAAAGGAGCGACAATACACAGAACACCATTAGTCGCTCTCTACGTCGAGACGAGAGAGACGAGACTTACCTACGAAGGCAAGGTACACAATGAGGGTTTTAAAAAATACAAAAACCGCCCGATGGCACGAGGAAGTCTCGTGGTCTTATCACTGTCACTATTGGCTCCTTGTTGACAGCATGTCAGTTTGGTCTGACAACTAACCAAGGGTGACAAGACCGCAAAATACAGTTACGCCATCTTTTGGATGTTTTAATACAAAAAATGTCCCTCATTGGCATATTAATTTTAAGTTCTAGCTAGACCAACATGGGCCACCATATGCTTGTATATGTAAATAAATGTTTTTCTTCTCATTAAAAATGTTACAGAGAGATCAAAGAGCTCCACACAGCCAGATACGGCCTCTCTGCGAACGACACAGTGGACCTGGGCCTGCTGTACGGCTACTCCGGGCAGCAGTCAGCCCAGACCCTCGTTGAAGAGCTGGAGAAGATATATTGCGGACCAATCTCTTACGAGTTCGCGTATTTGGAGGTGCGCCAGGAATTTTTGATTTACCTTATGGCTTCAGATTTATATTTGCGATTGGATTTGGTTTGAGAATAAAAATTGGCTTTCTTATTAGATTCTTATGTATCTTAAAATGATGCTACTGAACTTTGGAATCAATACTTAACTGCTGTGATGTAGTTGTTAGCATGGCTAGCATGCGTAGAGGAGAAGCCGCATTGTTTTATATTTACAAAGATAAAAATGTTCATGAAATAATCTTGGAGCTATATTCTGCGGAATAAGTCTATCTATCAAACTATAGAACTTATCTTACGATTTTTTTTTTATTGACTAAAACTAGAGTTTGTCGAAACAAACTAATATTGGCTTTACCATTAAGATCTTATAATACGAGTATTTATGTTCCAGACAGAAGCAGAAAGAGAATGGTTCGCCCAGCGGATAGAGAGCTCCACCGACGCGCTAGACAAGGACAGAAGAGTGGAAATAGCAAAAGAGATGCTCCACTCACAAGCATGGGACAAGTTCCTAAGCACCAAGTACCCCACGGTGAAGCGGTACTGCGGGGAAGGCGCTGAATCTTTGCTGACATTCTTCTCCACTCTCTTTGGACTAACTACGTCAGGTAATTGCTGATGATCTAGGATAAAAATGTAGATATGAAATGAAATGAACTTTATTGTGTATCAATTTTTGTACATAGTTAACAGTAGAAGTTGCTTTATTTATGAAGATCGCTAAATCCTACCCTTACAGGTGTATGCACAGTTTATAGAGATACAAACAAAAACGATACTTAGCATAGAACATAACACTTTGTCAGATTTGTCCAATTGTAAGTAGTTTATAGTTATTTAGGCTATAAAAATAAATATAAATAAAATATAAATAAATAAATTCTTCAGACTGACACACCAATTCCCTAGCTCCAAACTAAGCTTACGCTTGTGCTATGGATACTAGGTGAACGGATAGACATACCTAAATACGTTTATAAACATCCATGACTCGAGTACAAATGTCCATGTTCATCACACGAAACATTTGCCCCTAGCGGGATTCGAACCCGCGACCCTTGGATTCGTGGCCAGGGTCTCTGACCACTCGACCAACGGGCCCGTCAATACTTAATAATCACATAGAAGAATGGGAATAGGCTAGAAAGAATCCTCATAATCTTTCTGGCGTTATGTAGTCAGGGCCTGGTTAGAGTATAACCCTAGATTTGTGAGATTTGAATTTGAGTATGATAATCATATTAAAGCAACAGCTATAATAAAACTGATAATATTTAAATATACGAAAATAGAAATGAAATATTGTATGGTGAAGGATAGTTTCGTGTGGTACATATGTATGCACGATAGTAATAAAAGGCTAACACCATAAAAAATGACGTAGTGCCTAAGATAAGAGATAACGAGTTCTCTAGGTACGAGGCTCTAATGTCGAGTAGGGCGATACCTCCTCAGAGGTAGTCCTAAGCTTCTTATGCCCTGCAATATTAATGAAGTCCCATGGATGTACCTATTTATAGCTACGCTTGGAGAGGCTTTTCGTTAAGCATCTCTTTAATGGACTTTCCCCTGTTCAGTTAGGGAATAAGGATGATTCCACCAACAATTCCAAGAGACTATTTATCTCTTGGAATTATTTGTGGCATCATCCTTATTTCCTTTGTTTTAATTGTTATATAACACGCTTATGGAAACTGTTCTGTTAACTATTTTGTGATCTACCTATTTCTATAAATACCTCAAGTGGATTTTTTGTAAATAAAAATACATACGTATACATATCATCATGCCCGTAATCCCCGAAGGGGTAGGCAGAGTCAAAGGGGCAGCTAGCCTCCTTAACCACATTCAGCCAGTAAAAATAATATAACTTAATATATAAACTGGAATGGGTATCGCATGCCATTTAGGAAGATATTTTGAACATTAGTCGTAAGATACAGGGTAATAAATAAATTATAAATGTTTGCATACTATACAATGTAACATACATACATACATACACACATAACATCACGCCCATGATCCCCGAAGGGGTAGGCAGAGTCGAAGGGGCAGCAAGCCCCTTCAACCACATTCAGACAAAAATAAAGCCGGGCTGGGTCAGATGGATAATTGTGAAAAAGCAGTGACAAGCGGCTAACCTGTCGCCTACACAATCACACACCCAAAACCCGATATACCATTGGTCACCTTTTACGACATGCTAGGCAAGAACCACAGTTGGCATATTCTTTTTAAGTCCCAGACCAACATGGGACAGTGGGCTGGGTTGGATGGAAAGCTGTGAAAAAGGAGTGACAAGTGGCTAGCTCGTCGCCTACTCAGTCACATACCCAAAATCCCGTAAACCATTGGTCGCCTCTTACGACATGCTAGGCAAGAACCACAGTTGGCACATTCTTTTTTTTTTGTCCCAGATCAAAATGGGCCAAGTCCCAGACCAACATGGGACAAATGTAACATATTATGTAATATTGTACTATGTGTATATGTATAAAGACTCACGTCTATGAATGCCCACATAGAAATATTAATAACATCATTTTCGCTTTGGACCCATGATAAGTCACTTTATTAGATACCCAAAAGCAATGAGTCCACGAATAAAATTTCGTATTTTTTTGCCCCGCTCACACCGCCCGCTCCAGAACCCTCAAGCTCTAAGAATAAGTACCTATATGTTACTTACTACGAACCTTTGAAACAAGCAAAGCAAAAAATGTTCATCAACATACCAATTATTTGCTACACACGTATAGTTCGCTCGTTCCAACGCTTCAAAGAGTTTGTAAACCGATGCCGAACATACGTATCGGTGAAATACACGCTTCGTCGGCTTATGTCTATCTGTCACCAGGAATTACTGTGACACCATTCCATGGACGGGGAGCGTGATTACTCTATCGGTGAAACGATATTTTATCAAAGAACACTACTAGAAGTACCGATACAAAGGTGCAAATACACACTATTTTGATGATTTTTCTTCGCATCAAACTACTTTATGATAACACAAGTTATCGCGATATTTACAAATAGCATACCCATACAATAATCTAGCTTTGTCTTGTAATTAAAGTGGGTACTCTTAATAAACTGTTTTATTAACTACTACATTTTAAAGTTTTCTCTATATGGGTGACTTTTTTAAATAGCGATCTTTTAATTACTTGCAATTTATGTAATATTGATTTCTGTCAAAAAACTGAAGCTAGTTTACTTTAAATTTCGGGAACGAGTTGCTAAAATACATTCATACAGACTCGCCTGTTGCTAAAATACATTTTGCTATTACAGAACGAGCTTTAATTTATTATTATCAATGAAAATATGAAAATGCATTTCTCTCAACCAGTGTCTTAAACGGGTAAAAACTCGTTAGTTTCCTAACTGCAGTGCAATAAATTAAATGTTAATCTGAATGCTATCAAATAATGCACACCATATTAACTAAGCAATAAATGATAAACTAATAGGACAAAATGTTTTTCAGAATTGAAAATGGTATTTAAATAGGAAATATTGAATCTCTGTATGATTCGGCGAAACGTGCTTACGGTCAACAATACCGTGACTATACCATCGGTCGAGCGGTAAAACCTTGAACGTTAAAGTTGAAGAAATTAAGTGAAAACTATCTTGAAACTTCTCTAAGAAGAGCAAACATGTCATCCTTCACCCTTAATTCCAGAGGGTGTGGAGCAGACGGTGATAGCCATGGCTCACCGGGGCAAGCTGAACGTGCTCAGCGGGCTTCTGCAGTGTCCCCCCGTCAAGATATTCCACAAGTTCAGTGGTCAACCCGAGTTCCCTGAGGAAGCAAACGCTGCCTGTGACATTTCCACTCATCTCAGTGAGTTTAAGAGCTTATACACCTTATTAATAACACTTTGTGAAAATCACGTATTATAACTACGTATTAACTTTCTGCAAATTTCATATATATATACTTATATATGTCAAATTTTGATCTAAATATTTGATATACCACTAACTAACTAGATTTTAATTCAAACTAATTGAAGGTAAACCATTTACTCTTGTATTGGAAGAGGTACTTAATAATATCGATGCTAGAATAAAAACACGATGCATAAAATTTAAGCAACACAAGCGTCCACGGGTATTAAAATATTACCATAACGCCTCGCCTGAATGACACGATATTATGATCCATCAAATGTAAAAACTTGCAAAACAACTTATTCCCCAGAATAAGGGAATATTTTCCCGCGTAATTTAGCAAACATCTGGGTTCACAGGTGTGTCGACGGATATCACGATGAACGGGAAATCTTGCCGGTTTTCGCTCCTCAACAATCCTTCACACTTAGAGGTTAGTTTCGGTAAAAAATACAGTACATTGTGATTTTTGTTACAGAAGTGGTCTCCTTTGAATAGCGTAGACGACAAGACACTCACACATATTCTTAGTTCAATTTAATTTAACAATTTTTTTTTATTTTTGGCTGAAAGTTAATGGAAGCTCTCTAACGATAACTATTAGCTTTTATTCCTCTGTATCGGTATTTTACTGTTATAGCAATAGCAATTTTGGTTAGTTTATTTACCATATCTATCTGTGATTAATTAAATTTATTCTGTCATTCTCAACAATTCTGCAGTAGACTAGACAAATAGCAATATTATTTTTACTTATTTAAGGTCATTCATTTGCCGTTTTCATAACAAATTCAATCAATTCTTCTGCAAAAAATAAATCTATTTCAGGTAGCAAACCCAGTTTCTATGGGTAAAGCCAGATCAAAGCAACTGCAATTGAAAGAGGGTGACTATTCGCTTGATGGATTATCCGCAATGGGGGACAAAGTTCTGAACATTCAGGTAAATATAACGTTATCACTATCCTTAATACTAAAACTTAGAAAGTAGGTCATGTGTTTCAAAAGACTCAAAGCGCAATGGCTTTTCACATCGCTAGTTGATTTTCTTCTGTGACCGGTTATACGATAACTCTTTGGGAAAATGTTTGTCATTCATTAACGGTAACGTCGTTTGGAAAGTAATCTCATTGTCTGTCCGCTGTGAAATAATTAACAAACTTATCTAAAGGTATAAGTTGTGCCTGCACAATGATTGTACCATAACCGTATACCGTTGCATTTTTAGGCATGTTACTGAAACATTTTAAAAATGTTACTTAAAAAGGCGAAAAAATCAACAATAGGACGAATCGCAGAACGAATTATAATATAATTTTTGAATTCAGTGATTCGTCCCATTGCGACAAAAGTGGTGTGGGACGAAACACTGAACGACCCCTGGGTGGATACCCATATTCTGTATTTAATTCACGCGCTGTATTTGCTATACAAATATATGCAATTATACTAATTTCTGAGGAATCCCTATAAATTCAAATGAAACAAACTAATATTAAACAAACTGGTAGTGTAATTAAATGTATGTTTTATAAAGAACAGATACTCTTTACATACATATTCAGTTAGTTTGATATAAAGGGGCTCAGAACGTATCAATTAGACTCAGGAAAAAATAGACGTACCATAAGGCTGATCACAATCAAAGACATATTCTGCTCACAGATACACGGCGACGCCGCATTCACCGGACAGGGAGTGAACCAAGAAACTCTGATGCTGTCCCAAGCACCGCACTTCAACGTCGGGGGCTCCTTGCACGTGGTTGTTAACAATCAAGTGAGTATATTCAATACAGAATATGTACAGGGAGAGCCAGTGGCGTGGCGTGACGGGCCCGGTGGGGGCGGACAGCCTCAGCGATCCTATTTGGGGGTCGGAAAAATATAAATGATAATAATAAGGAGTTATAAGGACGTGCTTCCGCCCCGAGCAACAAAAACACTATGCAACTAGAAAGATCCCATAAAATACACTTGTGTTACTTGTAAGTACATTCCACTTTTTAATAGTAATCAGAAGGAAAAGAAACAGTTCAAGTTGTTTTTTTTTTGGGAGAGGACTATCGGTAGTTGGCGGCCTTTACTACCTACCGGGCTGGTCAGTTCAAGTAAAATTTCGCATATTTTTAAAGTTTCGCCTATTTTTTTTTAATTCAGGTCGGATTTACACTGCCTGCTGTTAGAGGACGATCCAGTCGGTACGTAACTGATTTGGCAAAGACCATAGCCGCACCTGTCATTCACGTCAATGGAGACCATCCGGAGGTGGGTAAACAAACTATTGAACTGTTGCATTATGAATTACAAAAACATATTAATAATAAAACGTGTTTTATAAATTTTCTAAGGTCTAGTACTCCAAACCCTATTCATACTTAACATGAAAACATCATATGCAAGTATATGTTTTTGTTAAAAGTTGATAATTCAATTTATTGAATAGAAAAATATTGCGCGTGTGCCCTTATT
Source organism: Glyphodes perspectalis (assembly GCA_951394215.1). Classification (NCBI taxonomy): domain Eukaryota; kingdom Metazoa; phylum Arthropoda; class Insecta; order Lepidoptera; family Crambidae; genus Glyphodes; species Glyphodes perspectalis. The sequence continues at coordinate 3,406,029 of OX596210.1, read as the reverse complement.
AGTAATTTAAGGAAGAAATAAGCTCTGCTGTCTATTATGTGAAAATCAATTCTTCTATCTATGGAGGTATAAAATTTTTGATTGTGGCGATTAATTATAACTTATGACTGAAGATGAAAAGGATCACCTTTACATGTCATTTCTTTTTCACCAGTTGGTAGCAAAAGCCACGAGCATAGCGTTCGAGTACCAGCGTCACTTCCGGAAGGACGTGTTCATAGACTACAACTGCTTCCGCCGCTGGGGCCACAACGAGCTCGACGATCCCACCTTCACCAACCCGCTCCTGTACAAACTCATTAGGAACCGGAAGTAAGATTCCTTGTTAGTTCGGAAATGGGTTATCTAACATATCAGAAACTCCTTTCATATTAGCTTGTTAAAAGAAAAATGGTCCTTATAAAATGATATTTGCGACAAGCTCCTTAGACGCTCCTAGTCAGTTCTCTTCTTCTTCTAGGTTTTTTGACAGAGAAATCTAGTCACAAGCAATTTACTTGTTAATGAAATGGCATATTTAGGTTCATTTTCTAAATATGTCATATGATTGATATAGTATTTACTTTATATATAAGTTGATATATATGAATAATAGAATGATAGAGTATTAGGCAAGTGTATGTACATTATATTATACCAAAATTTATGATTAAATTATGTACAACACTAACAATAGGTACGAATAAACTTTGGAATTTGTTCGTTTCTTTGCACTACAATTAATGAACATTAATGTAACTACTATTCTGTAAAATTCATCGAAAAATATATTTCTAGATCGATTCCAGATCTGTACGCCGATAAACTGGTGTCAGAAGGCGCCCTGACGGAGGATGAAGTGACCAGCATATCTACGGAATATTCTAAATACTTGCAATCGCAGTTTGAAGCGGTGCCTTCTTACAAACCGGAGGTAACATTTTGATATTAGAAGGTTTCGGACTATTCTGTAATTCTACTCAATTGTAGGTAAAACTGACCAACTGCGTGTCGTACAATAACGCTGTGAATTCCACAATAGTTACATTAAGGTGTCTCGACTTGTTAGCAATATATACAAGGAAGAATGTTTGAAAATTATTTGTGTTAAAATTGGCGTGACATTATTTTTATGATCCTAAGATTTTCTTAAAATGTAATTACAATATCCATGAGCTTCTCTCTTGTTTTGTTTACTATCCCTCCGACAATGTTCAAAGGAAATCTAGGAAATTGTTTTTTTTTTCTGATATCTTCCTGGTATATCAGTCTAAAGTTGTTGTAGCATACTTCAAATTAAAGTCCCTATCTATCCTCCTTCTTAAAATATTTTGCAATCCATACAATCAGCCATCTCTTAGTATGGTGATAATTGCAGGTATCATACTACCAAGAGCAGTGGGCCGGCATGAGCGCGGCGCCGCACGCCGTCGAGACCTGGGACACCGGCGTCGACACGGGCCTCCTCAAAGTGGTTGGGTACGCCTCCGTGCAAACACCGAGCGATTTTGTTAGTAACAATGATATCATCATTTTCTTAACGTTATGTCCCGTGCTTAGACCGGGTCCGCTTAGACCATGATCCAGGATTTAGCGAGTCTAGTAATTATATTGAAGCGACTGCCGATCTGACCTTCGTAACCCTAAGATAGGGGAACCAGACAATGACCAGATATATCATTGTGAGCAACAATGATATATCAAATCAAATATTTATTTGCTCCCTAAGTGTACATAGTATTAGCTCACAGTTACCGTTTGGGTAGTTCAAATTTATATAATATGTATGTATATAGGTATATCCTTATTATATTCCTAGCGTTACTAATCAATACGTACAAATGTACCTACATTAGAAAAATCCAGAGTGATTTGAACCTTAACCCCATTTGAGACGCGTGTCCATAATATTTAGTTACCATCGATCTTTTATAAAAATAATCTTGTGTATTACTTCAGATAAATGCAATTCTTCACATAGATGCATACATACATGTTCACCTAAAACAGGAGCTTACTCTGCCTCTTCGAAATAATTTTCCTTCTAAGTATACTTAGCTATACTTCCGTCCGATACTTAGAATTATTCCCTTCTTCCATTTGGTGACTCAATTATTCATTTGTGAATATAATCAATAGAATGCTTATCAACATTATCCAAATGTTGTTAAGCATTCTATTTCTATTTTTGTAATAACAGAGGTTGTGTTTAAAAATATACAAAAAAAATATTACTGACCTTCCATTATTTTTAACACTAACAAGGGAATAGTCCTTGAATAAATTTTAAAATGGAATGTTAGAAAATAATGAGATACTTGAGAGATTTGTACATTAGAATTCTATGATTTTTTTTCATTTATAATTGTGTTAACTTATTTATACAATTGCTTTCATAAAATGGACTTACTAAACTATTTACCGAAGTTGAAACGTTTGAGTTGAATGTTTAAATATGAATAAAATAGTTTAATGTAATTATTTCTTAGGTTAGGTACTCATACATGTAAGCACTTTCATATTATGTGTCAAAGCATACAAATACCTCGGAATATTATTATATTGTAAATAATGCTGTGCTGTTCACTCAGCAACATATGTAGCTGACCATCCTTAACCTTTCTTCATAAGGCAATATGAACAAATATATTAAATTACTTCTGTTGCCTACTGTACATATAAACGTCAGAGCTGATTTCATTATTATCACTGTTTGGCTCATCGATCATTCATAACATTAGATATATGTTTCCAGAACATCCATCAACATCTTGCAAAAACACATGTCAAGAATAGGCTCAACAAATTAACCGACGAGAAAGAATTGGATTGGGCTACTGCGGAAGCCTTAGCATTTGGTAAGCTTGCCTTAAGGAGGAATAAATTCAAGATAATTGTGTTTAATACATAAAAAAAAAACTTTATTGTTATAATGAAGCAGTAATTTCCATCTTCATTTACGGTATTTTTTTTTTTTGGTCAGGGTACGCTTTGACCTATCTATATTCTAAATAAAGCAAGTTTGATTATTACTTAGTAACGGTTAACATTAACCATTTTTATGTTTTAGACGATCAAACTAGACAAAGATTGTCGAGTTGCTTAGTATCTAAATTTTCCTGGAACTTTTTATTTGAAGGGGTAATTCCGAACGCTTTCCAGATAAAATGTCCACAAGACCACACAGTCTCTACTTCGTGTCTGATTATATTCTTGTCACATGGATATTAAAATTATTTACTTTATTTAAGAGGACACCTTACCACATTATCACATCACCTACACCTTAACTGTATCATACAGTTGATATAATATTAATATTGGTGTATGACTGGCTCGATGGCGCATTCGGAAGTGACCCTGCCCCATGCGCCAAGAGTTGTGGGTTCAATCCCAACCCAGGACAAACATTCGTGTGATGAATACTTGTGTTTGTTCTGTGTCTGGGTGTTATTATCTAATATTTAAGTATATATTTCTAATACCACTGTTGATTCTGATATCCGTAACACAAGTGCTTAAGCTACTTACCTCGGAGTCAGATCAATGTATGTGATGTAGTCTGATATTTATTTATTATATTTATTTAATAATATTATTTTAAATCCACATATTTTACTAATTACTTTGTTTCTTAATATAACCCAACATTCAGTGCACCTACAATGATTGCATTGTAGGTGCACTACGAATATTAAACATATTGTGTTTAATATTCACTGTTGTCCAGGATCTCTCTTGATGGAGGGGCGACACGTTCGTCTGAGTGGCGAAGACGTAGGACGCGGAACCTTCTCCCATCGACACGCGATGCTAGTCGACCAGGAGACTGAACAGATTTATGTGCCTCTTAACCACATACATGAAAAACAGAAGGGATTCTTAGAGGTATGTATAGAAGTTTCGGCTGTAATCGTATGACTAGCATATTTTAACAAGGGTTTCTTTTTCTTTTACCTAAACTCCAAGTCCAAGGAAAATACTGATACCTATCTATTTTTGCCACAAAGACGCTATCAAGAAGCAACTCTATAGTTCTACTCGTAATTCTATAGTTGTCTCTATCTCTCTCTATATTATATAGGAAGCAATTGCAAATAGAATTATAGAGTAGGTAAATAGAGAACTCACGAAATCATATTAAAATTAAGTTAAGAGAGTTATTGTTAATATCAACCGTACTGCGTCAGTAGTTCCTTTTCGAAAATATAAAAAGTTATAACTTTTGTGATTTGAGATGTAGTTATAGTTACAAATGACCAGAATAATCATCATTTTAATTAGATCGCAAGCTGTACGTAATCTACCGGTTTTGGTTCCTAAAACCTCTGCGAATCATTGCACTCATCTGCATCGCATTCCGATTAACAAATGCTAAAGTACAAGTCGCTGCCTGATACCCCTAAGAGTAAAGTTCAGGTGAATGTTGTATTTGCCTTTTAGGTAGCAAATTCAATTCTGTCAGAGGAGGCAGTCCTGGGCTTCGAGTACGGGATGGCGTACGACAACCCAGACCAGCTGTGTGTGTGGGAGGCGCAGTTCGGAGACTTCTACAACGGTGCTCAGATCGTCGTCGATGCCTACATTGCTTCTGGCGAAGGTAAATATTACATGATTTGTTAATTTTTGATTACCCACATACATCACACCTGCAACCCGATGGGGTAGTTTCATAAACCACATTTAGCAAAAATCGAATTAGGTTAAACGGAAAATTGTGAAAAGTAATGACATGGATCTAACTCGTCGCCTACATAATTATAAAGCCAGTACCAATATACATTAGTCGCCTTTTACGACATGATAGGCTAGAAACACAGTTGGTACATTATTTTCCGAGTTCCAGACCAACATGAGACGAACGAACATTCGACTACTTATCAATATATCTATACCTTGAAGCTACCTACTGTGCCTAAATCCTTACCCACTCTGATCCACGTAATTTTTCGAGTATAAGACAAAGCAATGATAATGATAAAAATACGTATTCAATATTATTCGATAATGTAACTTACGGACTATAAAAAAAAGAGTAAAATACCCCATTCTACGTGACAGTCTCTGTAAGTGAATTTGTCAACAGCATTGTAAACGTGGAGGCACTAACGAGGCCCGATCGGAAATTTATTTAAAAAATAGACTTATGTATTAAACATATAATATATGTTTAATACATAAGTCTAGATATTATCTAGACTTTGTAAATGTAGGTATACCTACCTACATACCATCACATCACACTCATTTCTATTCACAATTACTTTCAAAATTTTCCATCTAACCCAGCCCTTTGTCCCATGTTGGTCTGGGTCTTATAAAGAATGTACCAACTGTGGTTCTTGCCTAGCATGTCGTAGAAGACGACTAATGGTGTATCGGGTTTTGGGTATGTAATTGTGTGGGCGACAGGCTAGCGACCATTTTTTCACAATTTTCCATCTTCGGAGATTATGGGCGTGATGTTTTGTTATGTGTTGTTTACATCACACTCATAATTCCCGAAGAGATAGACAGAGTGCAAGGACCAGCTATCTCCTTTAACCAAAAATAAAATTGGCTTGTAATTATTGTAATTGCATAAAAATCGCCGACCACGCAACCAATACTCAAAACACCATCGGGTGGATGGCTTTTTATAACATGCTAGGCAAGGAGCACACTCGGTACATTATATTTTTAAGTTGGTTTGGAACCAACATTGGAAATATCTACCATATCCAAATTCCCCCAATTCAAACCACAACATTTCAAAGGACTCTAGATTTCTTACTTTACCAAACCAGTAACCACTAACCAGAGAAATAGGGAACCTATTACACAAGTTAATTAACTGTTACGGTCAGTTTTATTATATTACACTGGCAAAGTTAGGAGCTACTTAATATCACACCACTATATACTGAGCTGTAGCTAAAATTGAATTAGGTTACCTAGAATTAATGTTCTACTTAATATCATTATTTGATAAATACGTCAATATACCTATAACCTAACCTACATCCATCTATGGTGGAATAAAGTTTTATAACAAAAATTACAGTTACTTACCAAAAAAATAATTTCAGGGATAGTTATTAAATATTTTAAAGATTGCTATAATAATGTAGAGCATTGTCCTAGGTATCTCAGGGAGTTATAGAAATAGAAAGAAAGAAATAAACATTTATTGGACGCACAATTATTATAACATACATAGGAAAACAAATATTTGGCAATGGACAAAAGAGTACAAAAAAAGGAAAATCTATTAACAAACAAAAAGCTACAGATTAATGCCAATTGGGTCCCTACCTTAGCATTATGCTACCGCAGCGTCAGGGTATTCTGGCGGAAATACCCCATCCCCTAACTACAGCTCTGCCATAATGCCTCATCGATCATACAGCTCCGTGTTCAAGGATCGACAATTCTCATCATTAACGCGATATGAAAGCCTATCCATCAACCGTCTATTACCCGGATCAATTAGGAGATATGAAACCGATATTAACATAACGGCTCGACTATAAAACCAATAATTATCATGGATTTTTTTTTTGTTTTTTTTTAAAGTACACCACAAATGTGAATGAGAGAGTTACTTGCGTATTATTATTTTTTTGTTCATCTGACCCAGCCCTATTTTATATTTGGCTGAATGTAGTTAAGGGGGCTTAATGCCTCTTTGACTCGGAGATTATGGGCGTGATGTTATGTATGTTTGTTTGTTTACAAATAAGTTAGTTAGTTACCGCTGGTATGAAATAATTAGTACTTTTTCCAGCAAAAAGAAATATGTTATTATACTCCTCTTAGACCATTCTAACTAAACAAATAGGTACTCATCCAAACACTCCGCTAAACAAATGTCTTGGCGTTGACATTTCCATTACGCATATTATTATTCTGCGTGCCTGGAGAATTACTTTTCATAAACAACACATAAAACTACGAATTAGTCAAACTTATTACATTACCCGGTATGTAATAAGATTATTGCAATTTTTTAAATGTTGTAAGCTACTCATCTCACTTAAGAAACATGATACTGCCAGGAAACCTATTATAAAGAAAATAACTTAAGTTGTATTCAGTTTTGCTGATTGTAAGCCAAGTATTTTTTTAAATTTAATGACAATTCAATTAATAGCGAGTGCTCATTTATAATGATGTTTGTATCCGTAACGGATACATACACCCACCATTGATACTCATTTAAAGAAGAAAAAGAAATTAAGCTACCTTGCCACCATACAAGTGAACTAACCAATATTTACAAATACGGCTAAATATAGGTAACTAATGCGATATGGCTATCTAACCATCGTAACACTTGAATAGGGAGACCAGCTAAAGTGAATCATGGGATCACGTCCATAATTATTTTAGAGGCTTTTTCCCACACTGTCAAGCAAACAATACCTATAAATCCTTAGATTTGAAAAATTCACCACATTTAAATCAGCGCTCACATGTGAAGCGTTTGGCCTAACAATTGACCTCATCATTCTCATCATTATTATCCTAAAGGTATCTACTACTGCACATAGGCCGCGCCTAAACATACAAAGGCCTCACCTAAACTTACAAAACAATTGGGCTACCTTCGCACTAATCCCTATCGTTACCAGCGAAGTGGGTCCGCAGCAACGGCTTAGTGATGCTCCTCCCGCACGGGTACGACGGGGCGGCGTCCGAGCACAGCTCGTGCCGCGTGGAGCGGTTCCTGCAGCTCAGCGACAGCCGGGAGGCAGCGCCCGACGCGGAACACGTGTGCCTGCACGTCGCCAACCCCACCACGCCCGCGCAGTACTTCCATCTGCTCAGGAGACAGGTACTTTTAAGGATTATTGGAGTAACATATGACCCGATACGGTGCCACACACAACGGGCTAGTGCTGCTCCTCCCGCGCGGGTACTGTGAGGGACTATTGGAATAAGATATAAGCTGAGAAACTACCACAAGACCACATCCACTCAGTGCTCCTACTTGCTCAAGAGACAGGAGCTTTTAGGTGGCTATAGGATTGGCTTGATTGTGGCTAGGGTTACTAACAACACCACTCAGGCTTCGTTCGTTCTTCTGGCTAGTCGATTAACTACTTAATACAACATGGCTAATACGTAGCCACCACTCCAGCTCAGTACTTCTACTTGCTGAGGAGTTAATACATTGCCAACACCACCGCCTTCACTCAACACTTAATTAAGGTTTTAAAGCTAAAGTCTGTACGTTAGTAGGAATCATTCTTGTAAGTCAACAAACAAGTTACATATGTACATCCTATGTCTAAGTGCGCCTGATAATTTACCCAACCATTAAGCAAAAATTTGTATACCTACTTATCAACAATATCATATACATAATGTTAATGTACTTGCAGGTAGTGAGGAATTACCGTAAACCCCTAATAATTGTGGCTCCGAAACTTCTCCTTCGGCTCGCGGACGCCGTGTCGCCGCTTGCGGACTTCGCACCTGGCACACACTTCCAGCCTGTTATTGGTAAGTCTTTCTCATATCAGTGCGAGTTTTCCAATACAAATATTTATCAGATAGCACAACTGAACTACCCGGTCTTGATACAATTGTAGCTGGGTCGTTTTGCCACCACAAGTTTTACTACTACCTTCTCAAAGTAATCCCTCAAAATGTGTAGGTATAGGTTAGGGATTGCAATCCAGCTGCATTTTTTGCTGGATCTAGCACATGACGCAGGGATGTTGGCTGGCGAGTCAATTGAGATACTTTTTAAGAGGTATCAAAACGCAATCACTTCAAATATATTGTACGGGCTGGTCAACATGTGACGTCACTAGTTCGTATAGTTAACTAACTTAATATTAAGCTGTTTTTGTAAAATTAAAAATCTTAGACTCAATACAATTCAAAATCAATAAGGTTTTACAACACACTACGATACTTTCTTTTTCAGAATTGATAATTGATATTACAAAATTAATTATAAATGATGTCAACATCCCAATTGTGTTAGACCCAGCTGGATTGCTTAGTCCAGCATTCCAATCTCTAATAGGGATTGAAATCCAGCGGCATTGCAAGCAGGACATGTCGCTGGAACCAGCACAGCTAAAATTATACTGAGCCCAACTGGATTGCTGGGCCCAGCAATGCAATCCCTAGTATAGGTGGAGAACTTGTGGTAACAAGACCCTTTGTTATTCATAATTTTAATTTGATATAAGCTTTATTTGAGCTTTGGACGCTTATTGGTGTATCTCTGCCTATCTCCATGGGAAAAAGGCGTGACATTATGTATGTATTTATGGACGCTTATTTCACATTTTACATTTGGAATGATGTGTACATCATTAACATCAGAATTATATTTCAAAAAGACTTATAAAAAAAGATCCAATTTGCTCTTTCTCAAGAGACCGGACCCTCTTTCTAATAAATATCCAAACTACTTAAAACGAACTTGCCGCCCCGGCACTAAACTTTGTTCACAAAAGTTTTTGGAAAACTTCAGAAACCTCTATTAAAACTGTGCTGTAACGTTTGGTAATTAGAATTACTTGGACTACTGCAACTACATCGATTTCAAACCTTATTTACACTTGATACAAAATTCATTATTCATTGATGGGTAAGTCTTCGAATTAGTAATCCAATCTTGAGCGAGATTTGTGGAAACATAATATTGCGAAGGGGACATCCCGAATACTAATTTTTCATGTCTTAAATCTGTTTACTTTAAAAGGAATTCGGCGTCCATAAGACGTCTTTAAAGTTATGTTTAAGTTTGGCGAACTTAACGTATGTAAAATATACAAGATTTAGTGACTTTGCTATTGTTTTCTCATAACTTTGTAACAATGGATCATTTATAAGCTCCCACGTCCACCCACAGAAAAGGGCAAAATTTATTCAACATTTGATTAGTCTCATGTTTACCAACTTCAAAAAACAAAAATATTAACACACACTTGAATCATAACCAGTTTAAAAAAATGGGACATGACTCAACCTAATCGAAAAAAAATTAAGTTACAATCTAAATAATAGTTTTATTTCTTTTGCATAAGTATATGCCTCAAGTAGCTCTTATAAATCGTCAACACCTAAAACGTACCACCATTTCTAGTTCAATTTACATTGGAAACACACTACGTAGAAAACAACAAAAACACTTTTTAACTTTTGTTAAACATATAAGACACAAAGAAAACTTATTAATGGAGTATATACTTAAAGATAAATAAGTAGGGAACAAACAAGACTTCATTAGGTTTTGATGAATCCCTGACACTGCACCTGTTTTTATTTAGCGACAGCACTTTGCTACATAGAAAATGCGAATAAATTTACCTGCCCAACCACATAACCAATATAAATTACGGCAGCTCTAAATAATTTAATATTCCTAAATGGGAATCTATAATTTGCATATTGTGCTCGGTTTTGGTGTCACAAGTAAGATAGCGTCACAAACACAATGGGGTCTCTGATAAGCTTTTCATTATGCATAGCGCCTTTAACAAGACGTAGGTTCTACAATATTTAAGACAAATTTAAACTACATTAATACGACATTAAAATGAAATTGACTTCTAAGTATTCATTGGGAAACAATCAAATAGCAATCTAACCAACGAATGCAAACGCTGGAACAATTTTACAACTTTGATTGGACATCGAAACATATTGATTAAACCGCAGTGCAAGTTTCAATCGTACAAAATTAAAAAAATATATACTAAATTAGACTTTGGATGAGATCGCCTTAATTTTGGGATAAATCTATGTGATATTTTTCTAAGTTGCTTTTTGCAGAGTCACGCCGCGAATTGCGCGATGTGGCCGTCTGAAAGAATCCACAACGCATCCTGACCTACTTTTGGGCTCATTACGCGATTTAGGTCTTTGAGCCTCAGCCTAACCTGTACTTATTACTGCACGGACCTAATTTCGGTCTGCTACAAAGACATTATCACGCATCGACGACGACAAATTGAGAACCTCCTCCTGTTTAAAACCATTTTAATTAATAATATTATAAAGCTTATGATAGGTACTTCATGGATTATGTACCTTTGTAATAGTGCGAATATTTTCAAAATCAATCCAGTCGTTTTTGAGTCTATTCATCACAAACATACAAATCTTTTCTCCTTGTTATACTTATTAGAATATTAGTGTGAAGGTCAATGGAAACTTTTTTCAAAGGTGACAAAATAGCAGACCCACTAAAAGTCAGAAGGGTGATCCTGGTCAGCGGGAAGCATTACTACGAGCTTCACAAAGAGAGGGTGAAGGCGAAGATTGAGGATGTCGCCATCATCAGGGTGGAGGGACTCAGCCCTTTCCCTCTGCAGGCCCTTCAGAAGGAACTCGACAGATTTTCCAACGCTAGGAGTAAGTTTTTCTGATATCACGGTTTTTTTGGCTTAATTTGTTATTACATATGTAATCAAATCTTGGAATTATATTTGAACTACTTATAAGGTCTCCACCCGAAATTTGAAATTTGGTTGTGTTTGCATATGAGACACATTTATTTATTTACTTTTCTTTTTACAGAATTCATTTGGAGTCAAGAGGAGCATAGAAATATGGGCGCTTGGACGTTTGTGAAACCGAGATTTGAAAATTTACTTGGAAGAAAGGTAAGTCATAAAACAATAGAATCAAGCTGAGGCAATTTCACTTCTGTAAAATTCTTTGCACAGATCAGTCAATACATTTAGAAGCAAAATGGATTTTAGTTAAACTATACAATCTTGTAGATAATCCGTGTTACATTGTAATATATTAAATTACAGAAGTCTGAACCCAGCTTAAGATAATAATTATTGCAGACAGACGTCGTCCATACAATTGTTAGACTTCTCTGATATATGTGGACATACTGTGACGTCTTAGTTACGATACTGAATACAATATGCTAGTCTGGAAAAGTGTATCTATTTATTTGTTTCAGCTGCAGTACGCGGGCCGCGGCGAGGCGCCCACGCCGGCCGTCGGCGCCGCTACATTGCACAGGAGAGAAGTCGAGCACATCCTTAAAGAGCCCCTGTACAACATCAAGTGAGGCTCCTCCCAGCCTCACAAATACGCAGCGTTGCCAGATGTGCCAATTCGGGGAGACTTTCCAATGTCAGACTGACCGTCGAAGTGGCGTTTGACAGCCGGGCCCTAGACTGCGTGGAACCTTAACGGGCCTGGCCAACGGGGCTTAGAAAGAAATTGAAAATTTATTTTGGCCCCAGGATTGCGTGGCTACCCGAGTACCTAGCCCAGCCCAGTCCCTTTTAGTCAAAACCACAAGTCCCGCGCAAAGCTTACAAACAATCGATAAGCAACAAGGAGGATAAGTGTGAAAATCCTTTACTTAAAATAAAATCTGGCAACTATATAAAATGTACGCAACTTCAATAAAATTTCAAATTCAAAGTCAAAATATTATGTAGAATGCCTCAAAAAAGGTAGGACTAAATGTGTACCCTGCTACGTACTAAAGATGCTATATTGATATAGGCAATATGGAATTGTTATTTATTTCGTAATTGGTAGATAGAACATAGACTCATATATGTGACTTCACGTTTTTAAAATTTTTTTTGCTTTATTAATTGAATGAATTGAGACAATAATTTTAGGTTTTTAATTAGGTAATAATAATTAATGACGCTTTTGCCTTTCTGCTGCAGTAGAAAGTTGTTAGTATATACTATATATGCTCATATTGCTCATAGCTTTTCTAGAAATGCATCGTTGCTTACAAATGCAATGTATTTTAATTAGAGGCATTTAATAGGGAATTTTATATTCCATATGAACGTATGCATTTATTCAAGCGTAGGTACTAGATTATCATCCAAATAAAAAAGATTATCAAAGCACGATAAATTCGAACATTTGTTAATTTTTTTAAACTGACAGTTTTTTTGAAAATATAAATAAACGTTTATATGTGCGTCACTTGTTATATAATCTATCACTATTAGTGCAATATAAGTATGTAATTTAATTTAGTAACAAGTAATATATAAGAAAGAATGAGGAGGTAGATTCATTTGAATGCGGTGTTTCCTTTTTATAATTATTATTTATGTTTGCAAAAAATTATCTATTTCTCTGTTGCCCTGTTTAAAGGTCACGAAGATGATGACAATAAGTTGTGAAAAGATATGTAATTATGTATACATAAAACTCCACCAAATGTAAATGAATATCATATGTAAAAGATTTAGTTAACACGTGTTTGATTGAACGTTGAATGCTAACAATGGTAACGACAGACTGAATAAAAATCCAGGAATTATGTATAGAAATCAACTTGGAATAATCATTAGAAGAATCTATTCGGTTGGCGCCCAACGTGTTAGAAAATAATTAAAGAGTAAATAGTTAGCCTGCAAAAGTGTCAATAAAATTATTTTAACGTATTTAAATTTTTTTTTTACTTCTTTACTAGACCCGTTAAAACGTAATACAGTAAAATCTAGTGTTAATTAAATGCAATTAAAAATCAGATTGACGACCTTGCCCTCTTTAAAAATTATTAGTATTGGAGAACTGCTCCAAAGTAGATATTTTTCAAAACAATATTTCATAAAAATTTAAGGAATCGATAATAATTTGATCAGTTATATTTGTTAGGTATTAATACCTAGATGGGCTCAAGTTATAGCAGAACATATACTACAGTACCTAAGTAAGTATACATAATAGTATAAAAGGTAAGTGACAATAAAATCTTGTCAAAATACAAAATATGAACTCTAAACTTAAGTAGGTATACCTACTAATAAAGTGAGTCAGAAAGCGGATGTATTAGGTAATTTTAATATATTACCTAATAAAAACATATCTACATATAGTACAATATTAGGTAATATAAATTTACTACCCAATATTATGTCCCCAACTAGATAACTCGAGTGGTGCATTTTTACAGAGTGCTATAAATCCTGACAACAGAAATACCATTCCAGTAGAGTGCGCAATTTCTAAATGATAAATGCGGAATCTTCGAGTTGTAAATATATGCATTTAATGTAAGGACATAAACTGATATTGGAAAAATAACATGGCAGCCAACTTGTATTTAGCATACTATATTTAATTTGGCTGTGAGTCCTATCTATCGTTAAAAATATAAAAGTCAGAGTGTTTGTTGGTATTCATGTCTAATCTACTCTACTGATCACCATAAAATGTTGGTAGGATTAAGTTATCAGTATCTCAGTGCCTACCCCGCTAGGGTAGTTAGTTGGTTAAGTTATCAGTACAGGAAAGTATAAAGAGTACTGTTTTTACAAAAAACGTTGTATTGCTAAGAGATAGAAAAATAACTTTTAAGCATCCGAACGGTATTAAAGCTCGGATCAACATCCAAACGAACAAAGTTGCGAGCAAAAACTAGCGTACAATAAAAACTAGGATTAATTCTTCGCTAGCTTTAGCTTCGCTAATGCAACGTGATGCAAACGTAGGCAGTGGTTGTTGAGTAAGCGGACTGTAACTCTTTACACGTGAGTACACTTTCGTCGGTAATAGATGCATTGTTATACACATTGTTATACATGCATAGACCATTGCTGAATACGGATAGGGCAAAGGATCTTCCTAATAATATACAACGTTTGCAAATTTTAGCAAAAACATATAATTTATATGGCTTTTCTTTTAAAAATTCCGTTTTTCATCAATATTTATTCATAGCTTTTTCGTATTACCTCCGCTTAGCTTGCCTCCCGCTTTTCATTCATAGCTAGCTAGCGGGTAGCTTTTTAACCGCAGCCTAAATAAGCAATAAAAGACTGTTCAAGCCACGAGATCATTAGGTATCACAAAATATCCTCGTCTACTCAAGAAAAGGAACCTTCCTGCGAACTAGAAGTAAGGTAACATCTATTGCAGTTCTTGCTTTTGTACAGAGCGGTCTCTTAATTGCTTCGATAAGTTAAGAGCACAAGGAGGTTTGTTTCTTTTAAGCTTGTGCAGTGTTAACGGTAAATCAGCTTTAAGGCTTAGGCTGTGTGTTTTCTTGCGCTTAAGCTCGTTTTTACAAGCGCATTTATTCACGCTTGCATATACATAAAATGTGTGTTTGCAAAAACAAGTCTAGAATCGGTGGAAAAAATGCTGAAAAAAATATCTGAAAAGGTCTTAATTAAGCAGTAGAATATTAATAAGCTTGTTGACACCACCAATTTTCGTCATAATTATCTACTTTTTTAGAATTGCCAACACATAATTTTAACGCATGCGTGTAAAATGACTCAACTTTTAATGATTTTAAAACAAATAAAAAACGTTCAGATAATTGATAACAATCAAAGAATTCCGTCTTGAATAAAGTGTTATTTTTAATGACATCTGCGAAATGGTTGTTGGTGTCAACCAAGGGTGGGAAAGCACTATTTTATTCTGTAACTATCCGTATAGTTTTTTTCCCACTACAACAGATGGCTGACGAAGGTGGGGGCGGTAAGAAGAAGGGCAAGGGCAAAGGCGGCGGGGACATGCTGAGCGAGGCGTCGCTGAACAACGTCTACTACGGGTGCCACAACGTTCAGGAGCTGCTTGAGGCTAGAGGATACACGCACCCAGACTTTGTGAAGAAGAAGAAAGGGAAATAAATAATAAATTCTCCACACTGACACACCAATTCCCTAGTTCCGAACTAGGCTTATGCTTGTGCAGTGGATACTAGGTGAACTGATAAACATACTTAAATACGATTATAAACATCCATGACTCGAGTACAAATGGCCATCACACGACAGATTTTCCCCTAGCGGAATTCGAACCCGCGACCCTCGGTTTCGTGGCCAGTGCCTCTGACCACTCGACCAACGGTCGAGTATTTTATCCAGTATCGGTATTTTTATCCAGTCAAATAAAGGATTATTCGTGTACGGTCGTTTTAATTTACCGTAGCAGCGTGTTGGTTTCGTGTTTGCCATAATAGCAGCGGGTGTCTGATGGTAAGTATATCAACAGGACATTTTACCAATTATTCAACACGGTTAAACTAAACATGTACCAGAGCAAGGTGTAACAATACATTATCCATTTACCGCCTGAGCGTTGATATATATTATGCTAACTGATAATTAACCATAATAAAATAATGGTATAAATTAGCTCACTCGAAGATTTCATAACATGAAAATGTCTTCGTAATAATCAATTGTTTTTAGTCCAATAATAGATATCATGGAAAAGCCCAAACAAAATACATAATGGATGCTTTTTTTATATAAGATTTACTAAAAAAATCCAAAATATTTAAAACTTTATGAGCTGAGCGCATTCCTATCTAGTCTTATTAAGGGTAAAGAAATAAGAACCTTTATACGCTGTTTAGTAGCATCCATTAAATTTACTTTATCAAATCTCCTTAAATGCGTACATTGGCTACATTTTACCAAATTAGATGTAACTAGGACGACCCGTCTAAACGTTTCGCAAACAAGATATTTTATGGTCCGTTCAATATTATTTAGAATCTAGATGCGAATCCATCCTCTTTCGTGTGGGTACCTACGCAGCTACAAATTGGGTTAATTTGAATAACGATATAGCTAAGTAAAATATATACAATTAAAATACCAATATACTAAATTGAATTGTAAAACCGCTAAAAGTGGCTTATATTTGACTGCTCCAAATTTTTAATGAACGATTCTAAATAATATTCTAATGTTCGTTATCTTTGACATCGACATCTATTGCTTTAAATGTTGACTATATGAATTACTTACTTTCAATCTTTTGTCAAAGTCCTTTCGTTGTCCCATAAACATAATAATGTTTAACAAGTAAATAATAAATAAATAAATTCTTCAGACTGACACACCAATTCCCTAGTCCCAAAATAAGCTTATAAGCTTTTGCTATGAGTACTAGGTGAACGGATAGACATACTTAAATACGTTTATAAACATCCATGACTCGGGTACAAATATACATGTTCATCACACCAAATATTTGCCCCTAACGGCATTCGAACCCGCGACCCTTGGTTTCGTGGCAAGGGTCTCTGACCACTCGATCAACGGGCCAGTCGCCAAGTTACCTTTAACATGGAATGTATGAAAGCGTGTTTAATCAATAACGCCTGACAACCATTAGGTTCGGTCAAGTTACGATTTTCACACAATGAGTTGTCATCACTAAATCTGAAATGGCTGGCAAGGGAAAAGGCAAGAAAAAGGAGAAAAAGGAAAAAGATGGTGAGGGAGATGAGAAGAAAGCGAAAAAGGGGCGGGGCAAGAAGGGCAAGTCAAAGGGCAGGTAATTTACCTATAGGGAAAATGTTTAACTTGATTAGCTTAATAATGCAATATACTTCGGTTCTCGTAATAGACAATAATGTTAGGTCCAGTAAATTTATATATTTACAATATTATAAAGGATATAGCTAGTGTATCTTTTAGGTACTTAAGGCTACGTCAGCCGGTAATTCGGCAAGTCCCGAGAGACTTATTAATTTCTCAGACATTTGATAAGGATTTCCATAATAATGGACGTGTATATGAAATCGCAGTTACTTCACTATACCTACCACAATATAACTAACAAACGCTAAATCTAGAATCACGGTCTTAAAGCGGAATTGTTCCACTTTGGCCCACCAAGCCGCCCCACTAGTTAGGCAAAGAGGAACGCCTTAAAATTTGCAGTGGAATCTGTCCCACTAAATCGATTTGGTGGGGCAGTTTCCTCTACTTTATAATTTAGTGTATTCGGCCCTACTAGCGTCGGCACTTTCGAGTTTGCGTAGATGGGTTTACTCATATTCGGAACCCGATTATGAATAAGACCGTTATGGGCCTAGTCGGAATCCGCTGGAACACCGTACAACACTAGCAGTATAAACATTAATCATCATTAAAATTAGTATGAACTTTATTCTTCATTAAAGTTTAGTATAAATACACTTTCAACTTTCTGGGCAGATGCAACGTAGACATGCTAACTGATGCAGCAATGGACAACGTGTACTACGCCTGCCACAATGTCCAGGAGCTGCTGCAGGCGAGAGGGTTCCACCCGCCCGACTACGCCAAGAAGAAGAAGAAGGGAAAACGATAAACATTCGCCCCACTACTGTGTTATATAAAGCGAAAGGAAAGTTTGCCTATAAATGTTAGATGAACATAGATAATAGTCCGTGACCTTAATTAAATAAGTCGAAACAGATCCAAAACTGAATTTAAAAGCTTTTTGTAAAAATGTAAAATTAAAACTGTTTATCGATGATTTAAGTAAAGTGATAGCGAAAAAGCTCCATATAAACAAGTAGGTGCAAAGCTCAACACACAATTATTTTCGAGATACAAAATCATCACTGGATGTTAAGTTATGAAAAATAACTTAATTTATCCTAGAATATGATTCTTATTACATTAAGAGAGATTTACAACCGAGTAAAATGTAACTTTCTGATAATAAATAACAATACAAATGATTTTAACATGTCTCTTATTTTCACCAGAATAATGTCGAATGGCTCCAAATTGTCCATCTTCCCTTAATCAGTCTTTTTTTTTTAATTTATTTCACCATCGAAAGATCTACTAATAAAATAAAACAGTTTCCAGTTTGCAACAAACTAAACTCGTTTTTCAAAATCAGTTGAAACATAGTTGTTAATTTTCACAATACGTAAATTATTAATACTTAGCCATTGATATTAATAATAAAGTCCACACTCAAAAAAGTTTAATTAGTCGGTCTGCTGTTTCTGACGTTAGGATTAAAAATCCGTTAAGCTTGTTTACGGGATTCAAGGGACATTTCAGTTTATTACTATTTTCTTATCAGCTACATGCTTCTTAAAGCAAATGCGTAACCTTAGACGTTTAACTGTGTAAACGTATCGTAAGCAATATAGCACATACATATTTGTACTGTCTACCAGAATTAGCCAAAAAATGATTTGTCTATCTATATATGTTGTTCGTAATATATCTTATTTTTGACAGGCCCGTTGTTCGAGTGACCCTGGCCACGAAAACGAAGGTCGCGGGTTTGAATCCCGCTAGGGGCAAATATTTCGTGTGATGAACATGGACATTTGTATTCGAGTCATGGATGTTTATAAACGTATTAAGTATGTCTTTCCGTTCACCTAATATCCATAGGACAAGCTTATAGCTTAGTTTGGAACTAGAGAATTGGTGTGTCAGTCCGTAGAATTTATTTATTTAAAAAAAGAATCCATCTTGTGCGTTAATATTTCACGGTCTCAAAATATTATCATCATTGAGGTCCGTACCTATTTATCAAATCTTACTCCCGCAAAGTAAAAATTGGTATTTGGACCATCGATATCGGTATTAATTCTTTTATGCCAAACACAAAGAAATCTGGTTAAAAGGAAAGCATTCAATCTTTCCAATTTCAAAGAAAACAGCAGGTGACAACGTGAACATGGCAAGTGACGTCAAACGTCATTGTAAAATTCTATTAAATACATGTTTTTGTGTGAAATGTAATAAATTTTTGTGTGATATAAACCAGCATGCACGCCAGAATCAAAAGCAAAATGTGTC
The DNA here is from genome assembly GCA_951394215.1 of Glyphodes perspectalis. Classification (NCBI taxonomy): domain Eukaryota; kingdom Metazoa; phylum Arthropoda; class Insecta; order Lepidoptera; family Crambidae; genus Glyphodes; species Glyphodes perspectalis. The sequence continues at coordinate 3,386,533 of OX596210.1, read as the reverse complement.
CAGAAAATTTCAGGTTTGTATTCGAGACTAAAAAGACGTAGGTATGTTTGGTACCTAGACCTACCTATTTATAGAGAATCTCGGCGAATTAAGTTTACTTTTGAGTTAAAACTGTGCATGTGATTCTGTACTGAAACTCTAAACTGTGGATTTCAGAATCTTTAATCTTGTTGTTTACGACTTATTCATTACTACAGTCCATTTACTTCACACTTTTAAAGTTTAATACTTCCGTAACTGTTAGGATTACCTACCATATATTTTATAACATTCTTCAGGAAGTTTCAGCACGAATCGACGGTAAATATTGGCCATCTTGTGTTTTTATGCCTACTTACCACATAGTTTTCATAGACTACAACTAAGTAGTCCATATTGTTAGATTAAATTATTATGTAAAAGATACGCAATAAAATTATAATTAGGTATGACGATAATATCTAGAAATGTAATAATAATAGTTCTTACAACAGTCACATGACTGCCTCGTTGGTCTAGTGGTAGCATGCGCCGCCTAAGGACCAAGAGGTCCCGGGTTCAAATCCCGGGTCGGGCCAAAAATTTGTGGCTGGGTATTTCAATATCCAAATTACTCAGTAACAGCCCAGAGTCAGGAAGTTGTTGGTTTAATCACCCCCGTGCCTCGGAAAGCACGTTAAGCCGTTGGTCCTGCGCATAACCTCTCTCCGGTCATGTCGAATTGCAGTCTCACTGGACTATGAGAGTGAAGGAATAGTGCACCTGTGTTTGCGCACACACTTGTGCACTATAATATCTCCTGCGCAGATGGCTAATCCTCGTTGAGATTGGCCGCCGTGACCGGTATCGGTTAGGAGGACATTATTATAGTTCTCACAAAACTTTAAGCTGTCCTGCATGGCAGATATATTTGTATTGATATGTTAGTCCGTGAAAAGTCTATTATTGTATATTGTATATACGTATACTTAAATGTAGTACTCGTAGTAATCTAACCGAAACGATTAATTATGCTTGTTACAACGAACCTAGTTAGGTCTAAAAATTTACAAGGTATGTTCTCCTCAAACCTCCTCAGCATCTGAGGGCCAATTATGGCGATCCCAGCAGTGGGCATCGACCTGGGCACGACGTACTCGTGCGTGGGCGTGTTCCAGAACAGCAAGGTAGAGATCATCGCGAACGACCAGGGCAACCGCACCACGCCCTCCTACGTGGCCTTCACCGACGCCGAGAGGCTCATCGGAGATGCAGCTAAGAACCAGGCATGACCTAGCAATCTTCTTCCTTTATATTCTTCTTCTTCGTAGCGTTATCGGGGTGTAATAAGACCAAGTCTAATTATTACATTGAAGCGCCTGCCAACCTCAACCTTGCATAATCCTCAGATTGGGGAATTAGACTTCAGTTCTTCCCATGGAAAATGATTTTTTATAAAATCATTTGTTTTAAAATCAACCGGTTCAATTAGATAATCTAACATAGTATGATAACGCGAATCACTCAAAAAGTTTATACAATATAATAAACGCCTTTGAAGTTGCCGTAAAGGAATAGTTAGCGAGTTCTTGTTCACAACAGGAACGTAGAGCGATCGCTGTTGGAGCTATTAAAACTTTATGCCCACTATTCGCGCGAACTTCAGAAGAAGTAAGTTTTTACATTCAGCGCTTCGCTTAAATACTTGCTATAACATTATCTTGAGTCAAATGTCGCTATAGAAACTTCCATGCTATTTGCCAATGCCTTGTATTTTTTTAACCATTGACTTATTTTTTTAGGCTGCCATGAACCCAAAGAATACAGTTTTTGATGCAAAAAGATTGATAGGTCGGAAGTTCGACGACCCTAAAGTTCAACAAGACATCAGAAACTGGCCATTCGAAGTAGTTTCCGAAGGAGGCAAACCTAAAATATTAGTCGATTACAAAAATCAGAAAAGGAGGTTTACTCCCGAAGAAATATCGTCCATGGTCCTCACAAAAATGAAGGAGACCGCTGAAATGTACCTAGGAGGAGCAGTGAAGGATGCTGTAATAACGGTACCAGCGTACTTCAATGACTCTCAGCGACAGGCCACTAAGGACGCAGGGGTCATCGCCGCTCTAAACGTCCTCAGAATAATCAACGAACCAACTGCAGCAGCTCTCGCCTACGGTTTAGACAAGGACCTTAAAGGAGACAAAAATGTTCTAATATTTGACCTTGGAGGTGGCACATTTGACGTCTCAGTCCTTCAAATAGCTGAAGGCTCACTCTTTGAAGTACGGTCAACAGCAGGAGATACACATTTGGGAGGAGAAGACTTTGATTCCAGAATGGTGGACCATTTTGCGCAGGAGTTTGAGAAGAAGTACAAGAAAAATATTAAAGGAAATCCAAAGGCTCTCAGGAGACTTTTGACTGCCTGTGAGAGAGCAAAAAGAACATTATCATCCAGCACTGAAGCAAGTTTGGAAATAGACGCTCTGCATGAAGGTATAGATTTTTATTCAAAAATAACGAGAGCTCGATTTGAAGAAATGTGCTCAGACTTGTTCCGCCAAACCATAGCCCCTGTAGAGAGAGCATTAAAAGATGCTGGGTTGAACACAAGGGAAATACATGACGTTGTCATGGTTGGAGGTTCTACAAGGATACCGAAAATTCAGAGATTACTTCAGGTATTTAAGGTTCTGATTATCAAACCTAACACAGTAATAATTACAATGAGTGGCGATAAAAACAATTTATTTCAGGAATTCTTCAGTGGCAAGACCTTAAATTTGTCCATAAATCCTGATGAGGCGGTTGCTTATGGAGCTGCAGTGCAAGCAGCTATCTTGACAGGATCCAAGGATACACGCATTCAAGACGTCCTTCTGGTAGACGTGACTCCGCTCTCCCTGGGCATTGAGACTGCAGGAGGTGTGATGACGCGCCTAGTCGAGAGAAACGCTAGAATCCCTACGGCGCAGAAACAAATATTCAGCACTTACTCCGACAATCAGCCCGCAGTAACAATTCAGGTCATATAATGTAATAGTAGTTAGATTATTTTTTGGAATGAAATATTTTGGGCGTATCTACTAATTTATATAGTAAATTGCAGATATATGAGGGTGAAAGAGCAATGACAAGAGATAATAATCTGCTTGGCACATTCAACTTAACTGGAATACCGCCAGCCCCAAGAGGAGTACCTCAGATCGAAGTAAATAAGTTGAATTGATTAACTATACCCGACACATATATCCCGACTTCCATTATTTTGTCAAAGACCATTAAATAATAATTGGTAATAACTACATACTTATCCCATTTCATAGGCAACTGTTAATATATGTAGATTTTTTCGGATCTATTTCTCTAGAAATCCTGTTATTGAGCATATTAAAAAAACTATATGCCTATTCTGATATCGCTTCCTTCTAACTAACTAAACTTCACTGCCTTCTATTTAGACAATTACCTTCAGTAACATGTTTTTTTTGCGAATATTTCCATATTAATCGGTTTTATAGGTAACCTTCGACATAGACGCCAATGGGATCCTAAACGTGAGCGCTTCAGACAGAAGCACCGGCCGCTCCGAGCAGATCACCATCTCTAACGACAAGGGCCGCCTCAGCAAGAAGGAGATAGAGAAGATGCTCAACGACGCAGAGAAGTTCAAAGCGGAAGACGAAGCTGTGAAAAAGAAGATCGAGGCTAGGAATCAGTTGGAGGGATATCTGTTTGGGTGTAAAACGGTTAGTTATTTATAATTACTGTCATTTGATAACTTAACGGTGGAGCTGATTTAGACAAGTATTGAATAGACGGGGTTAAGACACAGTAATCTTGAAACTCACCTTGCTCGTTTAATAACTAACCTACTAACTATATTTGATCATACCTAATTTTCAGTGTTATTTAAGTTAGGCCTTATTGCAAAATCTATCACCAACAGGCAGCGGAAAACGCCAGCAGCCGGTTAACAAACGAAGAACGCAACTCTGTACTGAATGAATGTAGCGACCAGCTGAAATGGCTTGAGGCGAACCCTGAGGCGTCCAAGGACGAGCTGGAGCGCCGCCTGCAGCGGGCGCAAAGGGTCTGCCAGCCGTCCATGATGAAGCTGCACGGCGCTTTGGGCGGGGGAGGACCGAGCTGCGCCCGCCCTGAGAGTCCGGGAGGACCGAGGGTTGAGGAAATTGACTAGTAGCAGGATGTGTGTATGTAAAATTTTCCCTTCAAGACGTGTAGTGTAGCAATATCATTATATTCGGTTACACATACACATAGTTTTCATATAAACTATATGGCTAAACGAAAATAATAGAGGTGTCTTTCACATCATTGAAGTTCAAACATTTGTAATTTTTTATTTAAATAAAAAAATAATTGTATGTTTTCTTCAGCCACTGTTGTATGGTTAACTTCAGTATCACCATAGAGAAAATAATAAATATGTCGTTTTGGATACTTTACAGCCAAACATTTTTCCAATTATGATCTCAATATACAATTACCTTTTATTCCATCTTTGGTATTTTTCTGTAGATAGCTAATATTAAAATAAAACGCGGCATGTTATATAAAATCCTTTATTACAAAAATATAACAATATGTCCGAGCACTAAATATTTGGTGAAATAATAAGCTAACTTGTGCATAATTTAATAATTAGTAGAATCATATTTGGATCAGCATTCAAACCAAAATCAGTTTTGATAACTTACCATATGCCAATTTAATACTAGCCTCGATACTAGAAGTATTTACCACTACTGCGTATCTTCACTATACATAAAGAAATATATTATAACCCAATCAAGTCATAATGCAATATGTTGAAATTACATTGTTACAACATATTGGCGGTATAGCCCTAAAACCCATTTAGGTAATCATTTATAACGACTTAATCCTTCAGAATAAAATACGTAAGCTTTTTACAAATAATAATACATGAACAAGAAAAATGTTCTGAAGAGATAAAAACATAAAAGGTACAAAAATATTTTGTCACCATACATTAATAATGGAATTAACAACTCAGTTTCTGGTGATTTTCTAAATTGATTTTTAATTGCTTTGGAATCAATAAATAAATCATCTCTAAGCTGAGTAGTTCAGTAGGTACGGTCGCAACAACTAAGTAATACATTTTTAAAGTATCTCAGTGGATCAACATAGGTACAAGGTTATTCTAAGGAGAAGCTCATTGTTCTAAGGACCCAATTTAAATGATTTTAGAAAATTTGCACGAATTGTTGTCTTCTCTCTATAATTACAACAGTTAATCAGCTGATTGGCTATTTTGTATAAATATTTAAAAAAATTGCTACTTTTCGTTAATCCTTCAAATTGGAGCCTTGAAATAATGAGTTAAATAAGTAGGTTAGAGGTTTCGCATATATGAAAAATAACCTTGTATTTTGTAATAACGACATTTATGTAAAAAAAAAATGTTTGTTCTTTCGTTCTATGTTAAAAGCAGTCATGTGCACTAACATATACATTAAACCCGTTTAACATTGAATATTTTGCAAATAAAAAGCGTACTGAGGTATATGTTCAATGCCCGCAACTGTACTGTATAATGTATAAATATAAATATAAAGTTACTATTTTGCTATTTCTCACTTTTGTTTAATAGACCTAGAATAGTGACCGTTCATAAGGTTTTATTGACATGGTTATGCTAACAATAATTAACTTAGAAAACTGTAAAATCCACACTATTATTGCTATAGTAAATGTTCTTTCTTTAATTGTATATATTCACTTCTTATTTACACATATATATGTTATTAGACATTATAAAACTTACATAATAATTCATAAATTTCTTGAGAAAACTAAACAGTTACGTCACTCTTACGTATTTCTAAACAAAACCGCTGAAGGCAATTCGTTTTGAAAGGGCCGAAAAATATGACAATTTATTGGCGATGTCGTTTTCTCTACTGATTTTGTTGAACAAGCCAATTTTCAGATTATAATAAAACAAGTTTCGGGTATAGGACCTCTTACTCGCTATCTAAGGAAACAGTAAAGCATGAATATTCTCTATATGTGACTCAATTTCAATAATTATAATAGTTTTGATAGATTTTGCGAGCTTTTTTAACTACTTTCAACTGTTTTTTTTTTATCACTGGCATAATTTGACAGATGTACTTAATCCGGCGCGCTTTTTACTATAATTAAACCTGTGATCACTGCATTATACGTTAATAGAGAATCAAACATAAACAAATTACTAAATGGTTCGCACAGATTTCTAATCTCAAGTAGAGTATTGCTAATAAGCAGGTGAAAGCCAGTGATAAGTATTGCATGGCGCAGTTATAAAATGGTAACTTAATTAATTGTTCACCTTTCTACCGAATGTCAAATTACTATAAAATGTAATACTAATAAGCATCAAAACCAATCCTACAACTAAAATCTCGATAAGTATACCATTATGACCATAACCGTAAAACGCAATTGTGAATATACCAGAAAACAAACATTGTAAAAAAAAAATATCCCACAACATCACACTAATTGATTTGACTCCGAGCTAAGTAGCTTATGCACTTGTGTTACGTATATCAGATTCAAAAGTGGTATTACAAATATATACTTAAAAATTAGATATTAACACCCAGACACAGAACAAACACAGGTATTCATCACACGAATGTTTGTCCTTGGTGGGGATCGAACCCACAACTCTTGGCGCATAGGGCAGGGTCACTACCAGGCGCCATCAAGCCAGTCAAAATTGTGTAATTAAGTATGTGAATAACATAAAAAATTGCTTTGCATAATAAAAATGAAATATAAATATGTATATATGTACATTATTCACTCGACCCATAATCACGATGGTTAGTGGTTAGTAAACTTAACAAACCGTTGAGGCTAAATAATAAACTATTACAATACTTGATTTGTGTTCTGCCATCAGTTCATATCACGATAATATAATGGCGCTACCTACATTTATATCTACATACTACATGTGAACTTCGAGACAACAGACTTACGTCAATAAATACATAAGAGGATCAATATGATAACAATTTCTACCACCTCATTGTTGTTAAATTTGAATCAAAATTATCTTTTTTCTATCGTTATATCCCGTTTTTAGTCAAGGTCCGCCTGAATCATGAATTTGGATGGCGACGATTACATTGAAACAACTCTCATTCGACCTTCGATACCCTCAGGCAGGAGGACTAGACAAATTTGATCTTAGATACACATCCAATTTCAAGGAACAGGCTTCCTCATCTTTATCGTACCGCCAGGCTAGTGGTAGGTTATTTTTTCCAGACTGATACAACAATTCCTTAGTACCATACTAAGCTTATACTTGTACTATGGATACTATGTGAACGGATAGACATACTTAAATACGCTTAAAAACATCCATGACTTGAGTACAAATGTCCATGATTCGAACCCGCGACCCTTGGTTTCGTGGCCAGGGTTTCTGACTGCTCGACCAACGGGCCAGTCGCCAAATAAATACATGGATTTTAAAAATCCAGAGGTGCGTGCTCGTTTTTGAACCTGTACCCCTCGCGTGAGGCACGTGTGCCAATCAACTACTTCTCAACAATGAAATATTCTGTTTATTTTATATTCTTTGTCACGACGAAGTTCACATGTAGTCAACTACTTTATAATATTGTATTATTTTAGCAAACGCACCCTTGATTAAATATCAGTATCCTACATTATAACGGATTTTGTCTACTTATATCTACATATAGGTACTGTGAATAAGTATGTTTAATATAAACACTGCGTAGGTAATTCTGCATTAAGATTATAACAACCGTTTGATATAATTCATCCTATGAACACTATTTCGTTAACATATCGATGTAAATGGGATCAGTGTTGAAATAATCGTGTATAATTCTTTGTTTTTCTTTCACTTAACTAATACAGTATAGTAGGTATCGTTAAGTACAATGACCTGTTGCCTCTTTTTACGATATAATAGGTATTTGAGTGTTTGGATTGAATCTAATACAATTTTTTTTTCTTGGCTTTGCACGATTTGAATCTAATTATATTTCAAATTTAGTATAAACAGCCGAAAGATGGCGTAACTGTGACTTGCGGTCTTGTCACCCTCCTCATTGGTTAGTTGTCAGAACAAACTGACATGCTGTCAACAAGGAGCCAATAGTGACAGTGATAAGACCACGAGACTCCCTCGTGCCATCTGGCGGTTTTTGTATTTTTGAAAACCCTCATTATTCGTTTTCAAAAGAAGATGTTCAAAAGAGGAAATTATAGTAGACCTTTCTACCTAGTGGATAGTTTATTTAGAAAACCCTTATTATTTAATTACGTTTACAACGCTTATTGCTAAGTGGGTAGCTATAGTCCGTGCGATATAGGATGGTGCAAATTACATTTGATTAACCGTTCCTTTTGAAACGTATTTAACAATATTTTTTATATTTTTGTTTGCAGTAATAAATTATTGAATGATTAAAGTATTATCATTATGAACATAAATTTTATATAATATATATTAAGAATTATTTTATATAATAAGAATTTAATCCATTAGGATATGTATTTTTAACATAAAATAAATATTAAATGCAATAAAAATGAAATAATGCAAAATTAGTTTAGTGATGTAAACATTTGCTATGATAGATTGTCGGTATTAAAAAAATAGTTAGGTATATTCGCAATTTAGTTGTTAGAAAGATAGTTTTAAATAAAACGATAACGCTATTTAAATTAATCTCTTGACGTTTTTCGAAGTATTCTGGTAGGCGATAAACAAACGTCCTTGCCCGACTTCCGAAACAGTATTTCTAGTTCGCCTAGGCATGTTACTATCAACCAAATTAAAGAACAAACTTAAGAAACCATCAAAATTAACAATTAACACTTAACACGAAAAGAAGCCACGTTTGTCAACGACAAATATAACAAAGTGGTTCCCGGACAATATAATGATCAAAATTAAACATTTTAATTAGTTACGTATTCATTTTATTTAGAATAGATTTAAAAATATTACCCGGAGTTGTGTTCTGTAAATCGTTATCGATACAATCCGATTAAACATCCTTTCCCAAGTTATGTCATATTGACAAGTGTCATAGGCACCATGCTAAAACGCACGGATAATAGAACCTATAACTAATTCGATCTATTGTTCATGTAATTCAAGCTATAGAAATAACGTGCTATCGTTACCAAGCACTAAATTTGATGTACTATGTTCGAATTCTATTGGCAACCCTATGTATGTATACATACTATTATATTCTTAGCCACATTATAGATTTGTGGTGATAAATATATAAATAGTATCCTTTACTTAAGACACACAAAAGGCGGACATAAATGTGACCTTTATTTATAAATCCTAGCGTTAGGAAGTACAACATTTTATATATTCATAGAAGAAAGTATTTTTGAAAATATGTGTTTTTTTTTTCACATTTCACCTCTAACGTCATGGAATGTATAAACTTAAATATATACATTTTCAGTTTAAATATTTATTTGAACTTGACTAGACTAACTCTACTTAAAAAATTATATAAAATGTAATAATAATTATTTATTTTAAGGTCACATTGCATATTATGCTTTTGTGTGTCTCAGTACATTATCAGGAACAATCAATTAACAATTACAGCTCAATTCCTTTAAAAATCATTTATACGCATCTACAACACTTTTCATACCTACTCATGAAAAATAACCTCAAAATAAATTGGAATACATTATATGTATATATTACAAATATATATTGCTTTATGTATTGTGGGATTTTGTACGCATATAAATGTTTAATTTCTACTGAACATTAAGACAATCGCAAGAGTCGCGAAAACTATACTTTATTTATACACTGTTTATCATATTTGTTATTCAACGCACCTTTTAAACTAATTCCGTTGTAAAATATACCAATCATTATTATCTGTATTAAATAATTATATTATACTAAGTCATTCAATATTCAACATTTTTACGTAAAATACTATTTTGAACATCAGAATACTATAAATAGCATTTCCTTTTGTACATGCACATTTGCCATTGATCAAGGCATTATCGAAAACTAAAATCATATCGGAATTATCAACAAATTATTTCTCTTACACCCACATAAAAGTGTTAATAAAGAATTAAAAACCCTCTGTTTAAAATAATCCCTGCGCCACCAAAATTAATAAGATAATAATCACAGACCGATCATAAAGAAAACTCACAAATTTACCAGAAGGGCAACTAAATGCGCTCTCCGTTGGTGATGTTGCGTAGTGAGTATTAAACAAACAATAGGAACGATAACACTATCGCAAGCAATTACAAGACATAATTCATTTGTTCGCCTATTATAACTATTCATACATAATGATTTTAATGGCTTTGAAACCATTCCGTGGTATGCAAAAACATTGCGTGTGGTAAACCGTGATACGTATTTTTATTACATCTATTTATAGGAGTATTGCAATTTGACAGCTAATAAAAGTTAACTTAACTTTTATAAGAGGTTTTTTGAGGTATGTACAAACATATATCTGTATATATACCTGTTATGATAAACATTATCATCATGAGTTAAAGAGATGCTAACTGCCTCAAAATACCTTAAATGAAAATGTATAATTTATTGGGATACGGTTTAAGGCTCGAATTTTAAACTTAAAGACCGTACATACAAATAATAATTTCAATAAATCCACAACGTGTAGTATTCAGTTGCTCTTCTGATATATTTATCGTGCGGTGAAATATAAAAATCCTTAACCAGATTTCTAATTTACCTGCGGTAACATTAAATTAGCGTTCTAAGTAACTTCTGTACGAAGGCAGCTTGAATCTCGTCGGCCCTGTAAATAAAGTTAAAATCATTAGCGTGTAAATCATGTTATTATGTGGCATAATAACAAACAATCCTCTACCTGGTGTCTGCTGTTTGTTTCAAATAATCTATGGCTAAATAGATTTTGACGGGACCTTTATGGTTAGATATCGAGATATTATAATTTTAATTTCTTTCAGACTTTATGTAAGCGGCTTTAGTTACAACTTTCGTCTTAATTTTCGCTAAGAGTGTGGTTTTGTGTAGAAAATGTAAGAGTACAAGAAAGAGCTCGCACTTATGAGCATAACAGGTTATGTTACGCGCATAGATTTAGGATGTACAAGATACACAAAGACGGCTCGGAGACATGACCAAAATAAATTTAAGCATGTGTTGGTTGACGTCTATGTGTGAGTTAAAAATAGTGTTGTCAAAGACGCACTTTCACATTATCGACTGATTCAGTTGTATACTAATAATATAGGTATTTAATACGCTTATTTATACTTTTGATTAATTATTTATAGCATTGACTGAAATCAGTAGTTGTATATATTAGGTAAATTGGAATTAGTCGGTAAGAAATCTCATTCTAAGCAGTTCTATAAACAATGAGATGGTAAAATTCTTCGTATATTCAGTGTGTAAAAAATTAAAAAAATAGAAATATGTTCTATGATTTATACTAAGACAAAAAGATATGACTTTTGCTTTGACTGATGGAATGAAATGAAAAAATAATATATAAGCAACTTTTAATTTGGTGTCAAATTTTTTGCTGCCGTCATTTGCCGTCAAAATGTTTGCTGCAGATAGTGAAGTTCTTACTGGGAGTCCAATCTGGTCTGTCTTTAGTCCGCATCCACTTTTTACACAATGCTGGGTTGCTTGGAAACCTAGAAAAATTATTAGTTACTTAACTAACAAATTTACGGAGATAATGAGTTCCCAATGTGAATATAATTATATTTCAACATAACTTGGCTAAATAACTTTGTATTCATGTCATGATGTCGCTAAAAGACGATTAAGTTTTTATCGATACTCGTGACGTTACCGCTTTGTCAAGCACTAGCGTAACCAAACTATTTACAATTTTACACAATATTTTCCCCAATTCTGATTATAATCACGATGTATACTTAGAAAGATCAATTATAATCAATATACTATTGTAAACATATTTTTCTAAACTGATTACTAGCAACAATTTGACAAAATATGGTTTGAAAAAATCTAATGATAAAATCGTATTTACCTGTTAAAAGTGTATTTATTCGGATTATTCCGTCGTGTAACCTCACAATCACGTACAGAACAAGTCACCTCAATTGCACATTTAATATTCTCGATTATAATCCAAGGTTTAATACATAAATGCACAAATTTCACTGCGACGTAGAATAGACCGGGACGCTATGGCCTCTTACTCGCAAAAACATTGACATATAGGTACTTCATTCGCTGTCCCTTTTTCTCTCGGGCGGTTTGTATTTCAGCAGGATTTCTCGCTCCCACGCTTTATGTATCTTTTGCGTAGTCAAAAAATTCTAAATCTATGGTTACGCGCGCTCCAGGTCAACACAGTTTGAGAACCCCTACTGCACCTGGTTCAGACTCACAAGTGAGTGCCTGAACTATCTAAGAACTGTCTCAGCCTGGTATTACTATAATAGGGTATTTTTACACATTTTTGAAACCACTTTAACAAAATTAACGCAAACAAATATTTTTTATAAGGAAAATAATTTAATTTAGAGATAAAACGACATTTTGAAACATCCAAAACTTTACAAGTCGACATTTCAGTTTGCTTCCTACTCTGGTGCTATAATGTAAAACTAAATATTCGGATCGTTCCGGTAGATAAAACTTACATTCTGGCAAACTCAGGAGAGAATTTTGGGCATTAAGTTAAACTTGTTGCTAGACTTACTTGAAATAATATCGATTAACAGTCTTTTGGACGTAAAAGTGTTGGCGTGGATGTTTATAGCCACTAGGGTTTCCGGAACCGGTCCTGTTTTTGAGAACCGGGAATTTCGGTACTTTTTCGTAAAGGAACCGGTTTTTCCCGGTTCTTTCGGGACTTTGTAGTTTTTGTTGTATAAAACAATTTTTTATTTTCCTGGATTTCCCGGTTCTGAACCCTATTAGCCACGTGACGATTTCGCCCTATTTGAAACTTTTTAAAATGTATTTATTACAGATAATATTATCAAATTTATTTATAGAATATATATACTTGATAAAATATATTAAATTACATCTATTTAGTACAATTGGGATGTTGACACCCATTATATTTAATTTTGAAATATCAATTCTGAAAAAGAAAGTATCGTAGTATGCTGTTAAGCCTTATTGATTTTGTATCATATTGAGTCTATAATTTTTAATTTTACAAAAACTGTTTAATATTAAGTCAGTTGACTATACAAACTAGTGACGTCACACGTTGACAAGCCCATACAAAATCCATAAAGTGATTTCGTTTTGACAGCTCTTAAAAATTCAGGTATAGTAAAATTCTCTATTCACTACTCACTTGTTGCTTGTGACGGTGTGCATCAGGTTGATGATGTACCGCGGGCACACGTCCTCGTGCATGACGCGCGCGTGGAACAGCAGCCCCTGGCACGCGCAGTACAGCAGCTCCACCAGCGGCCAGTGCGCCGGGATCGTGCCGTTCTGGTAGCCCCACGAGCCCACGATCTGTCGCACAGAACATACCATACGTATACGTGTTGGCCTAAGGCATCAAATAAAAAAAAAAATGTCTGGTACTTATAAAAGAATGCCAACTGTGATGTTGTGATCCTTGCCTAGTCTACCTTTCATGATGTTATAATAAAAAATCTGTTAATAATCACAATTTCGTATCATATTATACTCTCTGCTAATATGCTAAGAATGCCTCAAATGTAACCTATCCTTAAAAAATATTATATACTACACATATTATTACATATTATTTCAATTAAATATTCTATTCTTTCTCAAATCGTTTACGGGGATAAATGAATATTTTATAATTTAAGTAACTGCCTCAGAATTTCAATTAATTTATTAGAAACAGAAAATAAGCTAAGCCTAAGCTTACCTGGAGCGAGGAGGTGAAGGGTGCCAGCGATATGGGTGTCGACGGGGAGGCTCGGAACGCGGCGCCGGCGAGGAAACCCGCCGGCAGAGCGTACAGCGCGCTGTCGCGACCGTGCGCGCGGCACAGGAGGCACACGACTAGCTGGAAAGAGACAAGCACGATATTAACGGTTTTAATATAATAAAGTAAAATTACATGGGCCAAGTCCCATGTTGGTCTGGGACTTGGCCCATGTTGATCTGGAAAAAAAAGAATGTGCCAACTGCGGTTCTTGCCTAGCATGTCGTAAAAGGCGACTAATAGTTTACGGGCTTTTGGGTATGTGACTGAGTAGGCGACGAGCTAGCCACTTGTCACTCCTTTTTCACAGCTTACCATCCAACCCAGCCCACTGTCCCATGTTGCTCTGGAACTTAAAAAGAATATGCCAACTGTGGCTCTTGTCTAGCATGTCGTAAAAGGCGACTAATCGGGTTTTGGGTGTGTGATTGTGTAGGCGACAGGTTAGCCGCTTGTCACTGCTTTTTTACAATTTTACATCTAACCCAACCCGGGTTTATTTTTGGCTGAATGTGGTTGAAGGGGCATGCTGCCCCTTTGACTCTGCCTACCCCTTTGAGGATTATGGGCGTGATGTTATGTATGTATGTATTATGATAAAATAATAAAAACAGAAAAGAAATAATATAAACGGATTTGTAGGTTTCATCACGATGATTTCCCTCACCGCCGAGCTAGAACTAGTAGTATACTATAAATAAAGAAAAACTACTTTGCCGGTTTTAAAAATGCACACTGCGTAAATTTATTGTGGAAATAACATTTACACAAGTAATAAAACTGTATATTGTCCCACTGTATATTTTTTTACACGTGGGAAGCCGGGTCAGGCCAGGTCAGATCGTAACATGTTTGTGCACCAGCAAGCTAGGTGTAATCTTAGTACAAAATAACAATGTCATAGACCTTAGGTATTGCTGCAGTACCTATAGTGTATTTTTGTGCCAACTCTATCAAAAATAACAACTCGATTATCTTTAATACATACATACATACATTCAAGGTCTGAATGGAATGTCATGCTGCAACCGTTCAATATTTTATTATTTGACAATATAACCCATTGTAACAAGTGCGCAGTGGCACAATGACACATTGAAAACGTGAACCCGTCTCGGGTTCAATACGACTTGTCAATGGCTTAAAAAAATTAAAGGTAAAGTTTACGTTCAAAAAATGTACTATTATATACTACTAATATACAAGTGGTGGCTAAATGGTCGGAGTTCGACCATAAATTAGTTTAATATTTTTTTTAATAATTTTATGTATTTCGTAATTATTTATTAAAATTTTAGTTTTCTGCACCCCTTCTCCATATAAACTTTAACTGTTCAAATCGCATACTCTTCCATCAGCGTAATATGCGTACAAACGGTTTTTTGCTTTACGTATTAATATATAGATAAGTAGATATATAATATTTAAGGTCCAAGAACAAGAAGGTATTATGAATATCTAAGACCTTTACATAATTTATACCTAATTTCGAAGATAAACAAAATATGGCCAAAAATATATTTATAAGATTTTTCAAAACAGATCATACTCATTTTCTTGTGAAACTTAGAGGAAAATCACCTAATGCACTATATCCTGTCTATTATTTACACTATCCCCCACACACATAGAAACATACTCCTTCAAAAGGACCTCATATCCATCGTAAAAGGTGCAAAATTGATGTATGAAACTATCGCCAATTTAGCGGCTCAGCAATTAACATTCAAAAGACATATTTTACATCATAATCTTTGCAGGTGTCTGCAATAATTATGATGTAAAATATAGTATATTGCATACTTACCCTATAAATACCGATGTATCCTCCGAAGAAGAATCCAAGCTTCAAATGCGAGAACTTCAAGGACTTCAACGCTTTCGCGGGAGTCATGATCTTTGGTATCACATTTCGGAGAATTGACATTGCGCATCCGACGCCGAACAGTTGTGCGGTGCCCTACAACAAAAATACTTTTCTAAAACATGTCTCTTACATCAGTCAGACATTCAGATGTCTCAGTGCCCAGTGGGCGATTGCTGTAAAAAAATATTAACTAAAACTAAACTTAACTTCACGCCACTTCTCTAACGGGGTATGAAGAGAGAACCGAATATTTAGGTACTTCTAAACGTTCTACGTCTTGAAAATGTATATAAATATGTGAATTGATTGGTACTGAAAACTGCCGTATAAAATATTATAAGTTTTGATCTAGATGAGCGTATCCTATAATTGTTTTGCCCCCAGTATATCGATTCATAATAATAGGAAAAGATCGAAAATTACATCACTATAAAATATCAGATCTACTTCTCAATCTGCAAAAAGAAACTGAATATCAACCGACTGTTATCAAAGTAATTTATGAATGTCTACTTCAGGAGGCGACGAGTTAGCCACTTGTCACTACTTTTTCACAATACTTATTCCTTCTAACCAAATTCGAATTTATTTTTGGCTAAATCCGGTTTAAGGAGCTAGCTCCGTTTTGGCCTACCCCTTCGGGGGTTACGGGCGTGTTGGTATGTAACTTTTTCTTTTAAATACAATATCAATTTTATCACGAAGAAAAATACACCTTTAACCTTTATAAGCTGTACAAGTCATCTTTACACAAAATGTATAAAATTTTATTACCATAGTTCAAGTGAAGAGGTTATTACAAAAACAGTTGCTGTATTTATAATAAATAAACGAAATACTTGTTTTCATGAAAACAAGTATTTTGTCTTTGTCAGTATGTACATTTACTGATAAAATAATATAATGTACGAAAAGCGTTTGTACCCGTATTTTATATGCTGTTATAGCTATCACTACCTACTTATTACGAATGTAATATTATTACTAATGTAATATGTTTAGACTGGCGAGGTCAGACGCAAGATGTAGGAAGTGAAATATACCTAAAGTTGTGTAACAATTTGCACATTTTTTCTACCACCCAAGTAGAAAACAACGTAAGAATTGATGGTAAACGGCTGAAGTAGCCTATAGGCTACCTTTCACTAACCAGGAGCCCATCTGGGTCCCCAGCAGTGATGGGAAGGGTCGCCGATTTGTTAATTAGATTAATTTCAACAAGCCATTGGCCTTATGTGGAACCTATTAAAACATAATTGGAACTTACATAAAACATATGAGTGGCAGGCTTCAAATATATACTACTAAGAAAAGTTTCAAGGTACCAACGGTGTACTCCAAATATAAAGAGACGCGCTAGGAGGATGATAGATACCTATGATACCTTTAAAACGTAGTTCAGACAGGGCTCGCTGTGGGGACACGCCGGGCTGCGCCCTTTGATACCGGAAACCGGTTCACCGACTTCTTTCGACACGCGCGGCGGAGTGAAGAACCTAAAAATATTGTAGTCTCGAGTTAATAAGGAAGCCCCAATAGCACAGTATGTTAATATGTTGTATAAACCCCTTTGTCGCACTTATATATATATAAAAGGAATTCGTTTAATATGTGTATAATATTATTTAATAAACTTCCTGAGCATATAAAAAAATGCAAAGCTCGGAATTTAAGACCGGACTGACAAAATGGCTCATGACACATAGTATTTACTCAGTAAATTTATTGTAATTGTAACATAAATATTTGCATACCATTACTGGTGAATGTGTGTTCCAAGATAATGTTTTCTTGTAGACCTAATTGTAGCACATTACGCAAATAAATAATTATTTCTTTCTTTCTTTCCATAAACAAAAAATGTTGGACAACAGTCTTTAGGTATATATTTTATAATTATGTATACCTTATTTTACTGGTGATGTTCTAGGCAGCCTATGGCCTTCGCATATCGTGAATTATCTACTCTAGAATATACCAACTTAAATTTAGCGCCACCGATGGATAAATTTGTCATCGAATCAACAAGAGCTCACCAAATATAGTATAGTAGATTATGCTCAAAAGCGAATCTGAGGACTAGGAACAAGACATAACGTTTTTAAGGGGATGATGAAAACAATATGGCCTTTGCTACTTTTTTAAACAACTTTACATTATTAGGGTTCCGTACCCGAAGGGTAAAACGGGACCGGGATGTTAAGACTGAAATGTATAATATTTAAAACAGTGACCCTCATCTTTTTTTTGAATGATGAAGAAATACCATTTGATTTAATCTGTGCCTTGATATGAACGTGCACACCATTGCTTTACTCCGTCGTTCTATAAAAGTAACCGAAACCAAATAATTTCGTTCTCACAAGCGTTAATTAATAATTCGTCGTAATTATGATCAAAAATGTTTGATTATAATTGTATCAGGTGTAGCGGTCTCGATAGTTTAAGAATCAACGTTTAAGATTAAAATATCAAATCAGACCAATATTAATATAAACACTTAAAAACGACAGTAAAAATGTCAACCACTATTCCAGCATGCATAAGATCAAGCGCTTTTAAATACAAAAAACATATATTACGTGTATTTTAGTAACAAATAACTTTTATCTAAAATTAAAGATAATGGAATAACTTATGCATACTATCAAGCATAATAATACCTATAAATCTAATTATCGCGATAATCCTCGGACGTACATTATAACCTGTAGTCGTCAACATACCAGAACAAAGGTGTGCGTTTCTTGTTGTCCCTGTCCAGTCTCATGAGATAGAAGAAGATGGCACTGCCCAGCATGAATGTGAGGGTCTCTTTGCCAGGTGACCGTCGCAGCCATCCTTTCATTTCTAATGTGCGTAGCCAGTATTCGAACACCTAAGAAAAGGAAGAATTATATAAAATATAGCTTTATATAATATTATAAATATCCCATGTTGGTATGAGGCTCAAAAAATTCTGTACCAACAATGTTCCTCGCCTAGTATATCGTAAAAGACGACTAATGGTGTTAGGTTTGTGCATACGTAGGCAACGAGTTGGGCACTTTGGACTCTGCGTACCCCTTAAAGTCATGATTGGATGTAAGTATATGATATAAAACACGATCGAATTTGCCTAATTTAAAACCTATACCATCAAAATGAGCTTGAGCCAGAAGAATGATTGCACAAAAATATCCCTATAGGGGTCTACGTAATCCAACAGTTTGGGAAACTATGCACCCAACGCACATGGTTTCCGCTACCAGCATTAGAAACTTGATTTTTAATTAACTAGACTAAGAAAAGACTCATCGACATTATTATTTTACATACATACATAACATCACGCCCATAATCCCCGAAGAGGTAGGCAGAGTCCAAGGGGCAGCATGCCCCTTTAACCACATTCAGCCAAAAATAAAGCCGGGCTGGGCTGGGTTAGATGGAAATTTGTGAAAAAGCAGTGACAAGCGGCTAACCTGTCGCCTACACAATCACACACCCAAAACCCGATATACCATTAGTCGCCTTTTACGACATGCTAGGCAAGAACCACAGTTGGCATATTCTTTTTAAGTCCCAGACCAACACGGGACAGTGGGCTGGGTTGGATGGAAAGCTGTGAAAAAGGAGTGACAAGTGGCTAGCTCGTCGCCTACTCAGACACATACCCAAAAGCCCGTCAACCATTAGTCGCCTTTTACGACATGCTAGGCAAGAATCACAGTTGGCACATTCTTTTTTTTTGTCCCAGATCAACATGGGCCAAGTCCCAGACCAACATGGGACTAAAATTATTATCTTACATGGCAAAATTTGCAACCTAACAATTTTTACAATTCAAACGCGAATTAAACATTTTAGATGGATTAATAACATGGCAATTTTAATAAATCAATAATAATATACCTACCATGTAATATCCCCATTATCTAGAACAAACAGAAAACAAAACTGAATACTGTAACCCTATAAATACTATCTCATGTTGGTTTGGGACTTAAAAGAATTTGCCAACTGTGTTTCTTGCCTAGCATGTCGTAAAAGGCTACTAATGGTATATGGGGTTTTGGGTACGTGATCGTAAAGGCAACAAGCTAGCCACTTGTCACTACTTTTTCATAATTTTCTATCGAACCCAGTCCAGTTTTATTTTTGGCTGAATGTGGTTATAGAGACCTGCTGCCTCTTTGACACTGCCTACCCCTTCGGGGATTATGGGCGTGATGTTATGTATGTATAAATACTATAATTATCAATATACACAAACCATGTTTCATTAAATAGTACATGGAATATAATAAGAAAATAATAACAGTGTGTCCACTTAGCACGGAAAATAACAATACCAAACCCTGATTTGACATCAATGAAAATAAATACATACTAAGTTACTATGCAACCTGTTAAGATTATTAAAGTTATAATACAAACCAGCTGATTTGACGCCCGTTGGTAAGTCATTATACCTACTATTACCTAGAAACGTCAAATTGTAATTTTTTTTTTGTAACAATTGTAAACAAAAGCACCTTCTTTCAAAATCTTTTAGCGAGTTACTGATGGTTCATATTCATAACACTGTTTAAATGAATGAACAATAGAATTTAAAACTTGTGAAACAGAAAAATGATTCTGACATTCTGTAACGCCAAAGGGCCAATTAGAAGTCGCTTGTGACCAAGTGACTTCCCTATTGCCCTTGATATCTTTACATAATATAAAATAAAGTCGCCGCTACTGTCTGTCCGCGTAGATCTTTTAAACTACGCAAAGGATGTTGATGCGGTTTCCACCAATAGAAATAATGATTCAAGAAGAAGGTTTAAATGTATAGCTTCATATTTTAGTGCACACTGTGCGAAGTTGAGGCGGGTCGCTAATAGAAAATAAATTAGAATTTCTACTTGAACTTACCAAGTTACCAAACAGGTTGAGCACCATTACTCTTCTGTAAGGCGGTTCGAAGTACACAGCCAATCCGCTGATTGTGCACGGCAGCAAAACCGTGGTGTAATAGGAGAACTTGCTAAAGAACAGCTTTCTGTCAAACAAAATACATATAATGACTAACTAACTAACTAAACTTCACGCCACTTCCCGAGCGGGGTAGGCAGAGAAGAGAGAAATGAACGCCATATGTTATATTCAATCTGGCATTAAAAAGAGTAGCTGCCGAGTTTCTTGCCAGTTTCTTCTCGGTAGATGCGACATTCCGAACCGGTGGTAGATTTAAATTATTCTATTTTGTACCTATTAATTGACGATTTACAAGTACTTTTTTGAGGCTCACGTAAATAAGGATATTTTGAGTTTGAGTTTATTATTTTGAGTTTAAAGTATGGCACGATCCTCACGTATAATGAAGCATGGGTATATCCACGGCGGGGCAAGGTGCGGCACCGGCCCCATCCTGCGCCTGGCTTTTTAGGCAAAATGAATATAACAACTAAATTAAATATTTATTTGGAACTTTATAAACGAACGTGCGAAACAATGAAGTGGGGATCATTGAAGGATCCACCGCGCTAGAATGTATTTTAAATAACTGTCCGGCCTTAACAGTGATGTAACATCCTACATAGAGGCATTTGATATTTTTTCCAGGTTTTCTGGCAAAGTGATGGAAATATTACCAACCAAACTGTATGTATTCAAAAATTTTACAGCCAACAATAGAAAATATTTATTAATATGGAATCATACTTTGTTAAACACCCAGCCTGAAGAATAGCTAAACTATTTCAAATATTGTCCATGTATGTAAATAAAATTCAATTATAGGGGGATTTTAAAATTCTTGATTTATTCAGACAGTATAAAAAATAAATAAATATCAGACTACATCACATACTTGATCTGACTCTGAGCTTAGTAGCATAAGCAATTGTGTTATGGATATCAGAATGAAAAGTTGTATTACAAATTATATACTTAAATAATGGATATTAACACCCAGACACAGAACAAACACAAGTATTTATCACACAAATGTTTGTCCTGGGTGGGGATCGAACCCACAACTCTTGGCGCATGGGGCAGGGTCACTACCGAATGAGCCATCGAGCTTGTTATCATCAAGCTATCATGATATAATGTGCCTAGAGATTAAAAGTTCCTGAAAGATTATCTTTGCCTGCCCCGCTAGGGAAATGGTGTGAAGCTAGTTAGATGGAAAGTATTTAAATATGGCAATGCAAATTTAATAGATTCTAATTAATATTAAAATACCGAAAATCAGCTTAATAAGCCATTTATTACCTGAATATGCAGTTCAATGTGACAAAAGAACTACCAACAGTCAGCCCAAATATTCCCGACTTAAGATAGAGTTTAAACTGCTCCACCATTTCTGCTTTATTCAGCTTCTTCCCTTTCATTAATATTTGAATCTGAAAAAAATTTTTTGTATAAACATTTAGCCCTTTATCTCTTACAGCACAGGTTGTTTTAAATAGTGTTAACAGAAAAGAGTTGGCTATATGTGTCCTTTTATCAACAGGTAAAAATTGTTAATTTATAAATAAATAAAATAAAATAAATACTTCTGACTCCGAGGTAAGTAGCTTAAGCACTTGTGTTACGGATATCGGAATCAACAGTGATATTACAAATATATACTTTAATATTGGATATTAAGGCCCAGGCACAGAAGAAAACAAGTATTCATAATACAGATTTATGTTTTGCTTTTCTAAAGACTATCTGTCACAAAAGGTTGCAGAGCCCTGCCTAAAAAAAACCTAAATAAACTGCAGGGAAAGCGGCACCGCTTGCATTTAACACAAAGGCGAAAGCATTTTACTTACAAAACTAAACATGTACCCCAAGTAAAGAGCTTTTAAAGTAGTACAACTATTTTAAGTATATCACTGTATCCAACAACAATTATGATCTTATTGACTTCTCTTTATATAAAACAAATTTTATATATATATATATATATATATATATATATAAATTGAGTGTGTGATTGTGTAAGCGACGAGCTAGACACTTGTCACTACTTTTTCACAATTTTCCATCTAACCCAGCCCAGTTTTATTTTTAGCTGAATGTGGTTAAAGGGGCCTGCTGCTCCTTCGACTCTACCTACCCCTTCGGGGATTATAGGCGTGATGGTATGTATGTATGTATGTATTGTAATCCCATACCACATCATAGAAAAGCCAAGGTCCAAGGAGCAGTAGGCTCTTCTCCTTTTAGTTTCATGGCCAGGGTACTCAGTCAAGTAACCTATCAGACTAAAGTACACTCAAGACTATGAAATCAAACTGAGTCCTAATGATTTTTCTCTAATATACTATTTATATAATTGGATATATATATATCATATACATATATCAGCCAAAATGTTTACTTAATTTATATCTAATACTTAATTTATATCTAATCTCCCTTTAGATACAGGTTTCTGTTATGAACACAACAAAGACTGTTTTTACCATTACATTATTATACACATACAAGGTTCAAAGTTCACTTCATGTTTCAATGTAGTTTCGAGTTTTTAAAGAAGATGTAATAAATCATAGTTGTTACTTATAACAATATAAGTAAATATTCATAAGAAAAATAAAAAAACAAAATTATAATTCATAAACAGGCCTACACACTTCGGGTCAATATATTTATTTAATCTTAATCTATTATCTAACATGTCAAAGCTACACGAAAAGGCTAAAACGAAAGGACATACTTAAGTTGTATATTCCTTCTAGCTGGCTTATACAACCAAATGAGTAGTTGTCTCCACTGGGAGATAAACCCAGTATAAAGTAATCAGCTACTAACAGAGAAACAAAAGGCAACTAATGGTATATGGGGTTGCGAGTATGTGATTGTGTTGGTGTCGAGCTAACCACTTGTCACTACTTTTTCACAATTCTCCGTCTAACCCAGCACATTGTCTTATGTTGGTCTGGGACTTAAAAAGTATATACCAACTGTGTTTCCTCCCTAGCATGTTGTAAAGGGACACTAATGGTATATGGGGTTTTGGGTATGTGATTGTGTAGGCACAAGCTAGACACTTGTGACTACTTTTTAACAATTTTCCATCTAACCCAGCACATTGTCTTATGTTGATCTGGGACTTAAAAAGGATATACCAACTGTGTTTCCTCCCTAGCATGTTGTAAAGGGACACTAATGGTATATGGGGTTTTGGGTATGTGATTGTGTAGGCACAAGCTAGACACTTGTGACTACTTTTTAACAATTTTCCATCTAACCCAGCACATTGTCTTATGTTGGTCTGGGACTTAAAAAGTATATACCAACTGTGTTTCCTCCCTAGCATGTTGTAAAGGGACACTAATGGTATATGGGGTTTTGGGTATGTGATTGTGTAGGCACAAGCTAGACACTTGCGACTACTTTTTAACAATTTTCCATCTAACCCAGCACATTGTCTTATGTTGGTCTGGGACTTAAAAAGTATATACCAACTGTGTTTCCTCCCTAGCATGTCGTAAAGGGACACTAATGGTATATGGGGTTTTGGGTATGTGATTGTGTAGGCACAAGCTAGACACTTGTGACTACTTTTTAACAATTTTTCATCTAACCCAGCCCATTTTCCCATATTGGTCTGGGACTTTAAAAGAATGTGCCAACTGTGTTTCTTGCCTAGCATGTCGTAAAGGGCGACTAATAGTATATGGGGTTTTGGGTATGTGATTGTGTCACTACTTTTTCACAATTTTCCATCTAACCCAGCCCAGTTTTGTTTTTGGCTGAATGTGGTTAAAGGGGCCTGCTGCTTCTTTGACTCAGCCTACCCCTTCGGGGATTATGGGTGTGATGTTATGTTTATGTTTGTGTATGTAAACCAAACACCTACCCCAAATAAGGAGCTTTAGAATATAACAACCATTTTTTATCAAATTCAGTTGTGAAATTATCAAACATCACTTGCCATACA
The DNA here is from genome assembly GCA_951394215.1 of Glyphodes perspectalis. Classification (NCBI taxonomy): domain Eukaryota; kingdom Metazoa; phylum Arthropoda; class Insecta; order Lepidoptera; family Crambidae; genus Glyphodes; species Glyphodes perspectalis. The sequence continues at coordinate 3,361,785 of OX596210.1, read as the reverse complement.
TAAACTACCATGTATAGAATGATGAGAATTGTTATCAAAGGATATAAATAAGTATAATTTCATATTAGTTTTCCTGGTAATCAGAGAACAGAATAAGATGGCATTTAAAAATCTGAATGGACATATGTGGTGACCCCTGAAAACAATAATGTAGGTACCACTATAATCTGATAAAACAAATTATTCAGGACAGTACAATATTTCATCAGGGGGAGAGAAATGAAAACATAGGATCAGGCAAAATATTTGAAGCCATATTGCTGTATATGTTTAATGGGAAACGCAATTAATTTTATTTGGAATACTTACGAGATACACCATGGCATAGAATTTGTAACTGCCCCTAATACAGTGTAAGAGCATAGTACTCGTCGCGTCTGTGCATGTTTCAGTCCATGGGTGAATGAGAGACCGACAATCGCTGGTGGCGCAGGCTTTTTCAAACCAAAACTTGCTCGCTTCCACCATTATGAAGAAAATATCGTAATTCGTTCACAAAGATAAAATTTACAACACTTTGTACGAGTCAATAAATAACACAATACAATTCCAAGTCTGGAAGACACGTCTACATACTAGACTTAACTTTACTAAAGGTACTATTCAGTAAATACTGTTCAAATCTGTAGGAATAAAATTAACAAATTTCAAAATAACTAATTCTCGTCCGTCCACCTCTCACTCATAGGTCATTTGGTTTTTTTCTAAGTGATTGATGATTCTTGCTTGACATTGGTTTGATTTGGAAAAATTGAGTGACAGATGACAGTTAATGTCAGCTTTATTTTACCGTTGCTGTGCAACGCCGCGATCTAAATGTAGTCTATGACCTCGCTAAATTTATTATATCAAAAATAATTTGAAGAAGGTGTACATATACATAATGGCAGATAGGTATATAAAATATAATACATACTTACATACATAAATAAAATCCCATAATTTGCTTTTTCTTTTTTGGGAAACTACCTTTCTTTACGTTAAAAGTGTTTAATGGTTTCCATCCACGAATCTTTTTTTTTGTATCTTTTACGTACTTATGTCCGCCATCATTTCACTTATACGTACGCCCAACAAACAAGGCTTTAATTATTCTTTTTACACACGAACTAGTAAAAAAAAAGGACTCCGCGCCACTAACCGAACATTAAGGCACCTGCGGAGCTGCAACTTGACACGCAACAGAAACAAGAGCACCAAATAATAGATTTTCGATATCCACGCACACATAAGGATGGCTTCCCGCTGCATTTATGACAGCGCGGAGTCCTTCCTTTTTTTGCTACTTAGTCCGTGTTTTTACATAGTTTGAGTTTGAGGTTTGGTCATTTAATTGGGTGCAAAAGGAACGTCTATAACGTAAAATATAATTATGTATTTTTTTATATATTAAAATTTATATGTACGTATGTACATATTAATTTGATGTATGAAATTGTTGAATAAGGGTAGATACTGGTTAAAATCTTTACCACTTTTACAAGTGGGAGTACCTGCTTAATTAAAGTACTTAATCATTATTTGCATAACGGCGAAGCAACATATTTTTTTTTCAATTTTAAGTTCTTCTATTAAAGATATCATCAAACGACACTGCAGATCGAGTTCCAAATAACGATGAGTAATCTTAGGAGTTGGTTACTAAAGTCTGACAGATAGTCGCTGCTACATCCAGGATTATGGTCTAAAAGACTGCTATCTACTGCGGGATAACCCCAGAAAGATGAAGATGATAAGTGGTTTTATTGTATTGATTTATTTCATTTTGAAATACCTAATGGAAATAAAACCTTACACATAAAGTGGATTGATAAATAAAAGAAAAAAAACTCACAACAAGTGTAGGTGCTAAGAATTTGCCCATTCCTAAGCCACATCTAATAGCCATTTCACAAAAAGCTTGAAAGCAGCTGCTGGTCCATGGGTGAAAAATATCTCTGCATGGTAGTTCCCCCAGATTGCTATAGTCTACTAAAAATTTGCTCATTTCCACCATTTTTATGAGATTTTACAGTCTAACTAAACTTACACTTTTAACTACACACATTAGTATCACCAACCAACACACGAACGAGTAGGTACTAAATAAATGTTTAGACGTTAATTTTACAGGTTCTGTAAAAGCTAAGGTATGGTTTATTGTTCTTATTTATTACATATGCTTGGTAAGTAGCTACTTTGAATGTTAAATACTCATTCGTATTGTAAATGACAGCGATCGCACAAATGTGCCTAAAGTTCAAATCAACGAATACAATGGGTGGCACCAGGGTTGCCGAATATAACTTGTTATAAAATACAAAACGGAAGCAATTAATCAACATATTCATTTATTTGGTTTGACGCCAAAAAATATTTGATATGCTTTATTACAGCTACATATGTAAAATTCGGTGGCCAGGAAGTAGGACACCGAATTTTACATAAAGTTTGTACACGTAATACTTACACGTTAAGAATACACCACAATTTAATTAATAATCGAATAACAGCAGTTAAATAAAGCAAATGCAAGGTATTTCATTTAATTTCATTTTGATTTGTTTGATCCTTTTTTATTAAGTCATCTTCTTTAGATAAATACAATGAAGACTGGATAGTCTTCATTGTATTTATCCTCATAGACACATTTGGAACTTATCTTACCTAAACGAACTTGTTGGCTTCCCAAATCAAACGCTCAAAGCAGCCTTAACTGGCACCAACAAAATGCAATATTGAGTAATATTAATAAATCAATCTCAGTTTATTTCATTTTATTTCAGTTATGTTATTAAAATCGTATTGTTATCGCTGTCTTTGTAAGCTAAATCCCATATTGGCACAGCTGGCTTATCCCGAGTTATTTTGCTCTGAAAGAAAACCAGCGTGAAGTTATTTTCATTTAGCGATTGAGAGTATTGAAGGTACTGATATAAAATGCTTATCGCGCTTTTACACCTCATACCATCGGCGCCACGCATTTCGAACAATAATTTCAAAGGGCCAGCACAGTCTAAGTGACATCCCTTGTGTTCCAAGCGCCTTTGGATTACGGCAACCGGCTATCATCAGGCAGGCTACCTTTATGTTTGTTTACTACAGGCGCATCTTAGAACAAAATGTCGCCATCGTGCCATTTTGTTTTATGATGCGACTGTGATTTTAATCAAATAGTCCATCTTAAACATTGTGAAACCTGGTTATGTGAGACATCAAGGGACCTGCAAATTTGTCTCACTTATAGAGGTATTCCACTTGGTCAGTGTCTCAGAGGTATAAATAAATATCTGTTTCATTTACAGAGGGTACTATTAATAGAAGTCAGAATACAGATTTTTTCAGCTATAAGAGTTGCGATTATTATATAAAATCACGTATTATGTACCATTACACGTGCCTTTTGTTTAATTATCGGTCCACGTTCGACGTTTATTACCCATGTTAGCAAACAACGTTCAAGTTTAGAATATTTGGTTAAACGTACACGTTTTAGTTTTCCTTGTTCCCTAGAACATTGTGACTTAATTTTATCTTTATTCTGAATTATTCTACAAAGACTAGATTTTGGCACATGAAGATTGACACAGACTTCATCGCGTGTCTTCCCAAAGATATTAACTTGAATTTTTTTACAGTTTCGGCATTTTTCAAATTAACATCGGTATGATAGTAAAGCAAAACCAAAACTGAAGGTCATTGAGGCTCAAAATTTGTGTAGTGTGGAATTCGCGGGTAGAATAAGAATACGTAAGTAAACAAACAAAACGATTTAATATCAGTTACAGAGGTTATTGCATATAAAATTCATTTGAGCTGTTTCAGTTATAGAGGTGACTATGACGATAAAATCGAAAGACAAATCCTAAATATAGAGGTTTGCTTCGTCCCACTAACAGAGGTAATTCAGTGCAAAAAAGTTATAGAGGATTCTCACTTATCCAAGTTTCACTGTACTACTTGCTCGACGGTGAGGCGAGACATCGTGATAAACCAGCACATTCAAATAAGTTTGAATGACTATCCATAAGTTGATTAGTCTGGTTCCCATATGGGTTACGAAGATCACTACGGTCTAAGCGGACACCAATTAGGCACGGGGTATAAAGTGGCAGATGAGTCTTTGAAAAATGTGTAATACATCTTTGGTAAATACGAAACCCTGAATTCACGCGTCCGTCATGCATATTTGTTTTTGTTATTTTTTGTTAATTGAAATGCATTTATAAGCACTTCGATAGACAGACACTCCCAGACAGTAGGTACCTACTTATTTACCCGTTTTATTTATTATAATATCTATTTCACTAGCTATATTATTGGAATATATGGTAGGGCAGAGGTAAAATTATTGCAGGTAGGATGGCAAGCATTATTTAAACCTATCCTCTGCCAACCAAATAAGCACTTAAATAAAAAAAAAAATCGGTCACGCCATTTCGGAACAGTGCAACCACAAACACTATGATTTTCATTTAAGTGGTATGACAAATAAATGTAAATTAAAATCTCTGTAAAATATATAAACATGCGAGGTAAAGAATTAACAAAAGTAAGTATATACCGTTTGTGTGTTTGTCATGTGCGGGAATCGAATCCACAACTGTTGACCCATAGGTCAAGTTCCCTACTAAATACGCCGTGGAACCAGTCAAAAAATAGTAATAAATGGATTGGCAATAATCTTGATCTATTCTATCCTTCCATTGTAGCAAGTATATATATTTTACTTTATCTATCGACAAAAAAACAAATATAAAACCTATAATAGTACGTATTAAGAAGCAAAAACTTTGTACCTCTTTTTACCAAAACTACGCAAAACGAGTCCGAATATGCAATTTTGCATAGTTTTATGGAGAAGGAGAGCAGAAAGCTAATATTTTAATAAATAATACATACATACAATTAATAAAAAAATAATAAACAAATTCGACCGCTGGGCACCACTACTTATTATAGTAAAATTTACGGATATTGCCATGATTTTTATGTAACTTGTGTAATTAAAAGAATTATTTTTTATGCATACCAGGGATGTTATAGATACATTATTTCGGATTGGGATTTGGATACAGATACATAAAAAATATTATATCCGTTTCAGTTACGGTTATGGATATTAAATTATTTCGGATTATCCGATAGTTTCGGTTACGGATATTGGCTTTTTAAGAAATTAAAATACAAATAGAAATATAAATGATTTTTTTTAAGAATCCCTTATTGACAACTGTTACTACACACTTGTAAAGGTGTCAGCTGTGGGCGGGTTGATGTCAGGGGCGGACTAAGCCTGTTTTAGGCCTGGGGCGGCAAAGAGCTATACGAGGCCCCTAGCAGAGATACGAGCAGTGTGGCTTGCACGAAATTGGGGGATGGGTTGAGTGTTCGACTGTTTGATTTAGGATGATGAGAAGTTGTGGAGATAATTAGAGGCCCTCCAGGACCAGAGGCCCGGGATGGACCGCCAATCCCCCCCCCCCCCCCCCCCATGACCAACTAGGCTTTCAGGCAAAAACAGAAACCTGTCACAACATGTCGCATTTAAACTCCGCCCTATCCGAAACTTTTATATCGGATTCGATAACGGTTACGGATAGTTTTTTATTTCGGATATCCGATAGTTTCGGTTACGGATACGGAGCTCCATAACATCCCTAACGCATACAGATGCATCTGTAACCATTAATAAAATAAGCATTTTTGGAAAATATCATGAAGCAGCCAAAAAGGATTATTGGACAATGTCATCATTGGTATTTATTTGTACATACATATTATAATATATCATGCATCACGTTCATAATCTCCGAAGAGTGAGGCAGAGTCAAAGGGACAGCAGGCCCTTAGCATTTGGCTTGGTATTTGTTTCAAATATACATTTTATACAGTACATAATATTATTATTTTATAACTCCTTTCTTCCAATTTGATTTTAAAATTAAGATTTTGGCTCCTATGTTCTTAGTCGTATCAAATTGAATGTTGGTTTCTACTCTAGCCTTAAAAGTTAATTTGTCTATGGTCGCCACAACACAAAAGAAAACTTCTAGAAACCTCCGCTAATGTCGATTGTCGCTGCAGTCGGTAAATGGACGTTTGATGTGGTGTTTGTCAAGATTGTGCTATTGTGTGTTTACAGTGATTTATTTCCCGTTACTATAATCATAATTAAAGTAAAACCATTTAAGGAGTAGATGAAGGTATGAATTACATTATTATATGCTTATTTTTCATGTGTATTTGCCGAAAGTGATGATTCTGATTTGGCGCTTTGGACCTATGCGTCGAGTCGAGTGTCGACCCATCTTTCTGATGTCAGCTGTACACAAAGATGCTACGCATTTACCTTCTAATCACTAAAATAATGAATTAAATCGTTAGTTTTTCTGTAAAATATGCCTTGTATTGTTAGTAGAAGCGTTATGTGACTGTTAATTGTGGCTATTCTATAGGTTTACCTCCCTTACGGCGGAGGTTATGGAACTATCGTGTTGTACTTATTTCTCAAAAGAAGATAATAGTATATCGAATCAAGCCTTTTTAACTCCCCTAATGACCCCTCGCGCTGCTACCAAGGTATAACTATAGCTTATTTTACTTAGAACGCGTAAAGCTTCTTTACAATAACAATCATTATCTGTGTTTATTTAGATATGTATGTAATAGCGATAATTGTGAATTACAAAGCATTTAGCCTTAGTTATCATGATCATGCAGTGCATTTGTACACAATAATGTTTTAAAACAACTATTTATTATAACCTTTATATAGGATAATGTTGAAAAGTAATCTCAGTTGTATTTGAATTAATAATGAAGGTACATGTATGTTACTCTATTTCTTATCTACTTAACTGGTTTAGTTCATTATAAACATATGGGAAATTAAACCATTAGTTTATGGTTATAAAACTAAAATGGATGTTTATTTCTATAGAAAATGTACCTTGTATAAATAACTATTATAAATTGCTATTGGAAACAAATATATAGTAGATGTTATTTTGTAATACTTAATATCATATAATCTATCTGTAGAGAAATTGGAATTCAGCTAACTATTATGAAACTTGTATTTGCAACTGTAATTTTATGTCTGGCTAGAATGGATTAGAAATTGACCTACTTACATATAAAACAATCATTGTCTAAAAGTTTTCTGTGTACTGTTACAAAAGACATAGGTTCAAACATACTTTTTTTCGCAAATCATAACTTAACAGTCATTAGGTACATGAAACATGTGAAAAAGCAAAAACATTAAAGTTTGCATAACAAATATAGATCCCTCGCCCTTTTCTCATTACAAAACTCTGGGTCTCTCTAACATTGTATAGTAAGACTGTTGTTAATTCATAATCAAGTGTAAATACCGAGTTTTATTATCCATGTAATGGAAGAATGTTAATATTAAATATCTCTGCACCCAATAATTAACTTGCTACAATTTATTGTTTGAATAGGATTTGTTAGATATATCAGAAAACTGACAAATAAGTGTTTTATTCTTTGATCAATCCTATTATAATGAATATTCTTACTGAACAAATCCAAAAAGTGACTATGACTACATTATTTCACCAAATGCTCAGTGGTTGGTAAATATCAAGAGCAAGCTAAGCATGTTTAGGTTTCTGGCTAGGACCTTTATCCACAAGACTAAGCAGCTTGTCGGACATTTAATAAATTGTTGACATTGGGTTTACACTGTTTCATAGTATATAAATGTTGGTGACATGTTTCAGTTGACAGCATGTCTCGCAACAAAGATAAGCATGAGGGCGCTAGTGGGCGCACGTACCACATCATGTCGGAAGCGGAGCGGGCGTCTGGACGGCGTGGTGGCTGGACCACTCTTGAGGTATGTTTAGGAATAAACATTGCACGTCTGAGTGAAATACATGGGCCTAAAAGAATTCTCAAGGTTAAACCGCTACCCCCCAAATGATTGCCTATGAAAGCTATGATATAATATTTGCTTTAGGCTTCCAAACTATAGATATAGCAGCATAAGTTTGGTATAATTGATGTCAACCTTGTGATTTTAGTTTTAATATGTTTTTCTAAAATTAAGAATATGAACTGTCCCTGCAACAGCATGTAACGTAAAATTTATAATCATTGTTTTTTTTTATATATGCACCAAGCTAAACAATATGTTTATTAGTATGATTAATACTGCACTTATGCAAATACCTTTGCTTTTTTGTTATCTAATTGTAGTCCCAGACTGACCAAAAAACCAGGCCATCCACTGCATTATTTTCATTCAATGGCCTTTATACATTTGTACATGTGAGTGTCCCATGTTGGTCTGGGACTTGGCTCATGTTTATCTGGGACAAAAAAAAAGAATGTGCCAACTGTGGTTCTTGCCTAGCATGTCGTAAAAGGCGACTAATGGTTTACGGGCATTTGGGTATGTGATTGAGTAGGCGACGAGCTAGCCACTTGTCACTCCTATTTTACAGCTTTTCATCCAACCCAGCCCACTGTCCTATGTTGGTCTGGGACTTAAAAAGAATATGCCAACTGTGGTTCTTGCCTAGCATGTCGTAAAAGGCGACTAATGGTATATCGGATTTTGGGTGTGTGATTGTGTAGGCGACAGGTTAGCCGCTTGTCACTGCTTTTTCACAATTTTCCATCTAACCCAGCCCAGCTTTTTTACGGCTGAACGTGGTTGAAGGGGTATGCTGCCCCTTTGACTCTGCCTACCCCTTCGGGGATCATGGGCGTGATGTTATGTATGTATGTATGTATGTATGTACATGTGAGTGGGATGCAGGAAAATTCGTTTACAACATGTCATCCGTGTCAAGGTTGCCTGCAAAGGTGGCAGTATTTGGCTTCAGAAATATCATTACTAAGTAATGACTGCATCATATTTTAAGAATCATCTGTTCAAGTTTATTTCAAGCAAAATCTGCCCTCATTGCTTTCGCTGCAAATATTTTTGGTAGTCATTCTTCTTTGCAATTATTTGTTTTTTACTTCATCAGGCTATTTAAATATTTAGTTTTAAAATTGCTAGAACGCAGACATCATATTGAAAGTCTATAAATGTCATATTGAGAGGCCATGTGAATATAGTATATTTATTCGAAATTTATTCTATTGCTATTAACAAGGCTCCAAGTTAATGCCTTAACTGGACATGAGCAGTTGCAAAATATAAAATATCTATACTGGTATTTTTTGTTGCAAAATGTAAGATATAAATTTCATTAAATTTTCAAACATATAAAATCATATACGTTTGAAAATTTGCAGAATGTATGCATGTAATGCTTTTATTTGGGGATTCCGGGAGTGATGGTAGGCATATTTGTAAGCAAAAGCTCGTATGGTCACATCACCCCTACCGACTCGATCATTTCACACACCAACACCGTCATCTCACACACTGATCGTAAGATATCGAATTGCCTCCCTCACGTAAGCAGATGTCAACTAACCCTCTGTTCGGGTTCCAGGTAACAGGAGGTGTGCGCGCCCTCGCGCCCCAACTGTTCCAACTGACGCACCTGACCGCGCTGTACCTGAACGACAACTCCCTGCAGCGGATCCCGCCGGACATCAGCCAGCTGGTCAACCTGCACACCTTGGATGTGTCCAACAACAAGCTGCGCTCGTTGCCGGCTGAGCTAGGCGACTTAATACAGCTAAGGTAATCATTACTAATATGCTTATGTTATATGAAGACTTTTTTGATGATTTGGTGGTTAGACCAAACATCGCCAACATGTTGGATAAAACATGCTGCCACTGCTGGCAGTAGCAGCAATCTTAGACAAAACGTCGACGTCGGTAACGTCTATACTGGCTTTAACCTGCGTCTCTCGTTAGGATGTAATTCATAGGAAATAGTATTTCTTTTGGATGAGCAGGTAGGAGGCATTAAGATATTTTGCATACATATTGATTTGTATCAATGATGCATGAACATATAACATTGTTTTTATTTGATTATTTTATCATGTAATAAGTTGGACGATGATAATAATATATTATTTTACAATAATCGTAAAAGAATTCTATACGCTATTCTTGCTCTCGTTAGTTGAAAAAAATCTCGTCAAATCTCTCAATCAAACTAAGAAAACTCATAGAAAGCCAAAAAATCGCTTCATTAGAGATCGTAACGCTTTTTTCTTGGTCTAGTTCGTAAAGAATATCCCTCAAACGAAAATATACGTCCGCTTACCTACCGGTAGACCCCCCTCTGTTTTATGCGTCGACAGCCGGTAATCAATTGCTGTATGCCAATGTCAGATAAGGATAACTGCAAATGAATTCTAATTTGCAACTGACAGATATGTTAAATGCAAATACAAATTTTGCCTTGTTAGGCTCGCGTTGCGGTGTTTGAAACTGTCGCCTGGTTCTGTATAGTTCACAGTATTGTAAATTATGGCGGAATTAGCTTTTTTCCGTGGCTTCACTTGTGGTGTTGTAGGTTTTTAAATACCCGCGGACTAATAGTGTTTTTATTTATGATGGAAAGTACCATAATTCTTTTGACAACCTGTATGCTAAATGTAATGAGATCGGGTAAGTAGTATGACATTAAAGCGTAATTATTAATTGCTTTTTAATGTCGCTTGCTACAAATTCGCGTTCGCATTTATAATATTATTTAGAATAGTAGTTACAATAAATTGAGTGTTCTGTTAACGATAAACAACAATCACATTTAAATTTGAGGCTATTTCTATCGCCGTATTTTAAAATACATATATACATAACTTCACGCCCGTAATCCCCGAAAGGGTAGGCAGAGTCAAAAAGACAACAGGCCCCTTTAACCACATTTAGCCAAAAATAAAACTAGGATAGGTTAGATGGAAATTTTAAAAATAGTGGTAGTATCAAATAATATTAAGAGACGGTTTTTCTTAGCCTTTACCATTTAGAGTTTATATAATAGCATTAAATAGACTATTAGTATATCTATTACTGGTACATGAAATTCTGCAAAAGCATATAATAACACGTAATTGACGTAAATGCCCAAAATATAAATTGAATAATGAAAGCATGCTGTGTCTCCATTATCGGCAGGTCATGCCCCAATTCCTGCTAATGAAATAACTGTAGTCGCCATTAAAATTTATTACCTACATCGTTCTTTGAGATTGGAATCGGTGTTATCTTTATCCTTGTTTAGTCTCATAAATATACGTGAGGGCTTGCTGTGTGGGACTAATCTCAGCATTGGCATTACATGGTTATATGAACCGAATTCAGACATGATTGACTTTGATTAAGCGAACACTGAACGTTATGTATGCAAAACGCGGGAGGCAGCGATCTTGCGTACTCTAGCGCTACTTTAAATCGATTACGACATACCTTCTAGTTGAAGTGGCCGAGTAAAAGTTTCGATAGGTTTCTGTTGATAGCACTCGATCGAGGGTTTGGGTTGTCTCCGATTTGATTCATATTTTTTGGGTGTTTTTTCAGTATATATCCTTATGTGGATTCTTGTTTTATATTTTAAAGGTGTTTTATGTAAAATTTATTACTATTAAATTCGATCTCAGATCAATCTTCGTATGTAGTAAACGATACATTTTCATATCGATCTATCTCATTTTTAATAAGGAGTTCATAGACATATGTATGATTAATACACCATAATTTTTGATATTTTTTCTCGTATTGCATACAAAATTATTGATCCTAATAAGTGAAAATAGAAGAATATTATTTATGATGCATTTGTGTATACATATATGTAAATATCAATATGTGTATGTAAATAGAAAATTGTACGTTTGCAGTAGCCGGTTTTAGATGGGAGGGGCGCTAGTGAGCTTTAGACAGCTGCCTCAGTTCTAAATTACTATATTCAGTACAAATTAGTAGGCAACTGTGTCGCCTCGCGTGCTTTTAATAGCGTTTGTTGGTTCATTGTATTTAAAGCGATCTACTGACAACATGTTAATTGTAACTGAATTGCGATGAATGACGTATTGTAGCTGTTTGCCTAATTGTTTGTTGTGCTTGATCTTTGTATTGTGGATCTTACCAATTTAGATAAGTGGCATGTTTTTTATTATTTACAAGTTTTAGTTTAGTCTATCTGTCGTCTGTATGTCTGTCTTTTTGTCTGTTACGTTTTTGCGCATAAACCTGACTGTGGGGTATTTACGTCTTTGAAGGCTGAATTATTTAAACCCGGTCATCGCAACCGGTTAAGGAAATGTACGGTCAGTTTATTATTTTTTTTTGTTTTATAAAAAAAATCGTCTCACTGGCGAAGTGCGGGCGGCCAGTTGATAAAAAAATTCTACTAAGTGCTTGTTAACGTATAACTAGCTGTACACTAACTAGTATTTAGTGGTAACCAGCAGAGCCCGCACGCAAAGGGTGCAATGTACTGTTGAAAGCATATGACTACAACGCCTTTCAACAATGTACTTTATTAAAATAATAATAATATAACATAACTAACTAACTAACTAACTAAACTACACGCCACTTCCCTAGCGGGGTAGGCAGAGAGAACCGAACAATATAACATCACGCCCGTAATTCCCTAAGGGTTAGGCAGAGTCAAAGGGGCAGCAGGCCCCTTTAACCGCATTTAGCCAAAAACAAAACCGGGCTTGGTTATATGGAAAATTGTGAAAAAGTAGTGACTCGTGGCTAGCTTGTCGCCTACACAATCACATATCTACCCAAACCTGATATACCATTAGTCGCCTTTTATGACATTCTAGGCAAGAACCACAGATAGTACATTATTTTTAAGTCCCAGACCAACACGAGACAATGGGCTTGGTTAGATGGAAATTTGTAAAAAAGTAGTGACAAGTGGCTAGCTTGTCGCCTACACAATCACATACATACCCAAAACCCCATATACCATTAGTCACCTTTTACGATATGTTGGCACATTATTTTTAAGACCCAGACCAACATGGGACTATGTACTTTATTGCGAAGCAATAAGAGTTCTAGTCAATGCGTGTCAAACAGCCTGTGCTGTAGATAGAATCATGCGCCCGCAGTTGCACTCGAAAGCTGTACCTTAGTAAGCTGTTACACCCTTAGTCACTTGCGACGGATTAAAGAAACTGCTTACACTGAAATCGTTCTATACGCTGTTAGTTACGAACTATGCTTTTTAAGTATTTACAATGCAAAAAAAAAATCAGTCGAATTGAGAACCTCCTCCTTTTTTTTTGAAGTCGGTTAAAAATTTAAACGCAATTCTGGGTCTAGAAACAACACGCAGTCACATGCCGTAATCCTACTATCCTACTAATATTATAAATGCGAAAATTTGTTTGGATGTGTGGATGTTTGTTACTCTTTCACGCAAAAACTACTAAATGGATTTTAATGAAACTTTGGAATAATATAGCTTATACACCTGAATCACATACAAGCTATGTTTTATCGACGTACACGAGCAAAGCCGCCGACAGAAGCTAGTGGCAAATAATAGCTTTACATGGAGTTTTATGGGTACATGCGAATGGACCGCTATTTAGTGGTTGTATATTTTATGCCAATTTAATCGGTTTATTGGAGCTGCCATAAAGACTTCTGAATTAATATAATGAGTAAAATTCGCGTTTGATGATGGGTCGGACGCCTGACCACGGGTTAGGAATTTTATGATTGCTGATCGTTTTGGCGGTAGCCATTGTTTTGGAGGTCAGCCCTGTAAATCATATGTTGCTAACCGAGTTTGTATAAAGAGCATCTGTGATTGTGACAAGTAATAATCTTAAGATTAAAGATTGATGAATATTTAACGAAAAACCTAATTCACCGTCAATGCGTGAATTAGGTTTTTCGTCTTTTGTTTTATTAAAATAAGTTCTTAACTTTATTTTTCTCAATGTTTTTCTCTTGGTCATAAAATAAATCTTGGTTGCACTCTAGAACGAGGTAACGTGTATAACAATTAAACATTATTTGTTAGTCTTAGAGCAGGTATAATGCTCTTATATCTTGACGTTTTTAGGTAGATGTCCCTTTTCACTTGTTGTAGACAAGTCTCATCAATATTTTAATTATTTTACTATTAACCATCTTCTTGCGATGTTTCCAAGTTCTATGTCGGCGCAGTGTGATTTTATTTATTTGGTTGTGGTTAGCTATTTCCGTAGCCTTAATGTACTCAAAGTAAATGTGTTAAAGTTATATTTGCGTGAACTGATTAACATATCGTTTTCATTCGTGACTGCAACACATAAAATATAAGTGCTTTGCTGAAGCCTATATAAATAAACATCATTTCACATAAAATACGCATTTGTTTTCTCGTTAGACCTACTATAAATAGGCGATTTAATTCTGATCACCGTATCACACTGACCTCGTTTATATCTTCAAACATTGAACTATTTACTCATTAACTTGCAAACCGGTGACCTTCTGTGTACATTGAATGCAACATTGTTTATTTAAATGACCAAAGACGTGTCATCGAGCCATTGTGTCAGAGTAGCAATCATTGATGTTACGCTTTTCAAACCTTTTGTAAATGGTCGACCTTTAATTTTGTAATAATACTAACTTACTAAGTAGTAGTACTTAGATGGCTTAAGAAGGTCCTACAAGTAGAACAGAGGTTCAAGCAAAGAGGACGAAGTAGGTAAAGAGGTTTTCTATTTATTACAGAGTAGAAAAATGGATCAGGTTAGGCTGTATGAAAGATAATTTTTATGTTTTATTAAAACCTGATGTGGCTGGCGTATTTGAACCAGTGCTTTATTACCAGAGCACCCGAAAGATTGAAAATCAAAATCGATCGAAAAACTAACTAACTAAACTTCACGCCACTTCCCTAGCGGGGTAGGCAGAGAGAACCCGATATCCTGCCTTAAAACGAACCCCGGGAAAGTTGCTTGGCTTTTTTTTAAATAGAACTATTTCAATATCTAATACAATTCGCATCAGTTCCTCAAAATATTCTAAATGCGCACACATCACAACAAAAATCACCCAAACATCCTGGAGAATGACTTTGTAAAAAAAAAAGTCTTATTTTAAGCATTTTAAGGTGCATAATGTTTGTAAAGGTGTCATGATACGTATTATCTTTTTATAAGTAACAATGAAAATTGAACTCATTTCTCCCATTAATAGAGTCCAAACTTTAGACAAGACGTCGCGATTAGATTAATGTTTGGAATTTATCTTTGTTTTTGTCCTGATTTGGCATGACCATTCAAGCAAGACTATGTGACTATTGGTCTATTTGCATTGTAGGTACATTTAATTACATTGTATTTTAACTTTGTTCTATAACTAAACCAAATTTTTTTACCATTGTTTTGCATTTTATTATAAGTCACTATCAAACATATGGGTAGATTTTGACTGGCCCGTTGGTCGAGTGGTCAGAGACCCTGGCCACGAAACCAAGGATCTCGGTTTCGAATCCCGCTAGGGGCATGTTACGTGTGATGAACATGGACATTTGTACTCGACACATGGATGTTTATTATCGCATTTAAGTATGTATATCCGTTCACCTAGTATCCATAGTACAAGCATAAGCTTAGTTTGGAACTAGGGAATTGGTGTCAGTCTGGAAAGTTATAAAAAAAAAAGGTTGGCTATTGGCTTCCGGTTTTAGCTTAGAATAACATTAAAGACAGTCGTTTATTTTATTATATTATAAATTATAAACTTGAATTTAATGACCTTATAAATATTTATATATACACTTGCATGTTTTGAATATCATAATTTATTATATTTTGATTATTTATCTATAACCTCCTGCAGGAAAATAATGGTCAGCGTTCAGACTTGACCTGGCTATCCAGGTCAAGACTGATTCGTATGTTAAATGTCATTCGAATCGGTTCAGCTGAATGCAGTTTATGTGTGACTGAGCCACCGCATTCGAGCATAAATTAAATATCGTAAAATATTCTAAGATGTTTATTTAGAAAATAAGCGGTAATGTCAAATGACTAATTTGATAAGATTAAATTGACATTTCAAGAACTTTAAATATAAATCAAGCCTTTTAATAAATATACATAAATGTTGGATATCTCTTTATGTAAAGAACATAAGAAATAAATAAAGGATATATTATGTCCGTCAGATTCCGCTTAAACATGATGGCTAATGTTTCGACATCAGGTTATCATCGACAATACGGTACTTCATGTTCTGTGACACTGTTGTAACTGTTTACTGCGGAAACAACAAGTGGTTGTACATTTATTCACAGTAAACTATAATGACCTTGTTAGATCAGTTAGTTATCAGATATATCTGCAGCATATTTTGTTAGTTTGTTTGAAATGAGCGATTTTGAAAACTCATTTGAACGTGTTTGCGAAAATTGAGATTTTTAGTAAGAAATAGTCTCATTAAAGGTTAGAGATGTAGTCATCATGATTTGATATTGGATAAAGAACACCCTGGGTAAAATAGTAGATAGGATTGCGTAAATTATCTGCTTAATGTAATTTCTGAGATTTAAATCGTCTTTTAGCTATAAATAAATATATCATAAGTAATCCATTTAAAAAAAAAAATAAACTCAAAATAAATCGTTTATTTAAACGGTATGCAGTCATCACAATATTAATTCTTTGTCCTATTCGACAAACTCGATGGCGAATTCGGTAGTGAGTAGTGACCCTGCCCCATGCGCCAAGAGTTGTGGGTTCGATCCCCACCCAGGACAAATATTCGTCTGATGAGTATACTTGTGTTTGTTCTGTGTCTGTGTGTTAATATCCAATATTTAAGTATATATTTGTAATACCACTGTTGTTTCTGATATCCGTAACACAGGTGGTAGTGGTTAAGCTGCTTACATTGGAGTCAGATCAATCTATGTGATGTATTCTGATGTTTATTTATTATAGAAATCTTAAGTCAACATAGCGTACGAATCTCTGACTGTTCGTCCTTCTATGTTAAATCGCGATCCGAACACTAATACAAGTAAACGTTCTAGATTGGGCTAACGCATCTGTTTAAAACCAGTTACATAACGTGTTTTCAAAGTAAATTAAAGCCTTAACTGAGAGCCGTGGCTAATTAGGAAAGACCACTTGCTGTGTTTGATGTGACAGGTGCGAATGCGTCGCGTATTCGAGTCTTGCATAGTAACTTGTATTTATTCCACTATTTTTAACGTTAATGCTACTATGATGACGGTTATTATGACTTAATTATGTAGATACCGGTATTAAAACTGATACGTTACGTGTAATAGATTGCACACCTATGTAAATTGTTATTCGTCCTTATCTTTATATTATTGCTAAGTATAAATGATGCTATGTTAGATAGAAGTATAGTTATTAATTATTAAATCATCTTAAATGGAACTTGGTTTTAAATATCTGATTTGTTTTACTTCATCATTGTGGTTTTGTGCATAATATATACTAGGTAGGTGTAGGTTTGTTTATCAATAATTATATCATCGCATCTCTTGTACTATAATTAGACGATCCGATGATAATGCACGTTGGTAAATGACCGAAGACTCTTAAATTTGTGCAATAAAGTGTAGCTTCGCCTGCTGTTTGTCTGTTGATGATTAGTTTGACTAATAATGAGGAACGAAGATGCAAATGGAACGCACGCAATTGTCTATTCTAATGTAAAACAAATGTAAATGACGTCACCCCAACCGTCTGGTATACCTCTTAAATAAATGTCTTTCATGTCCAGTGTAAATATTTGAAACGACCGTAGAATAAAAACTGAGTTGATATTAGAATAACAATAAACCAGTGTTTTAGTATGCGATCGGGGTCTTTGAACCCGGCCATGTTATGATAAGTATGTAAATTGGCATATATTTGTAAACACGTCGCGAATAACCTCGCTGAATAACCGAACGGCGGTCGTGAATTCGCGGTATTATTAGTTGCCAATATTAGAAACTAGTTTTGCGTTTATGCAATATGGATGATGCGGTAATGGACATTAAATGACAAGGCCCATAATTAATACATTTATATGTTCAGAAGTTATAGATATAATGTTAGTATTTGGCGTTGATTTGTATACTAATTACTACTTGCTAAAATGAGCATGTTAATATTTCAGGTCATATAATAGTTCTTTATTGATCATAATTTGAAGTAGGCATACAAGTTGTCAGGGATACGTAAAAGTTATTTATTTAATCCAGAAACGTTCACCTTACACAAAAATGCATTGGTTGCAATTTCCATCTTATTAAGATACATACGTAACTTCACACTCGTAAACCCAAAGAGGAAGACAGAGACAGGATATTTCCTGTAATAGGTACCTCTATTTCCAATCGAGTTGCGCCTCAAATCCGGAACCTTGCAAACATTAAAAAGCTTGTCTTATTGTCTTAAAAAATACTCTCATTCCATAGTTACCTACTAAATAAACTTATATATGTATATTATTTTTGTTACAGAGAACTACACTTGCACAATAACTACCTTAGAGTGTTACCGTACGAGCTTGGGAAGCTGTTCCACCTTCAGATGCTCGGCCTCGGGGGAAACCCGCTGAGCAAGGAGATGCTGTCCATCTACAACGAGAACAACGGTACCGCGAAGCTGTTGACGTATATGCTCGACAATTTACAAGGTATGTTTAACTATTATTATTACTTTCTAATCTAACTAAACATCACGCCTATAATCCCCGAAGGGGTAGGCAGAGTCAAAGGGGCAACATGCCCCTTCAACCACATTCAGCCATAAAAAAAAAAAAAAAAAAACCGGGCTGGGTTAGATGAAAAATTGTGAAAAAGCAGTGACAAGCGGCTAACATGTCGCCTACACAATCACGCACCTAAAACCCGATCTACCATTAGTCGCCTTTTACGACATGCTAGGCAAAAGCCACAGTTGGCATATTCTTTTTAAGTCCCAGACCAACATAGGACAGTGGGCTGGGTTGGATGGAAAGCTGTGAAAACTTTCTAATCTATACTTACTAATATTATAAAGCTGAAGAGTTACTTTGATTGCTTGGTAAGCAAGCAGACAAACAAATAACGCCCTAATCTCAGGAACTACTGGTCAGATTTTGAAAAAATCTTTCGGTGTTATATAGCCAAATTATAGAGGAAGACTATAGGTTATATAACATATATAACATTAACCATAAACGCGGGTGAAACCGCGGGCACAGCTAGTTATTATTTTAATGGTTTAACTCCTCTCGGAGTGGTTCTCTGTTTGAAGACGTGAACATATATTGCTGCGTTGCAAACATGATGCCAAGCCCTTTTTGCAAATAAGTTAGACTTAGTGTAAGTAAACCCAGTCTGAAGAATACCTGAAACATTTTAATAAGGTACCACTTATCATTGACTTTATATTTTATGAACTGTCTGAACTATTAGTATGATACTCAGGATGTGTCGGCATTCAAAGCTACACTGACTTACTATTTGATAAATGGTTGAAGTTTGTTGCATGGATATATGGTCGTCATAAAATTGTTCGTAATCTTTAAAAAAAATATATATATATTTTTTATGATGATTATTCCAATGTAAAAAAAAGAATCACTTAAAAAATTAACATGCTGGATGGTGTCCAAATATTTACTAGTCCGTCCCCCAATATTTTTTTTTTGTACATAAAGACAAGAAAAGCTAAAATTTGTAAAACAATACTTCCCAATGTTTTCTCCACCGGATGTCCGACATCAATAAAAAGTCATCTTTTTGTTCATCTATTTCAACTGTTCTCCACAATGCGTTTTTGTGGATTTTTTTGCCAATCGAGACAGCTTTGCGGAATTAACTGTCCGCAGTAGTATTTCCGACCGGATGCCACTGAAAGACCTTCAAGAAGCGAAGCCTACAATTTTCTTCGTTGCTACCAAGACACTCAACGACTCATTAGTGATGCAGATATCTATTGGGGCTGTAATAACATTGTAAATGATGATGAACATCAGCAGATATATAATAGTAACTTTATTTCTTAAATTGTATAAACCGTCAGATCCTGTCTGATGAAGAGATGCGTTTTACTTCCACGGGTAGGTAACTGTTACTAATGAGAAATGTTTTCCTATAAACAGTCAGTTTTATAATGCAAATTTAATAAATAAACGTTGTTACTGCTATTCATAAAAAAGGGAAAGGATTTTAATTTCGTTCCTATTTTCTGGTTTCATATACTGCTAACGCCATCTATCGATATGCTTAACCGTTCAGCTTCAGCTTCTAAATCGCAGATGTCGCTATTAGTCCGCGAGATGAAAGATACAATTTCCAAAGGCCAAGGAAATTGTTTTACTTAATAAAATCGCTGTGTTTATCGTCCCGCCACATCGAGCCACGAATTCCTTCAGTGACCGGGTCAGTTAGATTATAGGGGCCAGTCATCGTGACTGCGACGGTCGCGCTTGCATCGCCGCTTTGTCCCGATGGCCCGGAGAAATTCGATCAGATGATTGACCATGATTGTCACGGAGCATGGTGTCGTCGCGGACCTGATGAGGTCACTCGGCCTGATCTCGTGGAGGGGTCATTAGTTAAATGGGGCGTAATTGGGAAATCAATGGTTTGCTTTTTTAGCAGATTGTGCAGCTTTGCACAGATTCACAGGTGTTTTGAATATTTCGGAGATTACTGGGTATATTTAATTATATTTTGGGTTGGATATTCTTTGAAATAGAATGATATCTTAAGACTGATTCTACTATTCATGTATTCTATGGTCAGCTATAATTAGAGAAAGTGTCTCCTGACCGATCGTATTAATCGAGCTTATGTAAGCTTATACCGACATTTGATGACGTCACTTCCTGCGTTCAACACCAACTCTAATTCAGGCCGGAATAAATCATTGTTCACTTGCGTGATTTACAAATTATCTTACTTCACAATTATATTCGTTATTTGTTTTGATGTATTCCGAAAGTTAATTTACCTCCTCTTGGTTATAAAAGTGCTAATAATTACATACTATAAAGATTACTGTAGAAAGCAGCGATAAGTATGTATGTTCTAGGGCAAGGATTCTCAAACTTATGGCTCCACGTACCCCTTTTAACGTCTCCAGAGGACGGCGAACCCTCAGAGTAGGTTCAGATCAGACAGTACGTTCAGTAGCGCGCCTGCCGACAAGCGTGTCGCACGGGTCAGTTATCCTCCATTAGGTACGTAAATCTTCACGCGAACCCCCTATGATCGTATGGCCAAACCCTAGGGGTTTGCGTACTCCCCTTTGAGAAACGCTGTTCTAGGGTAAATAATAATTTGACAAGCTCTTATTAATTTAAAAATAAGTCCCCCCGGAACTCGTGTGCCAAGGTACTTGCTGGTCTATTTAATACAATAATATTGTATTGCCCCTCCTGGACCAAAAGCTGCGTACGCGCATGGGTAGTCTGCTACATCTTGGGCTCGCCCTAGGGTCCAACATACCTCGCATATTTCTCACCAAGGTATCTCTCAAGGTATATCTCAGCGAAAATATGCGTTAGAGGAAGATCCTCTAGCAAAAAAAAAAGAGTTATTGATTGTTGGAGAACTAGTGCAAACATTTTACTATTGCTTTTTAGTCGCAAGGGCTTTTTATGTTATTTAAATTGGTACAGTGTTTCGAAATTGACAGGTGGCTAGACCTTATGGAAATCGCTCACCCACGTTCAAGGTGAAAAGTAGGAACCGTCCTTAGAACCTCCTGAATATTTTACACTGTCCTGCTCCCACGAACCACACGATAGTTCACATCCATTGACTGGCTCGATGGCGCATTAGGTAGTGACCCTTCCCCAATGCGCCAAATGTTTTGTGGGTTTAATTCCCACCCAGGACAAACATTCGTGTGATAAATACTTGTGCTTGTTCTGTGTCTGGGTGTTAATATAATATATTTAAGTATATATTTGTAATACCACTGTTGATTCTGATATCCGTAACACAAGTGCTTAAGATACTTACCTCGGAATCAGATCAATGTATGTGATGTAGTCGGGTAGTCGAATACTTATAGGTGCTTATAGTGATGCGCATCTGACTGACTTCACAACTGAAAGTCCGAGTTGTCCGATTTTAGGCAAGTTTTAAGGGTAATGCGTGATTCATGGGAGAAGGACGCGGGGTAGATACTGTACGGGACAAACCACGCGCCACGTAAGTAGGGAAAACCTGTACGCATGGTCGATGATACACGTCACCAAAATGTGCCGATTCGAGTCAAGAGTCGTGTTGCGCTATGTAATAATCTCACTCACTTACCCATTTTAAAATACTATGCTTTTTTTATAACAGTGTTGTATACATAAAATAAATTGCATTTTTTCAACAGCATTTCAGAAAGTCACTTGTTTTGTAGATACGTACTCTGTATGCAAATTCGTTGAGTTGTCAAACGACATTACGCCTGCAATTGGTAAACTAATAAGGCTGCCATGTTTTGACTGACTCGATGGCTCATTCGGCAGTGACCCTGCCCCATGCGCCAAGAGTTGTGGGTTCGATCCCCACCCAGGACAAACATTCGTATGATGAATACTTGTGTTTGTTCTGTATCTGAATGTAATTATTGAATATTTAAGTATATATTTGTAATAGGTACCACTGTTGAATCTAATATCCGTAACACAAGTGCGCTACTTACCTCGGAGTCAGATCAATATATGTGATGTAGTCTGATATTTATTTATTTATTATTTATTAACAAATTGATATGGTGTGATCGTAGTTGATGTTCAATGATCTTTAAGTAATGTTTTATATGTCCGACTCCGCCCACAAATAAAGCCGAACGCAATTTATAGCGCCATATCGCATTACCAAGCAATAATAACTTCATAAAAGTGCTTTGTTAGCGGATAGTCTGGCAATTCTCACTTATTGTGAGGTCGGCACACGTAAACACAACTTTGTTCTCGGGAACTTACCGAATAAACTTGCCGAGGTGACGTGCATACACAAAATATCTAATAAATATCGCCAACCTTGTGACAAAGTAACCAATACTCTGGTAATCATATGATATTCCCAGTTTAATAAGTGCAGCAAAACTTTATACTTACACTCAATCTCCCACATACGGATTCTTTCTTAAACTTGTATGGCGCCTGTGTGCAGTCGACTCGAACTTGATTTCGCGATGAAATTACAACTCATGATTTCACCTAGGCGAAGCCGGGGACGCATAAAAAGTAATAATACTATTTAAATATCACTAATATTATAATTTAGCTATGATGAACAATATCTGAACGATTTTTTGTAATTTTCTATTTTTACGTACATACATACATACATACATACATAACATCACGCCCATAATCCCCGAAGGGGTAGGCAGAGTCAGAGGGGCAGCAGGCCCCTTTAACCACATTCAGCCAAAAATTTAACTGGGCTGGACTGGGTTAAGTGGGAAATTGTGAATAAGTAGTGACAATTGGCTAGCTTGTCGCCTACACAATCACATACCCAAAACCCGATATATCATTAGTCGTTTTTTACGACATGCTAGGCAAGAACCACAGTTGGCACATTATTTTTAACTTCCAGACCAACATGGGACAATGGGCTGGGTTAGATAGTTCTATTTTTATTGGCATTTAATAAGCATTGCTTGTAAGCCTTTAGCAACTATATTTCACGTATCAGTTAAATTGGTACAAACAACCTACTGTATCTTGCCTCTAGCCAGACAATAAATTATTTATTATGTACGATAAGCTTTATTACATTATTTGTGTTTGATGTTCAACATTAACTTCATCTGAATTACGTAGTAACTTCGCAACACTGGGAACTTCAAAGACAAGATATCTTTTTGTACAAATTGCTCGGCGGACTGGAAAAAGGGTTACGAATATAGCAACAGTCAGAAGTGAAAGCAAATGTCCTAATACTCTGGAGTCAAAAGTTTCCAACAAAGGGTGTTTTCCTTTAGACGTAATAAAATGGAAGGAACTACGATTGAAACGTTGAAAAACTTCTCCCTATTGATTTGGGCTACCAAACTTTCCACAAAACGTGACGTGTTTTAGTAGCGAACTCCAATTGATTAACAAGTTTTATTCCGGAACAATGTTTGTTGAATGATTCATGACGATCATGCCTTATCGGGTTTCGTTCTCCTTTATTTTAATTACTACTTTCTAATCTACATTTATCAAAAAATTAGACGTTTACGTGTCAGACGATATCGTGCCAAATGTAAAAGAAAGCCAATAGAAGTCGGACCTATTTTTATTCAAAAACATCGTGATTACTGCCGGAGCCTGTATGACAATAAATAGTAGATAATATGATTGTCTCACTCGGTACAATGGCGTTAGAAAGTGTGGGAAGACGGTCGTGGCTGTAATTAATTGTTTTAGACGTCGAGAATCGAGACCGCTGCCGTGGCTAATCGGCAGAAATGTTTATGAAAATGTTTGTTGTTTAATGACTCGGCCCGTTTATAGACTAAGGAAATGGCTATTATTAAATGAACTTAAAATATTCAATAGGCAGACACGAGTTGTTCTTGATCGTTTCTTTATTGTTGTCATAACTAGAATTACTGTTAATGGTAAGTTTATTATTTAAACGCTTAGTGCTTCATTGAAGATTTATAGTAGCGATTTAATTTGTTTGTGCTTCCAGTTAATTGTCTGCTTTTATCACGTACTATTTTGAAATAATAGAAAAGCCAAGTCACCTTTTCCAAAGAATTATACTCAGCCACCCAGACACAAGCAACTACATTAAAATAATTATTTTCTATTTTATTCTTTGAAATTTTAAGTATATTAATAAGTTATAGTTTGATTAAATTATAAATATATCTTCTTTTTAAAGAAGGCTAGCAACAGTCTGCGGTTTGATCCGCGTAGCTTCCTTTTCCGTTAATAAATAGCCTATGACAGTCACAAATAATGTAGCTTTCTATTGGTAAAATAATTTTCAAAATCGGTTCAGTAGACATCTCATAAACTTTAACTAACAAAACTACACGCCACTTTCCTAGCGGGGTAGGCAGAGGAACTGAACGCAATACGGCACGATCCTTACACACCTCACTTGCTTCTTCAACATTTATGATCCTTTTCATACAAGCTCTACGGTTTTTATGGCTCCTAACATCACCTTTTGTTATCACACGACCAATGGTCGTGGTAGGTGAGCCTGGGCCTTCCACGGCTCCTACATCCTTCCACTTTCGCTTTCTATATCTAGTCAATCTTTCGTCATCTATTCTTTCCACATGTCCGAACCACAAACTTTAGCTCTTTATAATATTAGTATTGGTGATCTTTGATCACCGAATAACGAGGCTATCACCTTTCTTTTTTTGTTGCGTGTCCCGCCACATAATAAGCTAATTATAATATTGTGTCAGGAGTAATGTTTTTCTTTACGTCGCTTATAAAACAATCGATCAAATGAGGCTACCGTCAAACCAGTTGATATAAATTTGTCGGAATAAGTTAAAAATTGCTTAGTAAACCAATCCTCCAGCTTCCAAAATTATTATTTAAATTTGTACTCTTTATATAGTTTTAAATGTCGTCGATTCACTGGGTTGTACCATTCTACTTCCCTGGATTTAGCAACAAAATTTTGTTCCACTTTTTGTCAGGTCGTGTCCTACTTCGTGGTTCAAACTTAACCTACTGTTCTAGTTCGCAAAGTAATTTCAAATAGACTGCTCTTTCTTATCTATGCACTAAATGTAAGCTAACCTATTCGAATATAGTATTTCAAATGCGATAGTCGGATAATGGATGAATTTTGATTATCAACTAACTAACTTTTACGCGAAAACCTACTGACTCTTGATTAAATTTTAAATTATGTTGTTTTATAATTCATTTATCTATAGTTAGAAGTCAGGATACTCGTATGGTTTTTAACATGTATTCTTAACATTGCGGACACACCTAATAACAAATACGTTTTGTTATTTGTTTTTCTCGTATAATTTAGTGTCTGAGCAAAATAAATATAATAATTACACCAAAGCTATTTATCACCCAAATTTCTTTATTTAATGAAGTTAAATGTGTTTTCTACCTTACACCATTTTCACTGACTTACGCAATCCCGATTTCGTTCTGCCGACGCGACGTAGGTAAACAGACAAAAATTTCATATTCATAATATTCAAATCGCGTGCACTGGTTCCATGTCATGATATCATTGAAAGTTAACACGCCTTTTGATACTATTTGTTATTGGAATACCATAAGAGTCACAAGGCGTTTCGCTTCATCATTCACAATGTTAAAGGGCGTAGTGGCCCGCCTGGCGTCCGGGCCCGACCGAAAATACGTGAGCCCTGCCATGACAAGGATGAATAAGCAGTCTTTATGACGGGAATGATCCATTTTCCTTATCGTTTCTGTCAATTGAGATCTAATTTTAATGCAGTAGGTATGCGCGAGACAGTGTCTCTATAGACACGGATAACGAGACTCGTTATGCAAGGGTTTTATAGGGTAACGCCATTCTTAGTTCAAACGGAGTTTATTGCATACGAATATATCGCTTTAACATACGTTTTCAGAATAAACGCTAACCTTTATCTAAGTCTGAAAAATATGACAACCAAATCCAACGGCTTAGCTGCGAAATGTAACAAAAAAAAAATACAGCTAAACTTTCACTTTTAAAATATTAGGCAGTACAGATTGTTTGTTTTTTTTTTTTTACCGATCGCGTAGTGAAGCTAAAAGGTTGCCGAGTGATAGGGAATCTAAAAGCATTCAAACTATTGTATTATACTTTTACCTTTATTTAACGTTAAATAATAAATTTGTAGTATCTAAAATTGGCGATGTTGGTCTGGGACTTAAAAAGAATATGCCAACTGTGTTGCTTGCCTAGCATGTCGTAAAAGGCGACTAATGGTATATGTGGTTTTGGGCGTGTGATTGTGTAGGCGACGAGCCATCTAAAGGCCCATTTTTGTTTTTGACTGAATGTGGTTAAAGGAGCCGCCTGCTGCTCCTTTGACTTTGCCTACCCATTCGGGGACTATGGGCGTGATGTTATGTTTGTTTGTAAAATTGGCGTTTATGTGATTGATTTCTTCGTTATATGTAACTGAATATTACCTGTAATCAGAACTGTTGCGTTGATGAAAATCAACGTTTTCTATTTAGTGAAATCGTACCTACCAAATGTTGCTATGTATTTCCCAAGGCAGCACTCACTATGATTAAAAGGGAAACAACGAAAGTAAATAGACTATAATAGGTATTACGTTCATAACATGTGTTACGACAAACTTGCGTGATCAAAACATTTACGAGAGTGAAGCTACGCACCAATTTGGTTGCCATTAAATTACGTAAGCAACCTTTTATAATTACGACCGATATTGGGCACGCGAACATCCGGTGAAATTCGCCTTGCTTTCGCGGCCCCATGACTGAGCTGTATCTTTCGTATATAATGACGGATTTGTATGAGTATGAAACTTGTATTGACTGTGATGATGATGTCACAGATAATTTAAGAGTTCAATATAATGTTCATTAGGTTGTTAGGTTTGGAATGTATAAATAGACTTGGACGCATATACGCCGCATTAATAGTGAGCTTTCTTTTCTTACACTTTCATCAAACTTTTTTATTTATTGTTTCGTTTTGGTTTCCAACTTTGTTATATATTTTAAGTAGATTTTTAAATATCAACAAAAGGTAACAATTGTTTTTAAATATTTAATAATATATTCATAACCATACAATTACAAAGCGACTTCATTGGTAATCGAACGAACGAACGATCGGACTACCTGTTATTGTCTAATACGTATAATCGATCTATTAAATTATAATTTTATTCATTTGAATTATTTACTGCACACGATATTAAACGTTTAATCTATAGTACAAGTAATATTATTTATTTACTTCTCAACCTAAACGTTATGATGCAATATGCTACATCTTGTATTTTTGGCCTTTATGGATCCAGTTGCTAAGCAAGACTTGATATAAAAATAGTTCTTCGTTTGTAGGATAAACAATAAATGCACGGCTGGATGAACGTTTAAAAGTCCATATTATAGTTTCACCAACATCCGGTGAAATTCGCAAGTTGCTTTCGCGAGTGAATAAGCGATGCGGTGTCTTTTGTGATAGGCATTGTTTGAATCCGTAATGAGTGGCACACCGCTACTTTTGCGGTTTTCCCGAATTTGGACAGAACCTAGCTCTAGACTGTAAGTAATGGCCTGTAAAATGTGCTCCTAATTCGTACCTAATGACGCGTAAAATGTAGTTCGTAGGTAATTGTACTCGTGCCGCCACCGGCGTCACGTTGTAATTAATTGATGTTCAGAAAAGAACTATTGTTATTTCCCAGACGGTAAGCCTCTTTTCGTTACAAAGTTGTATCTCATTAACCGTATTGTAAGGTAGAAGAAAAAGCCTAGAAAATAGCTTCTTACATAGGGAGTCTAGTTAGAAATTCCAATTTATGTTATTTATTATCTTCGGCGGAATTTTTTATATTCAACTGATTATCATAAAATTTTGCGAATATTTTGTCAAAATCTTCGGTCTTCTGAAATAAAGAAGATATTGAATGAATAATAATCTTGATATTAGTTTTTTTTTTCTATAATCTAAGCTCTTAATTTAAATAAAATGTTAATGGTATTTCCTGTATGAGCCTGACAGTAACATATTTACTCATTATTCGTACCGTATTGTATTTTCCGCGTACTACTGCCAATGATACTATTTCGCTGTACTCATAAGACTATTCACAAAAAATATCTTTCGTCTTAATCGGGTTTCTTTGTCGGAACATCCGCGTGACTACAAATACAATAGTGCTGTGTGAATGAATTATCAATTGGGTTTTAACTGATAATCAGATCTCGCGCGCTGAATGACAATCTTCCGGCATGCTTGACCACTTGAAAGCCGAAATTATAGCAAAACAATCCGTATTACGATGTGATAGAGTGCATGTGCGAGTGCGTGTGATGGAGCGTGGTATCGGCGCGTCCCCGTCGCCGGCGCCAGCGCACTGGTCGAACTGGTGAAAGTGTTCGCGAAAGTGAAGCCGGAACCAAATGGGGTGACGTCACAGCGATTTGCACAAGACCAACTCCTATACAGAGACGTTGCGAAATGTTATCTCGCTCTCTTGAGGATATAACTTGCGATGTTATTTTTAGACAGAGCGTTCGGACTCGACTCCAATTTTGCTGGTGGATTGGATCGTTTTATTTGCACGTTACGATGCCGAATGACGATCGTTAGACTCGTAATGGATATTTCAGACGGAACATTATCACTTTTTGACGATCCACAGAGATTACATTGCGATTTCAACGAAACAATTGTAAGAAACATTGCGACTAAGACATAATATTCCAGCGATAATGACGTCTGTCTGCCCAGACCAATAAAATTTGTTTTTTAAACAAAGATTTTTAACATTGGTGGTAAACTTTTAGTATTGCGTAATAACGAAATCTCTCTGGCTTTGTAAATGCGAAAGTTGAGTGTTGTTACTCAATCGTGTCGTAACGGCTGCTGAAATTTGGTGCTTAGCCTAGACCACAAATACATCCTAGGCTACCCAATTTTTTTAATTCTATTAGCATCCAAGCGAAACAATGCCGTAACACAAGTCGTAAAATTACAAATCACTCTGATTTCAACATATTTATTGTCCACTATGAAATCACTGTTTATTTATGACTACTCGTAAATTTTAGGAATGTTTATTTCATTTTTACGAGTTTAGCCTAAAAGATAGAGTATAGGTATTCGAACAAAAGTGTCGCGAATTCTCTATATTTTGTAAAGCTTTTGAATCAGACTTATAACTGAACTTGAATAAAGTGCTGCAATTTCACTAGAGCAACATTTAATAGTAAATATTTTGAACAGTCACCCATCATATCGTGGAACGCAGAAACGTCTATTGACCTTTCCAATAGAACGGTGAACGCTACTGAGCTCTTTCTATTTACATACCCTTGAAAGCTGTTAGAGTAAAAGTGATAACCGGATACAAACGTAACTCGTGCTTAGCGTAACAAACAAGTCCCGGAAGTACCATTCTCCCCCAAACCTTAAAATGTACCTAAATATCTACAAAGCAGTAGCAGTGACGTAGACCAGGGTTTCTCAAACTTATGGCTTCACGTACCCCTTCTAAAGTCTCCAGAGGACGGCGAACCCCTAACTCACCCCTCAGAGTAGAGTCAGATCAGACAGTACGTTCAGTAGCGCGCCCGCCGATAAGCGTGTCGCACGGGTCAGTCGTTCATCCTCTATTACGTAAATCCTTCCCTTATGATCGAATGGCCCCTAAGGGTTCGCGTACCCCCCTTTGAGAAACGCTGACGTAGACGAATACTAAGAGACGTTAAAAAGGCACCCGTGCAGCCGTTGTTCTGAAGGGCGGACATCGCAATGCAAGGGCAGCGAGGCGCCCTTGTCCCGAGGGCGCAGTCTGGAGGTCGCGGATGTACCCTTACTTCGTCCCTTTACCTAACTCCTGTCATTGGTGGCTGTACGATAAGTTGCGGTTTATCGCGATCAATGTCGAATCGTAACTTTAAGAAAAATATAAACGTTGTATGGAATGGGAAACATTACGATTACGAGTGAATATAAAAAAAAGCTATCCGATAATAATATTATAAGTAAAAAAATATGTAAATTTATTGTTAGAATTTTAATGTTTGTTTTTTGTATGACCGTGTATTGCATTGAGAAGGTTAAAGGTCGATAATTAAGTTATTTTTTACTTTAGGTTAGGTAAGAAAGGCTTTTAAGTATAAGGTTATTTCCTGATTTTTTTTAAAAAAAAAGTTGCATAATCCTTTTAACCGACACGTCAAAAAGGATAGTCATCAATTTGTCTCGGTTTCTTGACTTTGTCGTGATTTATTTTTAATGAAAAATGATTTATAAACAATATCTGTTAAGTTTTGGGCGATTAAAAGAATTTCTTGCCAGTGTCAACTTTCCGAAACGGTGATGATTTTCAGTTTTACTGACGATTTATAAGTGCTTTTTTGGAGACCACATAAATTACGAGCATTTCATGTATGGATGTTGTTCGTCAACAGTCACAAGGTGGGATCGGCGTTGTTGCCAAGTTTCACAAGGGCGGGCTCGGGAGTGCAAGGGCGGAACGCCCTTGTCGCTGGAGGTGAAAATATGAAGGTCACGGCTATGTAAAGCGCTGAATAAGCACTCGTGTGATTTATTCGGTCATTCGTGGTATTGTTCGATCGATTGATTGATGTTCGTCTTTTCATGCTGACGTCAGCGTTCTCACTCTCATTTATTTCTACTGGTAACTTTCTGGCGCCTACTAAGGCAGTTTCTTTGCTTGAATCTGCGCAAACGCATAAAATATGGGCGGGTGAAAACTCTAAATTACTTCATCCCTCACCATCGTGACCTTCATTATGCCTTACATACAATATAGTGTTTGGTACGCTAGTTATTGGCATAGTTTATAAAATACTTTTATAGGTACTTGGTTTCGTGCGAGAGCTTTTTCACTATAAACGTTCGGTAGTCTTCGAATCATGTTCGATAAACAACGCTACAAACCCAAAAAACCTGTTACTCCAGTAATTATCATAAAGTGTATATATTTAAATATTACTATGGAAATGTTTCACCTGGCTAAACTACTTAAGATCGAAAGATGAGTTGTTTAGTGTAACTATGCAGTTACTAACAATAACACCTTTTATCCCCCCTGTATTACTGTAATGCGAATGTTAACAGTCAACGATTACTGCAAAACGAGTCTATATATTGACTTGTTACTTTAATTGCATAACGATATTCATTTTTTACTCGGGGCGGCGATCTTTTTTCATCCCTATTTGAAATGACTTTGAGTCGACATTTAAAACGGTCTATTAATATTCATGAGGTGGGTCGGACTATGTTGATCGTATTCCACGATTTGCTTACTTAATTCCAACTCCACCACAGATCTGTTTTTAATGACATCTCTAAAGGTGCTTTCGTATACAACAGTCTAGCGATTTATGGCTGAATGGAATACAAATGAGCGTGAGGCAAGTGGATAGCTCTTAATATTGCCAAGTCATAGAGGCTCGACACACTATGGTTTATTACCTCGTAAAGTAAGCTCGTGCCGCGAAAACGCATAACTTTGTATTAAGTTACAATTTCTTTGTCGAGATCATCGATTGTATTTATTGCAGATGAGGCTTCAATACTCGATTTCATAGTTAACAGGATTTCTGAAATTGTTGTAGTATTTTGGGTTGTCTTTTTTTACTCAACATTATCTTTAATGCTCGCATAAACATTGTTTTCTGTAAAGGAGAGAAACGGATCTGTGAATCATACGTGATCCATTTCATGGAACACAGAACATGTCGGCGGTGCGTCTCTCCTTTATTATGATTTAAGAAAAGTTGTTCCAAATATGAGTATGAGAAAGATAATAATGTGAAAATGTAATTCTAACAAGAGAAATGTAAGTGTACAAATGTACCCATTTTCTCGATGTGGCGTGACGTTGTAACAATATGCTTTTCCAAATCGGATAGTAGGAAAACGAGGTGGTCGTTAATTAATGTTGGCGCGGTATAAAAACGTGAAAATGTTTTATTGAAACATCTCAACTTATTTGACGCTACGTTTGGAAAACTGGAGAAATCGATGTCCAAGTCATGGTTTCTAATAAAGCCACTGAGCAATAAATAAGAGATCCGCGTTAAACGACGGAGGCGTGACAAACATCGTTTAGTGAACGTTGCAGACCAAAGAAACCATAACGCGGGCCGGCGCGCAGTGAAAGTGTAGGCTTGAGCGGCGCCAATCAAAATCGCATTAACCCAGCGGCGCGAGCGCATCTCAATAGTGATGTTTTTTGCGCCGCCTTGTGTTATCGATAGTTTGCATAGCTCTTCGAGATGCTCACAATGGGATGTAATACAGTAGGAAGAATCAGAATTTGACCTTGAGGCTTGTGGCGGTTGCCAAGCGCTTTTAGAAAGCCAAGTCAGTAACACCATTTAATGCCAATGGCAAATGCAAAATGTTCTATGTACAATTACGATTGTGCGCTGAATTCGCGTGGTTGTGTCGTCGATATTCTGATTCATTTCTGCTGTAACCTGCCGTGTTTCTCGGCTTACATCATCGCCATCATCAGCCCATTCTGCCCGTGTTCTCACGCCGCAATTTTCTCCCGGCCAATCTTGCTCTTTTTTCGACGTTAGACCGTTTACGCAGTCTCAGTTCGCGTTCTATCCGCAAATCGTCGTGTGCCCCATACATTTATATAATGACCATTGTTCACCATGAGCCACACAAATTGCGAGCAAATATTCGAAACTACTCTTTCTCTTTTGTTTGTTCTTGATTTTTACGAATACGATCGTCAGATTTTTTTTTCTGTGAGTGATTACCTCGTTGCATATCTGTAGATTGTAATAATAACAAATGAAAACAAAGGAATTTAGCTCGTTATGATATAAATCGATTGTTTGTGTTAGTACGTAGCAATTGTTAGGTTGAAGTCATAATAACCTGTAGTTTCCTTATCGGTCCAATAAATGCGATAACATATCATGGCTTGTTAACGTGCAAATAATGGAGCAGCTTTTATCATCGAACACCCTGCAACTGACGACGTAAAATTTACTGATGGCCTGAGGGAACCTTTCCGTTTCTCGCCAGCTGAGAATTGGCTGTTTGATAATTTACACATTCCTGCAGTAATATCACATAATAGACATTGTCAATAGGGTGGGATAACGGAATGCACAAAATAAGCGCATGTATCTATTCGCGTGCGCCCTACGATCTCGCAACTGGCACTCGCCCGACTCGATCCGAAAGTAATACAATTCACGAAATCCATAGACCTGTGTCACACTTCTCTGTTCAGCTTATGTCGGTGGTGACAGACTATTTGGCATATTAATGTTTATACTATCAAAATATTTTATCATATAGGTCAAGTCAAGCAACGGTCGTTACTATCAAGATATGGATGGGTGACCGAAATTGAATAACACTTACTGTTGGCTCCGGAAAGTATGCTTGCGATTGGTGCCGGGCTCCATTTGGACGATTTCAGTGAACTTATCATGTTTGTGGAATAGCGACACTATGTGATAGGACTGTCCCATAAGGAAGAAATTAAAGGTTAGACTAATGACACGGCTTGTTATTTAAGAGAATAGCTCAAGTACAAACATAACTTGTTACCCATCCGTTTCAAATGCACAACGAGTCGATAGTTAACACGACAATGCGTAGTTATCGAGTTAGCCTGACACTGCGCGGCGCCTGCAAGCGGTTACGTGCACATTCACCGGAAGTCCGCCCGCGGTAACAGTAAATGCAAATAAGGTAATTTTTATTTAAATTTTGCGCATTTAAAATCTCGTTGTCGGTTAGTTTTGCAAAATGTGCCTCTATTGTTTGCCGAGTTTTACCCCTTGTCGACCCACTGACCGAACATCTACGACCTTCCGGAATCTGTGTCACGCTGAGCACTACGCTCCAATGTTTACACACAGATGCGTTAATGTACAGTTATCTTTATAGAAAACGATTGCAAAGTACGTACGTTATGAAAACACAAAAAAAGGGCCTTCGTTGATAAACATTAGAATCTTTCAATAACGGTTGAGTTCAGAGATTATAAAAAGTAGATTAGCCTTTAGTTTAGTTCAGTATCAGATGGATCTCAGCTAATGGACTAGTGTGTGAATGAGAAAGGTTAATGATTAGAAAACTTAGCAAATTAAATAAGCATTCTTTATTACATTGGCGTGCCGTAATTGCTAAGCACTGGTTATATGATAGAAGTTTTTCTTTTCTTGTAAACTATATAGGTATTATACGTATTTCCCTAATAGCTTGGTAAGCCGCTTGAAAATGTCTCATATTATCGCGTACAGAAAGACAGACGGCCACAGCAGGCGACTTCAATTTATTATATCTCAAAATCACAACATCCTGGCTGGCGTAAACGCTTCACAAATTAAGAAAGTGAAATTCAAGCAACGGAGTATCAACGACGTTAATCCTTATTTACATAGACATGTATATTTTTAAGAAGGTACAAAATCGAATGGAATGGAAATGGAAAGTAAAATGTGATAATGTAACTTGTGAATAAATCTTTTGTCCGCTTTCGAATGTAATGCTCGGTAATGTGTTTGGCATACCGTGTGACAAACGAGATTACGATATGTAAAAGCATTTGAATATTGTTATTGTATAGGTGAGAATGAGTAACACTACGCGTTCTGTTAACTCTAAGTGCAAATGCATATATTATTGTAAAAAGAAATATATTTGTGTTCAACATGTTTTGGATAAATTTGGTGTTGAATTGAGTTTGATCATTTTGGGAAATCTTCTGGTACATCAAACAGATGTCTTATTGAATATGATATTTAATTTAGCGTTATTTATTAAATCTTAAATATATAAATTAGATCAATCTTATTTTATACTTTGTGTTGATCAGGTATTACAAACAAGTTAGTAAGATCAACGATGTCTAGGCAAAAAGAAATATGTGGAAGCTGGTTTTATTTTTCTATCGTAAACCAAACCCATAATCTGTTTAAATACTGCTCTTGTCTACTTAGGTGTGTAAATAATGTTCTGCAATTATGCTAACAACACGATAATCGTACACCGATCTCGGCACGGTTCAGCGCAGCGCTAGCAACGTCTTGAACCCCTAATTAATAACTTTCCACGTTTCGAAACTATAATGAGGCGCGCTGTCGTAATAACTGCCATAACTAGTAACAGGCGCAGAGACGGGTAACGCATCCATTCGAGAGCGAGAGTGGATAGAAAATTGATTTTGTCTTAGCACGCGACTCGCTGGGGGTCAACGAATCGGCTGATCACTTTCTCTGATGTTCGCGAGCTGGCTCACACAACACTCGGTGCTCCGTCTATCAAACTTGTCCATGTTATCTCATCTGATGTTGCTGCGAAGGCACCGAACAAAGAGGTTGTAGTTATAAAACCGCTTGTAACATCAACGTTATCTGGCGATTGATCTCCATCAGTTGCTCGGTATAATTGATTCCTGATAACCTTTGCTGGCTTATTCAAATCCTATTGTAATTAAAGGCTTTTGGTAGTTATTAGTATTGATATTGCTTAGTTTTTTTTTTAAGTTTTCATTGTTAGTTACTTCCACGAGGCCTTGATATGTCTGTAGTTTTAATAATACCGATCCTGTATCTATTAGTTAAATTCTCTAAATATAAATTTATTTGAAACATGTTCGACATTTGGATAGTAAATACTAAAGTCAGTGTCTAGGAAATACAGCATTGGTGAGAACGAGCGATCGTGTAAATGTCCAACTATTTTGTTAATATAAATTCGAGAGGAGTACAAACATTTATTTTCCTGTTCGCCGCTCGCTAAGTTTTGATGGCGTGTTTACAAACACTCTTGAAATTCATACGGGCGTAATAACAATAAACAATTACGATGGTCGTCCACGAGGAGTCATCGGCTCGTCCGCACTTTCGATATTCGCTCCCGAGATGAAAGTTTCGCCATGTAGCGTGAATATGCTAAACGGTCGTACACGCGGCTTTAATTGTTTGTACATGAGTTGTATGAATAGGCAATGCGGCCGAAACTATGTTTTATTTATACGATTGACGTTATTGTGGTTTTACGAAAGTTTTTTTTTTTTTTTGACAATGGGATGTTTTGTCATTTGTTTTTAATTGCAACACGAATCAAATTTCCTTAATAATAAGCAGTTTTTAGTCGGTTACCGTATTTCTTCAAAAAAAATTTTATTATTTTTAATATTTATTTATTGTCCGTTATTGTTCTAATG
This sequence comes from Glyphodes perspectalis, assembly GCA_951394215.1. Classification (NCBI taxonomy): domain Eukaryota; kingdom Metazoa; phylum Arthropoda; class Insecta; order Lepidoptera; family Crambidae; genus Glyphodes; species Glyphodes perspectalis. Next base: position 3,325,018 of record OX596210.1, on the reverse strand, counting down.
TATGTGTTCTCAGTTTTTTAAATTCCACACGAATTAAATCTGTAACGTGACCTATCTAATTTCTTTTTCAATCCAGACATCATAACAAACAACGTGTTTTCCAAATCATGGTGAAGACGTCGTCTCCTATTTTAATTTTGATTACCCACCCGAGTCTAGACGATGCCGAAACTTTGTATGTTGCAATAAAATGTTGTAGCACGAGTCACACCCCCGGTAATTTAATCGTGATGACGGGAAAAATATACATACTTAATGTTTTAAAACATTCATAAGAATCAATATGTCGACAACGATGATTAATATTTGCCGTAGTAAACATGTCTTCTTTACGAAAACTGTCATCGTGTTATAACGAAATGCTCTTACGTTTCTTATTATAAATACAAAGCTGTATTTCTTTGGGTTTCTTCGAATGGATAGTCATAAAATACATCATTCGCACAGACATTCGTTGAAATCTGAGGCCATAAATCCTTTACATGTGCGTGAATAAAGAGATTTCCTGAATTTTGCTTTTTAGCCGTTTACAATGCACTTTTGATGTAAAGATTTGTGGTACAAAAATACCCGTCTATTTATGCAGGGCGATCACGTCTTGAGATAAAGTAGCTTTTGCTATGGAGGAACCTTGGGAATCCACAAGGCTCTTTAATCTTGCAGTTTCAAGGAAAAATAGCGTAACCTTCATTCAAGTAAATCTTGCACTAAACTACTTATTACTTTGAAACACTGGACAAGAATATTAAGCGCAGTTTCTTTTGCGGTTTAAAATGAGGTTGGAGTATCAATGGTGAATGGGGATATTTTAATAGGTTTTAATTTTCGTCTGTTGTTTTAATGCCATTTCCTTGGTTTGAGTAGGTCTAATTATTTTATGTTTTATAGCGTTGGCGTAGTGTGATTTAATAGCAATAGTTTGCATTGTCTTGTGACAATGCAAACTTGCTATTACGATAGAAATAATAAACGTATTTTTTTTTAAAACAAAGGACAAAGTATGCGCGTACTTTGTTTATTATCCTTTGTTTAAAAAAATACTACCATACCTTATAACTGCTTATATCATATAACGGTAGATACCTTATCGTTAAGGTAGTCTAAGTAAATTATGTCAAACTCCATGCAAATTTGTAGCCGTTGTTGCTTCTGCTATGAAAAATCGTTTAAACTTTCACATTCACGAGAGAATGAAAAAGGATTATTTATATATATTTATTTCCATTAAAGAAGATATATACGTCTGCTAAAGGCATGTAGAGTTATGTGTTTTAATGGAATTCCAAAAAAAGACCATTACATGTTGTAGTTAGCGCAATCTATATATGTGTACTTGTTGTTTGAAAATCACATAAAATGCCTTGTTTAACTGAAATAGAATGCTACTTGGAGCTTAATAACATCCGTTTGGAACATAAACATTGATTTAAGTGGTGTTACCGTCGGTTATGTGTGCGAGATCACAAAGTTGGCGATTATCGAGAGAGCGGAATGAATCACCGAGTTCACTTTCACCCGCCCCCGTGGGCACATCCACGGTAAAGGTCGGTTGATACGCAACCGAGGGGGGAAGGGGGGTCGAGTTGAGCACTACCAACTTACATAGTGTTAGTATAAAGTATGAATAATTTGATAAAAATCAGTTGCTAATGATTTTGTAAACGATTGCTTTATCAATGTTAAATTAAATATAGCCATTAAACTCCGAAACCGTAACAAAACTAAGCATTGCAAAAAATAATAATAAAATTATGTTACTTAAACTTAAATGCGTGCATTGAGAACTTTAAGGAGTTCCTGATAACATAACGATAACGAATACCTGATAACGAAACGGTTGAACCCGTTTTATCGAACCAACATATAATTCTTTGCGCCAACATATAAAATAATTTTAACAAAAGAATTAATTTGTTTTCTTGTTGATAACTATGTATGTATGCTCGGTAATGGAATTCGCGAATTGATTTATTATGATCGTAAACTTATATCATAAATACGCTGACCTAAGTTCAATATAAAATAAAACGAACAAGGCTTTTTACATAATCCGTGAACTGAGAACGTTGTTAAATACTTTGTATGTAATTTAAAAATAACTTCTGATCGTATGATAGAATTTTCGCAGTTGTTCTTATAGATTCAAGACTTTGTTTTTGTAATATATGCATTCTTATAAATGCATTCTAAAGACTTAGCAAGATTTCCTATGGTCGAGTTAGTGTAGTGTAGTAAATTGCATTATGATGAATGTTGAGCATTTACGAGTATTAGGAAATATATTTGGTGAAAACTCGCAGTTGTGCCCTTAGTTTAAGTTTTTTATATGTTGTATAACATGAATATATATATTAAGCAACCATGCATGCTTTGGAAACAATTTACAGCTCAATAAAAGTTTATTAACGCTGTTTGTTGGAATTGCGCTGTAATTTAAGGGAAGACGTTTAGAATGCTTTTACATTTCTGTGACCGTACTGATTCACGATATTTGTCTTTAACGAACTCGATTTTATTGTTTCAGGTAAGTCCTCACTGCTATTTAACCTGCTGAGATGAACCCGGTAAGTAAACTTGTTTTATAAGGCTCTAATTGACACTTTGCTAGAAATGTCTATAAAAATCTAATGAGTGTTTTGCGTTTATTAGTTTACTATGCGGGGAGCTCACGTAATATTTTTTAAGCAAATAGACGGTCTTCTCATATTGAAAACGAAACGAAAAAATATGTATGTCATTAAGAAGTGAACCACATCAAATATTTGCATTCGTTAACGCCGCTAGGAAAGTAAACAACGACCGGTTTAATTGTAAAGCAATTAGGGCTGTAAAGCTTTCCGGTGCATCGACGCCGCGCCGGCGATAGTCGCGTGGCGCGGCGGAGGCGCTCCCACTCGGCACTCGCGGCCGCGGCCGGCTCGCACTCATTCACTTCAGTCCTCTGCCGACTGCTACGGCGAATACACGCGCGCACCACGAGACACGACTCAGATGTTAGTGTACGATTACGACATCGCGCCGCAACCCAGACTTTTACCGTGACAGTGAACTCAACTATTTCGAATATGGGTTAAACGCCCCCTACACCGTGATGAGTCCGGGCGAGCGTGCCGCCCTAGGGCGCCGCGAACCCGCTCGCCCTCAGTATGCCACCAACGCACCGGGATTCCCGCCGCCCTACTACCCGCCCTACGGCGTGCCTCACCAGAATGCATGGCTTGGCGCGCCACTCATATCCATGGCAGGACGAGCTCCACAAACGGCTAGAAACACACCTGTTTCCAAAATGGCCATGCACGCCCAGGGTGCACCGCTCATCATACAAAACCGACACGATCGGCGAAAGTACACGGCAGCACCGGAGCAGCGGAACCATCGCCCTCCTGGGCATTCCGAGCACGTCGTCAGGGATAGGTGCGAGGCGCCCGAGGGTAATAGGCCTCGTAACCAGCAGCAACAGCCGCGCTCCACGCGAGGCGGACGCAACAACAACACGGATGCGGTCAGTGTCGCAAGCGACGAGAGTTCCGGCTCGACTAACTCAGAAACAATGTTGCCCAGGATTATAAAACCGCGAAAGCGCCGCAAAAAGGACAGAAAACCCAACAACATTGCACACGACTTGTCAGCTGCTACTCTGGAACTAGGCGATGTCGATCATTGTACAGTTTCTGGGATTGCGGCGGCGGCGCATAACATGTACGAGGAATCTTATAGCCGGGAGATTTCTTTGCCGTATCGGTTGGATGTGAAAGTGTTAGAGTATCCGGAACCCGTGCCGGAGACATATCGAGTGTCGGCTTTAGGAGAAGCTTTAGAAGCTACTCGTTTCGGCCTAGCAGAGGCCGTTTCTCCAGCGGAGTCCGCTGCGAGTTCGTGTCAGTGTCGCTATTGCGACCCTGTGGGACAAATTTGGGATGCCGATTCAATCGCTGATCTACTTGATGAAAATTCTAGTGGGGACTTTGCTCCTACGAAACTTGAAGATTCTATGAAAGTGGTCGGGCCAATGGGAAGACGAGGGGCGGACACTACGTTGCGACGCAGCTGGAGTGATCCATCATCGCGAGTGCCTGAGCGGCGTGAAGCGAACAGCAATGATGCGTACTCCGCTCCCAACTTGTACTCGTTGTTCCCTCCCGCCAGGCGGGCCAGCTCTCCGGAGCCTCGGTCCCCGCTCGCCTTGGAAATATCTTCTGAAATTGTCACTTCAATGAATGGCCATCGTGACCTGGAAATCAAGTTATTTTCGACCTCGCCTTCGGCTACGAACTCCGACCGCCGCTCCTTCTTTGCAGATAAAAGTGAAAGTGCCGTGAACAGATGTATACCCACGAGCTACGATAACAAAGTGAACAGTGCGGTGAACAGTGACAAAGTTGAATCAGTTGCTAAAACGGATGTCAAAAAGAGTGAGGATGTACCCGAGTCGGGGTGTTCTACGGCGTTCGTAGTCGGCGAGCCTTCACGTAACGTTTGTGATTTAGCCTTAGTTACTGTCTGAGACCTTTGTGATCGAGTTACGCGAATAAGTGGAAGCTTTGAGTCATCGATCTATCCAAGGGTCTCTGCGCTCGCCATTTGAGCTGGACTCAAATTGTCTCAGCGAGGCATAAATGGAGCGTCTCTCAGTGACCCTTTAAAATTCAATAAAAGATCTCCGAATCGGTTTCCTGTAGATTCTATAATTAATTTATTGTTAACAATAGCATAGGAAACTGACGGGGAGCTTTATCTGGAAAACTAAGAAATTTGCCATTTATCAATAACACAAAACGACGGGTATGCGTGAATGTAGGTAGAAGAGGCATTATACACAATCTCAGTGCTCATTTTCAAATACCAAACTAAAGAGCACATAGTAATATTTTGTCTAGTAGCGCTGCTTAGTTTCGAAACTTAGCTTTGAGATTGTGCGAAAGTACCGTGTTTATCTGCGGATCTGTTGTAGAACTGGCTGTGCAATTAGCGTTTCACACTACTGACACGGTTCTCGTGGCATCGCGCTCGCTATTGCGGTTTCCCGCGGTTTTCTCTGCGCGTTCCGTTCCGGGTGGCGCCTCCTGCGCGAGCGCATCTTTTATAAACTCTACTATAAAAACGAATATCTTAACGCTGTAAAATAAAATGTGGTTTTTATTCGACACACTTTTTCAAATAGTTAATTTTTTTTGTTGAAAACTTCTTATCAATATTTCAATAGAATTTTATAAACATATTCGTCACGTTTGCCGTATTCGCTGCGTGAAAAAGTAATATAAAACTTGAATGTTTGTAATATGTTGTAGAACGTGTGTTGCATTGTTATTATTGCATCACATCGCTATAAATAATGTTACATGTTTCACGCATTTGTAATTTATTCGTCTCGTCAAAATGCGTTTTTTCATTATTTCCATAATTCATTAAATCATGCCAATCACATTTTACGGGTCATTCATCATTGTTGCATTTAAAGTTGTTACAAAAGTGTACTCGTAGGCGAAGCACCGGTGCTTATGAAACGGGCATTGTAGATAAAGACCTACGATAAACGTTTGTCTACATTGCTTATCTTCGTTTATCAAATAAGCTCGCAGATACAACGGTCATTCACTTATACATTAGATATATCAAGTAGGTAATAGGTATTTCCTTAAATTGAGGTACCACGACGATTTGTTAGACTTCGTTTTAAATCGCGAGCACTCATATCATTTCGTGTATGTGCTAAAAATATTGCAAATAATTTGATATCTGTTGTAGTGGAATGATATGGTTAGATGCTGAAGTAACGTAAAATTCATTGATAAATGGCAAATTCGATTCGTGTACTTTCTTTCTTGTTGTATGTTTTTGTTTAAGCGAGGGTCCAACAGCTTACGTGATACCAGATAAAGTTCCATAATGTAGATAATGTGAATATAACTAAGTTATTCATGGACGTACGGTCGTACTGTCTCTATCGTTGGGTTTTACACTCTACGAGCTGTTTCGATATTTTCCTTTTTTATTTTTGTGTTGTTTGCTTATATTGCTCGGCGCGTGCGTGGGACGACATGATAAATTGTTTCTTGCTTTACTTTTTTCTCTCTACGACAGGCTCAGCGTAGACGAGGAGTTATTACTTCAGATTTTAATGCATATTGGTGGGACCCTGTCAAATGGTTTATTTATCGATGTCTAAATTGTCTGCTTTAATAGCTTCAATAGCTATTTAATTGAAGTTGAGCCTCCTTCATTACATGTTTACTTTTAAGATAAAAGGAAGGGGGCGGTAGCTTCTTTATTGCATCGTTAAATTTCTAGTAATTTAACGATAAGTATGCCATTTGTCGGATACAAGCTTTAGAAGCTATCTCGATGTGTGTAAATGTGACTGTATGTGTATATTCATATTCTCGACGTGCTGAGCCTGCGATCGAGTTGGGATTCTGATAGGGCGTGGTGCCAGACGTTATTGTAAAACTCAACGATACACCTCACTATAATGTAAACAAAATAGGCTATGTCTAACATACTGAGTGAATGCATTTTATACATAAAAGTGTAGGTTTAATATTTGTTTGTGTATGTCGTGAGGCATGAGTTACACGCTCGCACACTATTTTTGTACAATAAATACCGTGTCCTGACATTGGTGTTGTTTTATTTGATGTGGTTTACATTTTAATGCATAACGTTGTATTTGATCTTTATGACGTGTGAACAGAAAATCTAGAAATTTGTTTTGTAAACAGACCCCAGGCGTTTACGTAACGAGTGAACGCTACTTTCTATTGTAGTCCAACAGCTGTTGGTTAGTTACGCATATACCATTGTGCTCTTGTTTACGTCGGGCGCAAGCCACAGGAGGACTGCCGGCTAGAAATGTAAGTCGACGCTACATTATGTAACCGTTGACCACAAAATAAGAAATTCACGTAACGTGAGAGTGCGCTGTGTTGAATTGGTTTTGGTGATGCTATATCTTTAGCATTTTACGTAAGAGGTAACTTTGACGACAGTAAAAGATAAATTTGTTTTATTTTTGTGAGTTATGAAATACTTTTGATAGTTAATACAAGTTTATATCACTAGTGATTGTTCTTTATTTTGATAAAGTGTAATTTACGTATGTCATAGTATAATTTATCAAATAATGGTATGCCATATACATCATTACAAATTATAATGTTCTTATCGCGTTTAGTTCGTAAATTATACCACTGTGTACACAGTACAGCTACGTTTATAGAACTCTCTTTATTCTTTATCGTAGAACACTAGCAAGGACACCGTCTTGGTCAATGTCATGACTAATGTTTGCCTCGTCACTTTATGACTATATTGTGAATTTGCGCAGTTCCTAACTAACCTCTATTTCACTTTATACATTCTCCGGTATGCCGCAGTTTGTTTATGAATTTCAGTTCGCAATCAGCAATTTGATCTGTAGCCCTGACTTTAATTTCATAGATGTGTCCAACTTTTTCTCTTTAAACACTTCAGTTATCATTTCCCGTAGTGATTATTAAACGGAGTTTTCATTTAAAATTTCGTCGCGTCCCTTTTAATATTCATCGTCTAATAATAACTTTAGTGTTGTGATATCCAAGTCATAAATATTTTAAGAGCGTTTTAGATCAAAATTCATCCGTATGCTTGATGGAATTTACTTAAAAGTAATTTGATAAAGTTGTTTATGCAATGTACGATACAAATTTAATTTTATTAATTTTGATATGCATTTCGCCGCACAGTTGATAAAATTTTATGGTTAACGCTCACTGCATACGACCGCGTAACACTAATGTGCCTCGATATTGTGTAACAGTGACATTTGCATGACCGAGTTGAAAGCGGTGCAACATGTTTCCCTAATGGGCCCCCGTTACGACAGTTTCAAATGCATTTGCACTTCCAAATTGTATTCGAACAAATGCAATTTATTTCTAACTGAAATATTTTATTATCAATCGTTGCTCAAATGCTTATTTTTGAAACGTTTTGTTAATGTTGATTTGTCAAAATCCTAGTAAAACATTAGTTTAATAAAATAATACTAAGACCTTTTTATCGAGGGGTAAGGTTTTGACCTGTAGGTTGATGTCACATGAGAACAGCATAATCGTAAAAAGCTGGATTGGTTAAATGCTCAATAAATTAAGGAAGAGCAACCGTATCCTGAAGGTTATTCTCAGACAGAGATAAACACTTTACCTCTTTCCAAATTTTTTACGATAATGCTGTTTATATGAAATCTCTTTCGAGGATTAAAATTGGGCGATGATAAAACGGTCGAGTTTATACGGGGTGTATTCTTTATGCAGGAATTGTTTTGACTTTTGCATGTCCAATATAAAATTGCGTCCTCGTAGTGCTTTGTGCGTATTCCGCAAAGTTTATCTCGGGCGTTTGAGCACGTGGAGTATGACCTTGCACATGCCAGACTAGGAGCCGCATTATATTGCGAGTCGCCAATGTAAACATGCACTCCGCAAACAATGTAGTATCTAACAGCCGTGAAATACGAACACGTTGTAAACGGTTTTACGATATTTCCGTGCTGATGAAGACGAGGATTATCCAACGTCTAATTTAAGGTGCTGTTACTTGATTTTGTGGCCTATAAATCTAACGTTGAACCTATACGATTTTCATGGTATCAAGTTTCTGAAATGTCGTTTGGAAAGTTAGGTTTTATGATAAGTATAAAAAAGTTAATATTGTGAGATATAAAAAACAATGTGCATGTATCCTTAATATTTAAATCAGTTTCCCCTTGAAGGTTGGATTCGCGAAACACGATTGAATTGACTTTATATTTTCTTAAAATCTACTGAGATAAAGCGATAAAGGGATATGAATTTAAATAACGTATTAGACTTTATCGCGGCATAATGTAGTGTAATAGCTCTGCAGTTGTTCTTTAAAGAGTTTACGATATCAACCGACTCGTATCCTTTGTTCCTCTCACAGGCTATAAAGTTGTCTAACTGTTGAGAATTCCATTACAGCTTGTACATGGCGGTAAAGCGTTGGCCGTCAGCGGCAGGTTGCTAGAAGCCAGTATTTCTAAATGCAGCCAGGGTTAGTTTTCTTCGCGAGGCGGGGTAGAAAGCCGGCTGGTTTCCGTTCGGAAGTTTCTCCCGGCTTTCACTCGCCGCCGCCCGCACCCGAGATAGAACGCGCATGTTGATTAATGTTATACAACCCAACCCCACGACTGATTAGATCGATTAATGTTGTAGTCTGATCTAAAAGGCTAGGAAAATATTCTTCCTCGCATTTAGTCTGCAAACATTGAACATTTTAGTCGGTAATTTCGGGATGACTCAATACTAATTGTACGATAACTTTAAAAATAGACGTTGCTCACATTTTGAAAACCAACATAATACAATTTGTCACGCTGAAAGCCATATTTTTTGTTTTACAGAAGACAAACAGCGGTCACTTGAATATTCTAATTTAAGCAGCGTATCTTCTGAATGCTGCACTTAGGTCGTTGCACGGCAGACGAACATGCAAATCATTGTGTAGGGTTAAACGAAGAAAAATTTCGCATCGTTAATCGCATCGGGCAGTGTTAAATCACGCGCAGTAAAACGATTAATGTTTGATGTCTCGATGATTTATTTGGCAGACCAACAACCTTTTACAACAAACATTGAAAACTCAAAATAAGGTCGAGCGGAGTTATGAAAGCATTTGTAAATTGGCTTCAATTTAATGCAGAACCGAGGCGCTCTCGACTCGAGCCCATAAACTTTAAACAGCATTTTACACGCCGTCAAAGCGCTGCTGTGGATTATAAACTTATGCCGATGGTTATTATGGTTATCCCGATGATGCGCAAATTGTATTGTGCGCGATTATTGCACCTCTCCGCCGTTTATTAACAGTTCTGTTAAGTCATCTAATGAAGTATTCACAGTTGTACGTCACGAGCTCTCGTCGCATGCGATCTGGTCCGGTTTTAATAACAAATCACTCGCCCCTATTGTACCGGGATTATTAAGAATTATTCGCTTTATCGTTGTAATAATAGGTTTTTATTTAGTGTCGACAATTTATTTAATAAGTTATCTCTGTGATTGTAATTTATTGTGTTTTCTACTTATACATATTCAAATGTCGATTAATGTGACAATCTAGTATTCGTATTTCTATTTGATTTATATGAGACTGTAGTTGGACGTTGTGAGACGTGACCCGAGGTAGGGCTTTATGTTCTCATAAATAAGTTGGCCTGCGAACATTTTAACATAAAAAGTGGCGTATTTACATAGCTTTGCTAGATATATAGACGAGATGTAAATCGCTCGACATAAAGTTATCTCAGCGTGCTCCTGCTAACATCGCATTAAAAGGATGTTCAACCTTTTCATTTGTCTCTCTGACGTTGACGTGGATAATTGATGTTTCCTGTTAAGTTTATTTTTTTTTTCCTCCAAGCAATTATAAGGAAAACATTAAAGCCCTCTCGGACCGATCTCATCGAAGTAATCTTGATTTCTATCGCGGAACAAGATTTGTCGCTTCTCTACTATTTCACGCTATCACTTCGAAATCATAATTTACGACGTCTCTATAAATATCATTAGCCAGACGTATCTGTGTTTGCGGTTATAAATTAAACGTCCCGCTTTGAGGTCGAACTCGTCTCTATTTCTTTGGTATCCTGTCTACGTTTCGCGGTACTATCAAGTTCCACTTTCGAGCTGTTAGCTCATGTCGGTCAGTGTGTAACTCGGATTTGGACAAGTGCTACGTTATCTATGTGTTCATTAGTCGTACCTGTCGCTTGTTTGGTTGGCTGCTCGCCTAACACCCACTCTCACGTCGTAACGTTGCTCTAGTGAAGGGTTGTTGACCCGAAATCACTACGCTCTTTCATTAACTTTAATTTATTATGTTCTGAAATGACTACCGTAGACACCACTTCTATTTATAACGTTCCAGTTAGAGATTTATGGTTTGAAAAAACTGTTCACAAAAACTTAATTTGCTTTCCAATGTAAACAAATATTAAAATATTCGTAGCCCTAAGAAGATATCCAATAGATTCAGTAATACGAGACCGGAATTGCGTATAACGTCACTGTTTGTCGCCGCTAGGGAGCGTCAGTTAAGGGGGATTAACATAGAGTATATGTTTATAGACTTTTTTGCTATGTTGTTTTGGGATACTATGTGGTTTGATTCCCACAGCCCTATTTTACATAAATTTTGATTTAGCTGATAAAAGTGTTATTCTAAATTGATCTTATAAAACAATATTTGTGCTTTGTATTTGATAGTTATACTAGGATTTCGTAATTTTCCTCGAGTAATTTTCTATGGTATATAGACTCGTGCCGATGCAGCGAGAGAAAGCCGATATAGTATTGCTTTTCCCGATGTTCTTGCACCTAGCTGCTATCTGCGGTCCAAGTTACGGGCGTAAGCGGGTGACTCGATAGTTGAACTCCTTTTTATCCTAATACGTAACTAACACACACTTGTCTGCCTTCAGGATCTATGTATAAATCGCAAATAGACTTATTGTATATGAGGTTTATGTACTAAACACATCACAGTTACGAGATGTGTTTTATTTAGGACGAAATAATTGCAAATTCCTTCACCTACGTTTATAGGTAAGATTGGCCCTACCTGTAGTGAAGTCTGCTATTTTAGGACAAGGAACAATTGATTTTCTTTGCCATAAAATTAGTTTGAATTCGGTCTGGTAATAAGATTTGGTAAAAATCCACGTGCAATTGTGAAGATACGTGCCCCGCGTTAATGGTATTAATATTACTTACGCGTTCGAAAACAGGAAAATGTCGTAGTGTGTTCGTTACTAAATATAGCAGTTTTATAACACGTACGCACAAATACCGTTAGTTTTTAAATATTAGTGATAACTTAGAAATATATTCTGTTGTACTTTGTGCGGTGATCCAAGACCACTAAAGAAAGTAAGATACAACTTTATTGTTTATAGTAAGGTGTTAATTTAATGGATTCTCTAGTTCTAGTGGGTAAGTATACAACTTTAAGTGTCCATTTAAGTTTTATGATTATTTAACACTATCACCAGTCTGCGTGGAATGCGTTCTTTACGTCTAGTACCTTGGGAACTATATATTTCGTGGAGAAGTGCTCTGTTTTGCATTAGCTCTTAAGTTATATAGCCTGTTTTTATTAACAAACGTATAGATAGTGTTATATCTAACTATCTATCTTAGTTTTATTTAGGGGTGATCTAGCAAATATAATACTTGCCTTGGAACTTTATATTAATTCTTTATTTTTTTAGATTTGTATAGAATAAACCGATAGAATATAAAATTCACAGAACGGGGCATAAAGTCACTTTAAGCAGGCTGACCACAGCTGCAATCACACAAAAAAAAGATAGTAGTAATTTATTAGAAAATTTCAAAAGATGAATGTTATAGCAGGATCTTTTTATCCTGAAAATTTTTCCGACCAGCCTATGTGCTTTCTAAGGATTGAAATTTAAGGTGTATCTAATTTCGTCATAATTGCTTACGTAGTTTAGGTATGCAAACGTAACAGATAGACAAATCGCATTTATAATATTAGTAATGATCATGGGTTGTCATAGAAAAGTAAAGAAAGTATACAATGATAATATCCTAAGACGATCGTTTATCGTGTGAGTAGAGAACCCGTCAGATGTTTACTTACACCACGGGCGCTTACGCAGCGTCACCGTCGCCGGTCGAGCCCGTCGATACGAGAGCGGTGGGAAAGTTGCGCCGCTGCTCTCTCGTCGCGATTGATTCGGCCTCGCCCGCGCCGAACAGATGGGAACGATTAATTGTCCGAATGGGACGAGTGCTGCTGAGCCATCGGCGCCTTGACCTTGAGCTCGGTAATAAAACGTCTATTGTGTAGGTGCTCCAGGGCGGAGTGTGATATTCTGTATTATGCGCTGTGGATGTGAGTGTGCACGACTTGATATTCGTATGTAAAATACATACTTATATAACATAGATTTATTTGGGTGGGTTATGGCCATCTTGTTAACTTTATAAATGTTGCCTAAAATAAATGAAATAGTTAAGTTTTTAACTGACTTAAAAGGCGTCACTAACATACAACTAACATTTATAAAAGCTGAATGATAAAATGTATTATATTAGTAGCAAAACTCGTTTCTATCAATTCACCTAGACGGTAGTCGGCTTTTGTATTAATATAGGCAAAAGATTGCCACCCATAAACTGATGGGATTCACGATTACTATGCATATATAGATCGGTGACGTCAGGGACCTTCAAACAAAAATTATATGTGCCCAAGCGGAAATTACTTTGTAAAAGTGCATTTGTAACGCGAAGGACAAAGAAGTCACCAATTTAATTAATGCTCGCCCGCACCGGGGTCTCATCCGCTCCATTAGCTGATTACCCCGTGCTCTAGATAATATGCCAAAATGCTCGCACTTCCGTGGCCGTGCGGATTTATAGATCTGTTAACTTGTTTTATTACTGCATACGGGTGAAACATTGAAACATTTAGCACGGTAAACGAATTACATATTTTAACGCGGGCATATTTTTTCATAGCTTTGTACACCTCCATTGTTACAGGCGCGATTTATTTTAACACGGTGACATTAGATTTTCAAAAATACAAAGTCAGAGCCTACAATTAAATATAATAAGATGGTTAGTTAAGGGGAAAATCAACAAACAAAATGACGAGGCATCGTAAACTATCAATCCATTTTGGGAAAGGTCTATAAACCGAGCGTCCAATTAATTATTATCTATATGGTATGAGACTTCAGTACGTAATATCAAATAACACTTTCGTATTTCATTAGAATGCGATGGTAGCTCAATGGGTAATGACACGCGCCTCTTAACCGAGAAGTGCGGGTTTAAACCCGGGCACGTACCTCTGGATTTTTCAAATCTATGTACGTATTCATACCACTAGCTCGACGGTGAGGGAAAACATCGTGATGAAACCTGCAAATTCAAACAACTTTGGATTTGTAACCATGATCCAAAAATTATCTGGTTCCCCTATCTTAGGGTTACGAAGGTTAGATCGGCAGACGCTTCAATGTAATTACCAGACTCGCTAAATCCTGGATCATGGTCTAAGCGGACCTCGTCTAAGTATGGGACATAACGCTAGGAAGATGATGAAAGTCGTCATTTTCCTAGCGTTATATCCCATACTTAGAAGTATTTCATTATTTATGAGTCGATATGATATACATTGGTTGTAATTTTGTTTTAATCTTAGTTGCCATTTTTAAAAATTTCAAGATTGCGAAAACTGGAGTAGGCCAGACTGTTCAAAGTATTTACCCCCCTTTTCTGTAATCCGGCGCTCCAATTGCTCATTACCTACTTAAAAGCACAGATAAAAGAGCATGGGTTATCCGTTTATCACCACAGACTTCCTAATGTGTTCAATTTTCGGCTGTTTCGTTTCCGTATAAATATTTTCCTTGGTTCGCCGCGATAAGTTATCGTGTATTTTTGTTTTTGTGTGTCGTCTCGCCTCCACACGACGGTTGACTTGACAGTCAAAGGTCGTGCGTGACAAGTTTAATGAATTCTGATGTTATTTTATGAAACAAAGAGATGATATTTTCTTACAACCATTAGAGCGACGGGGGGCGTTTACCTTTTTTTTAGTAAATGCGGTGAAAATACCTAATGAGGACTAGTAATAATAATAATACAATTTTTTTTTTCTTAGGGCTCTCGAGAATCTTATGTTATTTTCATGTATTTTGCATTGATACGTTAAGTCCATATCAATCGCTCAGTCAGTCTCATTTCTATGCTACTTGCAGCTCTCAACGAACATATATGGTATTCGTTTGACTTTAATCCATTTAGTTCCCTTGACATCTAGAAGGGTCCTTATTCATTAAGATACGTTCAACACGTGCCACTATTTTATAAAAGTTTTTACTAAATGCTACGTGATTAGTATTTTTTTTGCATTTTTTTTGTTTACCACTAGAGTTGCAATTACCATAATATTTACACTTCATAGTAAATGTGTAGAGAACATACTAATGATACTGATTTAAAACTCGACGCAACTCTATAGATAAGAAACGGGGAAAAATATGGCAATAAATCCCAATGAAATCTTGCAACGTATGAATGTAACATCGGAAACATCGCGCCTTACATGGAGATACATCATTCTGGAAGAATGAGCTTGTAGTTCTGTTATGTATGTGGAGCGTATAAGCGAAGACAAGCGCGTGGCGCGATCCGCGCGATACACGATAACCGCCGTTTTGTGCCAGATGAAAATCACTGATAATTTAGTAGTAGACCAGGGAAATGTTCAGAGAGCAGAGGAAATATTCATAGACGAAGTTTGTTCTTGGAACTGGGAAATGTGGTAATTAGGAGTCTTAGAACTTTTATTCAATTCGTACAACTATTTAAAAAAAGCTTGAAGTAATAATTGAACTGGTTAGAAACTTTTATACTTACTTTAAAATTCGTTGTTTTATTCAACCACTTTTTAATTGGAAATACGCAATTCAGTTTTAATTAAAGAGCGTACCGCCTTTTTTCTGGTAGATATTTCCACCTCGTTGATACGGCAGGACTCGTATCGATACACGTATTCTCCGATTCACGTATTGATAGCTCGACGCAGATGCCATAAAACGAAATTGTCGAACGTCTATCAACAGGCCCTGGCTACCTGGCCTCCCCACAATGAAGCCAATAGCTGTGTCAGATGGCCGAACTGGCGGGAAGGGGGGGTCAATTCAGAAATAAACGTCGCGGGAGCGCGCGTGACCGCGGGCTTATTGGACGCGTGAGGGATTCCGAATTCGACCCACGTGGACTATTTCTTTTTTCGTCACTCTAGCTTTATAAAGTTTAATAGGCTTCATCACGTTGGTTGATTTTTTTTTCTGGAATAGACGCCGCTGTTTTCTTTGTTTTATTTTTAAACACGTCGCTCTGTTTCCTGGGCGATCGGGGGTTTTATAAATAAATTATTCGTCCTTTAGGTGGTGGAACCAAAAGCTAAACCTATTGGTAGAACCAACCACAAATGGCGAGTAAAATAGCTTGTTGTCAGAGTCACGAAATATTTATCTCTGGTCTTAAACAACATTTTATGTAAGAATGTGAACAAACATGGCTATTTAGGTTGTCCTAATAACCCAACTGACAAATTCCCGTCTTTATTAAGATAATGTCATAGTAAGACTATCCTAAGCAAACAAGCATGCTATAAACATATGTAGTTTAGTTGCGGGAAAGACCGGTGAAGCGTGTAGAAGGTCGGATCGTTTACCCCGTAACATAATATTGAATGTGTTATGTAACAGTTCAATGTCTACCGTTAGGTAACGGGGATACAAACCCTAAATGTAATGCATTTCGATTCAAATTCGGTTGTTTAATTCTTGCTACGATTGCACGAACGGCGGGACCCAACCGCGCCGTCAGATAACGCTTAATGAAAGCTTTTCGTAGTCTCAATAAAGCGAGTACACAATCTTATCGCTATTTGATGACGACAAGAGTTCTGAATATCTATTTTGTTAAACGATTTCTATACGGAATGCAATGACTGGACGCGGGTTTGTATCGTTTTAATAAACTGTCGATTTTTAGACGTGGAGTGTTGGTGCGAGCCGTGAGCGTCATCGGTGCGAAGTTATGTGGTGATAAACGTCGCGAAGGCCATTCTCCAGGGTTGGCAGTCATTGCTTTATACTGTTTTCTTCTTTGTCTATTAGGGATTTTTCTCGATAAAAAAGAAAGAGAAGAAAGATAAAAAAGTTAAATCATGGAATCGTTAATTTTTGCACTTAAATTTTTTTATATGATACATTGCTGACTGGTTTATACTTAAGTAATTGTCAAATGATAAATTAATATTTCTAGTCAGTTTACAACATTTTTGTTTATTCAGCACATACTTAAAGACTTAATTTGGTTTAAACATAGTAGAAGATGTTATAGTGAAATGAGGAAAATCTCTGATGGTTTGGCAATGAATAATAAATTCTAGTGTTAATACCTTTATCCTCTGATTTCAAAACGATATATCATCAAAGTTATTGTGAGCTTGTTTTTATGAAATATGACAGGCCAATAAGGTATTCGGTTATTTTGTTTTGACACGCAACTATTATCGCGTAGGTTGAATTAGAATATATTATAATTCTTTTCTCTATTTTGAGATAAGAGGTTATGGGAAAATATATATTCAATGCTCTTAGGCTACAGCTAAATACTACTGAATGCTAAGCAGTTTCGTTCACAAACCAATGAGATAAATTCTGAATGTGGCACATACACAGTTAAAAAGAAAAAATAAAACAGCCAAGTGCGAATCGGACTCGCGCACGAAGGGTTCCGTTCCATTATTTTTACAACATTAGACACTTAACAACTAAATATTCTGTGAATATTTCAAGTGTCTACCTGTTGCCGTTATTAATATTGTGCAAAAAACGGCACTAAAATCAATCACGTTTGTTGTATGGGAGCCCTCCTTAAATATTTATTTTATTCTGTTTTTAGTATTTGTTGTTATAGCGGCAACAGAAATACATCATTTGTGAACATTTTAAGTGTCTAGATAGCACGGTTCATGAGATACAGCCTAATGACAGACAGATGGACCGACGGACAGGCAGACGGACAGCGGAGTCTAAGTAATAGGGTCCCGGTTTTACCCTTTGGGTACGAAACCCTAAAATAGGAAGGAAACTACACATATATTGTAAAAAGAGTAAATTAAATACATATGTATTGTCATTAATTACGAATTTGTATTTGTAAATTCCTATGTGTTTACACTAGCACACGTCACCAGCCCTAATACGTTTCGGTTCACAAGCCGGTACGGGCAGGCCGGTAGCGATTCGGGACCGATCGACCTCGCTCTAAAACTAGATTTATCGCTCGCCCTGCACGCGCGCGCGCCGCTGTGCTAATTGATTAATACTTGCCAATATTTGCGCTGGTGAACTTTAAACTTGATACCTGGATATGTACGTACATACATTAGATAACATTAGACCCGCAATCCCCGAAATGATAGAAGGCAGTCTCGGGGCCAGCGAGCCCCTTTAACCACTTTGACCAAAATAAACTGGGTTGGGTTTAAGGGTCTAAGTATACCCATCACCTTATACACTATTAGACGCCTTTAAGATATGCACGACAAAAGACGCAGATGATGGCACATTTTTAAATTCCAAACCAACAAGTGATAATTAAGTAACTGATAGATTCTTTATGCTCCAAGTAGGTGGTAAAGGTAAATAGCCTAGCGAGTGACTTAAGTTAGCGCCTAGATTGGACGTATGCAGGTTGTTATTTACATGATGCACACTTAAATAAATTACCGGCTTACTCGCTGTAGATGCAGGCGAATATTGCTGATATATTATTGAGTAAACTTATACGGATGTATAATCGAGGAAATACTATTTGATAATAATATTATCGCCCCGTTAGTTTTAAACATAGAATGAAACAGGCGTAGAGTATCTAATTGCGTTTGCGTCGCAGAGGATACCGTTCCTACAATGTTTATTTTCAACCAACATAGTACCAAGAGCACATAAATTTTATTATATCTAGAACTCTTGCCCTCTGATGCTGTTCTTATGCTCAAAGTTTTTGCAACTAGAATAATAAAGCCTTTGCGGTTATCATCAAAAGAAAATAAGGTGACCTTCTCGAAACTTACAAAGAAGTTCTTAAAGCGAGAAATGAGTAGTTTTCCTTACAACTACTACTTCAAAGTAACTAGGTTAACATATAGAACTCCGAATGCAGCGTATCTACATATATACACATGGCTAACACGTTATTAAACGCTCTCTCAGTATAACAAATGAATGAATCCTCTGAACGCTTTAATGTAATAAACGAACGCGCGGGCATTCTTTCTTTTTTATTAATTTGTTTGTTAATTGGATGGAAGCAGGTGCAGATACGTTTTATAAGAAAGACGGTTATATAAGATATTCCCGTCCAGGTAGATTTAAACGTCGTTCAAATGGTTCACTTCTAATCCGTGAACGAAACAAGTCTATCTATCCTTTTTTTCTTTACTTTTAATATTATTTAATGATTTAAGACCGTCATTATAATCATAAACGGACTTAATAAATTATGAGGCTTATGTTGTTGCCCGAGCTAATGGTGTTACGATGCCCAAAATTTTCTTACATTCGGACTTCCAGCAGAGTAACATGACGCTGATTGCCGGCGGAGCTCCAAATTGATTTAAATTATATCCTAAAGGATATCGTCCGGTTCTATTGTAACTGTTTTTGGACGGTACGTTATTTATTATATTAATTCCGTTGGTGGCCATTTATCGCGTTGTCTACAATTTTTTACAGTATTTTATCGAGTTTTGGTTCTTATTTTAACAATTTAAATTATTTGTATACCTGTTTTCTCAAATTTATTAAATGAACATATGATTTTCTACATTCCCTATTGCATACAAGAACCTTTACTGACCTGTTAATTTTAGCGAGTAAATAAACTTTTACATTTATTAATAAATTTTACTCTATTTCATGGTATTTACCAAAGCCGGTCCCGATATTTAAAAACAACTGCGTTCTAAATTGCACAAAAAATCTGGCCTCATTTCCACAATATAAAAATACTACTAGTTAAAAGACCCGCCCACTCCTTATGCTACGTTCTACTATACTCGTATACTGCAACACTATCTGCGTCAGTTTATTTTGCTCTAGAGACTGTGGCGAGCGAGAAAATATTCTAGTCACGACGCAATATGGCATATATTTACTTGTGCAAACGCCTCTTGTCTCCAGAAAACCCAGATGAATTGTTTCACATAATAGGCTATGTTCTAGATGCTGTAACGTGTAGGCAGATGCGACCATGATTGATACCTCCTGACGGGTCACGTCAATTGTCAATGTCATAGAGCCGGTCGCGTAGCTGTCGGAACTAACGCCTACGTTGCGCCATAACCATCTAGAAAAATCGTTGGCCGTTGCAAAACATTCGCTGCGAAACTTTTTAAAAGTTTCCGAAGCCTTATTAGGACCACTTTTGACTGCCATTGTTTTTGTTTTATTTCAACTCTTTCCAGTTGAAAAAAAAAATCATCATTCACTCCAAGGACGGAGTTCATTTATTTAGTGGTAAGGTTTCGACTTCCATGTTAAGTTTATACGGCTTCAATTAGCATAACCCTTGACATTTCCAGATGATAAAATGTCTTATACTGTTTCACAACCATTTCGGTTTAACGACCCGCGTTGTATACCTACTGTTGGTTGTACTTTGAAACTTGTCTCCTTCACCAATGTTGTTTCTAATTTCGCGTATCAATTTCAGTAGATCCACTGTATTCTATTTATATGGGAGCTTAATTTGTCAAATTATTTAGTAAAAGCAAAGCATCGTAATTTAAGTTAAAGCCCTTTGCCGTCATGTATTTAAGCCTTATACATTAGCAAAGGCCGAAAGTAATTAATATCTTCGTCAGTCTACTGTAAATATATAATGTAGTAACTTTTTGAACCAATCAAATTCCCCACCTTACGTTGAAGCTCTTCGGCCTCTATATGTAGGTCACGAATTTATATTATTGTACTTACGTACATATTAGCGAATCTAAATTTCTTCATAAGCGCTTAGTACATGCTATGTAGTTTTTTTAAACCAATCGCGATACGTCGTTCGTAAAACGACACCGTCGGAGCCGGTGGCGTGACTGGGGGCGATTCAGCGGCGTAGGGAGTTTGGGGATATCGCCACACGGCTACACGCGCCCCGTGTCATGTAAGTGCCCCGCGCTAAATCCGTTCCGGGGGTTTATCACCCGCCCGCCTGGTATAATGCGAAGAGTAAACTCAAATGAACTTTTAACCTTCTGTAATAAAATTAAATTTATAATGTAAGATTTCTGTCATTAAAATCCCATATTGGTAGTCGAAATGGTGGCTCAGACTGTCCAAGTTGAGCGTAATCATCCGCAGATGACAAGTCTTTTTGCCGTTGTGTTATACGGAGAGATTAAGGGTTGTCGTTAAATATACATACATTATAAGACCTCTATCTAACACTTGTCGTAAATCCTCGAATTTGAGGTATGATTACTTTTTTATTATTTTTTTATTATAAATATAAGCTTTATTATTAACATATTGACTGTAAGTAGTTGGTCTAATCCAAATTAAAAACTAAATCGTTTAATTTAAAAATATATTTAGATAGTTTCACAGAAAAATTCAATTGGCCGTCTTATCCACACTGAACAGTTACCAACCAATCTACCGCCAATCTATCTTCCGTAAAATGTATCAAAGTTGTTTGTCGCCGCGAGTAGCGACCGTACTCTGAACTAGATCAAATAATTGCTGTAAAATTGACAATCTACATCAGCCGCGCTTGTCTAAAACGGGCCCGTTTAATTTCTTTGGGCAAGCTGAAAGTAGATTCTAATCGACAAATTAGTTTTATGTACCTTCCGAAAAAATAACACTTCTGTCTACTGGCGTTCGGTTGACTTCGAAAGCGAATGTTCAAATAGGAATTAAAAGTTGTTTTCTTTTATCATAAATTAGTTTCATTTCACTTAAACTGATATTTGAGTCTGAGGATAATTGGACTCGGATTTTTAAATTACACGTTTTGTACCAATATACGTATCGAGACCCCAGTTTTATTGGTCATTCAAAGAGCTAACTACACTTTGGACGCAAATAATGTTTTGTAGCAGTAAAGGTGCGTTCATAAAGTTTCCTATCGAAGTTGTGAGTTTTTCTGATTGCCGTATTGCAGAAGGATGATTTGCGTCTATTAAATAATAAAATTGTATTGTGTTTAATTAACGCAAATTAGCGCCGGCTGATGAGTTAAAGTCTGAGTTAATTATGACCCACAAACATTTATAGGGAATGTTCGTCTAATGTTTTTGATTACGTAATTGCAACTGTCTTGTAAAAATAGTAAGTGTAAAATATAGAATGTCTTATCAGTTAATTCAAGCTTTTATTTAACTTAATTGCACGGTAACGTAACGTTATGCTGCTGAAATATAGATAGACAATAAAATAGAAAATATTAAATTTCGAAAGCAATCTTTTGGAATTCCATATTGTTTTCTGGTGTGTGAGCATTGTGGTGTGGCGTTGTTCACACTTAAATCATGCGTGATCAGATGAAAGTGCGATGGGGCGATAGCCGCGCCTTCCCACGGGCGACTCGGACCGTGGCGGCGCGGGTGCGGTGCCGGGAAGCGTGGCAGGAAAAACTTACACCGGCTTAATTGATATATTACACAACACGAATTATGTGCACGAGGAATTTATTGTTTAGCGGCCTTTGTAACATCATGATTTACGTCTGCTAGCTGTTATAAGACTTGAAAATAATAGGTAACTAATAGTTAAAACGTGTCTCGAAATTAACACATGGCTAACATAAGTATGCAAACATGTCCCCGGTTGTGGAATATAAAAAATCTTGCGCAATATGCCAGGTCTCAGAATTAACATGTAAACCGGTCCGAAGTGTTTAACATAATCTATCTTAAAAAACTCCCTGTGGAGCCACGGTCCCAGTCACTGTACCAAATAAAGAAGTCTTACATTTCTCGCTCCATCAAATAAATCGACTTCGTAATATGACCATCCGAATTCGACAGGTAATCCTTTGAATTCGTTGATGCGTTATAGCGTCCGCCATGGGACATTTTTTTCTCTTCAGCGATATTCAAGCCATGACATCGATTAAAATTCCACGTCGCGATCGTCCATTTTCGGCGAGTTAACATACTACTTCTTATGCGTATGCCGAGTGTACATTTTTACCATTAAGTACATACATGTACCTAAATTAAAATACACACACTGTTTCGTGTCGCAACTTCCCGTAAACCTCTATACGCAATGCGTGACCACCGGACGCATATAATGAACGCTTTGGGTTAATAACCGTCGGTGATATCCCTAACACAATAAAGTTGATATTAAGGTACCGTGTCCTCTTTACGCATCCGTAGACGGCGGCGCGTCCTTGATAGAAGACGACAAATCCATTTTTCTTTAAGCGGAAATAGAACGTTGAGGGAAACGGCTGGGCCGTTGAGGTTATCGATGTATCGCGTCTCGGCGGCCCGGAGCGGAGCGGAGGCGTGACGCGGAGCGACACCGGCGACGTCGTTATCTCCTCGCCCGCGTTGTGCGGCTTGCCCGGCAGCACCAATTGCGCTGCGATCCCCCGCATTTTCCGCAATAACTCGCGCTCTTTTCAATTGCCCGTACGTGAAGCCAGCGCGTGCTGCCAACAACAGGCCCGGACATCGTCCACAATTTACGATAAACCACCATTCTCTAAACCCGTTGTACCCCTCTACTACACAACAACTCCGATCCTGCAAAAGGTTAAAAGCCAATCTGTCAATAAGTCTTGCATACGTGCATGCCCCGAATCTGAACGGCTATAATTTTATCAAAGTCCTATAACTTGCATCGAATAGCGTTACATTATCGCTGGCGATATTTCCCAAGTTGACCGCAAGGGCCAATTTTAAAAGGCATCGTTCCCAAAGCCACCCACCTCAGTATACTTGATTGATTGCTAATGACTATTGTTACGCTGTTACGCAACCCTCGAGGCAGTCCGTCCGAACTGACACCGTACACGACGGCCACCATTACTTCCATATTTCAGCATTTCACAGACAAACTAACCCGTCTATTTGCGAACAATAAACGGATGTGTTCGGCCGCGGGATACAATGCATCAATGATACCGGTCACACACGCCGCTATGGTTACAAGCCAACCTATAATAATCATCGATCGAGCAATTTAGAATGACATCGGTCCATGATTGCCCCATATTTCCGAGCAGGCCGTGTAATCTAGACTGTACGATGATTATAAAGCATGCCGCGTCCCGTCGTATTTCTTTTTTATCTTATTTAGGTGATTGATTGTTAACCAGTCTCATTAACATACGAATGACTTCCAATAACTTGATAATTTCATCGATAATTATTTGATATTTTGTGCCGTGAATACAAATGTGTTACACCTGTCTTACTCGTATAAGTGAAATCGAAGAATTATACACCATCGTAGTATTTTAGGTAGAAATAAAATGTATCTTATCCAATCATTGTCATTGTCGTGAAGACAACAAACAACCCACGTTTGTTTAGTTAAACAAACTACACTTTCTGTATTGTTCAATATTCGCCTGTTAAGTTACTGCTAATGAAAACTCCCACTACTTATTGTTATTGTTGGGCCGCGAGCGTTTCTATTCGGTCCTACTTATTGAGTTATTCAGGTAATAACTTGTGTACCGCGAAACATAATACTATTACCGTTTGTATTTGAAATATGTGCATTACGGCGCGATTGAATTACGCTTCAATTAATAGCGGTGGGCGACATTGCGTGTAGCGTATCGTGGTCGGATTCGCGGCACTTCGTGACGGCGATAATCGATCGGCGAGCATCGGCGAGCGCGACCCGCCGGACCTCGATCTGAATCAGCACGCGGCAGATTCAGCGAACGTGCATACTGACCAACTTTAACTGTGGACGCCGTAAAACACGCCTACGTAGGGTTACGCGCAACTAAAGGATTTTTTTCTCTTGACAATCATGCTGTCGATAAACGTAAGATCCCTGAGAGAAGAGTTTTTCTTAATGTAGATGGATGTGTCAAGCTGTCATTATTATATGTTTTGACACTCGCTATTTAAATCGAAATGTTTAGGTATGTTCTTGACCTAGATTCATGATATTTGATGAGAACAAGGATTTCATATGTGAAACAAATTGGAACTCATACTTTGATTTCAACTAAATTTTGATGATACAATTGACGATTACTTACGGCCGAAAACGTAATATACGGAACCTGCAGAGCGCTAAAAGAAATCTTTTTTTTTCTATATTTCTTGGGTGACATTTTGCAGACCCAATATGAATTATGCAGTCTGACTCAGATTCACAAGTATCACAACCGGTATAGTTCTGAGAAAGGTGACTCGGCTGACTTCCATCTGTATTAATAGATACAGTGGCTGCTGTACATTCGGTCAATACACACCAAGTGTACCATGTGAAGAGGACAGCATGCAGCTCTCAATGAAATGTTGTAGTCATTCAGAAAGTGTCCAATTCTCGAGCAGCTGTGATATATTGATTCACGCTCTTTGCAAACAGTTAGTGCCTCGAGTGGCAACGCAGCAGACCCCGATTGGAACTGGCACGCAGTTGATGTAGCAAACTGCAATATTTGTATCCAAAACGACCATGTTCCTTAACTAGCTATATTAGAGTCTTTTGTATAGTTCAATCCTAACCGAAAGGTTATAGATTGACGAGGAATCTGAAAATGTGCTTAAAGTGGCGACATATAGCTTACATACTGCAAGTTTTAAGTATAAGAAAGTCAATTGAAAATCAGACTTACCATAAATAGAATTACCAGAGCTTGTATGAAAAGGATCATGAATGTTGAAGAGGCGAGTGAGGTGTGTATGGCGTTCAGTTCTCTCTGCCTACCCCGCTGGGGAAGTGGCGTGAAGTTTAGTTAGTTAGAAATACCATTTACAGATAGAATAATATTAATGGTATTGATGATGCATTAACCTATATACGCTTCCTTAAATGCTAAATCAGTTCCCTGCACCTAAGAAGTAGTTTAAGTATCTTAACTAACTTAACTTAACTTAACATCACGCCTATAATCCCCGAAGGGGTAGGCAGAGTCAAAAGGGCAGCATGCCCTTCAACCACATTCAGCCATAAATAAAGCCGGGCTGGGTTAGATAAAAAATTGTGACAAAGCAGTGACAAGTGGCTAACCGGTCGCCAACACAATCACACACCCAAAACCCGATATACCCATTAGTCGCCTTTTACGACATGCTAGGGAAGAACCACAGTTGGCATATTCTTTTTAAGTCCCAGACCAACACGGGACAGTGGGCTGGGTTGGATGGAAAGCTGTGAAAAAGGAGTGACAAGTGGCTAGCTCGTCGCCTACTCAGTCACATACCCAAATGCCTGTAAACCATTAGTCGCCTTTTACGACATGCTAGGCAAGAACCACAGTTGGCACATTCTTTTTTTTTTGTCCCAGATCAACATGGGCCAAGTCCCAGACCAACATGGGACAAAGTATCTTATTTTAGCTTTAAAATAGTATTACGATAACCACCATTATTTACAACTTCCATTAATAAATAATTGCTACCTACATGTCTATAATTGCTCTTGGGTTTTATCTTAGAACTACTAGCCGGTTTTTCAAGAACTACAGCAGTGTTTTTTTATTTATATATTTAATGATTTTTAAAGTAAATTTTAAGATATTTTCAATACAGAATGATTTTGCAATCAAAGACCGCACTATGTGATAGCATTTTTCAGTTGGAAGTTTCATTGCATACATGCAGATTATGCAATAAAATGCATGTATTTCTCATTAGTATGGAATGCACATGTGGTAGACTATCTAAGCTGTTTTGCATTTGGTACGTCATTGCATGTAGTATTTGATGTTGAGAGGATTTAGAACACGCGCACAGATCTAAAAAACGCATAGCACCGCCTATGGAGTCTGTGCAGTCGGTCGGGCGCGATTACGATCGCGGCGCTGCATCGGCGCGTTCCCATTATGGCCTTTTACGTGGCATTTGTATCGATTGTGACGTCGGTTATCGAAACCGCGCCGAGGTCACATCTAACAAAAAACCGCATTTTTTCTCGCCATTCATGTGTAAAAGGGAATTCGGCTCGCTGCCATCAATAAACGTTCACCATTTAAATGCTGCGTTCGTACTCGATTATCCGAAGGTGATCGCTAAAATATCATAGTGGGTAAACAAAGGTAGGGTCAGGAGGAATGGCCGGGGGCGTTGTGCTGGTTGATTTATGGGCTCGATACCGGAGCTCTTCCGCGGTGTCCGTTGACGGTTGCCGCACGGATCTCGGACCCTTTTAAACCGCCGGCAAAACCTTCTTTACTCTGCTCCAGTAGTACCATCGTTTGATATATGACCCGAGCTTTATGGACCTTTGTGTTGCACTACAACATTTTGTTTATCTTACTACTTTTATTTAATACTTCCTAACGTATCCAACGTTAACATTTGGCAGATTTCCAGAAACTTCCAGAATATTACTCATATTATTAGGTTTATCATAGTTTTACGCACTTTGTACAGACTATCTTTTATGTGCCTTATTTTCTGCCAGTATTGCGAAATACACCATACGTAAAATTGCTCAATGGGTTATAATTTACGACTGGAGTAACCTGATCAGTAGCAGGCAGCTTTTATTTTATAAGGACGGGGTATTCAGTAATTTTATGGTAATTGATATTATTTGCTTTTATAAAACTTATTGCGTAAGATTAAGCCGACGACAAGATAATGACAAGTAAACGATAATTCTGCTCTGCGATCTATCAGGTTTAAAATCCATGCGATGTTGTTACACCCCTTACTTTCAAGCCATTAATTCCGATCTTAGCGATACGGTGCGGTCTTAGAAAATAACAGACGGTGAAATTAGAGCAAAGTTAAACGACTGATACGAGTGCGAGTGAACATGTTCTTTAACCACTACAGGGCGCTGCGGTTTCCTTTAGATCGGTAACATAAGTAGTCCAGGACTGAATTAATTACCGGCGAGCCCGAGTGGAAGTGTACAACGGTTTCTCGTGTAAAACGAGACGAGACGCACGATGGGAAAAAGGTTAACTGCGCATAAAATAACGCATCTGTGTGCGAGTGACACAGTGAAACTCTCGAAAGCGCTCAACGTGGAAAAATTGTTGTGCCTTACAGCATTTCCGCTGTGGCACTTTTAGATATGTGAGCGGTATGTCGGCTACGAGCGCCATTCGTTAAAGAAGATACATTTATTCATAGCACATTATGCTACATCAACGAAACAAAAAATAAAACCAAAACAGATCCTTGAAGTTGATAAAGTACAGCGTTAAGTTGTCACCGACTATAATTTGACGTGCTCTTCGATTGACAAACAGTCATTCGTGGGGAGTTACAGGCGGCACGGAGTTTACTCAATTACCGAGCAGTGTCAGATAATTATGTGACACCGTCCGATACAAATGGACCACACTCAGCATGCGGCCAGACCATTAAACGCGTGTACCTTTACTTACAGAAACATGTAACTTTTACGCATCATCGTACATGTAGTTGGTTTAATAGATTATTTTTATCGTAATATTTTATGGTGTACTGTGATCTCCGTGATGCATTACGGTGTACAGACGGTGTAGGGTATCGTAGTAATTGGATACACTTATATCGTGGCGGCCGCGGGCGGGTCTGTCCCCGTCTACCCGCTGGATTTATCGCCGCTGCAAATCATTGCACTCATCTCACTATTATTTGATTCTGTGACCGCCCGTAAAGGTTCTTGCGTACAACGTTTTACGCAGTAATTTGTTTACACGTTCGCCGGGGGTGAGAGTAAAGACTCGCTAGGATCTACTGAAATTGATTGATGTTGCTAATGCGTTCTCTTTAGAGCTATCTAGAATTTAAGCAAACCTTACAAGGTTAATAGACACATTCGATAGCTGCTGTGACTATTACATCATTTAAATAGCTTTTATCCAAATTGTCTTAATGTGAGCAATGTCTTTGCATGTCCTTTTTAAACAATCGGTTCTCTGATTGCGTCATGGTTCTGCGAAACACGTTGATTAACAAAAGTTTATTTGTATAGGTCCTGATTGCCTCGGTGTTTTAAATATTTGTTTGTGCCGCAAAAACTGGACTGGGACCGCTCCGACAAAGTTTGTGACGGTCAATGAGGTCACGAATAATTGAGTATCTCGCGATTATTTGATAAAAGTTCTAGAATTTATTTCAATTGTTACTTTGTTACTATGGAATGGGTTTTACAAAGTCTTAATCTATTTGATGTTCTCGGTTGTTTACTCTTTATGGTTATGTGCTAGGAGATTGTGCAAAGTGTGTTCAGTATCAGGCTTAAGTCGTTTATTGTCGTATTAGCTATCACAGAATTCGTCAATGTCATCTTAATAAACGATTGTACCAAATTGACTATGCATTATCCTTTGTGTGACTTAGGCGCTAAATTCCCCGTGATAAATGAGACACGTCTAACGTGGGACAATAAATCAGCGTCCTCACAAAACTTTTACAACAATCGTTTTCTAACTGCTATGACTAAAACAGATTGATCGTATCCATCGATGCTAGTGCTTTTATGAAATCTATTCACGCACACATTTGACAGTCAGTGAATGTAGAACAAAACGAAGATACAACCTTCAGGGTTTGCGCATTAGGCACGCTATTGCGTCCATAGAACGTCGCTAAGGTTGCCAAGGTCAACGTGTAAAAGGACCATTTGTAAATAGCTTGACCCCTGATAGACAATGGTACTTTTCAATCATTATAGTGATGATGGATATCTGTCTCGACAAATGTACTTGTTGTTTTTCAAACTGGCTATGATGGATCGAACTTTGAGCTTATCAGCGCGGCTCATTCGACGTACTTTACAAGCCATGCCTTTCAGGGTCGTCGTCCACAACGCCTTTCGATTTCTTGTTATTAATTTTATAATTGTAATAGATAATAATAAGATATCAATCACATCAACATGTTCACATATATTTCTTTTCTCTACCTTGCACGTGATCCTTTGACTGATATTATATTGAAACGACTCATCTAATCTTCGCAACCCTCTAGAGACCATGAAAAAATTAATCACATTTAATTGTTTGTGAATTATGAAGAATATGATATATAATCTTGGATGATGACACAAACAATTACATTAATTTCGCATATAAGGTTGTGTATTTAAGTAATTAACTTGGATTACGTTTCGGACATTGCAAATGTAATAAACGTTTCTTTCTTTCTTCAAATTACTAAGTGTATTTTAAACTCATAATCAAAAAACAATATAGCAATACACAAGGAACAAATGTACCTAAACAATGTTTTTAACAGTTTGACCTTTTACTGACCTTTTAGCAAATTGCCTCAAATCACAGTTACACTTTCAAGAGTTTCAAGTGGTATATAGTGAATAGGTATAGGATTACCAAAGGGACCGAAGTTACGGCAAGTGTAAGGCTTCTCGGAACGCTTTTAACCGAACCCAGGGCGACCTTTGGTGCGTCCGTAACGTGCTACCGTGCCTTCCCACGAATCGGGTTACGATCATACGATTTAGTACTGGCAAATTCTATCGTAAATGGTAATTACTTGCAAGTGAAATATGTTTAAAATGGCGGATGTTCGCCGCTTTTCTCGACATAATTCCGATTTCACCTGTCTCGCATAGTTATTAGGATAACCATAAAATAAGTGAAATCGAAAGACTTCGTGTACGAGATGTGCAGACTTGCAGATTAGACAAACTTTCAGTTTGTCTTGTGTCTTACGCTTGCATACATTCATTTAATGTCCGAAGGCGCCCATTGCCTGTCTAATCGTAAATACAACAGGTCATGCCTCCTAATCCATAAAAAAACATTTCTCTAGACTGTTTTCTTTTTTCGGCTTACGTATCCTCAGCATTGTATGTGAAAATTAAATATACGCGAATATGCATATCTATATAATACCAGAGAATACGTAGTTAAACTTAGCGCATGATAACTATCACCGTGCATTTGTTTAAACACGAGATCATAAAAATTATAGATACTACATTTTGACAACTGCTAGTAGAACTATTTAAAGACAAACTCCTTTTATCTGACATACTATCTTTACAATTAGTATTTTTTTTAATCTTAGCGAAACGAATCGCACTTACATTACTTGTTAACTCGTGTAACTGACTAATATATCATCAGTCTTCAATTAACTGCTTGTCTAGGGAATATATGTAAATAACATTAATGCCCCGGCCGGAGGTTGTAATTCTGGCTCGGGTCCTCAAGCAACATTGTAGCGGAGTAAATTTTACAATCTAGGTGCGCATTTTAATAATGTCGCTATCTCGATCGCCGCGAACGGTTCTCGGATTAGAATTCAATAAGTATTCGCACCGGTCACGCGGGACGGGCCGTGACGAGACGAGAGCGGGCGGTGCAACGTCTGCGAATTGCAAATGCACGCTTTTGTGTCACCGCGCAAATGTGCACCCTTAATAGCTGTCTCAATCCTTAGGGCTGTCGTGTCGTATGGTATGGTAAAAAGAGGAACTATCCGATTTATTGACAGGCCCGTTGGTCGAGTGGTCAGAGACACTGGCCACAAAACCGAGGGTATGATGAATATAGACATTTGTACTCGAGTCATAGATGTTTATAAACGTATTTAAGTATGTCTATCCGTTTACCTATTATCCATAGGACAAGCTTATAGCTTAGTTTGGAACTAGGGATTTGGTGTGTTAGTCCGGAGAATTTATTTATTTATTGCCGGTCTCTCGATAGAATCGACCTTCCGCATCCGGCGGTAGCTTCACGTTTTGTGCTTATGAATTTCTATGTGATTTTCTTAGTTTATACGTGTATTTTATGTATTCTACAGATGTTCTGCGGAATATAGGTTAAGTATTTAGTTAGTCTGTCTCTCATCGTAAATCAGAGGTTACAGTGGCGTTTTGACAAATTTAGTAGAAACTTTGGTCACTTGTCCTTTGCTTATCAATCACTTATTCATTGAATTGCGCAAAGTGGAGTTTTAGTTCTTGTCACCGCATAATTTTAGTTAAGTTACTTGGTTAACGTTATAGGAATACATGCTGAGTTAGTTTTACATAGGCACACTCATAAAATAGATATCAGGGTTAAGTATAGAAGTTGCATTGCTACATTAGAGAAAGTTGCACACGATGAATTGGACCTCTACTTACA
Source organism: Glyphodes perspectalis (assembly GCA_951394215.1). Taxonomy (NCBI): domain Eukaryota; kingdom Metazoa; phylum Arthropoda; class Insecta; order Lepidoptera; family Crambidae; genus Glyphodes; species Glyphodes perspectalis. The sequence continues at coordinate 3,293,153 of OX596210.1, read as the reverse complement.
TGATAAAAACTGATATTCTGCAGCAGGTTCAGCGTATATTACCTATACGAAAGGAGTGATTGATGCTTTACATAATTATATGCAGATTTAAAATATCGCTCTGTATATACATATTGCAGACGTCGATAGTGTGATTCAAGTCGCAAAAATTGCGTGCCGTTACTGTAATTCTCAGAAATTCGTAACCGTTATTTAGGCTATGACTACTCAATGAATATCTAATCTGATAAGTTATATTGGGAGCGTCGTAAAGTCTGTTTACTTGATAAGGCAATAACTCCTATCATATCTTATAACACGAATTTACGAGGTTTACACAGAACATGCGGGAACAATAAAACTTAACTTATACATGAAACAGTTGACTTTAGTTTTAAGTATAAATAATAAGCTACATTTTCCTAGTGTTGTGTCTCGTGCTTAGTCGAGGTCTACTTAGAAAATTAAACTAATTTTGATTGTATTATTTATTTATATTGGATTTTGTCCTTAATATTACCAACACAAGAGATAATTTAAGGTCCCTTTACATAATGTAGAAGAAGCGAAAGGTGTATGTCAGGATCGTATCAAATGGAAGTACGTGATCTCTGCCTACCCCCATGGGAAAAAGGCGTGACATTATGTATGTATGTATGTAAACTATATTTCCCATCACCGACAAAAAAACAACTATTGACTCTCTAGGAACATACAATACGATCCACATGATCTTGTATAAATAAAATAAATACATATATTTATAAGTTTCTCGCTGACAGTCCACGCAGCTGGCTAGCATAACTTTTCTCGAGTAACGCAGAGACAATATCTATCAAAGAAAAATTTCGCTAAGCTATATGTCCGCTTCTGTTAGAACACTTGCTGATGCTTCCGTCTGGGACATTCATACGTATAAACAAATATATGTGTTGGTAGTAATAGCCGGCACATTCTCTTATAGCCGGAAGACTTTCTGACTCTCCTTGCGACAGTGGAATAGGTGCCTTAAATCCAAAATTAACCAACGTTTAGTAGCTGTCGTTTGTTTCTCCGTACACAATATTAGAATAAAGATTGTGGTCAGGTTGGTATCACGTGATCAAACCGCGCCACCAGGTGACTCTGGCGACGTCTATCCCAGCTTCCTCGTGCGTCACCAGTCACGTGGCCGCAGCCCTAGAACGTGCTCGGTCGGTACAGGGCAAGGCGACCACGGTGCTCGCGTGTGATCTGTGGTTGCGCTGTACCGTACCACTGACTTGTACGTGCGTGTACGGTGTAGTATACTAGTATACTAGCAGTAACTTGGTAGTTTTATTTCCATGCGTTTTTATAGACTTGCTCAAGTGCAAATGCCCAATGTAAATAAATAGTTGTTAACGTATGTGCCACTGCTTGTTGTTGTATGCCTCAACAAACTTGAGATGGCATTAGTACTAATGTGATCATCATATTAAAATACCACCGACTTATATAAACTAGTATTTATTTCATACATTCGAAAGATGTTTTTTTTTACTAAGTAAAATAAGTCAAGTGAGAATCACTGCCAGTCTTAAATCCTCTTGAATGAAGATATCTTATTACCACCATCAAGTTAATCCACAAAAAGAAAATTTGAATTGAACTCATGATACACGTTCCCGGTATGATCAGGAAGCCTCCGGCTATTTCTGCCAATAGAAGACATCTCGTCGACACCTCGGCGCATGCAACCGACCGACCGTGCGCTGTTCCACTTTATCACAGGATAGAGAAAAAACTTGTGTCGTTTTTTCCGCTACGCCGAACAAAACAGCTATTTTCTGGATAACTTTCTATGTCTCATCGTCTAATATATCGGGGATATCATCCGAGGCATCTATCAATTTGTTTCAGCCTGTTTTATGTACGCACTCACATGTTAATAATATGTAGTAAAAGTTATTATCCAGTTGATAGAGAATTAGAGTTATAAAAATTACACATTTTCTTGTAAAACCTTTTTCGTCGTGTTCAATACATGATTCAAATACTGCTTAATACAATGGTTATTTTATATATTCTTGTTCAATAGTATACGGATCTATTAGATAGAGAACTGGCGTTTATTTATAGGTCTTCGATCTATCGCGATTAAGGAAATATCGATCTTATAGAGAACAAACGTGAACATTTGCAATCTCATAATTATTGCACGCACATGATGAAGTGCGACGAACAATATGAGGTATATTTTACTGCACTCGACTAGATATAGAATATTGTAGTTGCCGCGTAATTAAGAACCACTGCAAATATTCTCAATCACAAAACAAAATTGGTTCTGAGCTCACGTTACGTGTGGCCCGAGGCGTAACAGGCGAGTTGTGAAATTGAAAATATAATTAACCGAGACCGCCAACTACTTCATTATAAAATTGAACTGTCTTTTCGACGCCTACTGCATAAATTTCATTAATATTATAGCGGCTACGTACAGCGTGGCGCGGTACAAGATTGTACCAACATCGAGTTCGACCCTCGCCTGGGTGAGCGCTAATGCCGAGCGAGATAATTCTGTTACTTTTTATTCAATTTTCTTAACAACCGTTGCAACGATGATCAATCGTAATTAGTCACACCGAAATGCAAATGTCACCGTTTCGACACGCGATCGCATCGTTTGCGATTTGCAAGAATTTATCGGCGAGCAACAAACTCGATTGCTGTATTTCAAGTTTTTCCACTAAGATCCTGCACAAATAGTACCGCTAATCTCCTCTATCTCTGATATTTATACAGATAAAAGAGTACCGTCGTATTAAAGCGGAATAACTGTTTAATGACAATGACCTTGTTCGCTCGCATATTTTGTATGCACAGATACCGAATTGGAGTAACCTTCCATTGAAGTTTTAGTTTCGTAACATATAAGTACATTTGTTGCAACATAACTGGTTATATAGCGACCAGCGACTGTTTGATTTGGTATTGTATACACCACTATTTTTTAATTAGTACAAAAAAAAAAACAGGGTACTCAGTATCGGTTACTAATCATATTTATGTAGTCAAAAGTAAAAAAAGTTAAATCCCAAAATTATCCTCAAAAAAGCGAAAGAATTGGTCAAGTTAAGTTGAATCAATGTGACACGCGCCGATAGATAAATAGTACTACGCGCAGTGTTTTTCCATTCCTTTGAACGACCGCAGTCCATTGATAAATCCCGGCAAACTCGCGTCGAAGCTTAAGCCCCGCCCCTTTCTCTGCGCCAGCGATCCTTGCGGAAGGTCAAATAACAAATAAACAAAACAGTGCCAAATCGATACCGGAAGAGATGACACGCGCGCGCGCACCTTTCGCCCCAATCACTTTTCCTATTTCTTTGTCGCGTCACGATGGCGTACCAGTTTTCATCCCGGGAGTATGTGATTATGTGTGTACTTTTTGTGTGGTGAAAACGCGAGTGCCGCCGTACGTATGTACAGAGAAAAGTACCCTAACGCTCGACAGCCGAACGTGCGAACCGTGGTAAATGCATACCAGCGGTTTCTCGACCATGGTTCTTTGCATGCACCGAGCCATAGTCAAGGACGAGAAAGGCCGGCGTATCCGCAAGACCTGTACGATAATGTACTAGCGTACTTCTCCGAAAACCCATGTCGAAGTACCTACGAATGACGCTGCTCGGCATTTCAATACCTATCAGCCAGTATTATTCCTGGTAAATTGCTATTTCGGCTGGATTGCATCAATACCATTACAAAAAGATGCAAGAATTAACCACCGTAGACTATGCACCGAGGACTGCGCTCTGCAGCTGGATACTCGAAAATGCCGGAGCAAATGTGTTGTACTCGGATAAATGTCTGTTTAGGCGAATCGGGTTGTTTAATTAACATAGGTAATGAACACTGGTGGTCAATACGCAATCCGATGTTAACACGTGAGATCTCACACCTATGGACTTTTTTTGTGGAGTGAAATTAAGCGTCGAGTGTACTTAAGTGAGCCAGTTACTGTAGAACAATTAAAACAAAGTATTTTAGACGCTTTTGACGAAGTGAAACGGCAAATAAGTGTACAGTTATTTCGTTAAAAAAACAAGTTAATTAAACGTGCCCGTCTGTGCATTGATAATGAAGGTGGACATTTTGAAGGACAATTAAAATACTTGTAAGTTTTTAATTTTTGTAAATACGTAGGTAGTTATGTAGATAAAACCAAAATTACTGTAAATATCGTGATTCTAACTTTTTAAATACGCCAAAATTACTCTTTTTATGTATGTATTAGTGGTTTTGGTATTTTCTATCTACTTTTTTTTGTTGATTTTCGTTTTAATTTAAAGTAAAAAAGTAATTTTGCCGGTTCTAAGCCCGGTCTAGTATGAAGGGAAAGTTATATTTTTTTATTTAAGTGCATATTTATCGAATGCTTATTATTTTACCTTCTGTCTGAGTTGCGCTGGTTAGAAAACCATAGTAAAGATTTATTGTAGTTTAAAGTTGTAGCGAAAACTTTTATGTAGGTAGGTACCTATGGCTATGTATCTACAGCACGGGGCAAGGGGGGCGGAGGTGCGACTGAAAGCGACCGCGAGAGCGAGACAGCTTGATATGCATTTTTATGAATGGGCTCTACAAATTACGTCCATAAATTGAGCGACAATTTGGGATATAGATAAACGCTAATAACTTTGATGTTTATGAATATTATAAAATAATTTCTCTTCTTATATAACATACAGGCCGCCCCCAATGGGCCCTTAAATTTTTTGTACTAATTAAAAAGTAGTGGTGTATACGGCATTCGTTATTTATATTCCTGCGTAGGGAATATTTGTAATTTACATATATCAACAGTAAGTTATGTAATCGAATAAATATTTATGGGCATGAACTCTCTTTAATATTATATATTTGCATTAGCCACCAACCTCCAATTATTCTCAGATATGGTTCTTTACCAATCAATTTACTAAGTTAATTTAGTTTACTTAGTGTTATATCGCGCTGTTATGTTGTTATAGCTGTGTTATATTGCCACCGGCGAACTCACGTCCCGCATTTCACGCGGTTCACTTCGCTCACATTGATTGTTTTCTTTTTATATTAAACTGAGGTGCGTTAACAATGTACTAACGATCTGTAGTTTATAATAAAGCCGCAAGAGCGATTTGCGGTCGTTGCGCGTCGTAAAAAAACTGGAAATCATCTTCTCATACAACCGATACTACATTAATTGAAAGCATTGTAACCTTTTTGCATGATCCTAAATCCTAATAGAGTTAATCAAATCAATGCGAAACATGTTGTGTTCGTGACTGGCGCTGCACGCGAACTGCATTTTAATTAATCTGCTAATCATTGTCATCATTGTGGCGCAGTCCGAAGCAACGAGATCAATAAGCTGCCATGGTAATGTCTATGTAGGTCAGGCATAATAGGCGATGGAGTGGCTCCATGAACGGGGTTGTAACTAGCCTTGTCCAAGATTGAACTAGTTTTTATACCAATCGAGACGAGAGCGAGGTGATCGTTAACTTTTGCTTTGTCGAAACACAAGCGATGAGCGGTTGCGTTTGGAGCTGTTTGTTACTTTCGTCTCGTAAATGTAGCTACAATTAATGTACATGTTGTTTATTGTACATTGATATAATTTTGGAAATCCAAATAAAAAAAAATACTAGTACCTAAGACTTGCGTAAATCTGAACATTGGCCATTCAATCACAAAAATATTACATATTTTATTTGATTGAGTGGTAATCAAACATTGCATATGATTGAATTTATGAATGAATTTTAATAATTGTAATGTATGTTCCTTCAAATATAAATTCAAGTAGCACGAATGAATTTATCATACAACATATTATTACCATGTTCGCCGTATTGAACATCATCGGAGTTGCTATTGTAATGAATGTAAATTTCTATAGGCGCGTTCATTTCTCGTTTACTTGTACCAGAGAATGATTTTAAAGGTCATGCTGGGCGAATGCAAATCACTCCTTTTATTGAGGTAATGAACTTTATAGATGTGGCTTTGAACTAATAGAATTTGATTGACGTGCGACCGTTGTCGCTGGTGTCGGTTCCAAGGCCACTGTGGTCCCACTTGTTCCACCGAGCACTCCGGTAGGGAGGCCTCAGTTCACTTAACGAATCGATTCGCGCATCTGAATAAGCGACACAAATCGATTGTAACGTATCCGTGAGATGCATAAACATGTTGCCTTATTATTTTCTTACCGAACAGAACTTAGATTGTCTCCGTAACTTAATTGAGGTTACGAGGTTTACGATTCCCTCCGATAACGTCTAAATACACGTTCGTGCCGAAGAAGCGGTCTTGTTGATTTTGGAAACCGTTCTGTGCGACCATAAAGCTTTACTGCGAATTTCCAGTTTAGAATTTTAAAGCTAATGCATTGCCAATAACGAATAATCGGCTGCAAGTGTCGTCCGATTTACGATTTGTAAATATTTATCGCTGGTAAATATAGAATTTCATTTCTCGAGATCTTTCCAATATCCTTAGAATATTACCGTCGTCGCCTGGGTAATTGTCACTAAAGTGACCCGCGGAGTTAAAAGTTATCTCTCAAAACACGTATAAAATTATGCAAACAAGCTTTATTGCAGTGTTGGTTTGATATTACTTTATTAAAACGAGGAGTTTTATCGGGAAGATTGCCTCGACTTCTCCCTATTGGGGCAGGAGCATCTTTTCGCCATGTAAAATGTTGTGGTCTAAATAGGTATTATCGCCCGCTGATATTTAATAGCCCATCGGCATTGGTGCCAGAGTAGACAGAGAATGGAAGGTTGTCGATCGCCACTCCTTACAGAGCCGATCCGACTTGCAATTTGCACCGCCTCGGCATACCGGCCCTAACTATCCCACACACAGACATAATTAGACCCGTAATGTCTGGTAATACTATCGAATATGACCGTTTTTGTCTACTGCCCTACTCAGCATTTCTTTGATATTTTTAACATTAAAAACTAGCAAAGAAATGGTGAGGTGGAAATTTTAAAAGCCATTTTATAATTTGTATTATGGCGACTTTGTACGCTGCTAAGTAGATGCAAATCAGTTCATCACGTCCACTATGTATTTATTATGTCCCTCCCGGTCTGCAGGACAAAATGTTTTGTTAAATTTTGCGCTGCTCAGACCGTGGCTGGGCATGTAATAGAGTTGCTGCGATACAAGCCGCTTTTGAAATCCACTTTAAAAGGTAGAGAGAATTTTAAAGGTAGAAATTTTCTATCTGGGACTGAACAAGTATTGGAAGTTGCAACTTGCATAATATTGGATGTAGCAACCCATTTAGGTAAATCTGCGGTGGGTTTTGTTCGATTTTATATTGAATATCCATCTATTTAAAATTATGTAAGATACTACTATTCTCTACTAACTGCTATTCCCGAACAATACGTATATACTAATTCACGGTGCTCCTATATTAGGTTATACAGTTGCGTAAATTAATAAGTTTGCAACGTTCAAACAAAGTGTCGAAGATTTATTACAGGTTTTTTTCATTAGTTACGTTCAAATGAAAGGTTAGTTTCTTGCAAAGCTTTTTCTAGTCAATTATTTTTTTCGCCCCGAGATGAGTTATGATAACAGCATAAAAAGTAGCCTCGCACTCGCGCCATTCACGAAGCTATTTAGATGTAATGTAAATCTCAAAGGGCAGAGGCGTGGCAGAATGTACTTTGAAATCGTAAATACATCTGTACGCGCAGCAGGTGACCTCTTAGGTGTTTTGTTCGTGAGCGGGCCGCGTATTTATTGCATCTGAACTCTGTTGCATCTAACTTCTAATTTATCCCAATTTAAATCACGTTGTGCCCGTTCGGACCACGTGTAGCTGTTTAGTGTTTAGTCAGACAAACGATCTTACGTCTTGGATACTGCAAACACCATAAAGTACGAAGTTTGTATCTTGATAAGGCTTGTACCTATTCGTTTATGGTTTTCTGGCCCTTGTAAAATTTCTAAGCAAAGGAAAATATGAATTTAACACTTATTTTCGGAAAACGCATAAAATTTTGTAAATGATTTGGTTTAGAAACTACTTTTAAAACTGTGCAGTTTTCAATTAAATAAAAATTACCACTTATTTTCAATTAGATGTCTAAGTAATACCAAGTATGACTCAACATGGATATGGACATCCATATCCTATTAAAACATGTGTCGATTAATGGCACAGACGAACCAAAATGTGAACTTCGACCCACCAGCGCAAGATTTCAGAGTAGCAACACAAAGGACCCGACTGTTCTTGGCCAACTGCCTAGTATAATTGGCTGAACGGCACCTGTTTATACGAAATCCGCGTGGGAATCGACGAGAGCCTGAGGCAAGTGAGTTGCGCAAACGCAGCGGCGCCGACAGGCGGAGTGAATATAGCAATGGGCGAGGGACGTGGAACCTCAAAGGGTTTGTTGTGAACATTTTTGTCGCTCTAGATTTTGTTGGAAATTTCGTATGCGTGAAATTTTGCAATGAAGTGTTTTAATTTAGATCAAAATATACGAGTGGTTAAATGTTTGTGTGCTATATTATATATAGCGTCTGCCCAGTCGCTTAAGCGTGATTATTTAATAAACATACAAAATTACACATTTATAATATTCCTAGTATTAACGGTAATTGTAAATTCAAGTGCTTTGCATACAACTACTGATAATATGAATGCGGGAATTTGTGATGTGTGTGTAAAAATGTGTGTTAGTCTTTCACGCAAAGCGAGAAGTTTTATTTAAAATAAATTTATTTTGTAGAGCTTTAAACAACGTTTAAGTAATACCACGTAATCAATGATTGATCAAGAAATTATAGATATTTGAAGTGCCCCCTAAACGATGACCCATGTAAACAATAAATAAAATTTGCTAATGACAATGTTTAAAATATGTAATTCTAGATGTCCTGTAACTCCTCAGTAAATGTAAATGTGCAATGTTCATTCATCGTCGGCCGCTGTATAGTGTGGCTGCACGCTGCGCCAGCGCACCGGTGCTTCTTTGCAACTGGAATTTCGAAAACTGTTGCGCGCTATGCTTGGCTGCCGGGCGGGCCGTTACAGTAACACTAAAGAATTTGCGAAAATTAAATATACTTACTACTTAATTGGAATTATGTAGACCAAAACATTTTACAGTGGTTATTTAAATTAGCTTTTTAGATCCAAGTACAACTGCTTTAAAAACTGACTTCTTAGTTGGATTTTTATATTTGGCTCTGAATGTGCAAGTATTAAATTGTATTTGTATTATAATTAGTACTTATGTAATATAATGAAGCTTCAACATTATTAATAACCCCCAAACTGTTGGTTTGTAGATAGTACATATTTTCTCTCCCGGTCTTAAAATGTTAGTCGATTAATTCTTCGCCGTCGGAGCGTCTGTATCGCTACAGTGGATCTAATTTAGGTTGGTAATTATGACTAAAATGTGGTTCGACAAGTGTATAACTGTTTGCTACTGGGTGTAAATGTCAACAGTTTCCGCATCTGCGCACCATACAACGCGTGAGGTGAGAGGTTTATTGTGGCACGTTTACAGTGCCCTAATAAATCCTATGTGCTTATTTAATAGGAAAACCGTAAAACATTATAATAATTGCCGTTAAGTATTATTTTATATGATGTTATTATTACGTAGACATTTATAAACGGTACGCGGTATGTACCAAGGTCACGTAATAAAGATATAGATTTCCTTGTTGCTCTGCATTATAAGCTACATTGCAATTTAGATTTTGGTTAAGAAATACTTGACCTTTAACAGCATATTTAGTAGCAACTATATTTAATTTATTTATATTTAGTTAATTATTATTTCCGAACATGCGTTTTATCCAATTCGTGTTATCCTTATTAAACCCGATATAGTTATTATTATACCCGATATTATTTCAAACTAATTATACATTAATCTGAGGTATATTTTTATATTTTTAATTAACAGTATTGAATCTATTATTTTACCTTAAAACCGTTGTAGATTGCCTTTTCATTGACAACATATTTTGTTGAAATCGCTTTAAAAATGAATAGATAATCTTCCTCCTCTGAAGTTTTTCTTTATTAGAAGTCTAGATACGTTGATACCGTACTCGTAGAACTAGCGAGTCTAGTTATTACATTGAAAAGATTACGATCTGAGGAGAGCCAGACAAACTGGATCACGGTTACACGTCCAGAGCTATCAAAGTGCGTCAGCTTTTTTCGTGGAAATTTCCCTCATTCTTAGTATTTTATTTTAATTGAATCCTTTGTCTGCTTGCATTTGGAGACTCAGTCTAGGATACTACATAATTGTCTCAAAAATGTCACTGGCGCTTACATAATGAGATCTAATTTATCAAGTAATCTGCAGCTGCTGTGGAACCATTACATATTGGTTATAATAAAATAGACTTTTCAATTAGTCCAGCGTCTGCCCTTTTACACCGGGCAATAATGTGCGTTGCAGCGGCTGACCTACGCCGCTTGCCCGACCAATTTAAATGCTAATGTCCCATTAATTGCCACACAAGGTCCAAATTCGTGGCCGCCGTTTTGTGTTTGATAGAGATAAATGAAACGGAGCTATATCGCATCCGAAATTGCTGAGCACGAACGCGTCCCCCCCCACTCCTGAACATGTGTTGTGTCTTGCAGCAAGCCGTTATGGCGTGTCATAATTGTTGTTGATGTTGTTAGGGTGTAAAATGACGCTTGTTATAATTAATGAACGGGTGTTATGTTATTGCGTAGAAATCATTATAGTGCTAGGGCATTTTTTAATGCTCAAATAAAAACTGACCGACGGATCAATTTTAAAACAACTGTCCTAATGTCAATCCTAAAATCCTAATATTAGTGAAAAAAAAAAGTCATTTCAAAATCAGTTATTGTTTAGTTATATTAAATTATTTATATATATTAAAAATTTTATTATTATTTTTTACTATTACTTATTTTTACGTTATAAATTTAAAAAATCAACTTAGAGATTTCTATGAGCCCTTGTAAAATTGTTGCAAAAATTAAGTCGATTAAAATTGTGACGAACAATTCTGCGAAATTTTTACTTAAATACATATATGCACATACTGTAACTTGATTTTAGATATCGCTAATCAATCATCCAGAAAAACATTAAACCTTTCGGATAAGGGATCGATCCTCCATATTCGCATAATTTACGTATGCAACGCCGTTTTGGCTTTATTATTTTCTACTTTGTTACGTGGTTATATAATTATGTGTGTCAAACAAATAATTTCCAATCTATTTCTATTCTGTGGGACAGCGTTGGTTCCAGAACCAATCTATGTAGAAGCCGCGCAAGTGCCGTGTCGCACGAGTCTACAAGTTATTGTGTGCAATATCCCGCTCTCGGTTCACAGCCGAACGAAACCGCAGGTCATTGTTTGTACTGCAATCTGAAATATGTAGCGAACACGGTAGTTACAACATCACTAATGAACGCTTACTGCCGGTCATTCAGACAGACAGATGATCAGCCTCAGGTGTAAAAGTGTTTCTGGAAGTCTTTCAAGTGCCTAATGGTACCGTGCCGCAAACTGCACGTGGTCTAGGCCACGTGCTCTTCTACTTTTGTATGCATATTTCCAAGAATTTCGTGTAACTAGTAGTGTGGAAAGTTGCCTGCGTTTTGTGTTGTAGTTCGAAACTGGGGTGAGCTGATGAAAACCTTCTAGTCTAGTAAATTTTTCACTACGCATTCTAATCTTGAAAGGACAAAGCACGTGTATGGTTCCTAAATTATGTTAATAGTACGTTGGCAACAGAAAAACGTCTTCATATTTTCTGCCCTATATCGTCAATACTCTCCTACTACCTTGCGTATTTCCCGCTGAAGAAACTTTAGCTGGTACTCGATACTTCAGTCATTATGTATGGTAGATCCAAGAATTAGGTTTAATCTAGCAACATTACAAGTGTCCAGTGGTGTCCTATTATTGCTGTCAACACAATTTCATATGCGGTGAAGTTTTAATAGTCTTACTAATGACAATTCTCATAACCTGGCATAACGCATTAATTCTACATTATTAACATAATGTAACAACAGTGTAATGTGCTAATTATCACAAATAATAATATTGTATTATTTCCGGAGAAATAATAATTTCTCCGGCAAGAGAAGCTTATATATAATTGCATAAATACATGATGTCATACATACTCTTCTATTTTTATCATCCCTCATTTACCAGGTTAACTTCGAGTAACGTTCCCCACTCTCTATCTGTCAACCAAATTAAAGGTCAGTCTGGGATATAAGCTTCTGTCGAAATAAATTTTAACAATGTATTTTTTGTATTGTGTGGGCGAAGCTGTCATAACTTTTTCATAATTTCTTAGTTTGTTTTTCGAGCAAAACTAACTAAGTTTTTGAGACTTGGTAATGTAAGGAACTAAAAAATGTAAAATTTGTATGTTTGATATAAATTCAGCCTAAGTAAAGTATGCCCATTATTTGAAAAATAAAAAAAAAATCCTCATAATTATTTATTATGTTTATTGATTATTTATCAATAGATCGAAGACAATGTTTTAACGTATTCAAATTTGTTTTTTTTTTTCTATTTGAAGCGATGGAGTTTATAGAGAGGTTTTTGTTACCTATACCTTGCACGTGTTACACGTGGTTGGATAAAATTTATGTGAATTAAATGTAAATGCTTTTAGGACGATTACATACATACGTACAATAGTATGCCAATACAAAGGCCGTGACTATTACAAGGTATTTTACCACACTAGCAGTTTAATAATGTGTATTATTTTAAAGTATGTATGTCGTTTCGAAAACAAATTCTGCAAATACCTTTTCTTAAAGCTCCGCGATCGCATGAATTAATGATATTGCTAAGTGCTGCCATAGATTGTGTTTGTTGTACCGTGGGATAATCTTATTCTAATTACTGCTCAGACATTTCTGCATAAATTGAAAATATAGCGTAATGTATTGTTAGCGTTGAATTGTTCCAACTTCAAAGCACTTATTTTCAACCGACTTCAAAAAAGTAGGAGGTTCACAATTCGACCGTATATATATGTAATATACATATATGTATTTTTTTTGTGTGTTCGCGGATAACATCGTCGTTTATGAACCGATTTACATGGTTCTTTTTTTTTTGTTGAAAAGGAGATATTCAGGTTGGTCTGATGATAAGGAAACCAGGATCTGATGATGACATCCTAGAGAAATCGAGGGGAACCTTCGAAAATCGTAGGGGCGGCTAGTGCGTTTGTTAATTTTATCGTTTAGTATTTTAAAGCACTACAATTTAATTAATGTCGATTTGATGATGGAGCCGAAAGAAAGTCGAAGGAACTTAACGATTTGCAGCAGTTACCTTGTGTTTGGGCTTGATTAATTTGTAATGTATTGATAAGAACTATACACCTAGATGGCTTGTGACTATCATTAGGGGTCTGATGATGAAAACAAAGGATAGCTAAGGGAACTCCTCAACGGTTTCCAGTAGGTCTCTGTGTTCGGACTTAATTCATTTATGTTGATGAGAACTTTGCACCCATATGGGTTATAAGTGCCATTACAGGTCTGATGATGGAGACCATAGACACTCGAGGGAATTCCTCAACGATTTACAGCAGTTACCTTTGGGCTTACATCATCCGGTTCAATACCCATTTTTAACAAAAAAAAATACCGACTTAGGCCAAAGTAATTCGTATTTTAATTAATACTTATAAATTTAAATTCGGTGCCGCCAAGTAAATTCTTAAATTGGTATAGGTACGATTATCACTCAAAAGATTTTCGGTGGTAATTTCTTACTAATATTAGCTACACTTGACCCAGTCATTGTTTTACTTGGCACTGACTTCAAAATTATAAGTGTTAAAATACGCATTACTTTGGCCTAAGTACCTATATTTATTTTTTACTTTTAATAGTTTCATTTATGAAGTCGGTTTTTTTTTATTAAAATTATTTTAATCTCATATGCAGTGTTAATATTTGCAAGTCTGAATCGTGTGTCTCGGTTTTACCATGGGCGTTAAGCAATAGTGCGAGAAGGACGGAGAGTGTGTTAGTAGGTGCAGGTGAACGGCCGGCATACATTCTGTTATCAGCCGCCGAGCAGACCGGTAGTGACGTCCGACGGCACCTGTCGATTTCTATATCAATTTACTGTGTGGAAGCGGCTGGTTTCCACGTGAAAGCTAATTTATGTTAATGGGCAAACACGCTAGAATACATAATAATCGAATATTCATGCGAGCTACTTCGTTAACTTCATTTCAGGCGAAGCATTGCGTTAACTTAAATAAACAACTAACGCCGCAAGAGTAATGGATACTGACGTGCAGAATAATGGAAGTTTTGTCATCTCGGGGCGATTAAACGTAATTGAATCCACGGGGCTGAACGTTCGAGCCGATCCAGCCTCTCGCAAACCGAACACGATCCGTGCCGCAACACGACAAGTATCATTCCAGTTATGATTTCGCAACGATTATTACGATTTAGCGTCTCGATTGCCGATTACTCAATTCGGTGCTCGTCTCCGTGCACTCGAATCTTTGTCGCGGCCACTTTCGACTTTCTACCGTTCCACCCGCAAACAACACATTATTATTCCGAAGCCATATTACACGATACTTCTTTTTGCTTCCTGTAATTGCTAAGTAATCGAGCCGTTCTAATTACTCTCATGGTCACTACTAGGAATGGACAATTGCTAAACTGGCATTTTTTTCGTTTCAGGTATGTTTCTGATGACTAATTACGGCTGCTAAGTAAGTAAGTGACACACAAAAGGACATTAGGCCTTCAATCCACCATCAGCTAAATGTTGTGAGAAAACTCCTTGACGCTCGCTCAAAACGTTGCCATATTTGCTCGTTGGTTTGGCAGCGACGTGAATGGTTATTATGTTTTTGTTAACCTTGAGCCGAAATATTTATACAGGTGACCGTCTTTTTGTGTGTTATTTTTGACAAGGATATACTCTAAAGTATCACACCTTGAAAACACAATTTGAAACGTTAATTTGACTGCTATTCAGACCACAGTGACTGTTGACGTGTAGTCTCGTCCAGCTCGGACGTTATTTCCACAGGAGAAGTCCTCGTCAAACAGGTTATGGGCATCATTAAATCAATGATCGATTATATTCACGAGTTACGAGCGTTTCGAAAAACAATTGTACTCCTGTATTGCAATTGCGTTTTCCTGTCAATTATCGGTGTCTAAAAAACAACACGCAGGATCTGCGGGCCGCATTACTGGGCAATCTAACGAGGTGCGCGTCTCAACCGGGATAACTAGAAATGAAACTGGAAATATGTAGTATGTCAATTCGTTTTCGTAACTATTCACAGTTTGATTGTTCAGGATGTCATGAATTCGATTTAATTTACGTGATCCACAATAGTGACGCTAAATTAGTAATTTATCGGGGTTTTCAAAAACATACCGTTTTCAACTTCTGTTTGCTTCTAAGAGTTTTATCGGAATACACATTATATATAATAGAAATTATGAAACAAGACAATGGACATTTTTATCATCATTTCTTATTTGCTGCCGCTTGCTGCCTATGACACACATGAGTGCTACCAATACTAAAGACACACCAAGTGTAATTAACCCTTACGAAAATAGGACTACATACACAATACTTATACAATACTCAAGTTGCTCAATAGGAATCCTTTGAGTTCAATTCTCAGCAATACTGCCTCGATATCACCAGGATATCAGAAGCGCAAGGATGTCGTAACTCATATCGCCAACAGAACGCCAAGGGCGTCTGGACTGTTTGTTGACATTGTTTATTGTTTGCTGCCGTTCGTTACCCAAGACATGTCGCGGGATGTTGCAAAAAGCTTCTAGTGCTGGGAACGCGTTGGGGTAATTGTCGATTGTTTTGCTAGAATGGAACGTTGGCGGTACTAGAGTTTGATTATCCTTTCTATTGTGCGATACTGAATAGAACTTGCACACTGACTCATTCAGCGGCGATGGTAATGATGATGAATCGTTTGAGTGATAGTTGGGAAAGTCCGTTATTTTCGATATGCAGTATTCAGCCTATTGAAATGAGCAATAAATAAGTAACCAATCAGAACCTATGCGTTCAATTTCATTTCAAATATATAAAACGTATAATTTATTGCAATTTAATATTATTATTTATTGTTGATTTGTTTTAAGAAATAACATATCATCACGCCCATAATCCCCGAAGGGGTAGGCAGAGTCAAATAGGCAGCAGGCCCCATTAACCACATTCAGCCAAAAACAAAACTGGGCTGGGTTAGATGGAAAGTTGTGAACAAGTGGCTAGCCTGTCGCCCACACAATCACATACCCAAAACCCGATACACCATTAGTCGTCTTCTACGACATACTAGGCAAGAACCACAGATGGCACATTATTTTTAAGTCCCAGACCAACATGGGACAATGGGCTGGGTTAGATGGAAAATTGTGAAAAAGTATTGACAAGTGGCTAGCTCGTCGCCTACACAATCACATACCCACAACCCCATATACCATTAGTCGCCTTTTACGACATTTACTTTCAAAAAGCCTGACAATTGATTTTATTATGAACTTTTTAGTCTAGCACAATCAACCCTGGGTAGTAAGTCAATTTAACTTGCAATGTTGGTTCCAAACATACTAACACAGCAACCTTGTAAATGTGTCTCGCCTATTATTATCTAGAACGATTTTTACATTTTGTATATTCTTTTGCGTGTTCCAGTAGCATAATTAAACAATCCAGTATAATTGGTTGACGTACATCGATGTGATATATAGGTACGTGTTATAAATAATTCCTATTTTAATAGACTTTATCTGACGATGATGCTCATAAATTACGTTGTAAAATATCTTTTATATTCTTCCATGTAAAAGCTAATCGTTCCATTTACGTCAGTAATAACCTACCGCAGTTATACCAATTGAAAGTAAATTGCACAAAATCAATTTTCATTTATACCCTTTCACTTAAGAATTATGCGCTAATATTTCAGTGGCGTTACAGATAAATTGAATTCGAATTGCACGGCGCGTCTTATCCAAAGGCTTGCGCGTAATTAAAATGTCAGTGTAAAAAATTATATCGGCTCACGCACTTCGGTGACCGGTCACCTGCTACCGTTGGCCTATTTGTGTCGGCTGTAGGGCACACCCAGCTCTGTTTAGGACGTTGACTCCCAGGTAATGCGGGTTAATTGTGATCGTTAAAACGTTGCAACGGCGCACCATGACGGAAAGGAGATTGTATGTCAATTGGACGAGTAAACACGTTTTGTGAATCGGATACTTGATGACTTTTAACGAAAACAATCTTTGGGTCAGCGATATTTGGTATTATTTTGGATCAGTATTTGATGAAATGTTGGACATGAGCAATTACAGAAAATGTTTTACGTGCCAATAATTTCTTCGTCGCTCTTTGAGTGAAGTCAAAATTGCGTACCGAAAAGAAACGCGCCGAATTTTTCCAACTTTTTATTTCCTGCACCGCCAGTATTTAATTTTTTTTTTGTGAATCGGTTGATAGTGCCCTATTATATCATTTCGGGTTTTACATTTATTCGACTTGACTATAAATATATAGTACGGATATATGGAACTTGAAATCCGTTTGCATATAAAACTTAGCGCTATTAAGGAGTTAGGTTCTCGAGAATCCAATTATGTGTTACAAATTAAGGGGTAAGATATAAAAAGAAAATGTTTATGATAACGTGCTTTTTTATGTGTTATTTAAAAAAAATATATTAGACTCTATAAAACATGAATCATGGCCAAGAGTGAAAATGGTGTTGACTGCAGTGAAGTCGGCCAGGCAGGACCAACTGGTCTTTCGCACGGCGCAACTGGTTTGTCTTCGCTGATACGTTATAGAAACCGGGATCAAACCATTCATACAGTCGCTAAGCGAGTATTCCGCGACTTCCAGATACGTGATAACGATCATAAATAGTGCAAATAATGAAGAAAGTGGATGTGATGAGAATCACAAATACAGCATTATTCGACGTTGATAAATTAAAGACCGGTTACGACAGATTTTGCATTGAGAGCGAAAGAAATCAAGAAAATCGAAACTAAAAACCGGTCTTGCTGATGATTTGGCATCGACGGAGAAATTAAGAAAATCGTTTTCGAATACATCAATTAAGTACCGGCTCGATCTTACTCGGGAGCGACGGCGCTAAAAGCGCGTTTACGACCAAGCCACTACGCCGCCCGCTACCCACCTGCTAAGTACAAATGGCAATAAAACATTTTTCCCCTCATTAAACGTTTCGCGATGACCTGTTTCATGCAGGTGACGTAAGTATTTTCACCGTTCGCCGACCCTACGCGCCTGCATAATAATGAGCACACAAAAAGACTTCAATAAAATTCTACAACATTCTGTTGAAACGTATTTCAAAGAACGCGCGGGAATCTGGCTTGCGCAATGAATGAGTGCACCAGCCATTTATAATGTGTATTTGATTTCCTACGCGAATAATGGAAGCAGTGGAACAAGTGTACTATATTATTATACATACTCATTAAAGTATTAAAGCAAGCAGTCATGATACTAATTGTATTGTCTTCATAAAACGTCTTTATTGCACGAGACATTAGCATAAATTGGTATTCTAGTGACATCTACTTACAACTGTTCGGGCGGTGTTAATTGACTCCTATTTTATGCAAAGGAAACGCGCAATGGAAACCTATCTGTCGAATGTCACCTTCTCGTTCTTTGTCTATAATAAATACCTAGTATTCAAAAATGTGAAAACTATACCGTCAAAAAGAGGATACGTTGCCAGCCACCACATATGTTTCTTGTTCTTACAATAATGGATAGATCTTTTAAATCAATTGGTAAAACGACTTGGGAAAATGGTTTCCTCGCTAATGCTTTTCGGTCACAAACAAAAATATTGCGTTAATGGTAACCAATGGTGTGTTTTAATATTTTCCAAGTGCTAAACACTAATAACATACGATGTTAACAAAATAACAGGCACGTATTACATAAACGTATGCTACTCGCTGACACATTTTTCCCTAAAAAAGTCACCTACATGCGCCCGTGTAGTATAATAAGTCCCGCGGTCTCATTGTTCGTAGCATGAGGAAAACACACGTAGAAACACCATAACATTGTTTCCTCGTATGGGGCTCGTAATGTGCAATCAAGATGTGTTACCTAACGTTCGTTATTCAAACGACCTCACGTTGGGTTCCGCGAAATTGATACATCTACGTGATATCGTGTACACCGAAATTACACATAATCGTTCGTGTTCATATGTAATTCGAATGCATTTGAAAGTTTTCCTTCACTATTCACTAATATCTAAGAATTAATTTGAATTTTCAATTTCATACAAACATTTATGTAATATCTAGGGACTGGTTTTTGTTTATCACCTCTATAAACAATTGGTAGCAACAGCTCCCGTATAACAATATTTATATACATACACTTATAATTACAAATAAGGAAAATTTGTATTACCTAAAGTTTTGTTTTATTTTCATGCCAATATTAAAATATACATTTTATTTTTGCTAATGATGTGCTTATACTCGTATACGTATTTAAAGAATCTCGTTAAATTGAATCAATCGATGAAATCATGTCCCTATAAAAGACTTTATCTTAATTGAATTTATTCCTATTTGCATATATTTGTAATATTGTGACTCGGGTGTTTGAATCCGTATTTCCAGCTGTGGCTATTTTTTGTTCAAAGCTTTAAGCACTTTCGGTTTTGTCTACGTTACATTTGTTATCAGATTACTCCGAAGCTGACAAACTATTGCGGTCGGGTTTTTTGCTTAGGAAAATGGAGCCGGCGTAATTTATATCTTGGCACTATATTTTTTTGTAACTCGATGTAATTTAATAATTTTTCTCGTTTCGACATACCAGTTGCGCTAGTGAACCGAAATGATTATCGCCAATATCTTTAAAACTCCGGCGCAACTCTAAATGCCCGGTGCATTAAAGTCGAATATCCGGCGTGCATTTGGTACAATTTGGTATTTTATTATTGCCCGGTGGGAACAAGGATATCATTCCGTAAAGGTCAGTCGGTGTTGGTGCTGAGGAGAGACCGGTCAACCTTGGGCGTGAGTTCACTTTCGTACTCCGCTCGGGCCCTTCGTGCCCCCATTTCTCAACACTGTTAGCTTTGTTGTGTTGTACAACCTGCAAGAGATTTCGTGTGCGGCCGCGTTTTCCGATGAGTTTGGTTACCTTCGGATGGGGTTAAGTGAATAAATGAATTTAGATTTAACTCGTACTCGCTTGATGATATTGTTTGACTTGTAATTCTCATACGCACTCCTCATTAGCACTTGAACTATGTTGTGGGATATACTCATACCACTAGTTACGAGTACGTTGTAGTTTGTCTGTAAAGTTTTTATTTATCTTCATTTATATTGTTTACGTAAGGTCCTGTATTAGATTCTACCATTTGTTCATTACAACGAACAAGAAACTGTAAAGCACCATCATGACGCTATTGTGATCTATGCACCTTCATCGTAACTTGTTCTTAAAGAGAACGGAAAAGGCATGCGAATGGAATGCCAAGTTATTCGAGGCTCAATTTAATTCCCGCACTTGTATATTTTATGCAAAATATAGGTACAAGTATTTAAGTATACGAAATGAATCTGATGCTTGTAATCTGTGGGTAATTTATCCAGCTGTGACGCAACGTTTACAGTATTAAATTTATTTGGTTATTAGATCTAGAGGATAACAAAAATTTTGGTGTTTATGTTGAAATTTTAGATTTTCAATTTAGGATGGCTGAAAAGTTGGCCTGACTGAATAGTATTGTAAATAAGATAACAAATATTTTTAAACGCTATATTTTGGGAGAATACTATGGAGTACTGAAAGGCAGGAAATTGGATTTGCTAAAAATGTCCAACCATTACTGACGCTAAACATTTCGAGCGCAGGCTTTTATAGATCAATTGCTTCATTATTCATTGGAGATTGGCTGTAAATGAATTTTATAGGATGGTGATGAAAGCGCCAACGTTGTCAAGCTCGAATTGATTCGCGACCGTATCAATTACTCTATTAAAATATTTCAATTTGGAATTACGATTACCGGGAACCATCGCGAGACATTTGCCAATCCGCTTATACGACCATTAAACTCTTAACTTTTCCTGGTCCCGACTTAATAGAAAGCATTGAAATCGTTTCAGTTTTATATCCTCAGTTTCCTTTATATATTCGTGAGATCTTGTTTCTATGAGTCGCTCGAGCAACGTATAAACAGAGTTCGATTACCTTATAAATGATTTAATTTGACGAGTTAGTTTTGTTCATAAAATTAATATTTATGTTTACCTATATTAAATAGTTATATATATTGTATCTAGGCGTATCGCGGCTATTTATAAATATTTATGTATAAAAGAAATAAAATCATCAAAAATATCCGATTCTTTATCCGTTGGACTTGATCAGAGAAAACATTGCAACGATTCAGACTTTCTAACAAGCTATTAGCGCAAGGCTATTAGTCGGGTCTCACTAATAGACACAAGTAAAAACGGCTGATCATATCTATTACGAGAACGGTCACCGAGATAATTGCGATAATTATCAATCCGGCGCAGGCCTCCGAGCGGATTACCGGCGCGATCCGTTATCCCGCCGTGTCGTACGTGTGTACACTGCTTTGTAGGATCACTCAGTTATGGTTTGTTACTGTTATATTTCTCGATTTAGTCATTTTGGGGAAGATCCGGCCTGTACATTGGGCGGCCCATTTAACTGTTGTTACATCCGCAATGTTTTGCTACTGTTCAATAATGTTCTTAGTATTAATTATTGCATATCCGCATCATCATGATATTGTATCACTTTTTTTTTGTTATCCGTATTTTCATATATTATTTCTCAAAATGACGACTGTTTTGTAGTATCAGGACAGACAAAAAGAAAATTATATCTCGAACTATAGTACAAAACTATACGAAATTCTACCAAAATTATTTACGTATATTTATTTAGTACAGTAACCCGATTAATGGAGCCCAACATGAAATCCATGAATTAATAAATATTGAATGTGGCTGATATGCATTCCTCAGAAGCATTAAGTTTATAGATATGCTAATCTGCGTAGGGCTATGGGCCGGGTCGAGCGGCCAAGGATGCTAAGGAGAAGGGCCTATTGAGCAACTGTGCTATTATTTTTGTAGCTATATATATATAGGCATTACCTAATAGCGCAGGAATACCTAAAGTCAGTTTCGCAAAACCTAAGGTTTCCGTGGAAACTTCTCCGGGGCTAATCAATAAATAATGTTATCGGACCCTTAAATTCAGATGTCTTATGTTAGGTATGGGCTTCCGCGTAGTAAACAGTACTGGCAGAATATAAATCCGTAGACCTAAAAACTTAGGAACCATTGTACTAGCGATTTTCTTAAGTTACTTTATAATAGCGAAAGTATTTGTATTTTCTATCGATATTGATTAAGTAGTTTCTATCCTATTATTATAAACAATAAGTCCATAAGTGATCTCTGCCTACCCCCATGGGAAAAAGGCGTGACATTATGTATGTATGTATGTAATAAATCAATACCAAATTCAATTATTTTTATCTTACTGCATGAAAGGTGCTTACATCGATCTATGCGTGTGTCACCTTGAAGATGCTCTCAAAGCATATAGAAAAAAATACAATAGTAGTAGTATGTATAAAGATTTGTAACATATTACCAAGACTTTTTCTTTTTCCTTCCTCATTGCTGTTCGTGTAATTGATACAAATACTTATAATGTATCCGTTTTGAAATAGACAACGGCAAAATATGATGTTGCAACGGATGCTGGTTACACCGTAAAACCATATTCTACAGTGATTTCAACATTATTAATTATAGAGTTGTAAACTGTTTAATGGTTGATAAATTTTAGTAATATGCCCAGCTTCCAGCTCTTTAGTGTTGCGCATTTAAAACCATTTCTAGTACCTACAATTAATAAGTAGTATACTCTTATACGTGATTGTATTACCAGAGATCATTTCCAAACATATTATTTTCTACGTGACTCATCTGACAGGCCTAAGCATAGACTAGGTCGGAAATATCGTAAAGGTTTTCTTTAACGACCATTAGACTACTTACATACCATTTTAATAAGTATGTTAGTTGCAAATCTTGCATTTTATGTTACTTGGTAATCCCTTTACTTACAATTCAATTAAAAGTTACAAGATCCGCTCGAGTATATTATTCCATGCGCATATTAAAATTATCATCAGTTATTGCTAAATGATTACGGCATTTGAATTTTAATATCGTCTCTTACAGCGGTTTGTGAGGTACTTACTTTATTAAGATAAATATAATTTCTTGACGTTTACTTTCTTAAATATGTTACAACCAATATTATACTGAAAATACTTGTCGATGGACCATTTATATTATACATAAAGTGATTGTGCATTATCAATTGTTCTAAGCCCGTATTTAATGTTGGACGTTTTGAACCAGTAAGAGGTAAATTAGGCACACAACCATAGCCATAGCATCAGGTAATGTATCACGGCGCGGTCACGTTCTAAATAACCCACTTGTATTATATTTCATAGTGTTTGTGTCGCGATTCGTGACAGCGCTTCTGTGTCTGTATCATCGTCCACGTTGTGCAACCGATGTGCTGAGCAGGCCGTGTGCTTGTTCACAGAGGATTACCCAACCAGTTTCAGTCGCGGTCGATTTCCTAAGCCCCCGATGCGGCATGAGGTTTTTGCCTATCTGTTCGAGTTGCTGGATTTATAAAGCCGAGTAGTGAAAGTGTAGTCGCTTGCAAAACGTCTTCCAGAACGCATGGGAAACCGACCGGCGGGCCGCGTGCATCGCAACCGCAACGCTATAATCAAATGATTCACGATAGGACCCCGCCAATCGTAGAATACGTGCGCGTTGTTAACTACGGTGAAATTGTTGTCCGTTTGGATGCACTTCCAAAGGGGACATCAGATGTGCCGAACTCACCGGACCGCGATTCCTGTGACATGCCCTCGGCCGACGGTCTGCATGCGTTCACGTTATTTTGCACTCCCCTGTTTTACATTTAAGCTCTAAAGCGCGGGCGGACTTTGATGAGCCTGTCCTTTTGGCTTTACGTTAATTTATTTACCGTCTCTATCTCGCGCATACACGGCACAAAGCTATGCTCGGACATGTGTACGTACGTACATATTCCGAAACGCAGATTGATTAATTTCCGTTCCTGTTCCGACGCCAGACAAATTTGCTCGCCGTCTACGTGTTTTGGACGTCCAGATGAAAATCGATTTTCATTAAGATCTTATCGTTCAATTGACACAGTTTTGTAGTAATGAGAACACGGATTAATGTAAAAACGTTAGGTTGCCAACAAAACCAAATGTCATGGTTTTGGATGTGATGATTAAATTGAAGCTGTTTAGATGGCTTATTAAAGCTGCATATTTTCTGTTGTAATTTTTCGTGAAACAAAAATGACCGTTAATGTGGTTGTTAAAATGATTATGATTGGTCCGCAAATTTGGAATCTGTCAAGTCTCATCAAGTCTTACATAATATCGTTATAATTGCACCTATTATTCACTCGCCATTTTTCAACTTTGCTGGTAGCAGGACCTGTATATGATAATGCGATGTGTCGTTTTTGAGATAATACACCAAGGGTATAATGTTAGAGACCGTTGTATTCAGTAACTTAAATTATAACAATTGTAATTATTTGTACGTTGCAACGTACCTGAATTATATATCTTGAAATATTTAGTAAACATCCTAATAAATAACTCTTTTAAATACATATCTGGCTCTGCATTTTATTGTCCAATTCTCGTAACTTATTGACACTTCAGAAGTGATTTAGTAAAGACATTTTCGGCAACCACGTACCGGGCCGACGTCATCTCACTCGTAAACGGTGCGGTTTTATAAAATACTTTTTGGCTTAATCCGTGTGCAATTATGTATAATAAATTACTAGTGACATACACTTGTGTAGGGAAAGCTTAACGAGCCTTTGTGTAAAAAGATAAAAATGTCTGCTTAAACCGGGCGAAATGCCAAAAGATAATGGTCACGGGAACTAATTACGACTTCTTATTTGGATTTTTTATTTTGTAAAATTTAGGAATACACATATTTGGTATTCTGACTGCAGTATGTAATTTGGCTTTTATTTTTGAAGCCTTTTATGCTTACGTTGTACACCGTATAAACGTTCTTGTTTCATAGGATAATTTTTCACAATTCTGTGTCTGTCTTTACTTAACTCACTTTGCTAAAATTTATTGTATGTTTGTAATACTAGTAGATTGCGACAAGACAAATATGCGGACGAAGTCCATATCTATTTCTCCCGCAGTCCTGAGCACGTCGCGCATTGTACGTAAGTATCGTATACTTATAGATCCGTCACTCTCAACTGGCCTATTACGTCTGGGCGCGCTCGCCACCGACTCCCCCGGTAGGCTTTATCCCGTTAATTGCAGAGCACTGTCGCGTTCGTACACTCGCGCCCATTGTCAAAGACACGACACTTTCTAACGTAATCTCTGCTCCCTATCTTGGTAATAATGACATACGGAGTGCTGGCTTTTAACGTCTGTGAATACTATATCTGCGCATTTATGGGTTACTTATTGTTCTGTTCATTCATTTGGTACGAACCGCGGAAACAATGGACCGTTCTTTAGCCTGTTGAACGGTAGCTACTTTACATAGGTTGTATCTATGTATTTATTTATCTGATTGTCAATGCTGGGAACATGCGTCAATCAATCTGTCAGTATTTTCCTATAATAATAGGACAATCTTTTAGTTCTGTAGATATCTAGTTTTGCCAATTCTTAAGATAATTAAAAAACAGTAGTCTTTCTGGTATTAGATAAATATAATTATAATTTAAATCAATATGATTAAGACAAATGAACTTTAATAGTAAAAATAATCATATGTCTGGGGATCATTATATTTCATCATAGGCACGATATTTTCATAACTCTATCAGTTATCGCGTTTACGGCTGACATTATTACAACCGTAACTCGAACATCGCGCGTTAAAAGTATATCCGCAATCGATAAAGCAGGTATTCGATGCAGATTTCATGCCGCAAAAATGCAACGCAATGGTTCTCCTAAATGCGGGTATTGGCCTTAATTTGAGTACTGATTAAATTACCGGGTTTTATAGCGTGTTCGGTGGGCACCGGCGCGGGCGCGGCGCGGCGCGTCTGGCGAGTGGGTGCGCACGAAATATCTCTCGTATAATTACGATCTCGACGAGCTCTAATTCGTGAGTCACGGCCGAGTGAAATGGCACGCGGTCCATGAACGCGCCGGTTCATTCAATTACCCCGCGTGATGTGAATCGTAAATTATTGTATAGAACACAAAAATTCGTCATCAACATCAACAACGACAACTACTTTCACCGTCCCGAGTATCGTACGCATATACCTTTTACCTATAATGCAACTTTCAATCCGGAGTCACGACCGAGATAATAATTCCTATTACTCCCATTATATGGACGGATCCCCAGATAGCTTTTGACTGACAACGTGCACGTTGTATGTGGCGTACCGATAAATACACAATCATTATATTGTCACAGTGCGCCGACGGGTGTGGGTTGGCTGGTAACGGTCCGCCTTCGAAACTGGGACGCATCGACATCGACGTACGTAATCCTATTATGAGCTCGTTAACGTAATCCTACTTGGACCTCCTTTCTGCATAGGCGATGTATATTTTCGAAATTTTAAGTTGCTACTCGTGTCTATTGTTGCACGTATCTTTAAGGCACATCAACCTACTCGTAGACAGCCTGGAGCATAATGCATTCTCACTTCAGGAAATATGTAGGTGACCTATAGGTAATTGGAACCGCTCTACTGCGATGGATCGGTCATTACAAAAATCAGCGAGCAGAAAGAAGGTAATTTATGTGTTAAATAAAAGATTGCATGTTCTGACGGCGATTTAGTACCTTGCGAGATCTTTGATCGTTTACCTGTTTGGATGATAGAATATCCTTGCCGAGGAATTTTAACGAATCAAGTAACTCATCGATAAAGTTGAGAGGTTAAATGCAGTGGTTATTACATGTCAAGCCCTGCTGACTCATTTATAATGGCCGATCACCTTGAATTCGCTTCGATAAATGTGTCATCTGTGCCACGCCGCGTATCCCTACTGCGACTGCGGGCGAGGTAAAGTTATTATGATAGAATAGATGATATATCTATTGTTTTTCTGACTCATAAATTATGATAAATGAGTTACGGAGCCCCCGCCCCTGATTGTTCGTCATGAAATAATGACGACAAATGGTGTCATTAAAAGTGAACGCCTCGTTGATACAAATGACTGCGAAACGTGAGCTCCAAAGAAACACTGAACAGGTTCGAGTATGAAATGTGTCTCAAATTAGGCATTAGCATTTTATAATTATACAAGTAACACGCTAATCTACATTCTTAGCTATCTGGAGCTTTGTAGGCTTGGCAGCATTCTTGTCATTCATTATTCATGGATTAGTATGAATACAGTGTGTTGGAGATAAAGTACACAAATCGCTTCCAAGTACGTGGCTGTGCAGGCCCAATTTCTCGTGCTCATTGTTGACAGGGCGACGCGATGCTATCGTGCGTAGGCGTACACGCGATAAACTACATCTCCCCACTGATAAACTTATTTT
This sequence comes from Glyphodes perspectalis, assembly GCA_951394215.1. Taxonomy (NCBI): domain Eukaryota; kingdom Metazoa; phylum Arthropoda; class Insecta; order Lepidoptera; family Crambidae; genus Glyphodes; species Glyphodes perspectalis. The sequence goes on along the minus strand of OX596210.1, from coordinate 3,265,395 downwards.
TTCATTGTACCATGTACACTGCTCGTTTATATCGTGACTTCTGCATGTAATGGCGATTTGTACGTGTAATGAAGATCTTGCTTGTTGACAATTCATGTCCAAAACTGGGCGTGGGTTGTTGAGAAATGAATGCTTGTTCATATTAAGTTACTTATTACGAATTTATACAACATGTAAAAGCATATGTTTATTTTTAATTGATCTGCTAATTTATCATAAATTAACATCTCCTTTGATGTTCCACGATAGATAAAAAAGCAGAGGTGATTAATCAATTATGCAGAGAAGATTCTAAATGAAATTTTGTTATTCGAACTGTTCCTTCCTACAAACTTATTCGATTATGTATACATAGGGACTTTAAAATAATGGGTTTCCCATGCCATAAAATAGTAGTTATTTTTTAATTTCTTCCGCCACGTTTTAAGTCTACTCCCTCTTCTCTGTAGCCACTTTAGCACAAGGCATAAAATCTAAAACGCACGCGTACTATAAACGTAAAATGCGATTTCTTATCAAGTTAGCTCTCTTAGTAGATAATTAACCACTTCACATGGTTTCTAGTTTTATGAGACTGAACCGATTTTTATGGAATAACCATCCCATTAGAGCTTGACCTCATTAGTTTTTTAGATCGTTAGCTACAAAGCCGATGCCACATATAGTGAAGGAGTCACGAACCAAAAATAACTGTAACCTCGTTTCTGTATAAGCGTACGGCAAGTGTCCATATAGCGTGCAGACAAGGGCGTCTTCTCATCTCATTACGAGCCGGCTTGGAGCCGGATCGAGGTGACGAGACACCGGGAACTGATACGGTGCTGGTACAAGCACTAATGTGCCAGCAGGCAATACTGACAAGCAACTACGTGCCAACGCAACTTCAATTTCGTACTTCAAGGGTACCACAAAGTTGACAAAATTATGTTACAATAATGAGTGAGATGAGTTCATGTCCAAAGTATTTTACATTTTATTTAACAATTATTTTGTTGTTGACCGCCACAAACTTCACGTATTTTGAGTTCTATGTTCCTGTAGTCAACAAGTAACTTAATGGTTACCTCATGTCTGTCTGTCTAGCTGTCTAATTCAATTAAGACGTTGGAGTTTTTCTTTGTAACTAAAAGTAAGTCCGTCTCTTTAGAATGATTAACCGTGCACTCGTGTATCCGTGTTTGTCTGCGCAATAAAGACACCACTCCCAGAACTAGCTTGAAGCTGGATTGGAGCGTTACTAGCCGGGAAGCAGGGCACAATCAGATAATCAAGAATGCGATTGGAGGCGGTTATCTCCTGTTTGTCCCAACAACGGAGATAACGTGCTTACCTCTTACATTTCTAATCCTATTTACCAGTGTTTAGAAAAAATCGGACTGCGTGAACAATCCTAATACATCACTTATTTTTTAAAAATACCTTATATACCTTATATTAAAGTGGACACGAGCTAAGCACGGGACATAACGATAAGGGGAGGAGAAGTTAATTTATTTATCGTTTTTATTGCTCGTAAAATTCAAATTGATTTGAAGCTATTAATCAGTTTTTTAGTTCACTATTAGCTCGGTCTGATATAATAACGTATCAATGCTACAACAGTGTTTTTCATTCTTTTTGAATTCGCGCCCCCATTACAGGAAAAAAAGTCGCGACCTTCTTTGACTATAGACAGACAAAAATCGCATTTAAAGTGTGTAGAGCTTTGCCTTTTTTGCCGGCGACCCCCCGAGTAAGGCTTCACGACCCCCTAGGTGTCGCGAACCACAGATTGAAAAACACTGCCATACAACATTTATGAAGGCACTGCGTTGGAAGTCTATAAAAAGTACGTCAAAGATTGCGACAACTTCTCTCGTTTCTAGAATCAAAAATGAATTTTCAATACACGAGTAAGAAATGTAATTTCGAATTTAATTTTAGCTCCGTTCCCAATACCATTTACATAGAGTGGTACTAAATGGAAAGTGTACGTAAACAGAATTTCATTCTAGGTCTGTTTACGATCTTATTTTCATTTCGAAAACATTTGGCTGCATTTACTGCCTACTTTTCTAAATCGTTATCCTGTATTAGGAAAAATGTTTTTAGAAATTAACATTGCATTTGCATATTAATATTGGAATGTACATAATGTATTTTAGCATGGATGTGTATACATATATTGATGGGAAGTCAATGTAACATTTAAATGTAGATCGTTTTGTCTTTCCGTTTCAATAATATGTTCTAACATTGGTAGTAACAGATAGCCACTTAAGTATATTATAAGTAAATCTTGTATGTCTGTATTATTATATGCATGATAATTGTATAAACACAAAAACGCCCACATTTGGCGCATCGTGGTCGTAAACGAGCTGCAGTTGGGCTATCAAGAAGACAGAGCCGTTTTTATCAACATTTTAGTGTTCATATAACGGCACGGTCCCTATAAAGAGAATAATACATAGGAAACACCACTTCTCCGGTTAAAGTTTTAATCTCAAACGACACTTTATGTTTAAGGGAATAAGGCTGAAGGAAGAACAACAATGTATGTATATTATGCAGCCGGCAGGATGCGAACGGAACCCAACGTGGGCTTTTGTTGTTTAACAGTTTACTACCTGCACCGTTCCAGCGGAGTTAACACATCTCGTGCTAATAAACACGATTCTGTATTGACGCCGGTGACCCGGGATACAATTGTATTAGTTCCATAGTTCCTTCAATTGACGACCTTGTCAATTCATTTCGAGATAGTGACTTTTATGGCCTTCCGTTGTTCACTAAAGAGGCATGAAAATTTGATATTTGGACACTCAATAGATAGGATAACTGTAAAACAGGGTATTAAAGCAATATCATTGTATTGCTGCCCATTTTTGGATTCAATAGATGTTATTGTAGATTGTAAGAAGAGAATTCTCGTTTTATTCAGTGAATCACAGCTCCATATCAGACCCATGATCTGGGTATCATTTAAATAACTTAAAGTCAAAGCAATCGGAGTGCGTTCATTTATTCATAGTGCGTATCCGTTATTTGCGCGGTGTAAATCCGGCAGGAGTAGCATTGACAGACGAGGGCGGTCGGTTCGAGGCGCGCGGCGCGCGGCTCGGTGGGAACGGCGCTGTCATTTGAACCACCGCGATGCCGTGATTCATGTTATCGGTAAAGTTCAGCTCGCTCTGTGAATGCTAAGAGGGCAGATTAGTCATGCGATGCACTCCTATGTTGTCGTTCACACGCGTCGAAACAGATCCACGCCTGATAACGGCCACAATAGACGTTCCGCCGCTCGCTACACTTTTATCGATTTATATTTTCACTCTGGAATTGCAGTAGAAAACACGTTTCTAACTTAATATCTAGATTTTCTATCGTAGGCGCGGGCATCGCACACTTTGAGTAATTACTCGCACACATTCCTGCACGAAAAAAAAACGAAACGAAGAGTAATCGCCTCTCGTCCTAAGCGTAAAAGTGCATTGTCGCCTCCTCTAATAGATTTAAACATCAACTTAAACAAAGCCTGCGAGCGCCTATTGATGCCCACGGGAATTAATAGCTTCATAAATTATTCCATTTAGCGCCAAGAGTGTATTTAATGTATTCGCCATGGAAGATAATGTCGTCCAGTTCAATTAACCTATCACTGTTACGTTTTATTTCTATCAATTACTCATGCAAATTTTCTCGCGTTTCATGCATAAATTCATATGGCCAGTTTTTAATTGATATTTTTTTTGTCACTGAATACCGGTGTAGGATTAATGTTTCACTGTGTACAGCTATCGTCGAACATGTAACCCCATGTGTGTCAGTGTGCATAGTTATAACGTGGTTGCCGGGCCTCCAACTATGTGTGTATGTAGTTTCACATTTTATGTCGTTCTCGCCTCAGTATCAATCATTATCACCGATGCTTTTGTCTCGCGCACTCGAAACAGGTTTTCGAAATATCTCTGCCATTGTCTTCTTAAAACCGGGTTTATTGAATATTTCATCTCTTTGTCTTCACGCGAATGTTAATGATCGTTGATGATCTTCGTTAAGTAGTGACATTGATTTAAAACTGCTATTAACGCTTTTTAGAAATTCAGTTTTGTAGTTTTCAGTAGCGTTTCACCGAGTTTGACGCTCTTGAACTGTAAAGTTATTTGCCACATGTACAACATACATGTGGTAAATAACTGTTTATATGGGTCACTGTTCGATGCCGGGTTGATTCAACGAAAAGTCTGACTTACGTACGCAAATATTTATTGCTAATTAATTAATAGTGTACACGGGATTCTACTTCGGGTGACCGGGAACGACTGGCTTCACATCGCTCGAGCCCTCGGTACGTCACCCGAGCCTGTGGCAGCGTATCGCTAGCTCAGCATTATATGTGTCGCTACAGTTATTTTTCGAAATAATATCTGTATTAAAAAGTTACATTTTAAAATGGTTTGAGAATCAAAACAACATGTCATTCGAGTACTAATTATAACGCCTGTTTTGTTCCTGCATGACGAATGATGATGAGTGGTGCTTAGTGTGACTCACAAACAATGTCAGACGACTATATTTTAACCGAATGCTTTTTTTTTGTTTGCAGGTATGAAAACGGATTTGATATCGCGGAATTCAGTGAGTAAACAAGTTTTTATTAAAATGCAATATGTACGTACGTCTGGTTAAATTGAATCCGCAGAGGAAATCAAAATCTCAATATTTTCGAAACCTCCGCGATTCGTACAAATAGTACGCTTTCTAATCTCCAACTCGGTAGAATTGTCAATAAAAGTTATTATTGTAACTTTCTAACGATTGTCTCTGGCTGAGCGGAGCGGACCATTTTACGTAGGTTTTATTTTATGTAAACAAGAGGTCGGTCCTGCCATCATTATTTTTACGTTATCTCTCCGAATCTGTTACAGAATACATAAAACCTTATTATTTTCAAGGTAATTAGCATTTCAATAGATGCTCATTGTCAACATAACGATAAAACCGATCACAGTTCATTGAAGCGAGAAGAATGACTAAATGCTAATGAAGTATTTTGTATTCACACATATATTATTGAGTGTTGAAGAGGTGTTATGTGTTCATAATAAGTACTTCTAGCCATTAAAAGTCTTCCTTATACATATTATTATGGTCCTTTACGTTGTCAATAAACAAACAACACATCGGATATATATGTATACCAATATTATAGTATATAATAATCAGTATGTGTGTTTGTATATATAAACTTAAAATATAGTGATCGTTCTCCGGTATAAATCTACATTTTACTTGTTTAACTTTTATACAGGGTGACTGGAACTAAACCTGCCATAGCATATTCGCATATAGAGGAGGTAATTTGCTAATATTGGACCTTACTTTCCTTGTGTTTTTTTAAAGTGATACCTATCTTATTTTTTAACCCTATTTTAAGGAAAGTTCCGACGTATTTTAATCACAAATGACTACCAAAAACAACAAAAAACTAAAATAATAAAAAAAGAAATTACAAATGCTTGAAGGAAAGATTTTGGAAAAATCTCAATAAAAGTATGAAAAATTAACTTTCTTTGTCCCGTGTTGATCTGGGACTTAAAAATAATGTGCCAACTGTGTTTCTTGTCTAGCATGTCGTAAAAGGCGACTAATGGTATATCAGGTTATGGGTATGTGATTGTGTAGGCGACGAGCTAGCCACTTGTCACTACTTTTTCATAATTTTCCATTTAGCCCAGTCCGGTTTCGTTTTTGGCTGAAGGTGGGGCCTGCTGTCCCTTTGACTATGCCTACCCCTTCGGGGAATATGGGCGTGATGTTATGTTTTCGTTTTTTTAGGTAATGTAAGGTCCAATAAATAGCAAATGACCTCCTCTGTATGCTAATTTTCTATGACGGGTTCAGTTGCAGTCACCCTGTATATATAATCATAGTATAGCTAATTTCATAGGAGTACTGTTCAGATGTTTATTCAATGATCAAGGCTTATATTAATATTTCCTAATAACTTGGGCACAGTATTATGTATGATAATTCATCATAACAGCTTAGCAAATATTTTCTACGATAAAGCATACTCCTAGCGGGCGAAGCCGTGGGCTGAATCTAGTATTACAATGAAGTGTGTATTGTACAAACGTAACGACCCGGCCTACACATAATTAATAGGTCAAATGAAGCGTTCACTCGAATACGCTTCCGTGTCCACGTTGTTTGCGACATGACCTCGCTTTTATGAAACTGACATAATCCTACGCGAGATTTACCTACTCGACTAATGAAATCAGACCCTTTATTACCATAAATAATGCGCCCGTTAACATCTACCTACCGCTATTGTCGACAGATAAATCGAACGCCAACTAATCGAGATCTAAACAATCCGTGCACGCACGAATGGTTCTGAAATCCTTTCGATCCTCCATTTTGAATTTATCTCGATCCTTTGATCGCATACCTGCTTCATTTCAAACGCTACCATCGGCTATTTACGATTTTCGTTCTTCCGATGCAGTAAAGCCGAGATCGATAAAGTACGTTCGGAATCAAAGCGGTTTACCATTTAGCGTCGTCTTCTGTCTTCGTGGCGAGTGCCCTTGAAACGCCTCTCTCGTTCGTTCACTAAAGGGGTCAAAGGATGGAAAAAACTGACTCGTAAAGAGCTTTCTCTTATGGGATCGTGGGAGGTGAAAGTCTGGCGATTTGTCCTTGAGCGCCCGGTGCAAACGACCGACGGACAGCGGAGGCGTTTCTTATTTTTTTTGTTCATTCATGAATCGGTTTGTTGCACTTTGGGTAGATTAAGTTTGATGATAACATCTAACTAATATTTTGAGAATAGAAATGTTACGGATAGTGAGCTTAGGTGTTCACATTTATATGGGTAAAGAAATTGTTGTTATCTACGTCATTGCGTAAATTATAATAACATTGAATATACGTACATATTGTGTCGATATTTACATACCAATGAATGAGCTTTTCTAGCTAATAATAAATTTGGCAACAAAAGTTCTTCTCTCACACTTAGCCTGTGTCGCAATATTTACTAATTATAACTTTAAATGCTCATACTTATTGAAAGTTATGTGTGATTTCACAGATTAAAACCATCCAAGGAATGTGCAATGATGTGGATTCACCAGAGTTTCATGAAGTTAACATGTGGTCATTAGCGTACGTTTAGACTATCATAATTTTCTACTAGACATAATTTTCAGATTATCTCGTATATTTTCTACAACTTTCTGCAGAGTGCAGATACTGCACTTTGTATGTTTAAGATATATTTTGTACGTCGAGTGTGTCGAACTGCTAATTAAGTTAGTTGCAATACCAAATTAATTCGCCGGCGTTCGATACACCCGTCGACACTTAAAGGTTCGTTGCCAGCTGACGTTATCAATTTAGAAACAGTTGTGCAGACCGTTATCGGTGCAGTGACGTCTGAAGCCATCTCGACCCGACAAAATGTATTATCGAAACAGGACGGGTTCGCTCAATCCGCCGGGACCACTTATAAAACCAAAATAATGGTAATACCGCACCGTTTGCTTACGTCACCAACAGCCGCACTCTGACATGTTTGACACTAAAAGGGTCTGCATTTGCATCAATGCAATGGAGGAACAGTCGGTAGGCACACTGAATAAAATATAATATCTGTGCATCATTCGTTTTGTATAGCAAATAAAAAAGGGCAATCAATATTTAGAAAAATGTCGACCTTTGTCTTTGTAACGTTAGCAGCTTTCATAATAAACTACAAGATGTCGAAAAACTTATTTATAATTTCAAAAATATTTTTTTTCTGCACAACTATGTAATTACATAATATTTAGTCAGGTGTTTGTTGGTGGGTCAATCATGTTAAATCACTAAGTATTACACAAGTCTATAACGACTTTTGAACATACAAACAGAAGCAATCGTTAATTGATAGATTTTATCTTAATTATTTGTAAGCAACTTTCCAAATAGATAAAATTTTAGACTGTATGTTATAAATTAACGTCTGTTTTCGAAATAGTATTGTGTAATGAACATCCTCTCAGTAAACATTTGAACATTTTGTAACCACCAAACAATTTGTAAATATTCATCTAGCACAGTTTCAAATGGGGGAGATACCAGAATATACAATGTAAAAGTCCACGCAAGTAGGTTTGAAGTTATACATTTATTTACTTGTCAAGTACCTACACGTACCCTTAGCGATGTAGATGTGTGTCGACGTTTAGTAACGGGGAAATATAAGTACCTACGTGACACTGCTTTGTAGAACTATAATGTACGGCTTAAACATGGTTATTAACTTAATTAAACGCTCTACCCCTACTGACACACATTTCTTTCGTGTTTGATTACCGGAGACTAGTTCACGTGTAGTCGTTAGATTTTTTTCTAGCACCAATAAAATTAGTTGCTAATAACTTGCGACCGTTACTATTAACGATATCCGACAGACGTATCATCCATTATTGGGTAAACGACTCAAACGTTGACACCGATCCTCGACTCGAAATTGTATTTATAGAGACAACATGGTATAATGGAATTGAGAACAGTGGGGAATCTCCAACGTTATTTTTGTATCGGACGCCTCTACATGCACTGTATGTATTGTAAAAAGGGATGGTGACAATATACATTTGTTTATTTAGGTACTAATTTAACAAACTAATTAAACATGACAGGCCCGTTGGATGAGTGGTCAGAGACCCTGACCACGAACCCTCGGTTTCGTGGTCAGGGTCGGGGGTTCGAATCCCGCTAGGGGCAGATGTTTCGTGTGATGAACATGGACATTTGTACTCGAGTCATGACTGTTTATAAACATATTTAAGTATGGCTATCCGTTCACCTAGTATCCATAGTACAAGCTTATAGCTTAGTTTGGAACTAGGGAATTGGTGTGTCAGTCCTGAGAATTTATTTATTTATTTTTTAAATCTCGATTTCCGAATTATCTTTCATATAGGTTTTCAAATTGCAATAGAGTCGTATGAGTAATAAACTTAATGAACTCACAAATATCAAAACCATAACATTTTATAAAGCAATTGCGACACCCAAAATAAAATATCATGAAATGACAACATGACTTTAGAGTCATGTTGTCATTTCATGATATTGTCAATTGGTATAGTAACCGATATATTAGTATAACGGTTACTATCCCAATTGTTCAGGCCGTAATCTAATTCCGAGAAAATCTCAGAATGCATGAACAGCATGCTGCATGTGTACAACTGAAATTGGGCTTTTAATATTTGCGCCATTTGTATGTCCGCATATGTTTATACGACATGTAGAGCGGTCTCCACTGTTGTTATCTACTCCTATATACTGTGTGCGAGGCGCGACAGCCGCGGCTACCTGAAGGGTAAATGACCACCTGACCCATATCCACGTCCCGACTTTCACCGGCGGCCGTTCACCCGGGAACAGACGCGTTACACCCGTTCCAATTTCGAAATTGGAACTGTTCAGCGATCGTGGCCCGCCATTAATTGAGGGCGCATTCCAATTAAGAGCTCGTTGTGCTCCACTCTTACGTAATTAGCATCGTCCGGCTAAACCATGGGAACGGACTTTTGTCGGGCCACTTAACGAATTTTAATGGTGCACAATGCGTTAAGTTAAGGGGTCTTCCCGTGACCACGTTTGTTGTTATTCCACAATAAAAACCAAATTACCGAACCGAGTCGGCCAGAGTATGGTATAGGCAAAAATAACTCCCCGATTTATCTAATTGTCACTGATGTTTAAAATACTAATATTGTCTTAATTTGTCTTTGTCTTACAGTTACCGCAAACACTCGTTAATACGGATAAGTGTCATAAAAACAAATATGTATTCACAATTTTGTATTTTGCACCATTGGGCGCGCTGTGCGATTCCCACAATCGAATCGAATGAGTTGCAAAACAATCGACTTTTGCAGTTAATGTTTTAACGGGATGTTGATGCTAATTCCCTCGTAATAGAAACCAAATAGCGAACAATCGGTAGAACAACGATAAATACCTTTTTTCGAATTCTAGCGATACATCCCTATTTGTTATTCATGTGTTTTAAACAGAGACGTGTTCTCGTATTCCTAACACAAAGATCCTTTTGGTGTCTTATCCGCTAGAGTGATCCATATGTAAGCAATTCATAGTTCTATTGTCTTAGGACGCGCGATGTGAACACAAAACAATTGTTACTGCATTTATCTCGCTCCATCTAATTATAAAAATAGATCAATACTTATTGTCCCTGATTTCGAAAATAAGACGTGATCAATGAAATATGATTTTATCTTTCTCAAACAATAAAAGTTTGTAAGTAGCCTGCGTAAACGAGATATATAGCTCTATATATATTTGCTCTTATGTAGCCAGTTTATCTTAATATTTTATTCGATCTTGTGGCGAATATACACAAGTGGCTGTGGCGAAAGTCTTACAATAAGATCGCAACTGGCAATTTACGTAGTAATTGAAAGTCGATTTCGATTCGGGTGCAACGAAAGCGTTTACACCGCGTAACACGAGTTTAGATAACATAATGGCCATAATACTTTCTAATTCATTTCACATTTTGAATGAAAAGTTTTCTTTGTGTTCGGATTTACTTGACGATCGATACTTTCGTACTTGGTGCCGTGAGCTGAATGTTTTCCAACGTATTGGCGTGTGCATAAAAAGTTAAGTGTATTTAATTTAAAATTGAAATTAGCTTCGTGTAACACTTTTTCATTTCAGCAACCTTTTCCACATTGTTACTGCTCTAATTTTATGTACAGTTTAAAGTAAGAGTCTAAACGTTCAATTTAGTTACTTTAACATTTTATGTCAGTCAATAAAGATACCAATAAATCACGAATGGTGCCGGCTGCACGCAAAGCAATAACCACTCATGAACCTATGTTAATACATTATTCCCTTGATCAATATTCGAGGTAGCTACTGCGGTGCATGGTAAAACTTGCATCTGTAAAGGTGAACCGGGTCCGTATTCAGAATTGAAGGGACAAGTGGGCCTTGAGGTGACGCCGCGTCGCCTCGGTCGACCGCAGCGAGATGCGGTAAACACTCACATCTAGGTACGCGGGCAGCCTTCGGACTAAACAAGGTTACTGATACTCACCGCGATCCGGCCAACCCGACGTGATTCGACGTTCACCATTATCTTTAATATCCCCACCATATGCCAGCTTTTTATTCTCATACCACTTGTATAAATGTCATTTTTAATTGGACTACGATAGGATTCGTTGTAAAACATAATTACGCACCACATTTATATTCAAGACAAAGGATTCAAATTACGAAGATTCGTGTCCAACTTATTGTTATCTATCTCCTCAATTTGGTCAACTGCATCTGTTGTTTTGTTTTTACCGTTGATTGGATGATGTTACCGTTCTCTAAAAATCTTATTGTCCAGTCACCGCTTATAACTTTTATCGTCATCGTCGTTTTTGAGAAATTCTAAATGATATCCATCTCGGCCATCACGAGCATGTACTGTTATGAACATCAGTTTATAACAATTCACAATTGGTCCCAATATTTATTTGTTACACGTGTTTAAGAAAGCATTAGATGAGCCTTCAAAAATCGTTTTGCAGTTATATAAATTGGATTAGTGGGATCTTTACGGAAAAGGTCGTGACTTGCACCTTTCCATTTGTTTCGTGGATTAATTCGATGTTTATTTAATTGACGCCAACTGAATTAAGGTACTTGTTTATTTTTATTATGTTCTTTCGCATGTAACAATACGTCTTTTTGAAACTGTAGTGTAGGCAACAAAATTGTGTATATCAGCTTTCGCCTAATAAGTTGTTTGCAGATATATTGTCGAATTCATATTTCTTGTATATATTTGCTAGGTTTTAGTTCCCTCTAATTACGCCGAACATAAATAAATAAAGACAATGAAAAAATATCTAAACTCCAAAAAACGGTATACAACTTTTTATCCAGCTAGATCACCCAATAAATATCTACGTGTAACTAACGTCAGCTGATTTTAGATAACTCACGAAACAAACTTTCACGTCAACATTAAGAACAAAACGATAATGATATAAAGCTTCTTTATTAATAAATGTAATCAATATAATTTATCATTAGCAACATTTGCAACGGCGCGGTGCAGGCGTGCGCGTCTCGCGGGGGCGACGCCCCAGTGAAAGTGTGAAAGTGAGGCGAACGCGCCCGCGCACGCCTAGGAGCGCTATCAATAAACGTTCCCGTGCGCTTTGCAGATTTATGGCGCCGATATTGACGGACCAACGGGCGACTCCCTTTTAACTAGTGCTAACGATTGATTTGTCTCTTTCGCTGTTGTTTGTTGGAATTAATCGTATTGAGAGATTTTTTCTATCTAACGCAACCCAATTTTGATTTTAACCTAAAGTGTTTAACGAGGTTTGTTACTCCTTCGGGGGTTACGGGCGTGATGATGTATGTATGTAATTTTTCTAAATAACTAAACTTTACGCCACTTTCCTAGCGGGGTATGGGTAGGTAGTTTTGCTGATTTACTAATAGTAACTGTCAATTAATACTCTTTGGGACAGTCACGGTAAATGAACATTTTTGCACTACTATTTAATTTCACAAAAATATCAGTGTGTCGGAATAGTTAACTTATAAAATATATAAGTACATTTGTATCAAGTGAAATTGCAGGTAATTTGCCCATGATTTTTTGTTGTCTAACTGAATGAAGTATTGACATTGGTAGATGGATACCCTGAAGGTGCCAATTCGACTTGGCCTGTATATATACAACTGTATGTGTCAGTATTGTTTAAAAGATATCATAATGGCACGAGTAATTTTCAGCTCTTAAGATCCTATAGAATAAGTAATTGTATAGTTGTTTAGTGCATTTGACCAGATAGCGCTGAACTCTTGATAGCAGATGACGTTTATAAGGCAAAAAGTTAACGATCTCTTCAATCTAAGTTTTTAAATCGTATTTTTAATCAGACTTAGCAAAATTATCTCACCTAATCTACCCGCCCATAAATACCTAATACAAATCACTTACGTGATTAAAAATAATTTAGATCCAGAAAGAATCCATCTTAACTTTAAATGCACTATCGCATTCTCTATTCAAACAATGCCGGCACTATTGTAAATAAAACAGTCACGTCCGACGTCACTAACAAGAGATGGTAAAAAATTAACGAGCTTCGCAAATAATGTATCTGGAGCGTGCTGGCCAGAAGTTGGTCTCTTCCGTGTGCGCGGAGCGCGGCGTCGAGCGGGGTCGACGAGACCACTTGAAATATATTTCCTACGCGAAATGCATTCTTAACACACGCAGCTGGCAGAAGGATGTCCTGTCTGACTAACCCAATTACGTACACCTAAGACTATTGAATGAGGGCGCACTCAGGTCGTTAGCTACCTATGCCAGACGTGCTGGTCACAAATAAAGTGGGACTTCTCAATTATCAGAGCCTCGTTTCAGTCTTTGACGCAATTACCTCAATGGAATCGTGAACGTATTCTACTTTATGTGGTGGAAAATGCCTGCCATTGTACGTTTCCTAGAACTATTAATTAATTGCTAATTATGCTCAAGATCGATTAAAATGTGAGCGTTGAGATTTAATTACCAGTTACTTCCTGGCGAGTAATATGTCGGCATTGATATATTGAATCCATTGAGCAAGCATCTTGAAATTGTGTCTGCGACTTATGAAATGCACATGTATGCGACAGACAAATTTCTATGCACGAGAATAATGATGGCAAATTATTATCACTCTCGCGAGTCACGTAATTGTACTGCAATCGGCGTCGATGCATTCAGATATGGCCTCCATAATAGTAAAACAGCCTTCGTCACAATGAAGTGTGGCGAAAGATGACATGCATTACGTAGCTACGTTGATCACAGTGCGGTACGAAGAGTCAACGGTTACGCAACCCGATTTAAAAGTTCGACAAGCCTTATGAGGTATTGACTAAAGCGGTGCTCAATGAACCACAGAGCATCACAGCAATACGTATGCGGTGGAGCGTAAACTGTAATGTCCCCCTAAACCCTAAATAAAGTTACTAAACGATCATTTATCACCCACTTTTATATCCATAGACCATATTACATAACTTATGAATGAACGACCCATGACTTTTCTTTGAATTATTTAATACATAGTCACTTAATTTTCATAAACGATTGCCTTGTAATGTTTAATGAAGTGCAGTCGTGTGGTCTATTTAATGTTATTTACATTAACCTTAGTATAGAAATGGGAACATTGTTGAAAACAAATTGCTATGTTGTAAACGGTAACAGAGTCCATGTCCTATTACGTCAGCGCTATTGTGCCGGAGACTTAATTTACAAGTTCTGTATTAGTCTTAATGATTTACATGCGATCCTATAAATAAGTTTCCCTGCAATGAAAGGAATTAGTTATACTTACCTGGCTGCATTATTAAACACAATAGGAATAAGCTTATTGTTATGTTTACATATGTAATAATTATAATACATATTGTCGAGATCTTGAATCGCCATAGAAGTCATGCTAGCTACCATGATTAGTAATGCTTGATGCTCACGCTTCGCGACGCTCTCTCTATTGTGCACCGTATGACGTTTCACAATCTTTTGTGCCACCGCAGAACCCATCATTCTTTCATTGTAGACCACAGCTGAACTTTTTGTATGGCACGTCTTATCTGTCCTGCTTTGTGCTCCTCCTCGGGCATTAACTAATGTCCCCTGTCTGTCAGATGATATCGGGCACTCGTTAGTGGCATTGTAGCGCCTACGCGGCCTCCTGCCCGACTCCTAATGGAGCCCTGACAGGATTACCTATAAACTGCAAGATCAAGTGCGTCCCCTGAAAACATTTCGCTTTTAAGTAGCACCATAATCTAAAATATCAACACGCGCAACACGGAATATTCCTTGGGGCAATTCACCGGTGACAGATGTCAACTTTGCGTAGGCGGCACAAAAACATATTCCCAAGAGCGTGTGAACAGAAGCGCTACGAATGTACGGACACAAATGTCGAGGAGGAAACAACGTATTATCAGTCTTACGCACCGAAGATCCTATCCGCCGTACACATGCTCATGCTAATCGTACGATCTCTACGTGTCGAACCAAACGTCACAAGTTGATGTAAACAATACCAAAACAATTTTAGGATGTACAGATTGCTTTTCGAAAACATTGCTCCGCTCTCACTCTTTATTTTGCGAAATCGTTGTCATTGTTTTGTACGCGCTCTCGCGAGCACGTTATCTAATACACTTCCCACAAAGGTTCAGTAAGCAGAGCGCTGCAACACAATGCTTCCGCCGACAATGGTTCCGCTCTCTTGAATTGGGTAAGTGGTGCATTTGACGAAACTTCACTTTTTCGCCGGCCCACTTTGCTCCGCGGTCGAATTTACCAATAAACTGTAGGTTGTTTGCTGTCGATTATCAACGCGTTTAGCCATAAAAGTTGATTTTCACGCCATCTCGGTGGTACATTAGAGAGCCAACGGTGGCCCCGGGGACTCACGCAGTCTTTTCACACGACAATCGGGAGCGAAACGCGCAACTAGAGCGACTAATATTCAAATGGATCCGTTTTTTCTTTCAGACCATAAGATATTATAGTGAGTTAAGGCACTATTTTTGCACGGCGTATCGATTTCCTAGTTGCGATCGATTGGACCTTGACTTATTAGTTTTTATAATACGAAATTAACATATCGAGTATTTCAGCTTAGGTATATTGCTGTTTAAGCTTTGCTGTTTAATAGCTCAAACCAATAAAATATTCCTTGTGACGTTGCATGCGTAATGTAATGTGGGCCAAAAGCAAGTCGCAGTTACACTTTCGTTGGCGATATGCAAAACAGAGCGTGAGCTCTATCGGCCCACCACCGCTGCAAAACTGTTTGGAAACTCAAACACCGATGACCTAATTTTTCCACCGGCTGCAGTTTCGTTGCTGCGTCATTATTGATGTTATTACAAGTACGATTATCCAGTAATTGTCTCATCCACCGCAGGCGCTTTCACCTCGATTCGAACAATTTCCCTCGTCTCTGAATCGAGTCCTGCTGTATCTTTACAATATTAAGTGCTTATATTGCAATACAGTCGCAACGTTCACCCAGTAATGTGTGGGAAACGGGCGTTCCAACTTTTTTAATTGCCTTGTGTCGGTTGTATGGCGTGTTATTATTGCGGGGCGTAATGCAACGCGGGCCACAGAAGTAAGGCGTCTAGCTGTCTCCGGCCAATTTCGTTGTTAATTATCTTCCATCGGGTGGCTGAGTACGTCGGCACGTCTGGCCCGGTAACTGCTGCCACGAAAGTAGGCAATGCGTGTTGCCTGAGCTGATGCATGCCGCCTGCCGACTATTCTTGGATGGTATTTTCGATGCACAGCTGTTGCGGGTCAACGAACTTTCCGCATAACTATTCTATTTAAATCCTCACTCGTTTCTATCAACTCTTTAACAAGAAGTCGTGCCTATCTGTATTGCTTGCGAATCCGCCCGTCAATGACCATCGTTAAATATATCTTTCAATAATAAATTTCCACGGAAGGTTTATTAAAAGACGCTTCAGTGGTACATTAATGTGCGGACACTTAATGGGATAATTTATGGTGGGCAATTAAATATTCACTTATCACACAATAAAAATTTAAAATAAACTCTCTTTTACAAATAAACTCTCTTTTACAAAAAAGCCCACTGAGATGTAAATATTAGCACCATCAATGTAAAGTAGTTAAGCTTAATTAATTGTCAAATTTGTCCGCGGCGCCGATCGCCACAACCTCATTTGCTCACCTAGAGTTTTACGCGCATCGAATCCGGTACCATCGCATTTGACACAGTCGCTAATTAACTCCGCGAGGTTATGCCAGTGGACTCGTTTACGGGTGATTCTTTTCCTTGTAAACGCGAGAGAGGTCGCAACCGAAAAAAATTATAAACAATACTTACCGAGAAAATTAGAATGTCGAGAGGAAAATACCAAGGATTTTTGCGAATGAAAACGTAATAAAACTGACGCCATTATCAATTACTTACTGCTTCTGTAATAAAAAGGAATGAAATCTCTTTAAAAATGTTTGTGCGTGGGGCAAATTCATCAACATCCAATGTTGATATTGTATACCATTATAGAGAAATAAACAAAAGGCATGATACAGAGTTGTTCAGACATTTCTACGAATCGGTATGTCCAATAAAAATATTGTGAATATAACCGCTGGCTAAGCGAGTAGTTTCTACGGTCAAATTTTAAAGTGAATAAATACTGATAGCACATAAAAAGTGTGAAATTTAAAATGAAAGATAACAATTGAGCTGCTCACGGCAACGATGGCGCATTAAAGCGGTATACATTTCAGCGTATTAGCGAATTCAGTACCCACCCGTTACCGGGCCTAGATGGCAACGCGGCTGGAAAACGGCTCACGCTCATTACTGCGAGCGCTGCATCGCTTGATAACATTTGTACATACGCTTACTTGCAGCTTAACGACAAATATTTAACGATATAATCGGAGTGAAATCGAAAGTGCTTGTCAGATCCTTACACATGAAAACTGGTCACTTCTTTTTGATATATAAATTTTGTTATCAATGGGGATATTTACGATGCTGATTACTAGTTCCTTAAGGTGGTCATATCCCTTTTTCACTGTAAAAGTTAGACAGTGTACAAAATTTGATGCACGTGAACGTTGAAACTACATTGATTCCTAGCTGGTAGCGATTTGACTAGATAAATGATCTACGATCACGTTTATAATGTCCAACGGTCGAGAAGACAGAAGGAGGTACGGTCGTAAGTGCCATAAACCGACCAGCTTACAAAAAGTAAATGTGGATAAGTAACAGCTGTCAGTCAGAATTGCAACATGTTGAAGCATGCGATAGCTGACCACCCCTTCGGCTGAGGCGGGATAAAGGCGCGAGTGGCACTAGAAAAACTTGGTGATTTACAAAATAAAATAAATATAAATTAGCCCTGAGCAGATACAGATGACAGTTAAAATTATGCTTCCATCTAAAAATTAATATCGCACAGTAATTTTCAACTTGTTTTAAAAGCAATGTTTTTTTATCAGACACTTTTGCACATTTGTGTTAACTTGTTAAGTTTCAAGGAGGTACCCGCAACTAAAAATTAACGCTCACGAGTGGTATTTGTAGACGCTGAGGAAGGTACTTACAAGCCGATGAACCATCGCACTAACAGAAGATAATCGTGAGTACTAAGTTTGTATAATTAACAATCCCGTAACATTCAGATTCAACGAACCCATCAAGTACCTTATTTCGGATAATGTTGTAATGGTTTATTTATGTATATTCACGTGTCTAACGTCTATCTCTGATCCACAAAGGTGAGTCATTGCTAATAACAAGGCAGTTTTGACATGCAACCTGTAATTTCGCCCAGAGATTTATGAGATGATATTCGTACGATAAATGATTACAGTAATTTTGTGTCTGGTTGCCAAATTAAGAGGTTATAGTGCGTAGTGATAAGTATATTGGGTACACAACACACCTAACGTGTCATGTTGATGTAATTAAATCTTATTGGTCCCGGGTAAAAAAAATTAATTACATATTTATTGTTTTAAATTTTTGAATCAATATTGAAAGTGATAATTATTAATTACGAATTAAAATTGACATGTGTCATTTGTATCTTGGTTTACTATTTTGAAAACTATTTATGTGATTGTTAAAAAAATAGTACGAAGAAAATTCGTTGCCGCGTGTACATTATTAATATTATTAATAATATGGAAGGGACATGGTGTACACTGTACAACACATTATGTTATCTTAATAATTCGTTCAAACATTTGTACCAGTCGCCGTCCGTCATATAGAAATGATTATTTACTTTTTGTCATAATGCTTACGGAACCGCATCAAACGTGGCCGGAGTAAATATCGCCCAATTTTTTATTGCCTTTGTCGACCGAGCCCGTCGCGCTTTTTGCTCGACACCGTGTAATAATAAAAACACACACCGTTCACGGCACTCGCTTCGAAATTATTTAATGATAAGCTTTCAAATCGCCTTTCAATCTGAATCGCCAACAATTTGAATGTTGAATTTTTTTTTTTGTGCCCCCACCTATTACCGGCTGTTCGCTTTCAGTCACGACCTGTGTCCGCAGCTGAATGTTGTCTGAAGCGGCTGATGTCTCCATAAAAGGCTTTATGTTCCTGCTACACCTTGCGAGGTGGCCATTCTTCATTTGGTTATTGCAAGGCCGGCAAAAAATCTCAAGAGCTTCCGTGGTGTATTTTTTGTACAATAAAGTCCTTGCTACTGGTCGCAGCTTATTTAGATTTGATAGATGGAGTGAGGTCACGAGAGAAAAATTATGGGAAACACGCTAGTTATAACTTAACACGTTATAATAACGCATAATTTTGGTTATTCCCGGCTTCTATAATTTATACACGTAGGGATAACTTACGTGTTCTGGAATAGTAATAAAGTTAGTGTGGTGATAGTGTATAATCGAATAGTACCTTTATTGTACTATATCACATTTTTTAAGGCATATCGTGAACTTGATATATGAACCTTCAGCGGACAGAAGAGGAAAAATACAAGTTGAAAATATTTTATTGTAAGCCATATGTGACACAGGGCCTTTCACCCAAGCCGTATAATATAAGCGTTATCTTTATCCCACCTCATTTTCAAACAGCTCAAGGCATATTATGTGTCACAGACGTCTCAACTGATCCTCGGAATTGCTTCGAAAATATTTGAATACGTTTGCAAAAACAAATTTACGAGTCTAAAAGAAAAGAGCCGTTTACGTCCAAATACGCGCAAAGTTGGGTCCGCGTTTACGACGAGACGAGACAGTGTAACAAGAAGGGCAAGAATCGCAATCAGCCAGTCAACGCACTGAGATATTTTGCCCCGGTGTCAACGTGGCTATCGACTGCCAACGAACCCTCGTCACATCTCGATAGCGGCAATACCGACGTCTTTACTACCACCAGACATTCTCTGACATTTTCATAGTCATTATTTCGAGGAACTTCCTTAAGAAGACGATGCCAGAACGTCGCGTCGGCCGGAATATACTGCTAACAAAATTTAAACCATTGCATCGGAATTCTCCAAAGAAATAGTGAAACTTCATCGTACATTTCGAAATTGAATGCTAATTTAGTATAGAAACTAAATTGATTTCCCAATTTCAAATTGTGTAATGAACGTTAAAATCGATAAAAAGCTACAAAGCGGTAGATGTTTATAATGTTGACACAATAATGATGTCACATGTCTAATATACTGTGTCTACTCACGAAGATAACAACGCCAGGTTATTCACCTTCCACAAGTCGGTAGGTATTGTCAGTACATAGCATGACAGAACACATTGTGAATAGCTGCGCCTATTTTGAAATCCAAAAGTACATAATGCCTACGTGAAGAGTGCGTTGGGTTTGGGTTGGGTTCACGGCCTTCTGTTTTGTGGCCTTTGATAGATTTATGAGTTGCCGTGATCGAGGTTCGGCTTTAAGGAACCGAGGAATATTGTTGCAGATATTTGTATAGATTTAACCATTATTACCATTCTCTATATACAATTTCGTACTTATTTGTATGTTAATCTTACGCTGCGCTAATTTATATGCGAGAATATAATAAATTAATGTAATATATTTCTACAAATTATGACACCTTTATAAGACCTAATGATAATTTAGTGATTTTAATTTGTGTCAGAAAGCTTAATGTCGGCAGTGTATTCCTTGACGATTGATTACCTTATTATTCATGAAGAAATATGACCGTCGCAAAGTAACCGCCCCGTCTACGCTACGAGTACGTGCTAAGTGCCAAGATCAATTTGTAAATGTTAATTTGGCGAATGCCCGCTCTTTAACAGCTTTCTCACACAAATTGGATGTAGGAGGACGTTTTCTAAATATTTCACGTCGGCGCCAGGCCGTTGGTACTGGTAATTAATAATTGATAATTTACGAGTGGCTGCGATTCGAGGAGTCTAAATATCATTGCATACACGAATGTGACCTTCTTGCGGTGCATACGCTATGAATTACCCTCCCGCCATTAAAGAAACGTTTGCGAACGTGAGCAACGAGCGGGGAACTATCATTTGAAGAGATCGCTTTTGTAATATGTAGACTTGCCATAATTGTGGGGCGCGCTATCTATGGAAATGATAAACATTTTGCTGTTCCAGTATTCTGTTTATTCCGAAAATTGCTTGTATGATATCGAATAATTGAAGGAAAGTTAGAAAATGGACACGAGTATTAATAATTGGAAATACAGGCGATTTATTGACTTGACTGGCTCGTTCGCTCATACGGTAGTAACTACCCCATGCGCCAAAGAGGGTGGGTTCCCAGGACAAATCCGAGGTAAGCCTCGGAGTCGGATCGATATATGTGATGTAGTCTGATATTTATTTATTTATACTCACACCTTATTCTTTCTGGGGACCATCATCATTGCCAGCTGGGATGAGTATCATCATGCATAACATTGCAGCTCTGTCTTGTCTTATTCCGAATGCATTCTACGTCTATAAAGCATAGTGTAAAATATATCTCCAAATTTTTAAAACATGCCAAGTCCAAAAAAGATCACGACCATTCTGTACTTCGTCGTATGAATATCAAGTGTTTTTCTGAAACGTAGCTCCTTTTATAGCTTTGGTGTGTTACAAATACTTATCCATTAAATGTCTTGTAGACTTTTTGTGATGTGGGTACAGAATCGGTATAAGGTATGACCGATAAAATTAATTGACTTCACTTAAATGAAAGGAATGTTAAGTAACTTTAAGCTTTATCGTTAATTAAATTAAATCTACATATCTCATCGACATTATGCTTTGAATTTTCTTTTTCATGATAAAACTGATTCAATAAGTTAAGTGCAATTTGATACTTAATAAAAAGCATGTCAAATGATAGATGGTCTCATCTACCATTATTATATTATAAGTTAAAACGTCATGACGCACTATTAGTATTGATTTGTGTCGTGGCAACAGCACAACAGATGTCAGATTCACAGGAAAGCCACGCGGCGCGTTTGCAGCCGCTGCACGATCTTCACTTTCACTCGCGGACGATCAATCTTTACTGTCACGTCTTAGAAAAAATGCATTATGTTGCTATCATACCGCGCTGCATTCGTTTTATTTCGTCGCGTTTCCAACAGAAAGCTTATTAACGATTACGACGTTACAAATTAGCCGTCGCCTTTAGATCTGTCAACGCAAAACGATTTACCGTTTAATGTATCATCAATTAGAAATCTTACTCGCCCCATCTATATCATTATAATGTCTTTCTCTTCTGTCGAAGGATACTGTGGGGCCGCGTCTAAAAGCCTCACGATGTCGGCCAATCTATCACTTAAATATCACTCCGGTATTTGAATGATCGGTCGATTAAGGCTCTTTTGAAGGTAAATATTTTTTGTTCCTTAAGATATATAGGAATACTGGATTGTGACGTCACTCTTTTCACGTTTAATAGATTGAGCTTTTGTTTTATGATAGATAATTACAATGTATCTCTAAATAGATTTGTTCTAATGCTACATTTAAGTGTCCAATATCTACATACCTGTTTTGCACGGATCATATAAAATGCGCGCGTAAGTTAGATGCCAAGGAATGTTGTGGCATCATATATCGTAATTTGCATTGCTATTATAGTCAGAACAACAATGTGAATTGTCACATGGCGATAGTAGGTCAAATATCCAAAGAGCGAATAAACACAAGTTTGTATACACAAGCACAATAGGCACCTTTGTACGAATTCTATCGCTTAGAATATTTAGATCTAGATCTAAAACTCATACAATGTAAGTAGGAACTTCGTTACTATCGTTGTTCCATGAAATTACAGTGTAATATCGTAGATTAATTGCCGACATTAAGGGTTCTTTGCATGTCATCTATTATAGTATGCTATCTCCGATCTCTGGGCGTTAATTGAATTCAGCGTGGGCCGCTCTGGTGTAGGCATGTGCGATGCAAAACGTGTGCTCGCCTCGGCCGCGTGGTGTTTACATTGGCCATTTAGACTTTTTTGCGGACTATTTACTGTATTCATTTATTTTTCGATTACTTTTTTCACGTTTGAACACTTTCGTGTCAATTATAAATTGATGCCACGTGTTTCTGTTTGAGACATTTATGTATATAGCTTATTTTTTAGCTTTAAAGACGCAAAACAAAAATATCAGTATTTTCTAATTCTGGATGGTGTTGGTGGAATTTACATTTACTTACTCGTAGCATGACTTCTATGGCTTTGTCATTGGTGGATGTCATTTAATGCTGGCATTATTATTTACGTACCTACATATATGACGCATACTGTTTACTGAAATTCATTGAATGTCAATAAAACAACAACGATCATAATC
This sequence comes from Glyphodes perspectalis, assembly GCA_951394215.1. Taxonomy (NCBI): domain Eukaryota; kingdom Metazoa; phylum Arthropoda; class Insecta; order Lepidoptera; family Crambidae; genus Glyphodes; species Glyphodes perspectalis. The sequence continues at coordinate 3,241,950 of OX596210.1, read as the reverse complement.
ATACCCAGACACATGATATGCATTAGATTATTCAAGTCGCACACCAAGAACACATTTTCATTGTTCGAACAAAAATCTATGCGTAATCGACTGATTTGATAGTGACTCAAACTTTAAGCCTTATCCCAAAAACAAAGTGGTGGTTTCTATGAAACAAGAAAATACAAGATCACGTAGATAAGTAGGTATCATATGAAACTGTTTGACTGGCGGCGACAAAGAGTTGCCCCTTCAAAAAAACACTCAATTTACACTCTCTTTCGGTCCTTTTGTAAGTCGAGAGAACACAGCCAACTTGCCGACGAGGTCATAGCAAATGTAGAAAAAGTACGACCTCCCAACTTTGTCGCCGCCTCACCATCACATAGAAGAGGTTCTTGCTATGTGTTAATATTTATTAAACATTATATTGAAGCGAGTTGACACCTCGGTGGCGGGTCGTGTAGTGTTAACAGCGTCCTTCACGCCGAGTTCACTGAACCACGTGCCTGATTGGAATCTTATAAGTTTTCGATTAACTGGCGGACGGGACCTCGGTGACATCGTAAAATTGCCTTTTTCGTGTTTTCATTTGTATAAGTACTGTTATCTAGATTGGCACTACATCGTGTCATCATCTTATCTCCGTTTCTGTATTAATCTTGTGGACTTGTAAATAAGCTTATCGTTGCTATGAAATTTCAAAATTTGATGGGCCGAATGAATGCTTTAAATTGTTGTAGGATTCAAAGAATTTAAACGTTGTTTATTATAGTATTATTTTATTGTTTATAATATGGACTTTGAAAAATAATTTACTATAATTGATGACATTCGTTTCGAAATTGCGTCACTTCGTTGGTAAGCCTGTATCGTTTATGCTCTAAATTCTACAGCAAATGCAGTAGGATACAATATTATGTTTATAGTACATCTTTATTTGATTTTAGTATAAAGTATTTCAGAAAAATGAAAATTATTAGCGCTGTAATATTATTCCCGCTTAGCCCGTTGTCTATAGTTCCATCCCACTTAAGAGAATGAATTATAGCGTCCTAGATGTTAGAGAAAATAATTTTCCAAAAGAAACTTCACGCGTGACACAGATATTGTATTCATGCGTATACTTCGTGCTTTACCATTTGTAGGCCTTCCTAATAATTTGAAGTCTTGTTGCAGAGAGACGCGGCTCGTAATATTGCAAAAGCCTGCCCGGCTTGATGCTTTGGCATAACGCACCGTAAAATCCGACTTCACTGTTTACACTTAATGACTGTAATTCCGATATTCTAAAACGCTTCGCGATCCCGAAAGCCGACGCGCACTCCGCTTTCTATTCATCGTCATAATTCATGTCGTCATTACTGATGCACTCAATTTTTTTCCTTAATCCGTCGACAATGGTCCGCGAGGTGAGATTTGGTAAAGTAAAAGTTGCAAATGCATGCTAATGTTCCATTGTTATTATAAGCGGAATGATTCTAATGTGTCGACATAAAATGTGATTGGAGGTCGTATGCGGTGAGTGGAAAATGACTCTTTGATTGTTCTGATGTTTACTTTCAATGTTTCAATTGTCGTCGTTTCATTTTATTCGTAGAAAGTTAGTTTATTCGTTAAATTGAATTCTTGGATCTTAGAAATCAGAAAATATTTTGAAAACGTAGGTATAATGGACAAAGAAATTCTGCATTGATTTGACTTTCATTTTCTTTATTATAGGTTTTGGTTGTCTTAGCAAAGTAGAGAGTAAAATTTTGGTTGGTCGGCAATTGGTCACTATGTTGTAATATGGAGGTAGGATGATAAAGTGTATTCAATCAGTAACATCATCTTTAGCGGTTTTAATTGACGAACAATTCCGCTTATATCTAATAAGTTGTATCTTTCATTACCTCTATTTCTATATTTTTTTGGTTTGTTCGAATGAATTTTGAATGCTGGAATTAGGTCGTGACGTTTTATTTTTTAATATAAATCATAGAATGTGATTCATCGGCATAATCCGCATTTGACCTGGACGCATTGGTGGGCGCAGTCACGTGAGGAGTCCTCGCGGCGCGCGCGGCGTCCGTGGCGTGTTGATAGCGATCTGCGCCGCGCAATTGCCTTGTTTGTCGTGCCGCGAGCGCGCTGACGAGCGACACGAGCGGACCCGCTAATTGGAGGAGGCATTTTGACATGCTACAACTTTGACACGAGCGGAAGGATCCCGATAAACGCGAAAGGAACGCAAGAAACGAGTTGACACTGCGAATTGTTTATCGCAATTAATCATAGTTACGTTCGATTTATTTATTAGGGTGATGACCGCTGCACACGTGCGTAAACGATCTTATAGATACCTGTGTCCGAATTTTTTGAGGTATAAAAACTTTGATTGCTTAGTTTGTCGTAGTCAACGGCGATGAACTGACGAATGACACGTAGATTCGGTAATTCGAGAAGTCGTTTTGATAATTTGTTGAACTGTAATTCTACAAGCTTAGATTATATAGAGCAGTGGATAAGGAGGAGGCCTCACATGCGTTGGGATGATCTGCGAATTTATATTAATAGTTTAATTACGATCCTAATCTTGGCGTCTAACTTGCCTGGTTACCCTGTCTCAATGTTACGAATGGAAAACGCCAAACGCTGAAATGTGATAATCCTAATTAAAGGCGGAATACAACGCTAGGAAAAAGAAATAAGAATGGTATGTACAGATACAACCATCGAATGCATACTTCGGTTCCTACGTAGAAACGCGATTAGTAAATCGTAATTGCTAACAAAGTTGTTGCGCATCATGCAGAAACAGATTCAAGACCGTACTCAGTTTTGATTGTTGTTTAACATTACTCATAATTCTTTAAATAATTATATAATTGCTAGATCGCTCCAGAACTTGTCCCGCAAGATACGCATACTTTTTCCTTGGATGGAGATTTATGATTACATTATAAAAGATGCATACGCTTTATATGGGTATATTCATGTATCATAAATGTTTTAGTATCACAATTAAATATACGGACATCAGTAAATATTATTTGCCTCATCATTAGTAGCTCCACGTGCCCGTAGGAGGTAAGTGCAGTGAGGATAATGCATGGGCGTGTGTACTGCGTTTGGCGCGGCATGACTGCGCGCGAGCGGCCCTGCGACACACCAACATCGCCGTTTGTGACATTTGATGGAAGATTGTGCTGCTCGCCCCGAGTTGCGTGCTCCTCCCGCCCCCTCTCGCAACCTGCCTGTGTTTATGCGACTTATCCCATGCGTACATCTCAACTACAAGCCGTCTCCGTCCGGCCAACATTGTTGTTTCTGCAAAAAGACCACCGATCGTTCAGAGCGTACAAAAAATCACGTCAGCGTTTTGCTCAATCAGAAGACAGATGAACACTCGACTATTAGCAAAATCACCTCTCACTTTGTGAGGATCGTTAGCCGTTGAATCAGGTAATCAATCAGCGAAGTGTTTGCTTACCTATCGCCGGTTCGTTCACCCCGCCATTCAAGGTTCTGCGGCATTATTTTCGCGTCGTGGCGACCCACACATGCACCATGATGCACATTTCCAAGTACGATGCACTAGCTTGGTAGAATCAGAGCGCGTGATACGAATACGAAAGCCTATACGCGGAGTGTAGATTTTATCTGAACGTAAAAACCTTCATAAATTCCAACCACTCCCTAGAGAAACGGAGCGGACAAATTGAATTCCCTCATAACATGGCAGTGTAATCATTTTTGTAACAAGTATTAACTGCGGGCCAAATTACTGTAATAAAGGGATGAGTTTAGGCTGGGCAAATTGATTTAGCATTAAGGAGAATGTTGTCTTTATCGGAAATAGGACGCCGTAGCATGTGAACATTCAATTACTAAGTTTGCGGACCATCCAATAAGCAAGAAACACTTTGAGATCAATACTAGAAAATCACGGTATACTCTATTATTTTTTTAACGTCTGAACAAAATGACCTGAATTTTAGCATACATTATATATAACTACATAAATTTACCCCGCTTTTAGTTATTTATATTTTTTTGTATTATATATGATGATATCTTGGACTTTATGCTATTTGTACTGTGTTTTGATTTAAATGGTTCAATACTGGTTTATCACAAACGAAGTCGCCAATAGAAGCTAGTTTTTGTTTTATGTGAAAGCTTGCGCGTACGCGACTGTTAGATGTGCCACTAAAACGGCGTCCTTTATTGCGTAATCCCGATGGTACACTTTCAGTGGGCAAGCGGTCATGTCTGGTCGACGATGGTCCATTAGCGACAGAGGTATCGCGCAGTGATTTACGACGCCGGTCGGTGGCTGATGGCTTCATGTTTCTCTTAATGAAACACACGGACAGGAGCAGCTAGCCACTTAGGAATACCATTTATCTGATGTCGATTCGAATACGCAGACAGATAACGTGATCTAGATGGAATGAAATGAGCCTTGTTTTTTTTTTCAGCGGACACTGAAGTGGTGTCACAATATTCACGCGTCATTGAATTGATCGGAGGTTTTAATCGAATTGTTTTGAATCTCAAAATCAATGGAAATTTTATATTTGGAATTATTCTTACCCCTTAAATATTTTTACGTTAGACATATAAGAAGACTACGAGATAAGCTTAACTGTTCAATTCAAATTATCCTGAGCTAAAACATTAAATATCTTTGTTAGCATTTATTATTTTACTAACTGCATATTTTTAGTTTTGGAATTGCTTTTTTAAGAATAATCTTATATTCGGTATAAAAGCCTTTATTTGATATATCGTTAGTTATTTTCGAATTAAAACATCCTTGTCACGTAATACTTTTAATTTGGCCGATGGATTGTCGGTAGCTTCGTAATTTTCCGAATCATTAAATCTTGTCAGAGGCTCATAAAGACTCCCCACGTGGGCATGCGCGCGCGCTTGTTTTTTGCTCGGTAGCACATCGTTCATCATTACGCGTTTATTATCTCTGTGGCCTTGGCCGTGAACGGTCGCGTCGAGGACACGTAGCGCGTGGGCAAACGTTCCGGACACCTCGACCGTGATGCGAATTTTGGAATGAAACTACAAAAAATGCATTGTACTCATGGGACGCACCGAAATATGTTTGCGCGATAAAAACATGTCGTAAAAAATATAACCGTGATGAGGTTCCAGTCAACCAAATTTTGATTTTGCCATTTCCATGGAATCTAAAGCGTGATCACGGCGTTAAATAAGTTTGTAATCAATAAATATCCCCTTGGAACGTTATGACGTGCGTGGTAAATTTGAAGTTACAGAATATGCAAAAAGGCCCCCCCGCTGCGGCCACCGGACCGGAGCGAGTGGTCACCATCAGACCTCACGATACAAGCGGCGTAACAATGATGTCATCCTGTCCAATGTTTATAGTAAAAGTTCGTGACAGTCGCACACTTCCTCGACCAGAGCACGGTGTGGAATACTCAAACTAATCTTACAATGTTTCTAATGTCCAGTGAACAAAATATATTTATACATCATCTATCCTGTAGATAGATTTTCTGTTTAATAACCTGCTGTTTTTCTATGGACATGATAATGGAAAAAACTAACCATGTTGCGAATTTCTATTTCGTGCAATCGTAAACAAGCTTTTCGTTTATTTAAGGCTAACTTACGCCCGCGTGAAATCCTTTTTATCGCAGTAAGTTTTTGTCGACCATTCTACGACACGATGCACATTTTGACGAATTTCGCACCGATGTCACTAGATTTTACCAGACGTGCACGACGCGGTCGGTCAAATCGTGAGGAATTGGCACAAAACGGCGAGACACCCGGATTCGTTTAGCATTTCTGCGAAAAGTCCTTGGTTCGCTATTAAAAGTTAGATTGGTTGTTAGCAGTTTATTGGTCGGTGTAATCCCGGCCATTTGGGTCAATTGCATCAATCGGCAGGTCGCGGGTGCGCGCTGGCCCGCTCGCCCGCTCGGCTGCGCACACGCATCCGCCCGCCAGGCGCGGAACACGTGCCGTTGCGCAACCGCGCTGTTAGATAATGCTGGGCTCCTACTGCCAGGTAGACATTAGCTTGATGCTATACTGTAATGACAGTAAAAAGTTATTAATTACATACATACATACATAACATCACGCCCATAATCTCCGAAGGGGTAGGCAGAGTTATTAATTGTTATACAATATTCTGTTAAACTACTCATGTGAAAGTTGTTTGCGTACAGACGAACGGATTAATACTGAGTTTGTAATGATATTATTTTATAAGTTTTCCTTTATTTGGTTGATATCAGATTGAGCTTTATGAGTTGAACTGAACTACCAGCTGTGTCAGATTGCATATGTATAATAAATATCAGGAACAGACGACTAGTAATCGTTGTCTGGGGTCGGCGGGACGCGGAAGGTGGACTGGGTGCTATGGCGCAACATTTAACTGGTCTGTTACTTCACCAACATTTGAACCAGGTGTCTGTATTACGTAACACTTCAACACTTAGCCAAACTCAGTAGATAGATTTTTTTCGCGAAACCATGTTCACTGAATTAACAAAAAAGAAAATACATCGAGAATTTTAAACTTAATAGCACTTGTCAAACCACGTTGGAAAGAACATAATTCTTTATGTGTTATTAAAAGATTATAGCTCTGTCATGATATCTTCATCAAATGTAATATCACGGAGTATGACGTTAAAACGATTTTAATGTTACGTTACGCGCCATGCGAAAATACAAATTTTACGATGTCGTCCACTTTAAGATAATAATCGCCGCTGGGGTCAATGTTCTGATCTCCGAAAGATATAGCATTCCCGGGAGGATTTATAGCGTGCTGTGTATTTCAGGTAGTTGCTCATAATCGTTCTTAGCAGAGCCATCTTCTGACGGCGGTTATAAATTCCTAGAACGCGTCCGATGTTGCCAGATGGTGCCTCGACGTAGATGGAAGATTTTACGAACGAACGTACCGAGTATTTGCTACCAATGAAATAGTTTATGCAATAAAACGACTGGAATTCAGCTGCGGATGATCGAAATAGGAGGATCTTATTTAGAATATCGTATACACTCGCCTTTAAAGTAGTTCTATGTGATGTTTCATTAAGGAAGTCCAAATGTGTCTTATATGTTAAACATTTTGAAAGATATTTTATGGAGAAATGAAACGCCCTCAAAGTTATATCTGTCAACATAAATATGGCCTATAAAGATTTTCTAGATGGAGTCCAAAATTTGTCCTATTATTATTGTAAATTTTGAATTTCTCAAGTAATGTTTTGAATCATATGATATCATTAGCATCACGACTTAAAATCTCTGAAGGGGTACGCAGAGTCTAAGGAACAATAAGCTCTAAATGAAAAATCTAGTTAAGTTAGATGGAAAATGGAAAATTCAATAATATATTTAATAAACGACAAAAAATATATTAATACCCAAAACACGCAGGTAAACATGACAGCGACATATATTTAACTCACAAATACACAAGAATGAACCCGATGAGTTGTAAACACAGCCGATCACGTATGCACTCAGGATCATGTATTCGATGCACGGAAAAAATATAGCTAACAATAAAGAAACCAACAAAAATACTGTGGGACTTGCGGCCCAGAAGCAACTAGATATTTTACGAAGACAATACAATGTAGCTATGGTGTGATTATCATGTACAAAACGTTTACAGCACAAAATTCTATGTGTGCCGTTAAATTATAGCAAAATTAACAAAAACATATAAATTCACATAAGTGTTGTTAGTGACCTCTATGAAGCTGATGAGAAGCTGATATAGCAATAAGTAAGGCGGATGGTTTTTGCTCTAGAATGTGATGCAACAGGCCCCTATACCGGTTTTCGCGCGGCTCCCCACTGTCTGCTAAGGCGCTATAGTCAATGGACTGAAAATGTTTTGCATGGAATTGATTAACCCCGTGGCCTCTCCGCATTTGGCACTTATCTTTATTATTATCGCTATTTAATAAACCATACATGTGTATTTTACAAGCTTTACACCTTTTGAATTCAAAATTAACTTCGTCTTTTAAACAGTTTTATTATCTACCGCTGCACAGTTATGCGCATAATTTTTGTACTCTATGTCCATTAGTTCTTCACAATTCAGAAATCGTACGTGCAATTACCATAAACAGAAAATTAGCACAAACCTACGATTATCTTGTTTTAGCTAAATATCTATTAAGATACAAACAACGTTAGTAATTAGCATCAGTAACCTTTAGAAGGTACTTTAACGGTTATTTGGTTGCCAGAATATGTTTATACGAGGCCTTTTAAACGACAATGCGATTGCACTTAGAATCGCATTATTTGCGAGCATTTTTCATGCAGATTGTATCTCAGATAAAGAAGCTCCTGTTTCGCAAATGTCAACTCGTATAACACAAGGGGGCGTTCTCACGGTAGCTCTCGAGAGATGAACGGAGAAAGCCTTATCTCATGTATCGGAGCGCGAACAATGTGAGGAGCGTGTCGATGCTTATCACCTGCCTATACAATGTGCACTGCTTCTAGTGCTTCGACTTTCACTCGCCGACTGCCTGTTGTTTCTAACACCACCTTGTTTGTGCTCGTCTTGTCTTGTTAGCGATGTCGGAAGTTGTGACAAACACAAGTGATTTGTGAAAGTGGTTGTCTATCCCATTTTTTTATGAATACTCGCTTTGGTTTCTCGTAGTTGCTTTCATGTTGTGTTGGTACAACAGAATTAGTTATTTGTGTTATTTTGTCTCACGTTTCCGGCTTTATTTCCTCATTCATTGCATAGTGCGCACCTGGGAATGTAGAGCATTTTATCGTCTGTATTGATTCTCTAGAAAAGTCTGACGTATATGTATGGGCAAGAGTGATCTTTAATACAAAATAATACGATTGTCGTCATGTGAACGACCTCCGTTTTTTCGTTGTTTACTTCAAAATATGTAAAGGAAGTCGCTCCCAAAGAAGACAAGAGTGGCATTTTTCGTTTAATATTCAATAACGGAGGTATAAACTGGCATTGTGTCGTGTGTTATGGCTGTTCGGGGAGGCGGGCGAGAGCGCATGCTAAGCCAGCATGTCGTGATTTAGTGCAGGGCCGTTGCGCCGGCGCAGCCCACGGCCCTAATTACAAAGTGTAATGAGGTGACGACTCGACGCCCGCGCGCCGCGCTTGCTTCACGCCTCTGCCCCATGCCCTCAGTCCAGGGTACCACGTTGTATGATCTCTCTACAGGATTGCATCTCGAACTGCTGTCCAAAAACTAGTGCAGTGGTGTTTTTCAATACTCAATTACATAATTACAACTAATTATATTCATACAATTCGACTTTCGAAGGAAGAGGAGGCGGTAATGTTTTAATTTTGACTAGGGTTTATGATACTCGACTAGTCACTAAATCCTGACTACATGACTACTTAACTACATATTCTCAATTAAATTTAATTAACTAATAAAGCGCTATTAGTACTCTTCTGTATTTAAAGCAGGCATACCCCAAGCTCAGTTCATCTGATCATATATCTGTTAATATGTGACTGAATAAAGAAAGGTATATGAAGCTGAACTAATTGTGACCATTTTAGTGAAATCGAATATCGATTCCGGAAACACCCACTGAAGTAAGTATTTCGTACATTACAAATTAATATCGAGTAGTTAACTTCGAAAGCATCGATTCGAGATCATATCTGTATTGTGATATGACGCTGATCTATTCAAATTAAGTTTTTTGTCATCCGTCTTTCGATAGATCTAATCACCAAAAAAATAACATAAAATGCCCCGCTGACTCCATTACGTAAATTATTGTCTTGAAATATATTTCGAACAGCAAATTGTATATTTGCCAACAAAACACTTTGCTTTATGTAGTACAGTCCAAAGTTCGTAAGACGTGACTTATTGGACTCTGTACTGTTGTTTTATATTGCACTCTGTAAGCATTATAATATCTAACTGCAATTGCTTAATGTGCATTTGACGTTACTCGATAAAACTCTTCCTATTCCGAATGATCATGCGTCACTTTTTATGATATTTTAACTACTTCATCATAAGCTATAAAATACTATGCACATCAATTTTAATTTGATCGTCATGATGGATTGCGGTGGCATATTTGAAGATTAGTCGTGATTAATTACTGACCCCATAAAATAATGTCTTTGTTGTTTATTATCAAGAAACGAAACTTCTTGTCAGCGGGAGATTAATCATAGTTAGTGATAGTAATCTGGGTAAAGAACCTCATGAATTATTACATGGCGACGACCGAACTAGCATCTGCCCAGGCTACTGCTGTGCGGAATGAGATATGGTATATCGTGCCTTCTCAGCAATAAATAAATTAAATAATTATTTTACCGCTTAAAATATAGACTGTCATTTTTTTTATGACTCTAAAAAAGTATTATATTATTCAGTGACTTACTATAGAAACAGTGTAATACAAATTCGAAAATGTATGTGTACCTTGCTTTGGTCAGATCCCTCCCACATAGATTAGATTTGTGTCATTTAATACGAAAAAATTGTTAGGAAAAGTTCTAAAGAATGTTGAAAGACATTCGGGGAACTTGAACAATCAATTTCGCCTACACGATTCAAGAATCTTATTGCTGTAGCCATTATAAAAAATGGCCAATTTCTTCATCGGTAATTGTTGTAACGCTCATTTCTAACTTCGCCTTCTGACGTCACCGAGGTTTTGTTCATCACGCGTTTTTTGTCCGTCTCGTCATTAAGTTTTTGCGGCGGCAATGTTTGCGAATGCGGCACCAATACCGTTGCGCCGTTGCCACGGGAGACCTCAGGGCGCCTGCTGATTCCTCGCTTGAATTCATTCTCGTCTCGTTCCTCGTACCTACGTTCATCAGAACAATAGACTCCAGTTTTTTTATACGGCTTTGTTCATGCACCAATGTAAATCGAAACCGAGATGTTTGGCAACCGATACTGTTGAATTGATGTGCTAGCGATTTCGCGAGCGTTAGAAATACTTGTAAAAATAAACAAACACGCACGTTATTCGATTTTAGCGATATAGTAAATAACGGTGCGTTCGAAATTGCAAATATATATATAGGATTCTTGGCAATATACAGCTTTTAATACAGCTTTTTAAGGAATTGAAACAAATTAAATTTTGTTTTTAAATTACTTAAGGAAATAAAAAGATTCTCAATTCGGAATCCGGAACCATACCTACTTACCTATATACAATAATTTCTTACCATGTTGATCTTTATCAGAGATTGATTCAACGCCCTAGGAAAGAGACCCTATTTATGTTTGATCAGATTCCGATGTTATCCAAAACCATCATAGTTCAATGACAAAAGCAGCATGGTCGCTCCGTTTGACATTAAAACTAACGTTTTGTTTCATTTGTTACAGTTACTGCCACTCAACCACCACAGAGGCCTTGGATACCTTTGACACGACCAAACAGGACTCGTCCGACATGTAAGTATTAGTATTTTCCTGTTTCTTATAGTTGTTGTTTAGTAATTGATATAAGATTAATTTTGTATTAGAAAAAAAAAAAAGGCTTACAAATCTTTGCACCCAATATACCTAAGAACTCTTCCTGCTAGTATCTTTTTAAGAGGATAAGAAGATCTGTATCCGCATGAATAATCAAAATAGTGTGTACAAAAAATATTTTAAAGATACGCCAAACTATTTTAATTTTCACCTCTTAGAAGTTGGCAGATATAAATCTCACTAATTAGAAGGTATCGCATACCATTTGCAAAAAAAAAATAACTTATTGTTATTTTCAAATTAAAAGATGGTTATCTGTTCGCACTTTTTTGTGCGGCGCGTAACTCGATCGGGTTCACAATATGTTATTCATTCAGTATTGATAACAAAAAGCCGGGCACCGGGGAGGCGGTCATTAATAAAGTGTCGTAGAGGCGCGTATGGGTGCGGCGCGCGCGGCTCGTCTCATAAATAACGCGGTGGAGACCGCCCTACCATTGCAACGGTAATGTTTCCACACGCGGGAGACATGGGATGCGCTTCGCCCCGGGAACGCGGTGTTGCCTATGCGTGCGAGGTGGCTTCTTTTTGAAAATTTTAACCGATATCCTGGACAAAATCTAGACTAGAAACAAATTCACCCGCCGTACTTGGTGTGACATGCGTTCGGATGTAGCTTTACTCTGAATAAAACTCTCACATGGGTAGTTCGAATCTCACTCACGCATCATTACGTTGTTGGAATATTTTTTTCAGGCACTAACAAAATATTCGCCCTTTGTACAACATTCTAAAATCTTTAATGAATAAACTACGTTCCTTGACGACAACGATTTTTTTTTAAATACATACATAACATCACGCCCATAATCTCCGAAGGGGTAGGCAGTCCGTTTTTTTAATAACCTGAAATAAAGTATTTCAACGATCCCGAACAACGATTTTGAACTTTTGCATATTTGGTCTGTGGCAACACTTGCAGGCTTACCAACTTGCAATGTTTCACTGCATCCCGTTACACACTTAACAGGCTTTGACATTTGAATAATTTGATAAGGTGGAACTTCCTCGTAGCTGCACACCCATGTTTATTACTACAGCCGCCTTAAATTACTACATCTAACGAGATATGACCCTCCTCTCGATTTGCGTGACTTACGTTCCCCTTCTCTCCCTAGCGATTGCGAATGCACGTTCAAATTTCTTGCTTATCGGGAGACCATAAATGCCTGGCAAAGGACAAACATTGTACTAGCATCCACTGTTAACGATGCTGCAGGACGATCATACAATTATCTTTTTTGTCTCTGCTTAAGGTGTACCTTGCTTTTTTTCTGCTATACTTATGTTCCAAAGTTTTTTACGTATGTAGCGTATTTTGGGACATAAAACTTATAGCGTTGGATATATATATCCAATGCTCTACCACGGTTATTATAAAAAACAAGACTAAGTAGTGATCAACTATTTTAATACAATGTAACAGTGTTTAGATTGGATTAATCAAATGCTAACTTTGGTAAAAATTAAAGCCTTGACGCTGATTGTGGGAGTGAATCTCTGTCGACAGGTCAAAAACCGTGTTTGAGCGGTATAAACGCGAAAAGGGGAGGGTCTATGTCCATATTGTTTTGCATATTTAATTAATTTTTACTGGCACATTTGTAAGTGTAACAGCATTAGTCATTTCTGTGCATATATCATTAGTTTCGACGTTTAAATTCTGGTTCCCGTCACGCGTTCCCAGCGAGAATTATTTCGCGGCCAGACGCACGACGCGACCAATTTACATAAATCAAACCAGACGTTCCGTACGGGAGGGACCTTACACCTATCGCTAAATAATTAAATCCTAGCTTCAATACTCGGACTGGAACAACGGGTATTGAAAACTCCCATGGAGCGGCGTCGTTCCACCCGATTGGCTGGCATTTGTACAACTTCGTTACGCGGCTCCGACCTTTGTTACGTGATTGACAAAAATCGCGACTAAACACAGCTGGGCTAATAAGGAAGCGCTTGTATGGCTGCTAGCGATCCAGCCGATCGCACTTATTCGTGCTCACGGTCACGTGGTGCAGGAACAGAGGAAATGCCCTTCGTCTCGCCATCCGCGGACGAACAATGCACAATGAGAGACATTGGCTGCGACCTCTTTGCATCCGTGAACTTTCAGTCAGGACTTTACACTAATTTCGTGTGGTGGTTACACGGCAATCAATTGCGGGGTCAAAAGGCCTATGACCATATTCTCGGAGGGCTGTGCAACACTCGCGGTGATCCGGCATATTGATAGAAACGTAGATCGTTACATAATGAGTGCTTTGTTTGCTTTAACCGTTGCTATTAAGTCAGAGAGCAAGACTATAGTGTTGTTACTCGGAGAAGAGTAGCTTGCTCGTGCATTTATAATGGATCATAATTGGAATGACTTCTCCATGGTCTCACGGTTTGTTTAACTCTTGATCTTGTTGTCAATGTTGTCCATAGGTTAATTGGTCACTTATCAGCCGGACTGTCACTTATATGTGTTATATTCGCTAAAATCTCGTTAGGATCCTGCTCCACTTTCCATTATTCTTTCTTAACTCTTGAATATATATATTTTTTTAATTTTGTGGTGAATGGGCGACATAGTTTATATATCATTGTAAAACATGTACGTTATATAATATGTATATGCGCATAATATATATAGATGTGACTAGATTTACATCAACTATACAGACAGTAAATCGACATTTTAAAACGTATGACATTTTCATATTTTTCGTTTGTTTGAATTGTGTGCAATTACTGTACAACTAAAATTTCGTAGCGGAGTACGTTTTACCAACAATAGCCAAATTTTTTGGAACATGCCGACAATTTAGGTAAATTGCTTATAATAAATAAACAAAAGTATTAATTTGTTTAAATATAACTCTGGAAACTGTAGTAGGGAATCCAGTAGTTTCCACGAAGCGAACGCAAGGCTGACTATGTTGCGGGTCGGGCGAGGACATTAATCGCCGCGGCCCGGTGTCGTGCTGTGGCCCGCTATTGTCAGCCCGGTGAGTTGTGCGCGCAGCCCCTCAGGAATTACATGTTTTACATTCAGACATCATTTGATGTATTAAATCAAGTGCCACGTCGCTGATCAGGGAACGGTTTACAATAGAGAGGCCTTACTCGTTTATAAATAAACCATTTTGGAATTTGAACTGTATGGTGTTATGGCGATGTCAGAATGGTTAATAAGTATTAACTGATGTTTAATTGCCCTTAGTGAAAATTAAATATTATAAGCTAACTAACTAAACTTCACGCCACTTCCCTAGCGGGCCTCTTCAAAATTGGTGTGGCAATTAATTGTACTAGCGGGGAAATGAATGCTCGGTTTTAATTAAGCTAGATAAATACCTGTTTTTCAAACACAACTACTAAAAAATCAGCCTATAAAATACATTACTTAAAAAAATGGGAATGTTGAAAGGCACTTGCAGCGCTTACTTCAATTACGAATAAATTAGTTCACCAGCAGAAAAATGCTATATAGATAAGTGACTGATCAATGACTCACTGCAATCGTGATCAGATAACCTGAAACTCGTGAACTGCTATATAAGCGTTTAAACGTATCACCGCACGAGTAAGTCACTTTAGCCACAATATAATGGGATTAACAGTGAAGAGAGACCGCTTATACTTCGTATCGCTGTAACAAACGCATACTGCCTAAAAAAAATAAACGGAGGCGTATCAATACTTTTTTGGAGGGGTTAAAACTTAAATTATTGTACAATTACTTACAAAAGAGAAAAAATATTAAATCCATTGTCATTTTGTAACAGCCCAGCGTAAATAATGTTGGCGCCACGCTAGTACGCGGTTTAAGTACTTTGGATGTGCATGTAAATACAATACTAGAGAAAGTAAATCGTGACCGACAGAACATGTTACCTTTCTAACTTAAGGACTTAGAAGGTCTTTGATTATCATACGTAGTAGAATATAATTTATGTATTTTATTGAAGGACTACCTGCCATTTGTGACTTCGTCCAAGTAGGCAACGGACTATGTACCTCTCAGTTATTAGTTTAATTATACAATACTTCTCATCTTGTGGAAAATATATGTAACCGCGTACTTTCAAACGCATTTGCCTCACTGTGCTCTGAACTGTGCCCAAATGCTGCAAATTGCGAACAAAAATGTCAAGGCGCAACACTTCGTTGGGTCGCGGACGCGGATTATGTTGTGTACACACGTATAATACACTGGTAGAATGTACATGACACAAATAACTCGCAAACGATACCCACTGGATAAAATTGTTCTTCATTTACATCGCTTGTAACATATATCTCTACATCAAATGGAAAACTTCGTAAAAGCTCCGCGATAACGGATTCAAATGGTTCTGTCAAGGTCCGATTAGCATAGTTATTGATGACCTGTGAAAGGACTTCTGTGGAACTAAACCTTATTAAATATTTAGTATTTCTAAGAAGTTGCAGCACGAGTATACATTATAAACTTTGACTATACACATGATATAATTATTTAAAATAATGTATTTGTCAATGCTGGAAAAACCTCTCCGCTACTTAAATATAAAACCCGACAATGGTCTAAAGTGTTTACGGACAAGAGAAAAGCATGATTTCTCTCATCTTATATGTATTTAAAACAGGAAGTCTGATTATGTAATTATATAAATCGGTGCAACTTGTACGCCTCCAGAGCTTCGCAAGTAGTAGTGCGATAACAAATATCAGCGTCATCTCGGTGCAAATGTATTTAAAGTGATGTATGCAAACTGTGCGATTTGTCTGCACGTGCCGTACCGCTGCGGGCCCACATAATGACGTCGCCAATAAACATCGCGAACAAACCCAGCGCCTCCCCCCATTATATTCAGATGAGACACTGTATCCACTGCTTTTATACCTTTTGTCCGAAGTAAGCACTCGCCTAGAGTGAGTTGTAACAGCCAACAACATATAGCCGGAGCTGATGGCGAATTGCGAGTCCGCAAGTGCACCGGCCAAGTGCGAGTCATCAGTTCTCCGGCTAATAGATCAGGACCTTAGAGAAAGGGAACTTGTGCAAAAGAAAAATTGGATCTCAAAACCTATTTTTTTTATCTTACACCCATACGAATGTCACTGTGATACGATGTGATGCCTACATCAGCATAACGATGTTACCTACAATCACCTCACCTATCCAAGATCTGGGTGTGACATTGTTTTCAAAGAACGCTATACGTCCCTGCAATACGTCACTTTTTGAGCAACTGTATTAAAAAATATATTTCATACATTACCTGAACTCTTTAGGCATTCTACAGAATGCCTAGGTATTCTATACAACACCGGATTAAACAGATTGCCGGTAACGTGTATATTTTATTCATAGTAAAAAGCTCATCATAGTTAAGTGAATCGATTTCAAGGATAATTGATTGCCGACTGATACGAAGTAAAATGGATTAGATAGGATGTTTACTTTGTCTACTTATCGACGCATGTTAAGTAACACTGCAAGCTCTGATCATGTCTGCATGACGTCATTGAATGTTATTGACCCGTCACTTAAACTTTGTACGAAGTCGTTTTTACTGCGTATCAAATATAAAGCAAACTAAACAAACACAAAGAACTACTCTCATCTATGATATAAATTATTATTAAACCCCATATAAGCATCGCATCAATCAATATGTAACCGATACAAACGCAGTAATGACAATATTGTCGTTTGTTGCCGAGTAATAGATTAATTACAATAGCACAACAATGAATCATATTGTTTATAGTGTGCTATTGTTCCATAACAGAACCCCGATAGTCTGATAGTGTTTTGGTGATTTATGTCGCTAGATACCTAGTCGGTATAAGTCCCGTTGTCATTTGATGCTTCGCCGGGCACCGAAATGTTTAATGCACACTTTACCCGGGCATATCATGTTTCCTTAAAAGTACAGGAGCAGCTGAACAGATGTGCGCTCTCACACGACTGGCGCCGCGCGCAGCCGGGCTGCCATGTACAACGTAATGACTCCATTCACTGCAATTATAGACTTTCTTATGCAAATTATCGTGAACTCAACAGTCGGCTTTCTAGACCCTTTCAACATTATTGATACCCGAGGTTTTATAGCGCGCTCCATCCTAACATTAACTGCGCAGAATATAGCAATAAATGATCGCCACTTGGTCTCCACTCACTATCAGATCCGAATAAAAATGCATACAACGATTTCATTAGCTGAAGGTGAAATCTATATAGAGGAGTGCAAACGACAACCGATGCTACATTTCAACTCCCACTAATAACATCTTGTTAGCACCTATTGAGACTTCTTACGTCATATTGTCGATTATACCACCAGACCCGGCCGAACGTGATCTAATGAGCTCTTTACAACGCCAATCCAGATGGAAATGTTCACGTGTTTAAATCTGCTTTAATGAGTTCTGTTTCCTCTGCAAAAAACGACCTGTCTCGGCCGATCACGAATTGTATTGATATTAGAAATCATAATGCGAGCGTGACCGGCCACCCTAACGGTATTGATATAATAATTGCTCGATTGATAAGCTAAACCTCCGCCTGTGTAACGAATCTACTTTTTGATGTCTGCTTCATATTTATACCATCTGCGGGAAGTAATAACGCCAGTAATATCTCTATATTACGTGGGACGCGGCAAATGCAGATAAAAATCAGTGCGTTGCGGTGCAGCACGATCAAAGTAGATAGATACATACATGCATGCAGTCGTCGTGACATGCTTCACTAGCCCGACATCCGTCGACACGCCTTTTCCGATTGCTCCTTTTTGCAGCTACGCTACGTCAGCTTTTTCACCTTACCTTACATTGTGCGACATATCTGATGCACCCACATACATTTGTCCTTTAAATGCACAGCATTTAAAAACAATGGACATGTCTATCAAAAAATGTTTGTGTCCCTCTTCCCCATTGTTCGCAACTTGGACACGTACTATTTCATCATCGAATTATTTGAAATGAAGACACGCGTTCGAGGCACATGTTCGACAACATTGCCTATCATTTATGTCGGTGTGAGCTTTCGCTTAGCTCGGCCGTGGTTCCTTAAACAACGGGTGATTATCAATGCGCGTATTGTTCGCGCCGTTTGGCATGTACGCCGCGTCTCGTGCGGCGCATCGGGCATACAATGGACGTATTTGAAGCACGTGCTGCGGCCCGTATTGATCGAACGTCGCCGCTCGCCGCCTGTCGCCAGGTGACTTCGGCCCGCGAGTAGAGATTAGTGGGCGCGGGCGCACACCGCGATCGTTATCAATTTGTCCGCTGTACAGCTTCGCGTCCGAGCTCGCAGCATTGTCTTGTCCTTTCAGACGTCATTCGCCCGTCAGCGCTACTTTGTCTCGCAACCTCCACTATGCCTCTTTGTCTGTTGATAGGCTGAGATTCAGTCCGATTAAATCTAGATAATTGCATCGCCAAGGTCTTCCACGAACTCGACATTTAGACGGCAGACTCTCATCCTTAGGGGTACCTTTGATCAGCATAATGAGACCAGTGCGCGTTCGCATAAATACGAGATAATGGTATAGAGCGTGAGAGAGCACGATCGTGCCACGTTAGTTTACGTAATAAGTGGATACGTGGAAGTGACTCGCGTCGCTATCCTAACTCGGGACCCTGGAAACGCCCAATTTCCCCACTTATACCGTCTGAACGAGAACAAGAACGCCTATCTCTATTATTTCAATTGCATCTTTGACCCGGTTGATATATGACTTTATTTAGGTTTGTGTTCCGTAATAAGCCTGAGTTGTTTATACGTTATTGTTCACAAGCGCTTGTACACGTGTCTATAGCCCACTATGTAGCCTAATGCACACATCACGTTTGGCTCGAGGGATACCTCGACTGACGACGCTGCTAAACGGATAATTTTCCACCTAACACAAAGGATGGAAGAAAATAGATGTGGAAAGGCGGCGTCATTGCACTGAGACGGAGAGACGCACAGGTCGCGCGCTCAGCAGATATGATTAGAAAAACAAAAGCTATTGTGTCGCGTGCCTGACGCATGTGGAGCATAATACGAGTCTCATTTTAATTGGAACATTTTTTATCTGACACGCGACGTGTCCCGAGCGACTAGGACAAAGCGTTAACGTCAGCTAATTGGCGTCTACGGCACGCTTGACATGGAACTGTGAGATAAATGGAAACAATCGCATAGAAACTCGGGTTTAATGTAAGTGCTCTATTCATAAAGCAATTTCTCTTTCAGGTATTAATAGATTTAAAGCAGACCGTTCTGCGTACATAGAAATGTGCCCTTTGATTCCGCGTAGGTTACTGCTCTTATTGCTCGTGCCACTATTAATTATTCCGACGTCTACTCGAAATAGACTTTGGACCGTCGGTTTCTACATACATGTTATATCTTCTTTGATTTTCTCGTAAAATACATGCGTAAACACTTGATGTTAGTGAATTCTCAAATGCAATCATAAGTTTTATTTTCGATTTACTTGCGATGATCACGGAATTATTTATTGTAAATATCATTAGAATTTCACACAAAATAAATAGAGGCAATTCAAACTTGATCCTTTAAATGCCTCTGCCGTGGTCAGCGTGGAGGTTATATGAAGATCAAACATAGGATTTCTATTGAAACCACCCCCAAGTGGGAAGGGGAGAGACGACCTACAACCCAACATTTTAGTGGGTTTATATACCGTGTCGTGTAGATTTTATACACGCATTTCTGTTAACCGCCTAAAAGATCTGAAGACACATGAACCATGTTTACCTTAAATATTTTGTTCTATTGCAGGTATCTTCACGGTGATGTGCTACAACGTGCTCTGCGACAAATACGCCACGAGACAGATGTACGGCTACTGCCCCAGCTGGGCGCTCGAATGGGACTACAGAAAGAAGGGGATCCTCGACGAAATTAGACATTACTCCGCTGACATTATTAGTTTACAGGCTAGTATTATTAAAACCATTGCTCTTTTGACAAGCTCGATGGCGCATTCACGGTAGTGACCCTGCCCCATGCGCCAAGAGTTGTGGGTGCGATCCCCACCTAGGACGAACATTCGTGTGATGGATACTTGTGCTTGTTCTGTGTCAGGGTGTTAATATCCAAGATTTAAGTATATATTTGTAATACCACTGTTGTTTCTGATATCCGTAACACAAGTGCTTAAGTACAGATAGCGCGCGAGTTGAATGCAGATCTCACGTATGTCTCGTCTTAGGCCCCGACTGCATTCAACTCGCGCGCTATCTGTACTTACTTCGGAGTCAGATCAATGTATGTGATGTCGTTGAATATTTATTATTTGAATATTTATTGCTAACATAGGAGTTACTTTTTTTATTCTTCTTTATTTTGTCTACTTTACACCTATACCTTTATCTCGTATCTTTGGTACCGTTTGGTTTTTCAAAGCTATGTTCATATTTATACCATTAGCTAGGCGGTAAAGGATACCATCGTGATGGAACCCGCACATCAAACAAATGTGGATACACAACCATAGGGTTAAGGGCTAAGGGTTACGAACGTCAGATTGATAGTCGCTTTACTGTAATAACAAGACTTGCTAAATCCAGGATCCCGATTAAGCATGGGACATAACACAAATTACTAGGATGATGACGAATTTTGACTTTTTTGTCTGATGAAAATATGTTTTGAAATATTTTCTTTGAAATCGTTGATGCTATTGCTATGTCTTCGAAATTCACGTGACCTCGTTCGTGTGTCATTTTCCTCGATAAAATCATTTCGACAAGTTGAATCATTTCTAATCTCATTAATTCGTCACGTATGTAGTGGCTATCTATGTAATTATCCTGTTTTCTATTTCCAGGAAGTTGAAACGGATCAGTTTTACAATTTCTTCCTGCCTGAGCTAAAACAGGACGGGTACGATGGCATATTTTCGCCAAAGTCGCGCGCGAAGACCATGTCTGAGTCCGAGAGGAAATACGTCGATGGATGCGCCATCTTCTTTAGATCTGCCAAGTAAGTAGTGTTTTTTAAGAATACTAGCCGTTCCGCCGAACATGTCAGCTCTTTCTCGAGATACAAAAAACAAATTATTAAAAATTTCGCACGAGGTTGAGTCGTTTCGCACGAGTGCGACCACAAAGAGTATTACAAGACATATCTTATAGATGGCCATAGATTAATTCTTCATGTATTTTGACTAAAGACGACGACTAAGTACAGTTACAGATAAGACAGATTTAGGTAGGATTCACATCAACCGCGCGCGGAAAAGGCGCGCATCGGAGCGCACTTACAAGACCGTAAAGAAAATAGTATTTTATTAACAGTTCCTAAAGTCGTATTGTGTTCCGAGGAATACGCTCAAACTGACCCGGCTTCCGACGCATGCTCACGTATCCGTCCGGATTAAAATTACCAGTTGGATGCAATTACGACTTTAGTAACTGTTAATAAAATACTATTTTATTTACGGCCTTGCAAGAGTGCTCCGATGCGCCTTTTCCGCGCGCGGTTGATGTGAATCCTACCTAAATCTGTCTTATCTGTAACTGTACCATTTACGACAATAAAGTAGCAATATTGTTTTAAAGTACTAACAGACCTCTTGTGGAGCATCTATACAAAATATATTTGGTTTATGAAATCAATATCACGCGATAACTTCTTCTTTATACATACATACATACATAGCATCACGCCCATAATCCGCGAAGCAGTTTCAAAGGGGCAGCAGGCCCCTTTAACCACATTCAGCCGAAAACAAAACTGGGCTGGGTTAGATGGAAAATTGGAAACAAATAGTGACAAGTAGCTAGCTCGTCGCTACACATCACATAGCCAAAACCCCATATACCATTAGTCGCCTTTTACGATATGCTAGGCAAGAAACACAGTTGGCACATTCTTTTTTAAGTCCCAGACCAACATCGGACAAAAAAAAATCCCTACAATGAATAAAACGATTACAATTTTGCGATTTCCATTTGGCGTTTCTGTGTAGGAAGTGCGAAAGTGAACTGTCAATTATTTAAGTATATGATAATACTAGCTGACCAGGCGCACTTCGTAACGCCCCGTTCTCAGATTTACAATATCCATTTCTTTTTCATAAGAACCTTCACATGACATAACAAATACAACAAAAAAAGAATTAGCGAAATCGGTAAAGCCGTTCACAAGTTATAGCTTTGGGGTGGACCACCCTTAACATTTAGGGGTATGAAAAATAGATGTTGGCCGATTCTCTGATCTACCCGATAAGCACACAAAATTTTATCAAAATCGGTTCAGCCGTTTCGGAGGAGTTTGGGAACAAACACCGCGACACGAGAATTTTATATAGTAGAAGATGTTTTTAATTAAACGTTGGTTTATTTTCCAGGTTCGCACTAGTAAAAGAGCACCTTATAGAGTTCAATCAATTAGCTATGGCTAATAGTGAAGGGTCAGACAACATGTTAAATCGTGTCATGCCCAAGGACAACATCGGTCTAGCTGCTTTGCTGAAAACGAAAGAAGCCGCTTGGGAAAACGGTAATAAACCAACCATACAATGTCTAACTTGTTTGTCTCTTACACTTAGTCAAATTAACCCCCGAATAAAATTGTAACTCGCCTTGACTCGTTCTAACGAATAGATTTTGTTTCTTTATTTTGGTTATGCTTACATCTATTTTTGTTTTGACTTTATACAAGATCCATTTTGAAAGTTCTTACATAAAAATATAACCTTATTATTTTACACATCGTGCTCTAGCTATTCCGATTTAATTTACTCAATGTGGTCATAAACTACTGTCGATAATGCTAACAACAAATGTTTGTGCCATTAATAATTCACTAAACGATATGTCAATATTTATGAAATAAAAGATATTTCAGGTTTGCCGACGGACACGTCGATGCTGGGCCAGCCGATCCTAGTGTGCACCGCGCACATCCACTGGGACCCGGAGTTCTGCGACGTGAAGCTGATCCAAACGATGATGCTGAGCAATGAGCTGCGCACCATCCTGGACGACTCGGCGCGCACGCTGCGTCTCGCCGGGCAGCGGGATAATGTGCAGCTGCTGGTGTGTGGGGACTTCAACTCGCTGCCTGATAGCGGTCAGTGTTGATAACGTTTGGGATTATTACTAGTGTATTTTGTATACATATATTTATTTGCCGATGATCGCAGTAGAAAAAGATATGTATCGGTCGACATTCATGAGGAAAAGTCTGTATTTCTATTACCGGAGTTTTTGGGGTCTCGAAAAAATTAAGCGAAGTTCTATACCTATCTCTGTGACAGACGTCCTTGTAAGCTCGACTGAAGTTAATGACCATATAAAAAGATTATTTAAATGTAGGTTACAATTTGTTGTCGTTTCGTAACATTTTTTCTGTGCCCACAGGCGTTGTGGAGTTCCTGTCGGCGGGGCGCGTGTCGTCGGAGCACCGCGACTTCAAGGAGCTGGGCTACGCGACGTCGCTGCGGCGCATGCCCGGCTCCGAGCACGAGTTCACGCACAACTTCAAGCTCGCCTCCGCCTACAGCGAGGACATCATGCCCTACACCAATTACACGTACGTATATATTCACGTTAATATAAATTATAATATGATAATTGTACAAACTTTTTACCGTGTCTACAATCAAGTACGCCGGTTCGGACATTAAAGAATATTTGCATGCTGCCCATCGCAGGCGTGACGCGCACCCCGACTTATCTGGTTAGAACGCGTCCCGGAACAAGTATGCACAGGCTGCTCAACTCATATATGGAGAGAATGCTGTGATGACGACATCTATAGCCATTTGTTCACTAACAAAAAAGACGGTTAAAACTATAGTTTAACGTGACAACTACATTATTACGTGTATGCTTTACGTTAATTCGAAGTTTATCTGGCAAGATTGTAAACCGGTGACGATTTAGCGCACCATTTTCAACAATTTTATTTAATATATATTTATTTACCTACAATATCATTATAGTCACAAGAGGCAATAAATTTACGAATGTTTACACTTCCCTTTGATGTTTCATATATATCTTTTTTATTTAGATATATTCAAATTAAAATATTTTTTGTATGTTTCAGATTTGACTTCAAAGGCATAATCGACTACATATTCTATAGTAAACAGACAATGACGCCCCTCGGCCTGCTAGGGCCTCTTTCACAAGAGTGGTTCCGGGAACACAAAGTCGTCGGCTGCCCACATCCACATGTACCCTCAGGTAAGCTACCAAACATTTCGTTTTGCAGGGTTTCCTGAGTGAAGCGGTAAATATATACCGTGGAAGATATCTTGAATCGAATCGAAATGTGTGTCTGATCAGTTTAGCTATCTTACCGATTGTTTTGAATGTTTGGTATTTGTATCGACCATATAACCAATACACACAAAGTTACTACCGTACTAATATTTATTTAATAGTAAGATGAGCTACGACAATCATTTCGTTTGGTTTTGGTTCAACGTTTTTTTAAGTTTACGTTC
The DNA here is from genome assembly GCA_951394215.1 of Glyphodes perspectalis. NCBI lineage: Eukaryota > Metazoa > Arthropoda > Insecta > Lepidoptera > Crambidae > Glyphodes > Glyphodes perspectalis. The sequence continues at coordinate 3,216,971 of OX596210.1, read as the reverse complement.
TCCTTTCTTCCAAACGACAAGAAAAATGTTAATGCGATAAGTTTTACATATCCTAAGTATTTCAGTGTCTTAAACCCATAAACAATGTAAGCAAAATACTACAATTGGAGGATTGTACATGACAACGTTATCGTCGGCAGATCACTTCCCGCTGCTGGTGGAGCTGGAGATGTGTCCGGGCGCGACGGGCAACACCAACGGGCTCATCGGCGGGCGCAGGTAGCAGCCGGCGCGCCGCCGCCCGCCGCCCGCCTCGTGACCGCCGCCCGCGCTCCGCCCGCGCAGCGACCGCGCTCCGAACCGCCCCGCCGCCGGGCAAGCGAAACAATACAAATAGGTAACCGTCGACGCGCCGTGTATTCTTTGTGGAACTGGGCTCGCCGGTCATAACTTCGTATGTAATAAAATTCGGTATCGTTGGCGGTGTTTTCATTGGTAACGTTTCGCCCTCCCCGGGGTGGTCGGTTTTGACGTGCGCACTCGCGGGTCCGACCTCGGGGGGCCGGTCCCTCTCCGACTTGACCCGGCCTCCGCGCGCGTTGCGGTGTGTCGCCCCGCCCGCGTCCCCGGCGTCCGTGCGCAGTCTGCGAAGGCGACTTAGACAATTTTTATAGATGGCATATAGTAAAATCGGCAGTAGAGATATACTCCCAAGTTGTAATATTGTAACCTTCGACTTGAGATCGGTTTTTCGACCTGAACCAACCCAGGCGACGAAATTTTGGACGAAGCCGAGCGTGACCCGTAGTAACGTTGATTAAATGCCTAAATAAGTAAATATATTCAATATAGCACTATTTTTGTACGCTAAACACAATAAATCTATATGCAGCGGAAAACACTAAACGACGACAGGTCTTTCGGTGATTTTCGGTGCCTCGTTGGATTTCCCCTATTGCCCACTAGGTGTCGCGCTCGATTTCGCGAAACACTTCTTAAGACGAACTCTGAAGCGACGCCTCCAGTCGAGCGCTACAATACGCGACTTACTGCCAGTCCAATACAAAAAGCAATAGTGTAATTTGTTAGTCGTTATGAGACTTCCAGTTTGTTGTTGTCAGTCGCTGAGGCGAGGCATATCTATTCGGCGGTCGATACTTCCGCGGCGGCGTTAGTTGTACGAGAAAGCGAGAGACCGAGTGAATGCACCGAACGTCGTTATCTCTTCACTGGATGTTAGTACTATAGTGTATGCTGTTTATTGTTGACTCGTAGTGTAGACAGGACTTATTGTTTTGCTCAAGTGTAGTTAGTGACGCGGGGCGCAAGCTTCCAACTACTAGGTTCGTTACAGTCGCACGCTGTAATCTTGACTCATTTCGTTACCGTTTGGAATCATTTTCCAGTGAACAGAGAACGGTTTATTGGCGTCAAACAATCGAATGTTTAGTAGAAATAAGTTCAAGGTTCAATTCGGATTACAAAAAATATTTCTAACAGTGATATCGTGTAATTGTTAGTATAGTATGTGATGTATGTCTGTGCAATCATAGTTTTTCATTCGAACTCTTCATAGTGTTTTTTAAAGTGAATCTGTTTTAAATAAGTATTCGACGATCGACTCTACAAATTAATGTGAATAATAAAATATATTAGGACTTACGCTTATTGTGTCAATAAATTGAATGAATATAAATCAAAGATATAAATATTTTTTCAGTCTAGTTTGTCGGCAGATTTACGCTTACGTTTCAGTGTATATAATACACAGTCGAGGAATCGTTCAGAGTTGCCGGGCCGGCGGTGAACGTGGGGGGTGGCGTGTCGCTCGGATATAGCAATGGAGATGTTGTCTCCGTAGCTTGTCTACTGCTCGACAGGTTCACCGACTGGCGGAATACGAGAGTAGTCAATAGCGAAGATAATGAAAAATCGATTATACATTGGCGTAACTAGATTTGGGCCCGCGGTTTCCAATTACTGTATAAATATAGCGCATTGTCATGTCGGAGTTTTGTAAAAACAAATCCTTTTTTATTTTATGAAATATTGATTTCTGATTTTCACCAAAGATATTTTTTTTTTTTTGCAAAAATATACAAAACGGTCATAACTGCCACTCTGATGACCTTGACTGATGTAGTGTTTTTAATAAATATTTCTTTATAATATCCAATTACACTTCAAATCTGTTGATATCCGATCGAGTGACAGTGGAAGCAAAGTTCTTATGCGTACCCCAATTTCTAGTTACCCCAAATGCGGCATGTTAACGTCCTAGCGTAATGATGAGAATATGTCAAACGTCCATTTACCAATTAGTGTTTAAAATTCCTCCACTGTATATTATTTAGGTGATATTTTATCTGGGAGTATAATGCAATGTGTGTGTGTTGTGTGTGTGCGACCGGTCAGGGGGCGTTGTGATGCTTCACTCTGCCTACAAGATGTATACGCCTTCTGACCCGGCCGGTAGTCGCTGTACGCGGTCAGTGAGACGAAGTACTGAGCGCTTTTATACTTAACTACTGACCTATCAAATAGTGTATCCGATTTTATTATTATTCATATCTACATCTTCGTGTGAGGTTGCCTACTCTGTCAGTGAACATGCAATAGAATTTATATCACGTTACATACGTTTATTGTATTTCTTATTGACAACATGTAAATGTTTTTTTTCGAACTTTTAAAAATAGGAATTCGTTTCAATACTGTCGTGCCAACTCTTTGTACAGTTTGTGTTTTAGGCATACTTGTAAAGTACTCAATATCACAATGATCCGCAACCAGCTCGTCGGTAGCTGGTTGTCCATGCATTTTAATGGTACAATTTTCTCAAGTCATTTCCATCTCTTAGCACCGTGTTTACAGTAATAACGTTAATCTTATGTGTATGTTGATAATGTACGAAGCGCAATTTAATTGGTACATGGCCGGGCGTGTCTAAATATAGTGAATAATAGATATTGGAGTTATTTTTGATACTTAATTAATTGTTGTTTAACTCAATCTCATCAGAAGATCATGTCGTGTGCAATACGAATAAGTGTAATATCTGAGCGATAGTGTTGTGTGGCTGGTGGTGACATCAAGTAGACTCGTTGTAGTGTCGTTTACGAATTGTGGCACCGACCGCTGCGGGCGGTTTGGTGATGTTAGTATTAATATACAATTAAAACTTGACTCGTTCACCCTCCCCGATCTTTCGTTTCCGTATCACCAATGTTAGCGTTTGTTCAATGATGCTGACTTCGATATTTTTTATTTGGCCGTTTTAATTTTCCAGCTGATCTTAGCCAAATTACAGTGACCGTAAGAACTGTACGCTTGTTTTTGTTTACCGTTGTCCCTTGTAGCCTAGTTTTAGTTTTCCCGTTCAACTGGTCGCCGGCGCGGCGCGGTTGTCCTGTTGTCGGCTAGTTGTTGGTAGCGAGAGTCTCACTGATCGGTAAGCTTGTGCAGGTAGGCGGTAGGGCGTTAGGGCAGTCGTGTAGTAGAGGGATGACGTTCGGTCTGTGTCGGTAGGCGGCGCCGCGGCGCCAGAACAAAGCGGTGGGCGGACGGTATTAGGTTAATGTGACATTGTGTGTCCCAACAAACTTCTCAGCGAGACATAATTCACCGATTAATAACCTACCCCCTTCCAAATCTCCCCTCCAATGTATTTTGTAAACGTCTGTGTACGTAAGTGGAGAGTTGTGTAGCTTAGTGTAAGTCTTGAGTTTTTTTACATGGTACCCTTTTTGCGGTCAATCGCCGCCGGACATCACCCCCTAGTTGTAAGTAGGATTATGTTATGTGACGGTCGAGACCCTCCCATTGACTGGAAACACTATTTCGATTCACAAATTTATCATTAGTTCTAGTTAGAATTTGTAAATGTCAGTATTCGCCTCGTTCTCTCGTGCGGTCCGATCAAAAATTAATAAACGACGATGTTAGTTGCATTTTATTTTTAGTTGTAGTAAGTTTTTTAATTGATGATCCGGTGGTGTCCGACGGTGAGCCGCTATCCCTTTAGAAATAGCGGGTAGCATACTGGCGTAGTACAAATGAATGTGTGAGTGTCGGTATTTTACTTGTGGGCGTAGGCTCGCGTCCGCGCGGCCCCCGTCGGGCGCGTGCAACTGTTGCCTCTACCACACTGGCTTCTAGTAGCGTGTACATTCCTCGTATCACCATCACGGGTGCCGCTTGCAACCCGACATAGTCATTCGACCGTGACAGTATTTTCATAGGCTGAAACGTTATTGGTGGCACGAGAAACTAACACGCTCAAACTCCAGTGTGGTAGCGGCCTTTGTTGGATGCGACGTTGCCTGTATAGCTTTGCGGACTAGCGGGCAGACTCGGCCACGGAGAGGTGACCACAGCGGTTTCGTCGAGGTCGTTCGATCCACTCCTCTCGACGCTGGTTATCGGTTGGCGCTCTGCGTCGGCCGGCAAGCTGTTATATCCTAGTCATAGGCTGAGTTTGATAGCCGCACTGGGCTTTACCCGACGCGGACTCGATTGCGATAACTTAACCCGCGTTAATGTGACAGATACGTACATAAGCTAAAAGATCCTCGCGTAATCTTATCAGCACAGAGGTGTTCTCCTCTCCTCGCGGGGCCGAGTGCGATGCGAGTCCGCGCGGGCGGAAGCTGCCCGTCATCCTCGAGCGGAGTCCTCGTTGTGAAGCGTTAGTTGTCTCATCGGAATAAGTAGTGATATTTACTAAAATCATTTATCTATACCTACTATAAACAATTTGGACCATTGCATAGTTGTATCTACGCTTATTTTTTTTTTGTCATCTCCATCGGAATTATTTATATCGAATAATTGATTTTGAATATTTTTATTCCGTATATTACTTATATTATTATTATGTATATCAAACGATAGGTGCTGTTGTATTTAATTTTTAATGTTACTAACGCGATTGTGATAGGGATACGTCTCTCTGGTAATCTATCGGATGAATTGTGAAAAAAAAATTTAAGCCAAATCATGAAAAGGGTATATTGAATTATTACTTTTAGGATAAATGGAGTTAAAATGAAGTTTTATACTAATCAAATTTTACTACCGATGCTGTATAATTTTTCTAAGTACAGATAGATTTTAAAGTCATATCATGATGATCTTGTTCTAGTTCTCGTGTAAATTAATATAGGATATTATGAGCGGCGTGAGTTGCGCCGGCGCACGGCGCTGACGCCCATCCGTGCGCCGGCGCAGCCGCGGCGCGCCTTCACTATCGACGACCGTTTGTTCAATTTAATTAAGAAATACATTGTCTTCGAATTCAAAAAGCACATAATGTAGTGATTAATTTTGCATTTACATCATTGTCAGTAATTACCGAGCATAATAAGGTTTAGCATGCAGTTGTTAGCCATGGAACAACTAGGTACTCTACAAACAATAGCAATAACTTTGTATTACTATCGCAGAGCAACAATTAAATGGTAATATTTGGTTTTACCGGAACTGCATATTCTGAGTTATACTTACGCTTAAAGCAGATAAATATTTTCACGGACAAGTACATACCGGGTGTTTATTAGTCGATTAGTATCCACAGTATTGAAAGAAACCAATAGAACACAGTACGATGCGTAAGTATCGCTTATGAATTATTATGAGAGCTTTATTGTAACAAGTTTATCTTATTTGTAGTAGAACATATATGATCTCTTTATTTTTAATAGAATTTTGATGGACATTTTTACTTAATAGTTATAGCAGTGTGTAGTGTTGACGTAGGGTTTTGTAATATGACGCACATTACGTTTGTTATACGCTCGCGCGCAGAGGAACTGCGCACCGCCACTCTCAGACACCTATACCTACATGTAAAGCTCTCCAGTACATTCTTCTGAATCCGTAAACAAGTGCAATTATTATAATAATATAAATATAAGTAGTTTCTTTGGACGCGAGCCATCACTTTAACAATATTTTATTGTATCTATCAGTTTACTCTTGTCAAACTGATGCCATCCATATTGCAAAATTATATTATATTTCTGTTCAATTGGCATAGTTGAAACTTCTCACAATCTCGATTACATTGACTTTAGTTTCAGTTATTACATTTCGACACATGCCACTCGGAATATTCATTTATTATTGTACATAAACTTGTATTATATTTCGTTATTTCATATGTTTGTAAATATGCGATTATCGACAACTCGCACGGCTCAAACGTTTACTTTGTATTGATGTTCGACGACGGTCGAGAGGCGAGAAGTTTCAGCGATGCCGGTGTGCGTTAACGTTTCGGATGACGATTCGACTTTACCACGAATAGCCTTCATGTTGTCTGTACATTTAATTTGTAAATATGTAATTTCGATAACAATTAATGCTAAACAACGAGCGAGCCGTCGCATAATGCCAGCCGTTTGGACTTCTGCGCACACTGACCGCGCCAGCGCGACGCGCCCGCGCGCCGGTAGCGCGGCTGCGCAACCGCAACAGACATTCCACAGGCCCAATCGAATTAGCTCAATACAAAAGACTGTTTGAGACTTTAAAACAAATAATATGATGATATTTTCTGAAGCACCTTAACGACTTTACAAAATGTGTTTTATGGTGATTTATTGATAAGATCCAATGTATAACTCACTAGTATGTAAGGACAAATGCTTTACGTCACTGTGATAGACAATACAAATTTACCTGAGAGAGACACCATAGGCATTTATGAGAAATTTAGAAAATCTACTTATGAAACGGGAATGTTACGAACTCTCAGTCTCAGTACGTCACTTGATCATGTTGCGGGCGTAGAATAGTGTCTCGCTACGCTAACGCGACGATCGGCGACACACGTGTGGCGTACATTGAGTAATGTGTAAAGTACAAAGCGTTTGTGCAGAAGTTCGGTCTCGGCTCGGTCGCGCCGACGCGCCGCGCGGCCCGCGTCTCGCTGTTCTGTTTGTTGACACATTATGTATATTTGAATGAATCAAATTATAAAAGAATATGAATTTTACAACTGTGTTTTATTTATGGCTAGATCAAGTAAAGTTTTCACATGAACTTAATCAATCCTTTTTGAATAACAATTTATTGCTAACTAAATTATTGTTAGTGGCGTGAAGTTTAGTTAGTTAGTTAGTTTAAATTATTGATGTAATATATCCCTTGTAAGTTTATTCAGAGTCTACTAACTAATTCTAAGTCATAGCATTACAATTAATTAGTTAATAACATAACAAATGTTTTGCAAACTGAAGTTTTTAAATAAAAATGTTTACAATCCCATTTACCTGAAAGAATATAATACATATGCTAGTAATATGTAAAGGGGAAGGCACAAGTCGAAGAAGTATTAAGCTTCTTCAACAATATCTAGTCAAAAGTAAAATCAAGCTGGTAATAAAAAGAGAAGAATGAGTACAACAAATACTTTATTTTAAATAACCCTACAACTAATATCAGTGTCTAATAATATATCTAAATGTACTTGAACACAACATCCTGGAAGCTATCAACTGTTTGTAACTCGAGCGTGGTGGGGCACTGGAGCCAGTTGGACAGCATCTCCTCCGTGTAGCCGAGGAGGAAGTACATCTTAGTGGGGGACACTGCTCTCCTCACAATCGCAGCCACTCTGATATGGTTGAACTGGCGCTTGATTATTACCTGGAAAGTAAGGTTTTTTTTACAGATATGCCTCTTTGGATAGGCAGTATCACATTGTAAATATTCTGTAGAGTGAGTAAACATTCACAATAAATTAAAAAAGTATCATAGTTTTGTAGATGTTAAAGTTGTTTTATAAAGCCTCTCAAGAAACTCTTTAATATTATTTCTTATGGCAGATAGTGACTTAGTTGACATTATTAAAAATTTTAAAATTATAATTGTACAATATTATAATTTTACCCCCCTATCTGTATGTTCATTAAAATAAAAAATAAGATTACCTCACTACACATAAGTCCATGCCACGTGCCTGTCATAAACCTGCGAATGAACTCATCTTCAACGGCTGTCTCTGACCTACGAAGACCATCCTTAATGTTTGCTGAAAGGTATAATTGTGTTCAGTTCATAAAACATTATTAGAAAAGATAAAGATTCATTAAGTAAAAGGTTTTTGTAACAAACAGAAATCATCAATGTAATTATGATTTTAATTATGAGTTAATGCTATCTTATAATGTATATTCCATCATACATTTAGATTAATCTTTGTGATGGATCTATGATGGATGAACTAAGGTCTCCATGCAAACCTCAAAGAAAGACCTGGGCTGGGCTTAACCCATGTTTAAGTCAAGACATAATAATAAGTTTATGACGTAAGAAAAATAATAAAAGCTAAACTCAGGTCAAATATTTATACCTATGCTTATACTAATTAAACACTTACAAGTATTCCATGAATTCCATGTTTTCCTGTGCGCTATGTAATGCGGTGGGTTTGCCATTTCATATGTGAGTGGTCTATCCCGTTTCTTCGTGATCCTGTACTTTCCTGAGACAACCCTGCATAGTGGTGCAGAGGTGTGCAGCTGAGAGACTGCTACTGTGGACCATGGTGCTAGCTGTGAGGTATGTAACACCGACTAGAAACAAAGAAAAATACGTAAAGAAACTCACCAGATGAAATGGATAACACACTTAATTTTATTAAAATTTGTTATTTGGTATTGTATTGGAATTTCGGTGGCGAGTCCTGTCTGTTCAAAAAGTAAAACAATTAGGGGTAGATACCCTAAGGTAATATAACACTGAATAAGAGAATGTAGGTACTTATTTTAAATGTACAAAACGAACTGCCTCTATAGGTTATGTTGTGAATCGTATTAATTGAATGTGTCGTATATTTTTAAACAAACCTGCACTAGTTTTATTACAGAAGTATTCATAGCTGAAATTTCTAACTGCTATTTAAAAGACTTTTTTTATTTTAATCCATTTAACACACATAAAATAAGAGGTTATTTAATATTTTTGACACTTTTATGACAGTTGACAATACAAGATATCTAAGTCGTTCAGAAACTAGTTAACAGTTCAGAATTTATTTTTAAAATATTTAAAAAAATCATTGAAAATAAATATAAGTAATTTTAGAGTTAATACCAGCCACAGATAACCTCCAAATTATCTGTGATACCAGCGACTGTTCTTAAAAAAGCATTCTAATTGTTGAATATTTTCTCTGAATCACATACATACATGATCAGGTTATTTCTAAATATTTCTTCTTCCTGGGGTCGCGGTGCCTCTACACCACTGAAAGTGGGCCGCCTCCATGTAATCCATCCATCCATCCATCCATCTCAAAACAAAAATCCCAGCACCGTAAAAAGCCCCTACTTATGTTATGTTATACCATGAAGTAGGTATCAAACGTGATATGAAGCTAGTTATATATAACTAAGTAGGTAACTACATAAATAGCTATAAAAAATCTTTACTGTAATTTAGTAGCGAAGTCCATTAAAGGTGTATGAATAAAACTGTTTTAAGTTAATAAATGCTTAACTATTTTTTCCTATCGCAGCTCCTTACGTAATATTATTACCTGTAATAAACATTATTTTTCTTCGAAACTGCTCTAAACGTGTTGAGCGTATACATCCCCGTGAGAAAACATATTTCTTTCAAATGTTGTCATTAAAAAATACGATTCACATTTTCTTATTATATTATGTGTTATTTTCCAATGGTAAGTAAGTATATTTAATTCATATTGTATACCTTAGCCTTGTTTAAATAAATTACTGTTTTTATATTATAAAGACTAAGTATATATATTTTCTTCCACTTCAATATTCATATGACTTTTTTATACACTTTTCGATGGTACCACATGTGGTCAAAGTGAATAAATCAATCTTTCCACTAGTGAAACCTCTAACGGCAGACCCCCATTATTATTTTACCAAACCAACAATAAACAAAATGTACAAAATAGGCTGAACTAGGTGAACATATTTTAAGTGGGTACCAATTTTAAACGATTTTACACTCATTTAGTTATGTTACAATTAATAATCATCAAAGTATACAAACGTTATAAAGCTTTAATTTTAGGAAAATCCGACGTTAAAGCTGTGAAACAATTTATTGTTGAAAAAATTGTAGAGAAGATATTTAATATAACATCCCAAGCATTAGAAAATGCAAATCCTGAAGAAAAATATGACATTATGAAAAAAATTGAAAATAAGTTAATCAAGTCCGCAGAACCGCTTGGCAATAAAAGCGATAAATACATAAGACTTATTATGCAAGGATTACAAATTATGGCCCATAATCGAACGTTTAAACAAAATGACCCTAATATAGTCACAGCTGATACACACTCTAATCTAAGGAGAACTAATAACAGTGAAGTGTTAATTGAGACCGGTAAAAAAGATAATGCAGCCCAAGACTTAGCTAACAAAATATTGAAACTTGCGGAAAAATATTTTAAGAAAGCTGAAAAATCTAGCGTTGACAAAGTCAAAATAATGGAAAATATTAAGGACAAAGTTTTAGAAACAGCAAAGCAAAGACATGACTTGATTCACGTAAAACACGATGAAATAAAGAAATACACTGACCTTATTTCACGAGGCATGGAACTTATGATACAAAAAATGTCACATGAACCAAATAAGAGGCGAATGGTAATGGAATTCGTTAATGGTTTCCCGAAAAAAGAAACCGAAGAAGATGAAACCACCATTGCAAGAAATAATAAACACAATATTATGTACAAGGAATACAAAGAAGATTATGTTCTTTCTACCAAAAGTACACCGGTGAGCTACAATGACGGATTAACAACTCCTATCTCATGTGATGAAGTATTTCATAATACCTGTGCGGACATCAAGTCCCTGAATGAATTTGTTTGCAAGACTAACCGACAGACTGTACCACTGCGTAGTATTTGCAATGGAGTGACTGACTGTGCAGATGGCTCTGACGAGGGAGATTGCGTAACTCAAGGTATTGGTAGTGTACATTATTAAATATATAAATCATACATATCAATTGAATTATTTGAGTCAATTCTTGGTTTCATTTTAGCCATGGACCGTCTGCAAAGTGCCACAGGCCTTATGTCACAGATAGAAAATTTTCTGCTGCGGAATTGCTTTTTATCTGACGACAATTCTCTACTTATCAAACAAAATACGGTCTTATACGAAGTTCTTCAACATCAAATGCAATTTATTAACAAGTACAAAAACATGAATCGTAATACAATAGAACTTACTAATGCATATTCGTTTAAACGGACGTTAAATGAAGTTATCATTGTTATTAATACTTTGGCACTAGCGTTAGATAGCTCTCTTTGCATTAGATACATGAATGAAAAAAAAGCCGAAGAAGAATCTCGGAAGTTTAATCCATTAGATGCTGATGACTTAGACGAATTAACCGAAGCACCGGTCCCTGTAGTTTCTTTAAGAAGCTGCGTGTGCAGTGGATCATTTTGTGCCAACCGAACTTGTGCCGAGGCGTGCAGCCGCGTGTGTTGGCATAAGTACAACATGGGCAGGTGGATATGCCAAGCAATAGATGAAGGGTCGAGCGTGCCGCTAGACATGGTGTGCGACGGAAAACTCGATTGTTATGATGAGACTGATGAAACTGGTTGTCGAACAGGTTAGTCTATCTATCATCGTTATATTTGTTCATAGTCTTGGCAAGGCCGTTGGTAGTTGAATTCAAAGTATGGCAAGGTATCTTCCCTCTAGTAAAAGGATTGGGCCCAGTAAATCAAACTATATTATGACTAGATTAGAATAAAAAAAATAAAGACTCAGAATCTCGGACCTGGTTTGTATTAACGTCTTTTTTAATTTGATTGCTAATTTAAAATCCCTAATATTATTACCTATACGTATTCGAATTACAGATGCAATGAAATTTGAAGCAAATGAATTATTTGATCTTGTTTTGAAATTGCTGAATTCGAAAACAAATAAGAATCAATATTCTGCTGTTAGAAACAAACTGATCGCTTTGGGAAATGCAATATTGCAACTACAAAAGATTGTTTTAAAGCCTAAACCCAACGTACTTAACATAAAAAACGTTAGAGACATATGTTACGCTTCAATAATTTCAATTTACGAAGATATTATTGGTAAAACGCATGATATTAAGCAGTTGGATGATACGCACATGTTTTTGTTGACTCTGAGCGAGAGGCTGATGTCAGCTTTGAAGCTATCCCACACAGGGAACGATAGGATTATAACTCCGGACGGGTGCTATTGTCGCGGAGACCGATGCGCCGCTCTCAAGTGCACTCCGGCGTGCAATCGCGCTTGTGCCGTGAACACCAAGTTGACCAGATACTGGTGCAAGTCCACCGTCAGCAACAACATCTCTATTCCCATTAGGGGCATCTGCAACGGGGTACCTAATTGTCCATTTGAAGACGACGAATCTCATTGTATCTTTGGTAAGAACATTGGCACTATTTCATAGTTCTCAAAATTCAGGTATACATTATACGCAGCAAAATTTTTATCGGAGAAATTTGGTCAAATCCCGAATTGGTTAGTATGAAAATAAGAGTACCTGTAAGGTCTTAAAATCCATGTTGCCGTTTGTATACCAGTGTAGTTTAGACAGCCTGCGTCACCAGATCAAGTTCATTTCAATATTCTTAGCAGTGAATTATCTTAATGATTTATGATATAACAGCCTATTTTTACAGATGTATGTCGGAAGCATCACCTGATATTGTTGCGACATAACATTCGCGATGTTGGAGAAAAACAAAAGGGGACTGCGTTAGGAGAAGCACTGTTGTCGTGGAAAGCTAAGGTTAGTCAATTGATAGGGAAGTGTGTAGGTATCTAGAAAGAGAAGTGAGGTCTGTGGCAGATGACCATCGATGGGTTATTATATTATCTATTAGGTACTATTATTATTTCTTAACTACTTATTGTTTAAGATTAACAAAAACATAATCAAAAGCAGTAAGATCACAGCTTTTCCGTGAAAGTAACTCCACGTCTATTTTGGTGTTTCAGAGGTACACTCATATATAAGACTAATAGTTAAGAAAGCCAGGACCAAATCAAACCAATTATCAAAATAGTCAAAACGACAATTCGAAATAAAAATACTCCTTAATCGAAGCCAATCAAAGAAACCGCCATTAACTACTTATTAGAATGCCTTCCGTCCGTCAAGTACCAGCCAACCTTTAATTTAGTTAAAACAATGGTATCTAAATTTAAACATGCACTAATAACACAAATATTAATAACTTACACTATACCATTGATAGTTATGTCTATGATCTTACGCTAATAAATATCTTGAAAAAAATTACGGGTCGTAGATGCGGTTTATGAATATTTAAAGAACTTACTATAGGAAATCAAACTCGTGTTATTTTTTATACATATGCGAGCTAATGCGACAATACGACTGACAGAGTTCAACCCTCTCTATGTGTCCGAGAGCCTGCTTTTTTCATATTGCGTAAGACTTCTAAAAATGTTCAGACTATAGATATGTATTCTATCCGCATCTGGTCCCAGGTCATTTCCACGGTGAAGATCGCCGAGAACAACTACAGACCGACGCCGAACTCTCTCCGAGACCTGGTGGAGGACATGCTCCACGACCTGGTGCTAGCCTACGCGTCCCTGAACGACACCAGGCGCGCCAGCACCGACCACGTGCTCAAGGAGTTCGCTGACGTGGCCGAGCTGATGATTGAGGGCTTGAAGTCTTGCGGGAAATAAAGCGCATTCGATTTTATTGTCACATTCAGAAACATAATTTCTATAGTTACTATAAAGTATGGATTTACCTTAGGACGAAGACATAAAAGATAAAAATCATCTTCGCTTAGATCTTTTAAACTAGCCAAGGGATGTTGATGAGGAACCAATAGATAGAGTGATTCAAGGGGAATGTTTAAAATATATGGTTTCATACTGTTTTGAGCTTACTGTGGGAAGTCGGGGCGGGTGGCTAGTAACGTACCTATATCTTTAATTTTCTAATTATTCTAATATCAGATATCGAAAAATATTTTTAAACAAAGCTATTTAGAGGTGCAAATTATACCACTCTGAATGTACTTAGATACAAAATGTGGGCAAAGTTTGGAATTCAACTTGAATTTATAAATTATGAAGAGGCATGCTCCAGTGGTTCGGACATGTGGAAAGAATGGATGACGATAGATTGACTAAACAAATGCAAAAAAAGAATGTAGGAATCGTGGAAAGCCCAGGCTCACCTACCTCGACCATTGGTCGTGTGTGAACACAAGCTGATGTTAGGAGCTATAAAAACCGTAGAGCTTGTATGAAAAGGTTTATGAATGTTATAGAAGCGAGTGAGTAGTGTAACAAGCGCGCCATATGGCGTTCGGTTCTCTCTGACTACCCTGCTGCTTCGGTTCTCTCTCGGACATGGTGTGAGGTTAGTAAGTTTGCTATTTTATCTTTTGTTAGAAAACAAAACATTGACAGAGAGCGCGTTAAAGTTCCGCGTGACATCACTTGTTCCGTAAAATTTTAGGAACAAGTGACGTAAAAGCGTTACTCCCTCTCCAGATCTTTGAAGCGTTGTATCTTTGTAATTTTTCGAATATTAGTTAAAACAAAAAATATGTAAGTATTCAATATTTTTTGATAGTCTAACTTAAAGATTAAAAAAAAATTAGCCAAGCTAGCCAATTAGGTAAGTCCTAAAAGTTTAAATTACTCGTTTAAATTTATTATATATGTGTATTATTCAATCGTAAATTTATATTTATGCATAGCAATGCAATATAACCTGATAAAGCGCTTCAAAGATCTGAAGTTGAATAGGTAAGTAACGTCACACGGAATCTTAGTAATTTTTGTTTTTATGAACAAAAGAAAAAATACGTTGTAGTGTGCGCATGAGTGCGCACCACCTATATCTGTTTACACGCACACTCACTTCCTCACATAGTATATAAGTTCATGAAATACCAATAAATAGGCTTTTGAGCGCAGTCAGTCTTGTCTTTTAAAGCTCTCCCAACGCACTTCATTTCAACATGCTATATTTTTTTTTTTTTTTAAATAGGCGAAACCGAGTTTTGGTTTCGGCCGGAACTAGGACAGCTGCCGAAGGTTCAGTTTCGGTTTGGGCAAGAAATCCTGTTTCAGTAGGACACTAATGATAATTTCTTTTCATTCAATGTAAGTCAAAGTATAATCTAGACAGCTATTTGATGCAGAATTCTAGGAAATGAGGAAAAAAAATCATGTTAATAGGGAAATAATTATTTCAAAGTATCTACTTCGAATTATTGAAAAATAGACATAATGATGAATCTCTACCCATCATTATTTATTAAGAAATTCATAAATTATTCTAAACAATATATTTCCAATTTTATTTTTTGGTCCTTCCGCTATTTTTTTAGCTTTACTGATGGTTCAGAGACCTGACTAATTAGGAATATTTAATATCTATGTAGTACTTACACAAATTTTCCTGTTAGTCCTATCCTTTCAGCTCAAAATGGCAAAGTTATCGCTTTATTGACTGGACTACTGAGTCAGTCATGCGATATTTACAAGCCATGATATTGGCATAAAAATAAAATACATAGAAGATAACATTATGTGAGTTATTGCTGAATTTAATGGAATTATCTTTAATTTTAACTCCATTATATCTATCCGTGCCTTTTATCTATAGATACGAATATGATACACTGAGACTCGGACATATTACACGGACAATATCTAAACACATAATGTTTTTATCTTCCATGTTCGATAAAAAAAATGGAACAATTAAAAATTATGTAGTTACCAATTACGTTCTTTCCTTAGCATGTCGAAAAGGTGTATTAAGTTAGTAATTATAGCCGACGAGCTAGCTACACTTTTTACATTTTTCCAAATAAATTTAATTTTTTGCTAAAAGCAATTAAAATTGCTAGTTGCTCCTTAAACTTTGCCTATCACTTCGAGGGTTGCCGGCGTGCCCATTTGTTATATTCTTAGGAATAGATTTAGAAGTATTCAGCTACTTGCCGACTGTGTTTAAAATAAAAAGAAAATTTATTTTATACAGATATTTATGTCAGTCTGAGAGTATATTTAGAACTGCTGATTTAATTTTCAAGTTATTACTTTACTAGCTATCGCCTGTGGCTCTGTGGGAGCATCAATCGTATTTACTTCTTGCGGATCTATATTTTTTTTCCGAGAATACATTTTATAATTTCAGACATTTCTTAAGGTTTACTCTATTAACTTTTGGAATACAAAGTGTCATCGCAAACACTGTTGTACGCTCTGATTAATAATAATGTTTTTAATTTATAATATTACATATTCAAAAGGCTTTCAATAAAAATGTTAGGTAGGTATACTGTAGGATGTAGCTTCCACACCAGGCCCACTTTGAAACATGGTTCAAAGTTAAATATGTATCTTACAACCTGTAACTACCGAGTTTCTTGCCGGATTCTTCTCGGTAGATGCAACATTCCGAACCGGTGGTAGAACCATATCTCTTTAACTGTTTTTGACGATTTATAAGTGTTTCTTTGAAACCTATATAAATAAAGAATATTTTGACTTTGACTCAGTAGTTTGATAATGAGATATCTATAACATCTCTACAAAGTCTACAAACCCAACGCGTAGCCACGCCTCCGTCCGTCTTGAGGGATGCCCCCGGTCAGTGATCTGTTGCTTATCATTCTAAGTCATCTTTCTAGCGTTAGTTCCCGTGCTTAGACGGGGTCCGCTTAGACCATGATCCAGGATTTAGCGAGTTTGGTAATTACATTGAAGCGACTGCCGATCTGACCTACGTAACCCTAAGATAGGGGAACCAGACAATTTTTGGATCATGGTTACAAATTCAAAGTTGTTTGAATTTGCAGGTTACATCACGATGTTTTCCCTTACCATCGAGCTAGTGGTATAAATATGTACATAGATTTCAAAAATCTAGAGGTACACCAAGCTATTGGTGTAGATGTAAGTGTCTGTAAATACATTAATCATATGCTGTTGATAATAAAATAATTGGAAATGTTAGTCATAGGTTTAAAATACTTGCTACATAACTAAATTAGTATTGGAAATAAATGAAAGATGATAAAAATGAGTCATACACGAAACTCACGACTGATAGAGGGCGCCACCTCCACCGAATTCGTTATTATCGTAAACAATGATTGTAGTACAGAGAACCGGCATGTCTCTAGATAACTTTGTGACGATGTAATATAAAAGTGTGACCAGGTGTGTCTGTGGCAGTTGTTTGCAGACTTCACGCGGAGACGCTATTGTGCACACACCATGGCAGGTGAGTCGATAACGGCTGATAACAGTGATAACGGAAAGTGCTAGAAACAAACGGGGACGGGGCTACGTGTCGTACACGTTTCGTATCACTGCTGATCGATTTGACTGTCGCATAATGCAACTTAATCCAAATGAATTGGTCTCAGTTCGCACTGCGCAAATAAAAATAAGTTTTCATTTCGGCCTATTTATTTAGATAAATACACTGTGTTCATCGACATACCACCGCCACGAAAACAAAAACAGCTTCAGACAGTTTTACTGAAAATATTTAAAGAAATAAATTTTAATAAAATTTCTTTAGAGATATGCATAGATATATAGCATTAGGTTTCAATAAAATCTAATTTATTTACCCAAAGACGCTACCATTAACATTCTTATCGCAATTTTCTTAGGAATTCGATGTTCAAGGCGGCAAGGCCGGGTAAAATTCAGACGCTCAGAAAATTAACTACTTTTTGTTTTTAATTAATTCTCTTTATTAACGTTTACGTAATCGCAGTGTTTTCAATTATCTTCAGCCTGTTTAAATATTCTCGTCGTTTATTTTCTCGAAACAACCGAAGTAGGCAGAGACGTCTTGTTGGCAAAATGCATTTTTATGCTAATTAGATTACTTACCTACTGTGGTCTTTGTGACAATATGTCGAATATAAATATTGAAATTTACTGCAAACACAGAGGATTATACTTAGCAATCTACTATAACAAAAGGGCTAGGCCTTCTAGATAAAGAATTCGTCGAATCGAAGACATTCGACAAATCAGTCTTTTGGTGATATCTTTTACAAATTTTATCAGTTAGGTGGGTGTGTGCCTTACCCATAACGAATTACATGGATTAGTTCATATAAACGTATGACAAATGACATAGATTAAAATTCTTGTATTTGATAACTTTAAAACTGTTTGTGGTTTAGGTATTTATCTGATACGTTTCAAGTACGGTCCTTGATCAGCTAATTGGGTTAAATCATTGGTGAAATCAAACCTCTTTTAATATATTACGTCCTTATAAAACAATACAAGACTTAACTCTGGCTACCCCTTCGGGGATTATGAGCGTAATGTTGTATCTGTATGTATGTATAAAACAAAAAGTTAGGTCTTATCAATGTCGTAAGGCTATATAGGTAGTACGGCAAAATATGACAAGCATTCAGATCCCCTACATAATTATTATTTCCAATTAGGTAATCACATTTGATATAGGTAAAGCTCAATATTGGTACATACATGATAATTTATTGTTATAGTCTATAAAAATCTAAATATTATCTCCCCAACATATTTAAAATAGTGCCACCTTGATTTAATCATCTACCTATCTATTTACTGACGTGTTTCTCGAATTGTTCATTTAAATTTTCTACCTAGAAGCCGGTCACGTAATTTCTTACAAATAGGTACAAAATCAGCACTCTAGGTACTTTCGCATATGGATTAGTTGTAAATAGAGACGTATCTGTAGTTTAGATTAGTCATGAAGTGCCTGCATAAAGCGCTCTCTCGGCACATGTTTGTTGCTCAAACAATGAGCTGTTGAAACATTTGTTTAGGTATTTACCTAGGCCACGCATTCAGGCGGAATACCTACTAACTGTATTGTCACAAGTGCATCTAAAGGCTGCCTCGAGACAGCAAATGTATTAACAATATGACGAGCTGTGGTATCATCATCACACTACAACATTATTGTTTCGTTATGCGACACTTTCCTTTACCTACTACTTAAGTAATAAATGTAGCCACTTTATAGTCAAACTAATTCCGACAAATAACTAATAGTAATAAATTATCCTTTATCATTTTAGATATTTAATTTCAGATAAACTATATCACAAAATAAACTTAGTATGAAGAATATCATAGTATAATCTCTTCGATAATAGAAGCGATGAAGTTATCGCAAATTTTATTGTAATTTGGTTTCCTTGAAATAGGCTCTCTAGATAGTTCATTTAATGCCGTCAATAAAATATAAGTTACTAGGAATCTATTAAAAATATTAATAGATTCCAACTGCTAGCATACAGACAATAATCAATAGTAATGATTGTTTCAAAAAGTACTCATCTGACAAATTCAGCACTAAAGCCGTAACTTTTAAGACCCAAATCAAAAAATGCCCTGTTACACAAACAAGCATGACTAACATGTTTTAAAAATTATCCAGGACGTCCTTACATGGGTTTTGGCCAACCACCGCCACCAGGCGCACCTGGGCACCCAGGCTACCCTTCCGGGGTCATGATGCCCGGTCCTGGGGTTGTTTACTACCCCATGCACCCGGCATACTTTTACCCCTACCCACCGCCACACGATGAGGGTGGCGGCGGAGTTCAAATAGTGGATCATCCCCCCGAGATTATGCCGGAATTACCCGGAGAAACAGTCGAGCTACCTTGGAGTAAGTCTGGATGGTGATTTGTAGAGATAACACCTTCTAGATACACATTACATCCTCAGACATTCGTTTTAAGTCCTAAAGATTAGTATTTCGTTCGTTTTTTCTCAAAGTTGCTGTTAATTAATAAGCATTGATCAAAATATTTCTTTTCCAAAGAACCAAGAGTATTCGTGAAATTACCCAAGAGATTCATATTCCTTTGAACGCTAATACCAGAATTTTGGTCATTGACTACATATAGAACATTCATTTATTTTATTCGTGATAAACGAATGTTGCAATTTTTTATATAGATCCTGTTCAAGCCATCATGACTCGAAGAATAAAATAACAATTTTACAAATATGAATCACTTCGGTACTTAGTTTTGTCGATAATCACTTTATCAGTCCGTGGATAATCTTTTAAAGCGTTCGTTGAAAGCAAACAAATTCCTTAGGTGTAAATGTAATTACTTTATAATAATTCCGTTTATCAGTAGTGTTACCTAACAGTTCATAGCTACTTTTATTTAAAATTGAAAGGTGTTATCTCAAAATGTTAGCAAAATTGTTTTGTCCGCCGATGTTGGGCCAATTCTCTATATGGTTACATATCTATCCAGACTTACTCATACCCCTAGGCGCATAAAATAAACGAAAAATTGATTATTTTATAGGCAATTATTTATCCAAAAAATATTAAGTTACTTACTACATTAACTTAACTATATATTTAAGAATATTGTAATATGTGGAGTAACTGACAGATACATATGAACATATAACTAACTAAATAACCAACACCATACAGAGTTTTGGCCGAGCTTTTGTGTTGTCTTAAAAGTTTTTTGAAAATCTTAATAAAATGACTTGGTTTTGGTCTATTCCTTACATGGAAAATGAATAAGGATTCTTACTATTTACATAAAAAAAATATTAGTCCAGTTAATATTAATGTTTGTTGGTTTTATGTCTTCATCTTCTCAAACTAAATCTGATGAGTTGCATCGGTCACTTATAGGTACATACAAGTGGGTGCCAGCTTGCCTGAGCCAGCAGAGCATTCCCCCGGGCGCGCTGCGCGTGGGCACCGACTCGGACGGCGACCCGATCTACGCCGGCCGCGCGCCCCACGCCGGAGACATCCTGCCGGCTAAGGTGATCCCCAGCAAGAACGCCTGCTACGTCGGCTACAGCGGCGAAGAAATCCTTGTCGACCAGTTTGAGGTAACTGCAGTTTTCTTACTACTTTTTTGATAATAAGACGACATTACATACATTACATAATGATCTGACTCCGAGCTAAGGACCTTAAGCGCTTGTGTCACGAATCCTCGAAAACGATTTATCAGCAAACATACATAGTACATAACATCACGCCCATAATCCCCGAAGGAGTAAGCAGAGTCAAAGGGGCAGCACGCCTCTTATCAGCAACTATCACATTTCAACTCTCAGGCATAACTATTAGAAGTCCTTTCATACAGTAAAAGCTACCAGCTATTTTAAATGCGATCTGCCTAGGAAAACGTTGACGACGTTTGTTAAGAGATGCATCCATCTGATCGTTTTACACGTTGATATAGTGACTAATAGCCATGTCGCTGCCTTCCAGGTGCTAGTCCCGTCCATGTTCTCGTGGCAGTTCAGTACGAACGGGCATGTGCCCCCCGGCGCGGTGTCCGCCGGCACCACTTCAAGTGGCGAGAAGCTCTACTACGGCAGGGTCACCCATGACGGCTGCACCACACCCGGCAAGGTAAACAAATCATATCAACTGATTCTTAGTAAATAAATATCCGACAACATCACATACATTAATCTGTGTTACGGATATGTTTCAACATTGGTATTGGTGGAGTACTTACTGTATCGAATCCCAACTCTAGGCGCATACTGGCCACTACCGAATGCGCCATGTAGCCAGTTTAAGAATAATAATAAAACAGTTTATCTGAACAAAAGCCTTTGGCACTGGTAGCGTACCATGAATGGGTTGACTATTAACCTGTGTTAGTAAATTGCTACCGTCCAGCTTTTACTTCGAATGGATGTATACATTAATAAAAAGTTATACCGATACTAATCCAATTTGTTTAACCAATTTTGTAATAAGAGCTTGCATTTTCAGGATGCAATAATGAAAACAAACATTCACCTGATATCAACCGCTCGTTTGTATATGTGAACTAGCTTACATAAGAACCTTGAAACTTAACAGTTGATATAATGTTAATATACTAAATATAACATAACAAAATACTTACCACTGAGCGGTGGTAGTTCAGTGATAAGGACACGCGCCTCATAACCGAGGGGTGCGGTTTCAAACCCGAGTCTGGTTTCTCTATCTTAGGGTTACGAAGGTTAGATCGGCAGTCGCTTCAATGTAATTACCAGACTCGCTTAATCTTGGGTCATGGTCTAAAGCGGACCCTGTCTAAGCACGGGACATAACGCTAGAAAGATGATGATAAGATAACATAATAATGAAGTACAACTCTTCTCATAACATATCTCATATATCTCTAATCGCTTCTATAAGGGAGTGTTGCAAGGCTTTAACTTTTTACCACTTTTATATTTTTCATCTTGGTATATAAAATTCTGTTTTACAGATCCACCCCAGCCACGGCACTTGCTACTACCCCTATGACGGCGAAGAGAAGAGCTCCAACGAATACGAGGTCCTCGTGCTATTGTAAATTTAAGTTAATTCATAATAATTACATATATTATGTATGTATTGTGTAAACCGTTGACGTACATAGCATTTAATATTCTTATTGTTTGATATGAAGATGTGACACGAAACAATTAAGTTATTAATAAGAGTGTTCGTTATATTTTTTAATTTAAATAAATAATGTTTTATAGCAATACCAAAGTTCAATGTAGATTTTTAATACCAATCTTACTATACATAAATGAATTTAGTATATTGTTCGAGATTTGATAGTGTTAAATACATTATCTTTGAATAAATATAAATATCTATTATCTACAATTATTTTATTGTTTCAATTTATTTTTCGATTATTTATATGGAATTTACTTAAAAGCTCTAGGACTCTGGATTAGGAGATTTGCTCCAAGGTCTAGCTTAAGAGTTATTGTAGGTAAACAGTTGACATGTAAAATGAAAATATAACATGTACCCTATCTCCCTATCCCGCTAGGGAATTGCTGTGAAGTTTGTTTAATTTATATTAACCAGTGATCGCCCACTGATCGAAATTTTACCATAATAAGTTTATTTATTTTTTTTATTTTAAAGTATATCTGATGCATTATTTATTGAAATATTAGCTTTGTGCACTCCTTCTCCATATAAACTTTACCTCTGCCAAATCTCACACTCCTCCGTCCGCGTAATTCTCATTATGTAGTTAAGTTACAATGTTTATGTTTCACGTATTAAATAGATTACATAACTTAAAATGGCAGGGCATAATAAACCTTCAGAGATGATAAAACTGATATACGAGGATATTTAGAAAATATATCGATGAGTACCCATTAAAGTTATCTTATCTATCCTTGTATCAGCAGATAGTATTGGGTGGCGACCTCGAATAGTGGTCATATTGTACTGTTAGTGCGGTAAATCTCTTGATTAGGGACTGATTGTTTGATTTACAGAGTGATTGGAGTGCACTTAATTATTATTTCAGATTTCCTAGCCGTTTGATGGCAAGATAATTTTTAACACAGATTAATTTTCTTATTGAATTGAAATAGTTATATTATTTCAATGATTTTACCTTTTCTAGTCCTTTTTAACTTTTATACTAACTTAACTTCACCTCTTCCTTAGCGGGGTAGACAAAGAGAACCGAGCGCTATACGGCAAACATACTTATAATAGTTATTTTCAAATGTGTACTTGATATATTCAGACGAGAGAAGTTTATACGTCAGTTAAGTAGAAAGCCGCCTCAATCCGTATAATGTACACACTGCTCATTTCGGATAGCCATCAATAGGCACCAATATAAACAAACACCGCAGCTAGACGCCAGCTCATTAGTACTCCGCCAAGGTGCGCACACGCCACTACAACTCGCGTTACGGTCCGAAGTACACGTCCCTTTGTGTTCGAAAAACGCCGCCAAAGGAAACGGACGACAAGAAACAGTGCGAAAAGTGCTTTTAGGACCTGTTGAATCTTTCAATATTTTCTGAACAGGACCATGATGTCTGTGCTCTATGTGATGGCGCTCTGTAAGTACACAACTATAAGTTACGTATTTTACACAAGTCCTATTCGTGTATTTGTCCTGTAAAAAACTCCTATAGGTTCACATGCAGCCTATCTCACTATATTTCTAAATATATTTATACGTTTGCGTTATCAGCCATCAATTATATCCATTGCCATATTTTGTTTTGTGGTCATACCAAATGCAGTTTTTGCAATGTAAATATATTGTGATATCTTTGTGATCAGGACACTCATAATTGATACAACAACCGTATTACAATACAAAATAGAGGATTTGAGCCTTTTTTGCTAGAAATTTTATTAGAAGATATTTCCAGCCTTACTTAGTAGGTATCTATTGCAAAACGGCCGAATTTCCCCTCAAGTGGGATACGTCATGCCTACATTTGTGTCACTTATCCTACATACGAGGATTAAATTCTATCGGTTTGTTTGTAATGTGTTGAAATTAAGAATGTTTCTTCAGATTACATGTAGGATCTCATCTGTTGCTTACAAATCGTTTGGTAGAACCTCCATAAAAAAAAATTTTTCCTTATCAATTCTCCTTGTTCTCCATAAGTGTTTCAACTGGTTCTCTTTAAAACACTTCAACACAGGTATATGGTTTACTATTATTATTACAACTATGGAAATAGGTAGTAGTTACCCAGATGATGTCATAAACAACAATGCCAAAGTGCCTACCTATCCCCGCTACCTCCATTGTATCCTAATACAGTTACCCTACAGAGTTTGTTTCACATTGTTTTAACATTTCACTATTGAATATTTACTTGGCTTTACCAACTTTGGCTAAACACATTTGCATTGTTTTACCTATCAGAGGTAAATCTGTTGCCGCAAAAGTGTATTTGCATTACATACATATCCCTGTATTTTCACATTGTTTTGGTCGAAAAGAAGGCGGACTGTGACAGTAATAAGGTAATCATGGCTACAAATCCAAAGTATGAAGATGAATTTGCAGCTTTCATCACCTTTCAACTATATAGCGATATATATAGCGATACAAAAGTCCAAAACATTTTTGAAGTGTCACTAAGGATATATGTATGTATAGCTGTGCCAGCGGTGTCACCCGCGTTTATGGTTAATATTATAAAGACTATTTCCGTCATACACGATTTCTATGTAACTTTTACCATTAATGCTGCACACGCGACGGAAGCTCAAAAAATGGAGTAACTTCTCCCGTTTTCCCAACATTTCCCTTCATTACTCTGCTCCTATTGATTGTAGCGTGATGAAAAGTATACTATAACCTGCCGAGGAGTATGAAGAATAATTGTACCAAGTTTCGTTAAAATCCGTCGAGTAGTTTTTGTTTCTATAAGGAACATACAGACAGACAGACAGACAGACAGACAGACAAACAAAAATTTTACTGATTGCATTTTGGCATCAGTATCGATCACTTATCACCCCCTGATAGTTATTTTGAAAATATATTTCATGTACAGAATTGACCTCTACAGATTTATTATAAGTATAGATAATTAGGGAAATTATTGTAATATTTATTTATATAGTGTGTGTAATTTAATATCAACTATACTATTATAGTTTGGTACGAGTATCTGAGAATGAAACATAAGATTTGACCACAATCGTAATCTTATCAAGGTGTTATTGCTTTGATATTTGTAGCTGTGCTGTAAATCTTTTTATTGAGAAAATTTACGCAACATCTTATTTGGATGTATTTTTTTTTTACATTTTTATTAGAAAAATGACGATATATCTTCCTATAGTTTTGTCCATAGATTTGATCATAAGACGCCGTACATTGGAAATTAAAATGCTCAATTTTACCCATTCAATTAAATAACTGTCGGATACATATTGACGTCTTAGTTCCTTATAAATACCAGTACTTAATCTATTTAATCGGATCATTGTTAATGGATATATTTTTTTAAATATTTTTGTGACAATATATCTTTGTATGAATGACCAGGCTGATCTATCTTCATTGTTTCCAAAAATATTGATATTATTGGCTAGAACTTTTAGGATAAAGATACAAATTATACCACACAGCTATATCCTCTAATCTGTAAGACGTCATGCTGGTATATGTATGTACATATATGCATGAGTTCTGTAGGTCATTAAGGTCTGTAGTGCACAAGTCACGCTCATACTATATTCATAGATATATCTCCTAATTATATGCAAATCCTATGATCGTTGTGTGAACTTGACCAACCAGTTGTGTTGTGAGTTCCTAGAGTAAGTACCTAAGTACCCACCGCAATTTAATATTCATGAATTAATAGTAAGTAGGTATTGCGCTCAAACGGATAGGGGTAAACCAAGGTCTGATTTTTACTTAATCACCTGAGTTTAGGTACGTCACGAACTGTATAAACACATAAACTTTGATACCAAAAACAAGCTGACGTTGGGTCACCCATAGGTATGATTAATGTTATTACATGATGCCTGATTAAATTGGACTGGCTCGATGGTGCATTCGGTAGTGACCCTGCCTCATGCGCCGAGAGTTGTGGGTTCGATCCCCACCCAGGACAAACATTCGTATGATGAATACTTGTATTTTTTTTGTGTCTGGGTGTTAATATCCAATATTTAAGTATATATTTGTAATACCACCGTTGATTCTGATATCCGTAACACAAGTGCTCAAGCTACTTACCTCGGAGTCAAATCAATATATGACCGATGTTCCGATGTAGTCGGATATTTATTTATTTATAAAATATAGATGGTGGACTAAAGTTATATTACGTAGATTCCTCTGTGGTTTGAAAGGCAATAGCATTACTCGCGATGGTCGGGTACTTCAGTAGATTGCATTTACAAAATAAACAATGTAACGCTCAATGGCAACCAAAGTGCTGGCTTTTGTGACATATCGATTATTAACCTTGGTAGTAATAAGCCACATCATACGAAAGAGAGACGACATTTAATTAAAGTTAATGATGAATAGAGTTGGGCCAAGAATGCTTCCTTGAAGGAGACGAAATTGAAAATTCAGAACGAGCAATGAAATCTTGAATTTTATAGCATTGAAATAAGGTTCATTGTTAAATGTTGTTGTATACCTACTTATTAATGGTTTTGACCGTAGATCACTTTTTACAGCAAAAACGTAAAAGCGTGGGCATTTCTCGGTACTCGAGGTCAAGGCGATACGAAGACGGCATTGGGGAAAAGGAAGTCACAATAAAATTAAACAAATGAGACTATCTGCTGTATTATTGTTAGACTAAGTGGGAAAATCCCTCGTTGTAAATCATAATTTGATTTACTTTAACCGTATATTAAAAAAAATATACTATCCGTCGAAAACTGAAACATAATCGTAGAAATGGAGATGATAGATATTATTTATTACACGAAAACTATTACAGGCAATCATAATATGTAACTTCATGTGTTCGAGATATATCGGATAGGAATAGTGATTTTACAGTAGGTACGTATATTTAAGTTGCAACACCCTCATTCAATATTAACACTCGTTAGTATATTATTTATAAAAAAATTACGCGAGTTTTGAGATAGAGCGCAAAGATGGTTCTTAGAATATCTTAAGGCCTCTTAAGATATTCTAAGAACCATCTTTACGGGCACAGAAACGTGAGAGAATTTTAAAAATGCCAAAAGTTTATCTACATAAATTTGCTATATTAGTACCTGACTCGTCTCGACTTATCTTTGCATCTCATGTTCTTGTTTATATAATTTACTTATTAGCCTTACCCCGCGTGAAATTCGCTATATATGTTTCAAATACCTCTTATTTTCCCAGGTTCAAACGTGTGTCAAATGTCATCGTTAAGTAGCCTAGGCATGAAAACGTAACAAGACAGGCAGATAGACAGACAATTTTACGAGGAATATAATATATTTAACGAGGACACGAGTATTTTTCACAGGCCTTCCTTTCTTCCTTGTTCTTTTACAAGCTAATTTGGGCTCGACAGTTCTCGGCAGCGTGTGGACAGACATGGCAGGCGAGTGCGACATGGCCGGCTTCTACCTGGAGCTGGGCTGCACGGCAGAACCCCGGGCAGACAACTCCACCGGCTGCCCTGACGTCTTCACCTGCCCCGACCTACATCCTGACCCCACTATGTGCTATTACAGGTAACTAGGACGGACAAATATGACGACATAGGCAGAGTAGTAAACCGAAAAATTAAACTTTATTTAGGAAATGGCTACATTTCTAGCATACCTACATTGGCTCAAACATCAAGCAAAGTTTGCAACTTGGGTTGGTTACAAAACTTAAAATCTTATATTATCGACTTAAACAAAACAATATTTTGAAATACGAAATTCAAAAAGGTTGAAGATTTACGATATTACAGTCATTCAAACCAACCACCAAGCCCAATAAAGTTTAACGGAGCAAAATCTCTGAAATTGGTTCAACCTTATTGTCTCACGAAAAGAAAAATTAATACCACAATACAAACAATCATAGAAAAAGATTTCCTTACTTCTCCAATTCAATCAAACGTTTGTCAGGAATTCCGCGCCTACTGCTCTTTGTCAAAGCTATTACCAAACGTTACCCAGTTAGGTAACGATGAATCTTCAAAGAAGGTCGCATTGCAGTAGATCGCGGTCCGAGGTCACAGGCCAGTTTTTGTTTGTCTCGCCAATTTATGAGTATCGATGTAAAGGTTTTTGTGTGACCAGTGCAAAAACGTAAAAGCGTGGGCATTTCTCGGAACACGAGGTCAAGGTACCACGACGGCATTGGGGAAAAGGAAGTAACAATAAATTTAAACAGAATAAGATTAAACTAGATTGTTAGACAAGTAGGAACCCCTATTCATCTTATTGTGAACACTAAATACAACCTTGATCGTTACTGTATTAGGTTTTTCACAATCAGTACGTTTTAAAGCTCGTTTTAGACAAATTATTTATGTACTTACTGTTCTATAAGGATTTGATGGTTACATTCTTTGGTTTGGATCTAATCAAAATAATTAATTAGTACGCTTTTCATAAACTACAAATGATGTCTAATGTCGCAGAAACTCTGCATCTAAACCGACTAACTCTGCCTGATACTCCAAATCTGAAAAATCTATTTAGAAAAGATTATTTTAAATTAATCCAAATGACAAATTATTATTAAAGGATAACTTCTTAAAATATATAGTATATAATAACCTTCATTATGGACATTAGGTTTGTTGAAATGGCTATTAATGGTTAAAAGGAACTGAACGAGCGGTAGGCATAGAGGAAGATAAAAAATTATTCCTTATTATTTATATTTCCAGAGGCATCCCGTACGGTGACCGGTCGACGATTCCGCAGGCGCTCATCGCGAACCCGTGCTCGCAAGCGTGCCGCTGCCGCGTCCAGGACGGCGAGCCGCGCTTCGAGTGCGCCGCCGTCGACTGCGTCGAGTTGTTCTACAACAGCGACCGGCAGCAGTGCGTCAGCACCTACGAGCTCGACGCCTGCTGCACCACAGGCAGCGTCTGCGGTAACTAGCGCATCCTCCTTGTTGACGAGTGGAGTGCGTCGAAATGTTCTAAGGAAGCAAAGAGTTTCCTGCCCTACCTCAACATCTTGACCCTCTTCCAACGCTTGCATGTAGTACCGCAGAACAAGAACAACTTAACATTATTACAGACAAACGTCGTCAACATGCCTCTCCGTAGAAGGTAGGGTTACCGAAAATGGTCGGGATTGCTACATCAATGCTGTATTTCTGCTTGGATATCGTTATAATATCCCCGACCACTCTCGCAATGGTGCAAACTACGAGTAATCAACGATTAAACCAATTTGCACCTACAAAAATAAGTACATTGATCATATTTGTCGCCAGTCGGATTAGATCCGCATTAACTTTCTTTATCTATTTATCACAAAAAGACAGCGATATTTTATGAGATAAACGGATTTCAAAGATATTTCTGTCATGGATCTCAATTAACCCCTAAATTCTGTGGATTTAATCGTAATAAGAACGTTATATCTTCACATTTACCGATGGCTTGTAACATGGATTTATCATGCTACGGTGATTCGCCACTCTTAAAAAATAAACCGGTAGAGGCTCTTTCTCAGACTCGGATTTTCTCAATGATATTACGAATGGGAAAATCTACGACAATATCCAATATTGATGTCCTTAAAAACATCGACTGAAGGTTATTGTGACTTCCGGTTTACACTGAACCAAAAATATAATCACATGATCGATCGATTCATAACAGGATATAAGGATGATCAATTATCTCATTGTGCTCTATAATGGCGTCATTAATATCCTCTTAATCCAGCATATTAGTCTTATGTACACTTATTGCATATATATCAATGATTTATTGACAAGAAATAAAATGTATCTTCCAACGTATTTCTTCCTAATAATTTTTTTGCTAATGGTTTGACCAACATAAAATCTAATCAATGAAAGAGACGTGTTTTTTCACAGAAAAATAAAGCATCAATTTATATCCGATATAAATAACTGCTGTTTCTGTTAGTTCCAAACTTAAATCATAATATTCTGAAGACTTTCTAATCAATGACAGATATACTTGTTATATTTATTATTTTTTAATCTCGTAATTGCAGTACCGTGTTCCTGAAATATAATAAAACAGTTGTCTTTTGTCTTTTACAGGTAAAGATGCTATAGCCAACCTGAAGACATGCGAAGTGGACGGCCAAACGTTCAGAGAAGGCGAGACCTTTGAGCCGAAGAACACCCACAAGACGTGCATCTGCACTGGCGAGTGGAACGGCTCCACCGACGGCGCTTACTGCCGCGACGTGAACTGTGGCATCGAGATACACTACCAGGACAAGATTAACAGCAACTGCGCACCCGTCTTCATCGAGGACAGGAGGGGGTGCCCCATCAGTTTCACTTGCCGTGAGTATGAGTGTAACATTTGGAGCTAACTTTTAAATAAGTACATAATTACATACCATCACGCCCCCAGTCCCCGTAAGTAAAAGAGCAGTGTTAACCAAAAATATCATTGAGTGAAGAGAGCAAGTGACTAGTTTATCAACTCAAATTCAAAATCTCTTTATTTATATAGGCTTCAAAAAAGCATTTATTATTAGTCAATATTGCCTAAATAGTCACAAACCACGGAGTATTTCTTGGTCTGTGTCACTAACGAATACCCCATTAGTTGCCTTTTATGCTATAACTAGGTGACCCGGCGCACTTCGTAACGCCCAGTCCTGGGATTTTCAATACCCATTATTTTTTATTTACCACGCAACTTTTTTATTTTTTTCTTTCATAAAAACCTTCACTCGAGCGAAATCGGTTCAGCTGTTCTCGAAATTTGCGCTTAGCAACACATTCAGCGATTCATTTTTATATTAAAGACTAGCTGTGCCAGCGGTGTCACTCGCGTTTATGGTTAATATTATAAAGACTATTTCCGTCATACATGATTTCTATGTAACTTTAACTATTAAGGCTGCACACGCGACGAAAGCTTAAAAAATGGAGTAACTTCTCCCGTTTTCCCAACATTTCCCTTCACTACTCTGCTCCTATTGATTGTAGCGTGATGAAAAGTATACTATAACCTACCCAGGAGTATGAAGAATAATTGTACCAAGTTTCGTTAAAATCCGTCGAGTAGTTTTTGTTTCTATAAGGAACATACAGACAGACAGACAAACATCATCTTCATCTCTTTTGGCATCAGTATCGATCACTTATCATTCCCTGATAGTTATTTTGAAAATATATTTCATGTACAGAATTGACCACTCTACAGATTTATTATAAGTATAGACAAGAAAGAAATGCAGTTGGCAAATAATTTTTAAGTCCCAAAGCAACAAGAGACAATAACATATGAATCAGATCTGCCAGATACTTATATTCTAGAACAAAAGTAGTACCTAGTATATGTGGTTAGCATTACTATTATATAGAAAAATGTGTATTATAGTAATCCGAATTAACCGAAATTAACTGTATGACGTTACATTCACAGCGACCCCATCAACCAAGGTGATCCGTCGTCTGAACGTGCGCGGTGTGAGCGCGCAGTGCGCGTTCGGCAACATGACCCTGGGCGTGGGCGACGAGCTGGTCTCCGACGACAAGTGCTCCTCCTGCTCCTGCGTCGTGCCGCCATTCGTGTCCTGCATGATGAAGAACGGATGCTCCGAATGAGAAGCACGGAAAGCGATAGCGGGGTCACACTAGCTACTAACGAGCGAGTTTTGTGGCTTAGTTGGGCAATGTGTTTGAGAGTGCATGGTGCGCTTGCGCAGAAAGAACACCGCAAGGCATTTTTTTGTAAGCGTATGTTACAGACTAGTTTAATGGTCGGCAATCTTATTGGTCATTGAGCTATATATACGTCTGTAGTACAACGACTAATATTTGTTTTGAGAGCTAATACTCTTTGTCCACTTCGTACATTGTGCAAATTGTTCTACCGATTGAAAATCTGGTGCTACTAGCTAGATTGTAACATACTAGGCAAGATTCCTACCTGCCCATAAGCGAGCGTGCGTTCTCTTGCATCTCATTAGCCTGTAAGGTCGTATGCTCACAAGTTGTTAGTGTGATGTTGACTATATGGCTGATGAAGAGACTGACTGTTGCATTGTAAAATTTTGTAAAACTGGGATGACAAACCTCAAGCACACTCAAGAACGTTTTATGCACCTCACGCACTAAATACAAAGATAATATTTTTTTCTGATCGCATCACATGGCACAGCAGTGGCATATTACAATATATCTAAATTGCACTTGTCAGGGGAAATGGAAAATAAGTGTTGAAAAAAATAGCACTTCAATATAGAAAAGGTTTGGTATTCCTGGAGTAATGCAATCTCTTTATATTTATATTTATATTCAAGTTGTGTTGTATTATTGCGTAGATTATAATTAAGAATACGTATTATGAATTTGTGTTACTTAAAATTAAATATATGTACTTAGGTAATAAGTACTTAACTTTTAAAATAATTTGTTTCTTTAAAAGTACCTACTAAAATAATAAAGGATAACTTTTACCCACCAACCCGGCGTACCAACCACCAACCCCTATAGTAGATCCGGCCCTGTAGGTACCTACTCATGGCCGGTTTTAACGATTAAAAAAGGAGAAAATCCTTTCTGTCGACAGAAAAGATCGTTTGATGCAGTTTTTTCTTCGTAGTACATAGTCCTATAAACGGCTTTGGAATACGTAGGCTTCGGCTTTCTTATTATTACCAATAATTATTATCAAAGATAGAAAAAAATTCACACAATAAAAATGATTGATTCATTTACACTCTCACACTATCACGCTCGCTATCCAGTGTAGGGTAGGCAGAGCCAAAGGAGAAATAAACTCCTTAAACCATATACTTGCAGCCAAAAATATAATTAAAACATAATGACTTGCTCGATGGCGCATTCGGTAGTGACCCTGCCCCATGCGCCGAGAGTTGTGGGTTCGATTCCCACCTACGACAAACATTCGTATGACGAATGCTTGTGTTTGTTCTGTGTCTGGGTGTTATTATCCAATATTTAAGTATATATTTATAATCCCACTGATGTTTCTGATATCCGTATTACAAGTGCATAAGCTACTTACCTCGGAGTCAGACTAATACATATGATGTAGTCTGATATTTATATGGAAAATTCACAAAATAAACTATCGTTTATTAAAAACTCTCTACTTTATTTCCAGTTATCATAACGCTATGAATAAGTACAAATTCTACTATATAACCAATTGATATGATTATATTAAGTTTATAGAATTATTTAAAACAAAAGTAATTAACCTTATTATGTAACAAAATACAAAAAAAATCCTTATATTAAATTACAGTTCTTTTTCCTTAGAGATATATTTACATTATGTATGTACACAGTACACAGCCTTAAGTGGACCCTTGTAACTTACACTAAGTATTTACTTAATAAAGTTGTGACGACATTTAATCTATTAATAAACATACGATTATGCATTATATCTTTATATAAAGTTGTACTACTAAGTCTATTATTTATGCAGGCAACTATGTTATAGCACCAATGAAAAGCGCTGCCTGCAGTTAATCTATAATAAAAAACACTAACTATCACATTACATAGGAAATTGATTATTAGATATTACGTACAATATAGGTATTTCTTTGGCAATAAGCATAAATGTTAAAATTAGTTAAAATGCCAAAATTATTAAAACGCCCCTAGCTTACACACGTTTCTAAACTAATGGTAAATGCACGATACATTACTAAGTCATTACGCACATTCATTTAATGAACGTAGAATAGTATTTTGGCGACTCCACTTTCAAGATTAAAATAACAAAATATTTATTTTGTTATTTCACTTGTAGCTCTTCATAGTCACTTTATAATACTTACTTTAATAAAAATGTAGTTATTTGTCTATAAAATAGTATATTGCATGTATTATGGCACTTGGTATATTTGAGATCTTTAGATATTCGTTCATCTTGCAGTGAAGATAAGTACACGTCGTTAAAGTATGTCACTATTGCAAATGAAATAAGCCCATCGTTAGAAAAATAATTACGTCACGTGGGATCACTTGATATATATATTCATAGATACTTAAAAAATCAAACAATAGGGCATCATTTGCAAGAATTCGTGATGTATAATCAAGCTACCTTAACTTCAACTTTTATGCTCTACTTTAAAGTACGATAACATAACATTCACTTGTTTGAAGGACGTAGTACGGACGTAGTTAATACTTATTGATAAACTATTATTCTTTTTCGGGAAGATATGACACAAAATTTGGAATGAGAAAGTTGAAAACTGAAAATTACAAAACCGACAGTTTTACTCATCTTTTTAAAATTGGTCATACGGCAAAAGGACTTAAAGTCGTGTATGAATACGTCGTAATGAAAATAAACATAAAACAAAACGGCATTTTTTGTTCATTTACGAACCGCGGGTCTCTAGTCAGTTGAAGCAGGCCAGACCCAGCTCGATGCGGAACATTTGCCGGGGCCTGCCCAGGTCTCGAACAGCCACGTCCAGTAACGGCAGCCGTCCAGACTTGTCTGTGTCGAACTCCACGATGGTCTTCGCCCACTCGTCACTCTTGTACTAGTTAAATAATATGAATTGCATTAATACAGGAGGTAGCAAGCAATTTAATCACTTTTGACCAGTTTTTACATGAATACAAAATATTTTTATAATCATATTCAAGATTAACATCATTAGTCTCGTGAAACAGATAGAGAAGTTATTCACCAGTGTACTAGACTTGTGATGTGTTAATCACTTACTCTCAATAGAACAACGGGCCCCAATGGCCCGAAGAAAAATTAATGTTTTTTACTGTTATCAATTAAATAACCCAACAAAACTAAATAATATAGTAGTAGTAAAGTAGTAGTTAGGCGGGTAAAAGTAACTTGCTTAAGTAATTAATAAATAAGTAGTTACAGTTGTTCTAATTAAATTAATGTAGATTTTTTAAAATAAATAAATAAAAAAATTGGTGAAAAGATTAATAACTATTTTTAATCAATGGTATTTTATACAATTTTCTGTAAGCGTAGCATCTTAAAAATCATAATTTACTCTACTATATCAGAAGATACTTGCACGACCTAGAAATAGAAAGAAGGTGTCCCTTCAGCTCACCTGACATTCATCCAGCAGCGCTCTGTATCGGAGGCGATTATTGGCTTTAGGCAAGATCTCGGCGTCGTTGTAGGCGAGCAGCTTCAGGCCATGGCGGTGGTTCTTGGTGGCGGGGTCGAAGTACCCGACTGTGTTGCGGCAGTGGAGCGTCACGTTCTGAACCGCGCGCGCAGACATCAGCTGTAGGTATTTCAGCTGGGACTGGTCGGTCTTGTACGAGATCTAGGATGTGGGTGGAACATACATATTAAATTCAATGTATTGACGTTGGTCAAGGAGGCGAATTATTCGAAGGATACTGTTTTTTCCTTGTTTTAAGGTACAAAATATAACTCAGTCGTTAACATTTATAATATAACTTATGGTGCCAGCTCAGTGCAGTTATTATTTTTTTATTAACTGAAGAAATCTTCCAGTACTTTTATCTCAAGTTTACGAAAGTATGCAAATATGACTGATCTACAATATAATATTCTTTATGAACACACATTCACCAGTAATTGATATGCAAATATTAATATTAGAATTAAAATAAAATAATAATAATAAATGATAAGAAGAGCGGTGGTAACTCAGTAATAAGGACACGCGCCTCATAACCGAGGGGTTTTGAAACCCGAGCACGTACCTCTGTGTTTTTCAAATCTATGTACATATATACCACTAGCTCGGCGGTGAGGGAAAACATCGTGTTAAAATCTGCAAATTCAAATAACTTTGGATTTGTAACTCTGATCCAAAAATTGTCTGGTTCCCCTATCTTAGGATTACAAAGGTCAGATCGGCAGACGCTTCAATGTAATTACCAGACCTGCTAAATCCTGGATAATGGTTTAAGCGGACCCCGTCTAAAGCACGGGACATAACGCTAGAAAGATGATGAAATAATAAGAACTTAATTATTGAGGTTTAAAAATCATCTCTCCTTCCAGTCGAGATAATCTTTCACTGAATGTTAAATCCTTAAAATGTTTTATACCTGTGCGAATCCAGGATACTGTTGTGGTTGAGTGTCAAATATAAAAGCCAACAAAGATTTACATACACGTGCAAAAGAAAAAAAAATTTTTTTCTTACCGTGAACCCTTCCTCCATCTCGCTGAGCCAAAGCTCCTTTTCCTTTCCCTTGTAGGCGATGTCCTTGGACTGCATTGGCTTGGGGTAGATGCAGCTGCTGCCGGTCGCCATATCGCAGTGCACCAGGATCGCGTCGTTGATGTCGCCGCCGTTAGGGTCGATCCAGTACAGGCCTGGTAGAGGCAATAGAATCGAGCTATTAGATATCCATATACAACCACGTGGAAAATATTTTAGCGTTTGGTCCGCAATTATTCTAATATTTTCTTCAGTCTGGGCTATCCTACCTAAAGTAATAAAAAAAACTAGTGGAAATTGTCTTTGTTCATGCCTTTATAAGTAAAATTATACTTCAACCACAATTTTTTTTTATTATATTTACATAGTTAACTTGTGTATCTAGCTTCAAATGTTTGGTCGCTATCCATATATTGTGTCTGTTCGGTTTGGACAGCCTATTTAGCAGAAAAAAAGTCGTTATATTTATTTTGTCCCATGTTGGTCTGGGACTTAAAAAGAATGTGCCAACTGTGGGTCTTGCCTAGCATGTCACAAAAGGCGACTAATGGTATATAGCGTTTTGAGTATGTGGTTGTGTAGGCAACAAGCCAGCCACTTGTCACTACTTTTTCATAATTTACCGTCTAATACAACTGGGCTGAGTTTTATTTATGGCTGAACGTGGCCTGCTGCTCATTTGACTCTGCCTACCCTTCGGGGATTATGGGCATGATTTATGTACACATGTAAAAAAAATATCTGTAAAAAGGAGACATCATGTGAAAGTCCTCGCTCTGTGTCGAGCTTATATCTAATTAACCTTTAAACTCGCAGACCGCTGGCTACTATTTGAACACCTGTACTAGAACTTACCAGTTTCAAATCCTGGATGATGATACTTGATATCGGCACAAGTCTTCGCCGGCGCTTCCTTCGAGCCATCAGGTTTAAGGAATTTGTTAAGGGAGATCTTTAGCCGTTCGTAAGCCTTCAACACGAGCTCCTTTCTTTCGGCTTCGGACATGTCGTCCCTGAAGAATCGTGCTGGCATGGTGTTGGGATCGTCGCCCAGGGGATCAGGACCTTTGACGGAACCTGGACAGTAAATGAATATAGTTTGTTGTTGTCTTTATTTAAAAAATAGTGCTCATAATGGGCAAGATCCAGATGATTTGTAATGAAAATGTGGATTGCATATTTTGGGCATTTTCATAGCAAATCTTACGAAATATGTGTGGTGGATGAAACTGGATAAAATTAACACTATTTAAAATATAATTGAATAATAATAACCTTGCTGTAGCATAGCGGCTATCGCAGCGGCGTCGTAAGCCAAGGCCTCTCCTGGTGGACCGGGTGGGCCAGGCGGCCCAGCAGGACCGGGAGATCCATGCCGACCCGGTTCACCAGGCGGGCCTCGGGCCCCAGCCGGGCCCGAAGGTCCTTGTAGTCCGGGTGTACCGTCGCGTCCAGCTGGGCCTAGAAAATAATAAAATTATTTTGAGGCTGTATGTTATCGTTGATATTAAATTAAGTTTTGGCATAAGTCAGCCACAGCGGTTGGTTTTGTGATTCTCAAGGCAAGATTTTTGACTAAAATGCTAAATCAAGGAATGCATATTACCTCTGGATCCAGAGTCGCCATCTTTGCCAGGTGGGCCGCTCGATCTAGGTAGACCCCTCTCTCCCTGTCTTCCTGGCATTCCAGCTGCACCAGGTAATCCTGGAAGACCGGCATGACCCTTCGGTCCCTCTGCCCCGGATTCGCCATGGTCGCCCTTAAGTCCATCAAGGCCAGGCGGGCCTTGCTTGCCTGCTGGGCCTTGCGGACCATCCACACCAGGTGGGCCTGATTCACCCCTTGGTCCACGTTCACCAGCTGGTCCGGAAGGTCCTGTAGAGCCTGGAGGACCCTATACAAGAAAAAATACTTTCGTAATATCTATGACCATTGCCATTAGACGTCCAATTGAAATTGAAATTAATATTAATTTAATTACCTGAAGGCCAGGAGGTCCTTGAGGGCCTGATTGTCCTGGTTGCCCTGTGGGGCCCTTGTCGCCTGGGCGGCCGGATATTCCTGGCTGCCCTTGTTTGCCTGGTCGTCCTTCTGGCCCCGGCTCACCCATTGGTCCGGGTGGACCTTGCTGTCCTGTTTGTCCCATGGGGCCGGGAGCACCGTCCGCGCCTGGCTTACCTGGCATACCACTCTCACCCTAAAACAAGGTGTAGATGATTTATTATGTTTGCACATAAAAATTAACCTAATAAGTATTGACATACCAAGACACAACCAAGTAAGCAATGTCGAAACTTTAAATTGTCTGTGTTTAAACTCTATGAACCTCGTTAAAAGATTTTCATTTTACTCTACAAACACTATCTCTCTTAAATTAAGAGTCTTAATACTCATTGACGTAACCTTAAACCTTAACATTTCCTGCTTAATATGTGGGTTAAATTATTTGCAATACCTGGGTTCCACGAAGTCCTTGTGGTCCCGTAGGGCCAACAATTCCCGGTACACCGGATAGTCCTCGTTCTCCGGGTGGTCCTTGAGGCCCTGTGAGACCTTGCGGTCCAGTCTCGCCCTCGCTACCCGGTGCGCCTTTAGGTCCCTCAGGCCCAGGTGGGCCAGTCAAACCCTGTGGGCCTAGAGGCCCCGGCCTGCCAGTATCCCCAGACGACCCCTTAGCACCAGGTATACCAGAAGCTCCAGCTGGGCCAGTGTTTCCTTGCGGACCCTAAAATAACAAAATTATACCATATTCTTATACCATTATATTTTAAGAAAAGATATTTAGAGAACTATAATTAACGTTTAGGATGCAAAGTAGAGATTAAAAAATGATTACTTTTTACTTTGAATGAAAGGAAAATATTGATGAAACGTTATTGAATATGAATATTGTACTATTATCTACTTGTACAGCTTATACCACATGAAAACTCTTATGATTTTTGATGAGATTAGATTTGTTTATTCTTTTCATAAGGTTTATAATTTCGTTCTCACTGGTGGGCCCATTTCTCCAGGTCTTCCGGGGAGACCAGCATGCCCTGCTTGGCCCTTCTGTCCTAGCTCACCGCGAGCTCCTTTCGCTCCTGCCTGACCAGGTAAACCACGTAGTCCAGGCTCACCAGGAATACCTAAAATGAGTATTGTTTAAGAATTTCTTACGAAATATTCCTTAAATATCTCTTCCTTCTAATCTCCTTAGTAGGTAATATTTTTAGGACTTCAGCGTCATAGTAAGTTGTAATATAAATAAAGAACTGCACTATACATGATTTAAGGTTCATATATCTGCACAATTATATTTGATATGTGACGTTGTTTACCTGAACTGCCCTGTGATCCTTGCTGACCCTTTGGTCCGGTAAATCCTATGCTGCCCTTGATGCCTGGCATGCCAGTCAATCCAGGCTGGCCCGGCGCTCCTGGTGCTCCCTGCAATCCAGGCTGCCCCCGTTCGCCTGGCGACCCTGTCGCTCCTGATTCCCCTGGCACGCCAGGCACCCCAGGCTCTCCCCTCTCAGCAGGTTCCCCTGGCGGGCCTGCCGGGCCCACCGGGCCCTGTGGGCCTTGTTCTCCTTGACGTCCTGAAAACAATCCCATGCGAGTTACAAATTGGCAAATTCTTTTTACCCATATTATGCCATACTGATTGAAATTTTGCTACTGCGCCCTTTTACCTGCTTTATCAAAATGCAAGTCCTGGATTTTTTAAAATAAAGTTGGCAACATTAGTAAAGGTACAAAATAATCATGTAAATATTTGTACCTGGAGGTCCATCATTTCCTGAGGGCCCAGCGGCGCCTCGCTCGCCCTTTTCTCCTTGCGGTCCAGACATTCCTCTGAGTCCAGGAACACCCATCGCGCCGATTTGACCAGGCTGCCCTTTAGTACCCTTTTGACCTTCTGAGCCCTAAATTGTTATACCATTACAATTAATTAATCGACTCGATAGGTAGATATTTATATTACATATGCAATACATACATAACATCACGCCCGTAAGCCCCGTAGGGGTAGGCAGGGCCAAAGGGGCAGCAGGTCCCGTCCACATTCAGCCGAAAATAAAACCCAGCCCGAGTTAGATGGAAAATTATGAAAAAGTAATGACGAGTAGCTGTCTCGTCGCCTACACAATCACATACCCAAAATCCCATATACCATTAGTCGCCTTTTACGACATGCTAGTCAAGGAACACAGTTGACGCATTCTTTCTAAGTACCAGACCAACATACATATGTATGAGTAGAGTTATAAGCTAAAAGTATTACTTTAAATAGAAAAGAAAATTGCTATTTTTGAGCGGTAATATTAAGAAGAAAAACGAAATATTTCGCTAAAGTGTTAATAGATTAACTGATCTAAAAGTAACAAAATATTGAGCAAAGTTTGCATTCTGTCGCCATACCGGGGGTCCGTCAGGCCCTTGAGACCCTATTTCGCCTTTTTCCCCGGGAGCGCCAGCCTGCCCCGGCAAGCCGCGCTCGCCAGGGAATCCTCTTTCACCACGGGGTCCTGAAGAGCCGGGAGGTCCAGACGGTCCAGCTACGCCAGTTTCGCCCTCTTTGCCCGGTGAACCTGGCATACCAGCCGCTCCAGGCATTCCCTGAGAATACGGTGTAATTGTAAACTTATGTTTATAGGAGTGTTGTTGTAGCTTTAGGTGATCTCTAAAAATAAAAATACCTATATCAAACCTAATGAACCGATACATAGGCTTTGATTTACATATTTGTGATAGATATTTAATTAGACATAGACTGGCCCGTTGGTCGAGTGGTTAGAGACCCTGGCCTCGAAATCAAAGGTCGCGGATTCGAATCCCGCTAGGGGCAAATGTTTCGTGAAATGAACATGGACATTTGTACGCGAGTCATGGATGTTTATAAACGTATTTAAGTATGTCTATCCGTTCACCTAGTATCCATAGTACAAGTATAAGCTTAGTTTGGAACTAGGGAATTGGTGTATCAGTCTGGAGAATTTATTTAATTTCAACGTAACGTTTATCCTATATAAATTGGTTCTATTTATTTATTTTTTTGTTTTTTTTTTATTTATTTTTTTATGTTATTGCGGGCAGACGAGCTGACAGTTCACCTGATGGTAAGTGATTACTGTTGCCCATGTACATCTGCAACATTAGGAGTTACAGGTGCGCTGCCGGCCTTTAAGATGAAGATGCGCTCTCTTAAATTAATTTTAATAATATTTTAGCCTGTTTCTGTAATAGGCGTTGTTGTTTTTGTGACAAGTTAAGAAATACGCATAGTAAGTATTACAAACTGTACGCTGTGCATTATTCTTGTCTTATATGTGAATGGCTTTTACTTTGAACTAAGGACTCGAAAATCCCAACTCTACTTAAATGCTGAACGGATATAATGTTTTTTCACAATTAGTTACACTTACCGGGAAACCTGTTGGTCCAGGCGGGCCGGCAATTCCTCTTTCCCCAGCAGGACCCGATGGCCCTTGTGGTCCTTGTATACCAGGGTTCCCGTCACGACCGGCATCGCCCTTAGGCCCATGCGGACCAGGTTGACCCGGCTCGCCATCTTTGCCTGCTTCACCCTGAAATATATAAAATTCTTTCGTACAACATATACAAGTATTGAGTTAAGGCCCGTAATACATATATATATTTCCAATTAAGTATCATACATTTAATAGACAAAAAAGCAATAACTTACCTGCAATCCACGTTCACCAGGACTTCCCATAAGTCCTGGAGGACCTTGTAAACCTTGAGCGCCCTGCTCCCCAGGCCGGCCGTCAGCACCAGGTATGCCTCTTTCTCCTTGCGGACCAGCCTTTCCTGTAAGGCCTGGTCGCCCTACAATTCCTCTAGGCCCCTGAATTCCCTGTGGTCCATGTCTGCCCGGGTCACCCGTGCTCCCTTTAGTTCCAGGCAAGCCAACCCCTCCACGTTCACCAGGTTGGCCTTTAGCCCCCATAGGTCCGTCTGCACCAGGCAGTCCTCTAAGTCCGCTTAGGCCTCTTTCACCTTGAGGCCCAATGTTGCCAGCAGGACCTCTCAGTCCCCGCTTCCCTCGCTTGCCTTCAGGCCCAACGACTCCGGGTAAACCTCTAGGACCTGGCGAGCCAGATTCACCTCGAGGCCCAGAATCACCTTTAAGACCTCTTTCTCCAGGTTGGCCCTAAAGTAGAAATTAAATTTAATATAATTAATTATACGATTGTCTTTTTAATAAAATTAATATAAGTCAACAGAAGAGAGAAATTAACTGGTATTTATGTGTAGGTACTGGTACTGTAGTAATTTGGCATGTATACAGCAAAAATATTAAATTAAATTCTGAAATCAGTCATGATATAACAGAAATTTATATAATCTATCTGAAGGAATGGATTTTCAATTTTATTCAACGTCGATGACTTACCGGCATTCCTTTAATTCCAGGAATTCCCGGATCTCCAGCGACACCTGGTGTTCCTCTAGGTCCTGGGAATCCTTGTGGGCCTGGTGCTCCAGGCTGGCCTTGAACACCTTTCTCTCCAGATAAACCATCGCGCCCAGCAAGGCCTGGGGGCCCTGCTTCCCCTGACTGTCCCGGGCGGCCAGATTCACCTCGTGGGCCTTGCATGCCTTGACTGCCTTTGGGTCCAGGTCCACCTTGTTCGCCTTTTAAGCCTGGCGTGCCGGGAAAACCAGGGGCGCCTGGTTTACCCACATTACCCTAAAATATAGTAAACTAACGTTTAGTTTTCTGACGAGCTAAAATAGTTGCATTTATAAAATATATGCGTTAATTACGAAGGTCACGGCCGGAGGATCGAAAAAAAACCGAAATTAAGTTTAAGACTATTTAATAAAATAAAATTACAAAGTAAAACTTATAGCTAAGTCCGATGTTAGGTATGTACTGGGGCTTCGTAGGCGCGGCGGTCGCGGGCAGCGGGCGCCGCGATGTCAGCAGTTTACGCGACGATGATGAAATCCAGGTTACACGCGCGTTCGAAGTGCATCTGGCGTCAGCGCTTAGCGTTAGGGTTCCGCGCGTAACACCTCCACCCGTAGACACGCAACTATTTTAGAACATTCAGTGAAAAAGTTGCGTGATGCTGATTTGGATCTTCAGATGCTTCTGATGCAGGGCCTGGGTGATTATTAGATTGCTCTGGCTCACGGCGATTGCGACTGATGTAGCGTCGAATTAAGATGATAACGACGGTGATGACTGCACCCATCAGGGTTCCATAGAGTGGAATAGTCGTGTGGTATATTGACTGCATCTGTACCGATTTAGGTGAGATCTGTTCTTGTAGTTCTATTCTATTCTGCAGCTTGTGAAGCTCGTTAAGATTTATAGAATTTATCTCGTATGTCGGCATAGATGTCTTATTTGTAGTCATCTCAAGTGAAGTCTGAATGATCTTGATGGGTCTTCCTTTCAGTTTGTCATTCACGTTGATGATTGTGAACTCATTTGAGCGCAGTATGCAGTTATGAGGGATGGTTGCGAGATAACTTCCGTTGAGGATGCTGTAGTCGTCTCGGCCGCAGGTAAGATGTATCTTCGTAGGATGCGGGAACACGATGACATAGTGACGGTCGTCCATC
The DNA here is from genome assembly GCA_951394215.1 of Glyphodes perspectalis. Taxonomy (NCBI): domain Eukaryota; kingdom Metazoa; phylum Arthropoda; class Insecta; order Lepidoptera; family Crambidae; genus Glyphodes; species Glyphodes perspectalis. The sequence goes on along the minus strand of OX596210.1, from coordinate 3,172,780 downwards.
TTTTCCATGGCTTCCTTGTTAAGTAGGATTGTGGTGATTTTGCAGGATCTGTCGATAACCTGATGTCTTATTAGTTTCAGGATACAGTCTGGTTCTGTGCGCATCTGGTGATTGAGTTGCTCCTCGCAGAGATACCGGTTATTTAACTTCGGGCATTCAGCCTCTATGTACACATGAATATTCTCGTTAGTTGCTATATAGGGAAAGGGAGGAAGGAGGACCTGATTAAATTTATTAGGGAGAATTGCAAGTTTGTAAAGGTCATATTGACGAGGGGATTTGATAGGAAACCTAAACACTATGACTATACGTTTTCCTACATAGTATGAGCCACTTCTTATTATATTGTAATAATCCCTATGTTCTAAATCTATGATCATGTCTACACCATAAACAGATCTCAGCTTATCTAACATATTACTTAGTACATCTAAACCTAATATTGAATGATGCGTGCCTGATGCACGTGTAAAAGCCAAAATATCTTCTATCTTACGTAATCTTTCTGACAATTCATCTATGTTCTCACTGATGATTGTCAGCAGTTGTCCAAATCTGGTTAACTTAACATATAACTCTTCATTAGTTCCTATAGTCTTTAAAATTGTATGCAATGTGTCGTTAATTTTTATTTGATTATCTACTATCTGTGTAATGACTTTACTATTTTGAGACATCCAATCTTTACTTAAACTTATATGGTTATTTAATTCAGAGCTGATATTATCTTGATTTTGACTTAAGACTGATATGGCATCATCGTATCTTTTTGCATCTGTATAATCTAAATTACCGTTTATACTTTTTACTATAGAGCCTAAGCCATCTATAAGACCTCGTTTGGCACGGTTCGGTTCAAGACTTTTAAGTTCATAATTTGCAGAGTCTATTCTATCCTTAAGGTGATCTAACTGATGTTCGTATAAACTAGTAGTTTCATTATCTATTTGGGATCGTATATAAGTAATCTGTGAATAAACTAAGTTGATTTGATCTTCAAAATTGTCTAAGTCAATATATTGTAGGAAAGTATGATAGTGAGTGATTAAGTCCATGGGTCCTAACTTAAAAGGTAATATTCCTGGTCCATTATCCAGGCTTTCGAGTTTTATCTCCTGAGCTTGGAGAAGGTGGAGAGCTGGGATCAGCAGTAACCTGCAACAATTTGGCGCTCTTAGGGACACGCTTTAATCGAGACTTGGCTATTGGACCGCGTTTTTTAGAAGTGTATATGTGTATGGGTAAATCGGCTAGTACCTTATCTTGAGTGAAACGGGGAGCTAATTTTTGTCGGCTGGCTAAGGGGTTCCTAACAAATATCTGTTGTCCTGGTTCATACTCTGCTTCTGGTTCGCGGGTTTTATTGCGTTGTTCTATTAAAGCTGTACGATTGTTAAGAGACTGTTCATTAATTATATCATATACCGTTTGCATCTGTGATCTATGAGATTGCATGTATTGCTGGAGCAATAATTCATTTAAATCTACGTTAAGAGGATCTCTAGGATCAAAATGTCCTAAGATTAAATCAAAGGGTTTACACTTTGTAAAACTGTGCACTGAGCTATTATAAGCTAAAAGTGCATATGGTATTAAGTTAACTACGGGTTCGTTTTTACGTTGTAAACGTAAAATACGTAAGTGTTCTAATAAAGTGGAATGAAAGCGTTCTATATTGCCATTATCATTTGGTGAGTGTGCTAACGTTTTATGGTGAATTATTTTGTGAAATTTAGTAAATTCGGAGAACATTTGATTAGTAAATTCGGTACCCTGATCAGTTACAATTGTTAGTGGGAGTCCATGGTGTGTAGCAAAGATTAGTAAAGCTTGAATGATACTGAGAGCAGTACCATCGCGTAAGTGATAAGCCTGTGCATACTTAGAGAATACATCTACGAATGTTAAATACTTTTCATTGTCTGTAGTAAATAGGTCCATATGTATTATTTCAAACGGTTTAGTAGCAGGGGGTACTATATTGAACTGTTGCCTAATAGGACGTCGATCATATTTGGCTTGACCACATATGGTACAATCATTGATAAATTTGGTAATGTCCTCTTTCATTTTAGGCCAGTAGTATCTAACGGATAATGTTGAGTAGCACTCGTTAATTCCGCGATGGTTGGTCTTCCCATCATGATAGTGGCGTATTATATCCTGTTGGCGTAAGTATTCCTTAACATTTTCAATCTCGGTTTTCGTTAACACTAAGTTCATCGCGGATGATTTAAATTTTTCTTGTAAAATAGGTATAATAGTGTACATGGCAAGTGAAGGGTTAATTATTAAACCTGTCTTTACTTTGGGGTTAACGTATTCTTTTATGGCGTTCACGAGATCATTTTCTAAATTAGATTCTGATAACTGTATGGAAGTACGCGTATGCGTTTCAAAAGGCTTTGAGACCGTTGGCCGTCTTTTAATGTCACCTACAATCGTTAAACAGATTTGTCTACTAAATTTATTTAGGGGTTCATCCGTGATGGGTATTTCTAGAATTGGGTTTTCCTGGTTAGTATGGACTGTGGCTGTAGAGGAGCCAGCTAACGATCTTTCTTGGTTAGTAGGGTTAGCTATGATGGAACTAATCTCCTCATTATTGATTTCTACGCGGGATAAAGCATCTGCGTTAGTATTAAGCTTTCCCTTTTTGTAAATGACCGTAAAATTGTATTCGGATAACTTAAGACGCCATCTGGTAAGCCGTGCATTGGGCTCCTTTAGACTCATAACCCACTGGAGTGGTTTATGATCAGTCATGATCTTAAATTGACGTCCGAATAAATATGGGCGGAAATATTTGGTAGCCCAAACAATCGCGAGAAGCTCTTTCTCGATCGTACTGTAATTTAATTCGCTCTCGTTTAATGTACGTGAAGCGTACGAGATAGGCTTGTCGGAGCCTACAGTACCCTGAGAAAGTACGGCTCCAATGGCAACATTGGAAGCATCTGTTGTTAATATAAATTCCCTATTAAAATCGGGGTACTGCAATATGGGATCGTTTGTTAACAGAGATTTACATTTTTCAAAGCAACTAGTGTATTCCGAATCGAGTGTAATCTTCCTACCCTTTTTTAAGCATTGTGTCATTGGTTTAGTGATGCGAGCAAAATCCGGTATGAATTTCCTGTAATAGCCAATGAGACCTAAAAATTGTTTTATTTCTTTAGAAGTCTTTGGAATGGGATATCTTTGAATAGCAGCGATCTTATCTGGGTTTGGCTTGATGCCTTCCCTACTAATTATGTGACCAAGATAAGCCGTTTCGAGTTTAAGGAATTCAGACTTATCCATTTGGATTTTAAAGTTTGATTCTCTTAATCTCTGGAAAACCTTCTCGAGGTTGGTCATATGCTCCTGGAGCGAGGTGCTAAAAACGACTATATTATCTAAATATACGAGGCAAATGCTGTTTTGGAGGCCTCTGAGCACATTATCCATCACCCTTTGAAAGGTAGATGGCGAATTCTTCAAACCCATTGGCATTCGCAAAAATTCGAAGTGTCCGTGCTCGACGTTAAATGCCGTTTTAGAAATGTCCTCTGGATTCATTTCTACCTGATGGAAACCTGACGCTAAATCCAGGGTGGTAAAATACTGGCACTTCCCTAACTTATCCAGAACATCCGTTATGTTCGGTATGGGATACTTATCATTGATCGTTTTTTCGTTGAGCTTACGGAAATCGACTACAATTCTCCACTTTTGCTTTCCCGAAGCATCTACTTTCTTTGGGACTACCCAAATGGGTGAGCTCCAAGCTGAGTCAGAAGGACGAATGATTCCCTGTTCCAACATTTTAGAAATCTGGTCACTAACTTCTTTACGATGTACGAAAGGATATCTATAACTCTTCGTGTATATTGGGATTTCGTCCGTTGTTCTAATCGAATGCTTTATTTTGTTAGTGAAAGTAAGGGGCTCGCCCTCAATGTGGAAAACATCAGAAAATTTAGAACAAAGAGATACGATATTGGCCTTTTCCTCTTCGTTAAGATGGTCCGTCCGTAATCTAGATATGACGTCTTGTACGCGATTGGAATCTTGTACGTAGAACGTTGGTTGTTCGGTGCGCATGCACTCAATATTAAACATACTAGCTTGAGCGGGCCGGTCTAACGATAAAATAATGTCATTGTTAGTTGGATTTTCTATCTCTACTATACCACGGCTATTATTAACAGTTGTAAGACATTCGTGTATTATACAGTTGCAAATTATTTGTTCGGTTACTAAAACTTCACCGTCGGATGTATTGATTGGAACTCTAATTAATTTAGATGAATTAGCCGGGATAATGTCTTCATATAAATTCGCGTTACGAGAATTAAATAATCGAAGTGGATTAACAGATGAATTTGTTTTTAACGTCATATTTTTAAGATCTATATTTGATTCCCAATTAGTTAGCAAATCTAGACCTAACAGTCCATCGAAATGATCATGGAATTTATAAATGAATAGCTTAATATCATCCTGTTGATTAAATTCAGGAAAACAAGGTAACGTTATAGAGTAGTTGTTTCTACTTGTAGCATGCACGTTCGTAACTTCAAACGGTTCATAGTTAAGCTGAATGTGAGAGTAGTATTTTTCGACCGCTTCCGGGCTTATAAAAGATTGGTTCGCGCCGGTATCTATCAAGAAATTTAATGGCGGGTTATCTATATGAATATAAGCTAACTGCCGCTGCGTCTGTATGTTAAGTTCTATCCTAACTTTTTTGACGTCTTGGCTTCGCGAAAATCCTCCTGAGAAGATGATGATTGCGAAGGTTGAGGCTGTTCATCGACTACACTATCTTGATAAAAGTCAGGTTCGTAGCACTGAGGCGCGGTACCGTAGCAATCGCTTACGTGATCGGGGTAAACGTAATTACCGTAGTCGCTATTGTATTCGTAGCACAGATCGGGTTCGTAGCACTCTTGATAATATGAATTATAATAATCGTCATAGGTGACGCAATCATTGACGTTTACATCGCGCGTCTTAAAATAGTTCGAAGGTGGCGGATTCCCGAATTTTCTCCAATCATGACCTGATGGAGGAAGTGGTTTCGACACGAAATTACTAACGCCACTCATAGGACGTGGACCCGAATTGTTAGGCACATAAGGTACATTACGTTGCTGTAATTTAAATACGTTAGTGTTCGCGTTATAATTAGGTGGTAAAGCGCGGAACATTTGTTGCGTGCGAGTAGGCATGCGATTGGGATGCTGATGAGGTACCATGTTAGGCTTGAGGTGTGCAGGGGGTTGAATAGGTCGTTGCCAATTAACTACAGGGTGTGCCATAGGTGGGAAATTAAATGGTCTATGAATTGGAGGGGTCATGTTAGCGTGCATAAGCGATTTAGGTACTATAGTGTGCGGTGACGTAGCATGCATATGGTTCTTAGATACGCTGTCATTTCTCTGTTGGAGATACATAATGTTTAATTCCTCCTGTACGTATTCTAGTGCTTTTTCTATAGAGTCTGGGCGCATACATCTGATCCTAGATCCCAGGGGTTCTTTAAGACCTCTAACAAAAGCCTGCTTAGCCAATTTTTTGTACAAGCTACGTTTGGCCTCTATAGTCGTAGACACTGTCTCATGTAAAGTTATGTACGTCATTAACGTGCTAAAAAGAGTCTGACACCTATCGTAAAACTCTTGAGGCGAACTCGCACCTTGGGTTTGTAGTGACAAATCATTATAGAGGGCCGTTTCGTCCCTTTGGTCAGAAAAATTATTAATTAAAACTGAGCGGATGCCTAACCAGTTCTCAGGTATGCCATTGGAATTTATTGTTCTAGCGGCATTTCCTGTAATCTTATTCAATATGCCGTTAAGTAAAGAAAGGTTGTTCAATTCGGCGTTAGGGCCATTCACTATATATGCGGCAACTAATTGATCACATAATCTAATGAATCTTGTTAAAGTATTAGGGTTCCCATCAAATTCTGGGACAACCCTTAGGGCCTTGAATATGGTGTCGGGATCGTGCGACATTGTAGGCTCTTCAAATAGAATATCTAACCCTAAATTATCTCTAAATGAATCTAGAACTTGCTGGCGAGACTGCCTCGATGCAGACCCGCTCCTAGCGTTATGTCTTGGATGAAAAATCGTGAAGAGATTATAGACTAACCTACTAAATTAAAATAGTGCAATTAAGATGTGAGCTTAGGAATTAGGATCAAGGAGAGCAACACAAGATAATTCTGTGGTACTTACAACATTTCGGTTCTCAGCGTATCAATGTCTGGATACTGTCGATATGCCCTCTGGCTGCGTCTTCAGGTTCTGGATTCTCGATTAGGCTCGATAGCTTAATCAGCTCGACGCGACGACGGATTCGAGCACGCGGCGGGATCGATGTAAGAATTCCCTAACTGATTTCGAGAATCCTACCGACTGCGCCAATTACGAAGGTCACGGCCGGAGGATCGAAAAAAAACCGAAATTAAGTTTAAGACTATTTAATAAAATAAAATTACAAAGTAAAACTTATAGCTAAGTCCGATGTTAGGTATGTACTGGGGCTTCGTAGGCGCGGCGGTCGCGGGCAGCGGGCGCCGCGATGTCAGCAGTTTACGCGACGATGATGAAATCCAGGTTACACGCGCGTTCGAAGTGCATCTGGCGTCAGCGCTTAGCGTTAGGGTTCCGCGCGTAACACGTTTCTCTTAGAATAGATAAATACTAATACCATCTATACTGATATAATATTTATCAAACAAACTCTCAACAAACAAACTAAGCTGAAGTGTTTAATTGAACGCGCTTATCTCACTACAGCATCACGCTATGACACATTAACCAAACGCGGGTGAAACTTCGGGCACAGCTAATGATTAATAACAGAGTCAGTGAATATAAATATACCGTCAATCCTGGTGCGCCCATAGCTCCGTCGGCTCCACGCATGCCCGGTGGCCCGGAGGGTCCTTCCCGTCCACGCTCTCCTCGAGGCCCCACAGGACCCTGTTAGAAAAAGGTAAAATTTAAAGACTTATAAAGAGCAATCAAAAAGGAAATATTTAAATACATAGATAATAAAAAAATATTACAGATTTCTTTGTATGCTAAATGCCATATAAGATACCTTCACAAATCTTAATAAGACAACTAATTTCAAAAGATTGTAAGTACCTACATTTCATTTTGTATTGTATACCTATCTGGGTCCTTTTAAAGTCCAGCCAAGACTACTATCGTAGATACATGACAATTTACTTCAAAAAAGTATGAAAGTATGTTGACAACGAAAATTAATATCAAATAAATTGTCACTTACGACTGGCCCCGCTGGTCCCATCTGGCCCGGCAAACCTGTAGGTCCCTTTTCTCCGGGTTGGCCTGGCTCTCCTCTCGCTCCGTCCTTGCCGTCAAAACCGCGGTGGCCTTTTAGGCCTTGTATACCGGGCACTCCCGGGGTACCACGAGGTCCCGGCTGTCCTATTGCACCTGCGGGGCCTGGCTCGCCATCTTCACCTGGTGTGCCCTAAATAAAAGGTGAAACGACTGTACAGTAGTAGTACTTTATTATCACATTCGCATACAAAACCATATTATTTCTATTAAATTCTCAAAATTCCATAATAAGATACATAATTTACTGTATATTTTAGTATACTTACGTCTTTCCCTGGTAGTCCTTGCGGTCCCCTCTCACCTGGTGGGCCCTGATGACCTGGTAAACCGGGTTCACCAGGCTCACCTCGCGGGCCTTGGAACCCTTGCGGCCCGGGCGGGCCTTGCGGACCTATATTGAGAATTAGTTTTATTTTTAAAATGTAATTAAATCTAGTTTGAATACGTTTAATGTATTTATTTGATTTTTAGTGAAAAATAGCACTAGTAAAAAAAACACTTTTCATTTTATTATTTTTTGTTTTAATACTTGTTACTTTATAAAGAATTATATTATAGAACTAAAAAAAACTATGTAGGATCAATCAGTCATACCTTGAATTCCCCTGATACCAGGTTGTCCAACGGAAGCTTGCATGTACGCGTAGGGATCGAAGGGAGGGCCTTTGTCACCTCCCGACGCAGCAGCCAGCTGGGACAGGTATGCGTTGACCTGACAAAATCATTATAATTACATTTACATTATGTTGTAGATGAGGACTTAGGTCAAGACGTTTCGACTGTGTCGCAATGGAAATATGATTCGAAATGGCATGTCTGATAGGCCCGTTGGTCGAGACCCTGGCCACGAAACCAAGGGTCGCTTGTTCGAATCCCTCTAGGGGCAAATGTTTCGTGTGATGAACATGGACATTTGTACTCGAGTCATGCTTAATTTACAAATTCTTGTATTCTGTCTCCTATGTATATGAATATAACTTCATAGGTATAATGTATAAAGAAACTTATATTATTCTAGGCAGACATGAAAATATATTATTTTGATGGAATTACCTGAACAAAGAAGAAAATTTAAACAAAAGAAGATGTACTCACATCTGGCATCGGTCCGATGGGTCCAGGCATCCCGGGAGCGCCAGATACACCGCTCACGCCTTGGGCTCCAGGCGGACCAGATGGCCCTTCTTCTCCAGTAGCGCCAAATGGGCCCCGGACAGTCTGAGTCGGAGGGAACGGCCTGCTTGACACTGCTGGTCTTATGGCTATATTAGAAAAAAATATAAATATATTAATCTAACTAACTAACTAACTAAACTTCACGCCACTTCCCTAGCGGGGTAGGCAGAGAGAACCGAACGCCATATTAATCTGATTAAAATATAAATGGCTAAAAAAAACTAGAAACCACCTTGATATAAGCTTCATCCATTTACTGTCTAGGGATGAAAATCGTGTCTATTGCGTAAGACGAAGAATCTGCAAAATGCTTGGACGACCCTAGCTCAGACACAATGGCTCAGAGTGAGAGACGCTCAGGAGAGGCCGATACCCATAATTGATTAACCAGAACCTACTTCAAAATGATGACCTCTTATCGACATTTCCTAGAGAAAATTCCGATTGGGCGCGGCCTGTGGCTTTACAGCAGCTTTAGGTACCGGACAGTCGTTTGTAATGCGTGTTGACTCACTGGTGCAGTTGACGCGCCCGTTGAAACACTGGCAGAGGGTCCTGTTGTCGCGCTCCCAGTGCTCCCCGTCGGTCCACGTGCGCCCCACGTCCGTGCAGCTCCTCCGGGAAGGCGCTGGTGTAGCTGGTTAGTGTGAAAGAAAGAGAAATTGTTTATTAAGTACATTGAGATTATAAATTAAAAATGAGTATGAATCAATTCTTTGGCAGAAGTACGACGTCATCACAGCTTTGAAAATCAAATACGGATTTTTTACAGTGCCTCGATGATGTGGAAAACATGTTATGGAAACTTAAACTAGTCATGGACGATATTTTCGTCCATGACTATCCAGAGACTATCCAAGATTGGTTCTATCTAGATAATTAGAGAATTTCATACAACTCACCTGGAAATGAACCTGTCCGAACTGGAGGACTAACTGAAAAAATTAAAAAATAAACCTCAGTGGACGGGTTCTCTAAAGGACAGTGGTACAAATCCAAGCATGTACATCTCTATATTCAAACAGTATTAGGGAATCCAATCCCGCTAATGCAAAATCGGGCATGCAGGATTGCGGGATTGAATAAAATATATTTTAGCGAAATAAATTTAAAAAAAATCGCTTTTGTGAATTGTGAATCGGTGAAACGGAACGTAATCCATGTCAGTTTAAGTATCTATTACCAGGGATTCCCCTTCGGCACGGGGATTCGAAACCCGATTTTAGTTATCAGAAAATAATTGTTTATTAGAATGTGAAATAATAGATAATACATATAATTATGATTTTTTTAATTAACTTCTTCTTTCGGATGCGCGGGATTGATGACCACAATCCCACAGGTTTGCGGGATTGAATTCCTTAGTTACGTACGATACACTAGCTTATCGTAAAGTTACAAGTAAATCAGGTGACTATGTGTTACCATGATATAATTTATAGATAATAAATACACTTATATAAAATAATTATAAACTTACTTGTAGGTGATGGAAACCTATCAGCACCTAGTACAGCTGTAAACAAAAATATAAATATTTAAAATTACTATCCATGACATGTATAAGATATATGTAATTTTTCATTTATGTGAACAGACTGACAGAGGCCTGTTTGAGCGGTGGTAGCTCAATGGTAAGGACACGCGCCTCTTAACCGAGGAGTGCGGGTTCAAACCCGGGCATGTACCTCTAGATTTTTCAAATCTATGTACATATTTATACCACTAGCTCAACGGTGAGGGAAAACATCGTGATGAAACCTGCAAATTCAAACAACTTTGAATTTGTAACCATGATCCAAAAATTGTCTGGTTCCCCTATTTTAGGGTTACGAAGGTCAGATCGGCAGTCGCTTCAATGTAATTACCAGACTCGCTAAATCCTGGATCATGGTCTTAGCGGACCCCGTCTAAGCACGGGACATAACGCTAGGAAGATGATGACTGACAGAGGCCTGTCCTAACAATGTCACTCAATAAAATCAGAAATAAACATCGAGTTATAAGTACTACATACCTCAGATCAATGATTTACTTCAATGGAAATATATTAAAATTTTCAGCAGTGTCTAAATAGACTTCGCCGTATAATAAAATTATTTTAATAAGATTTATATAAAAAAGCAAATAGAAAAAAAAACGAAAAAAAAAAAAATATTTTGTTCAATTCTACGTCACCGACAATAGTTTAAAATATATAAGAGCCGGTTCTACGTCACTCCGACTTACCATTTTCGTCTACATCCAGGTTGGTCCCGTAGTCATCGTAGCTGACGGATTCAAAGTCCTGTCCAGCGGCTGGCAGCGCCAGCACCGCCCACGCCAGTCCAGCTGCCAACCACCACATACTGCCTGGAGGTACACACGTGTTAATACATCTACCTATATTCATACTAGTATTACAAAGAGGAAAGATTTGACTGTTTATTTGCATTAAATAAGCTTCGAAACTTCTAGACCGATTTGAAAAATTCTCTGACCAGTGGAATGCTACATTATCAGCAAGCAATATAGGCTATATTTTATCCCCACGGGAACGGGAGCTACGCGGTTTAAACCGCGAGACGCTGCTAGTCTTCTATAAAGACACCCATGCGTTCAACTTTTACAGTTTCATGCATCCAACATAAAACCGTAAATCTTATGCGTCCTATAGTTCTATGTTGGACGTACGGGCATATGTGCGCTTAAGGGATGCCCAAAACAATGTAGGAACGCGCATAGTAAAATTGTTGTTGTATTTATCACATGGCCAGTTCCTGAGTCCAGACCACTTTGTTAAATTTTTTCAAATTGAGGATTGGCATTTAAATAATACTCATGCAAAGTATGATACATTCTCAATATTCTTAATCTAAAAGCCAGCTGCGGCTGTCTGTGATCATCCCTAATCATAGTCATGTGTATTTTTTAATTTTAAAATTTAATTAAAAGTCTCAGAGAACTCTTCATAAAAATAGTTAACCAGGCTAACGTAGCCCCATCCTAACGAACATTTTTATTTACTTAGCCAATTGTCTTTCATTCCACGTAGCTCGCGTCACTATACTCAATTAATAGTGGCGCTAAGAGATCTTTGCTCGCGTAATTTTTATTGATGTCTTGATTGCAATCTCGAGTTCATCCGGATTAAAGTTAGTCTTGAACGAATGTGAATACATGAAAACGAAATCTTTGTCAGATTTCTAAGTGTGTTTCGGAAACGGTGGACATCTAGTGTCCATCCTAGGTACCTACTTATAGTATGTGTGAATGGATAAAATTATGAGTAAAAATGTATGTACCACTTTTTTTTTTATAATCTTACGCCCGTAATCTCCCGTAGGCAGAGTCAAAAGTCAAGTAGAAAGCGAATTTATACATTCAATCAAAAATAAAACTGGGTTAGGTTAGATGGAAAATTTTAAACCTTACTAAAAACAAAACAACAATTACCTAAATAATTAGGTATTGGTTTATTTCAGTGAGTACGCACGGCGCAGGCCTCCTATTACGTAATGCAATTGTAACGACCTGAACACGTCAATATTACAACTATGGTTGTAGCATCGAAATAAACAGTTGTTACCAATACAATCAATACCATAAATTCTTGAAACTTGGAACTCGCCTGCCAAGGTTACTGCTGGTCTTTTTTACTTGATCATATCCGGAATCAAAATAAAGAGTCCTAATGCACACAAGCCGTTTTTCATAGGTAATTGAGTTTGTTTTAAAAAAAATCAGAAGCATTAATGCACAAAATCCTAACTTAAGAACGCAACAACAAATTTTCGTTGTTTAATTTTATACCAACCTAACGATTGTAACAATTAGTTACCATCGTTAGGTTGGTAATTGGTTAACCAAATGCCAATTTCATTAAGTAACTATCACCAACCACCCCGTTAAGAAGCCGGTTAATGTAGTGTAAGAATCTCAAGGCAACCCTAAGAAGCTCGCTCTACTAACCTTTCCACGCACGTCCAACACCGACATCTGTCTGTATCGAGTTGACAGAATCAATTGGGGACTGTAATAATTAATTTTAGCAACCGATGCAGCGCTGTGAATGAACCTATTTGCCTACAATTGCTCTGAGGCCGATGCCCACTTTCGTTCGATGAGATTTGGCAACCATTCAGAATTAGGTTGTGACGAGCCTTTGGAATGCGGCGCTATCGGTAATTGTTGGCCACTTGGCGACAACTGGACTTGACAATCATTTGACGAATAGCCTCTTTTAATGGCGGCGTAAATAGGAACAAGTGGCGTTACGGGCTTTGTGAGGTTGATGTACTTTAGATTCCTATTTTTATTAAATAAAATCATCCATTAAAATGTGATCTAACAGTATTTGTCTTATACACTAGCTCTAATACAAAAATGTGACAGAGGTGCTATTCCAAATTTAAAAACAAATGTTATCTATGTACTTCAAACTGATTATGTCATTGAATTTTAAGTGAGTTGACTCATAATCATATTGCAGTACCACCAATTAAATGTAATACTAATAAATTAATAGTACAATAATTACGTTGAAAGGAAGAAACTTTACAATACTTTACAGAATTGGTATATAACTATTAACGATTGAAGCCGCATTGTGATATAAATATCACAACGCTAAATGTAAATACATGCCGATAGAACATTTAATAAAGTACATATTGTTGTACTAAATAAGTAGACAGAGAACTCGACTCGAAATTTTTTTGTAGACAAGCCGTCCAGACTATCTATAGAATTCTTATGCAAGATCTATTTACAAGAAAAACAGTACTTACGAAACTAGTAGTTACTTCGGAATAAATCAAACACACACACTAATAGTTGGTCGTACAGATAGGCCTGGGTTTTATGAGCTTTCCACCTCATCGAATTTCCTGAGCTCGTGAAAAATAACGGCATCGGGTAGACTGAGACGCATATGTTTAATGTCGCATTAACTATACGATCTTACTAACATTATAAACTAGTCCTTCCCTGTGACTTCGTCCGTATTGTTTTTTTGAAATATATTGTCATGATGAGCTCGTTCTCGTCTATTGCTGGACATAGGCCTCTTCTAATGTTTTTAGTCCAGAATATATTTTTTGGCTAGTAACCCCATGCGCCAAGAGTTGTGGGTTCGATCCCCACCCAGGACAAACATTCGTATGACGAATACTTATGTTTGTTCTGTGTCTGGGTGTAATATTTAATATTTAAGTATATATTGGTAAAATACCACTGTTATATTATGTTTGCTTAAGCTACTTAACTCAAAGTCAGATCAATGTATGTGATGTAGTCTGGTATGATATGATAATTGCCAGTAAAATTCGGTCCAACCGATTCATAGACTGTGTACAAACAATCAGATAAACTAAATCAATATTGTGGCTTTATTGTACAGTACATACTCGTACTTTCATACGCAAGTTGTTACGAGCTGTTATCTTAACATTATAAACAGACACTCCGTCTTTATTTATCTGTATAGATGTAAGCTTGATCGGATGTTAGATGTTCACAATTATGCTTTAATTTATGTTCGGAGTTAGCTGAAATGTGGGTAACAATTACCAAGATGGGTTTTGTCTTTAGTTAACTTAAAATATTGGTTATGATATATAACTTTTGTCCCACTTCGTATCCGTATCAAGTGATATTATTCCTCTTGGGCTCAGTTCCCAAATCTATGCAGACGAAGTCACGGCTAATAGCTAGTTAATATCTACAACTGATTAGTATCGTAATTGCACAAAAAAATTATAATAGATGTATTACATAGGCACGCGCGATACAAGTAAAGTGACCATGTGTATATCAGATAAAACAATACATCATCATTATAAATGATAGAAACTGCCAAGGTGTGAACAGACGTATATTTGTAAAGAGAGTGCTAGAAAAACAATAGGTAGTTTATATCAAAATAAAATTAGAATTTTAAACTTGAATACAAAAATAATAAATGGTGTAAAAAGTATTAATATACAAGTAATGAGGCCAGCGTTGGCAATAATCATCATACTAATTATAATTCAAAACGGTACGCGCAAAGGGCGTCGGTCGTGGTTGGTCGACAGGGCAACAAATTTATTTTGCCCTGTCAACCAACCACGACCTCTAGCACACAGAACGGTGCAAATTTTATTTGAATTGTTTGTCATTGCAATTAGGAACGGGGTCTCTATTCCTGTTCCTAACTTTATGGATTGCTAATAAGTGATCTTTGACATTTTATTTTAATCTATAGGTCGTGATGCTTAATAAACTCATCCAAAGACAAGATGTACTTGATATGTACATAGGCCCAAATAAAATTTTGCAAAAATACACACACGCACAGAAAACTGTTCTGTTCCCGGTTTATAGTTAGTTACATTGGATCTCATTTAACGGGGTTTAATTTGACAGTCTGATACAACTTTAAGATCCAGAAAAATTAAGTGTTTTCAAGGGGAAACTTCTTAAGAATTAGAACATTGTACATACCCCTTTATAACGCCCTCGTTTCAATTTAAACCTTTTGCATAAATATTTGATTTCCAATATGAAAATCTTTCATTGAGACACTCACTGTAACTAACTAATATTCACTGGACTAATAAATCGTCAAACACATTTCGTTTGGATCCATCTTATGTGATTTTTTGGACTAATGATAACAATTTTAGACTTTGTCTGACTGATTTGGGAATTTCTTGAACTGATAAAGTTCTAAAAATCCTAATATTGTAAACAAGTTCCCAACTTACCTTCCATGCCGGTATCGCGTAAGGTAGGGGGTTGCGCGGCCCGCCCGCGCCGCTACGAATGCGCAGGCGCCCGCGCCGGTACCCATAAATATGGGCGCGCGACCCGCAACTCACGCGCCTCCAGGGGCGCCCAACTGGGACTAGGATAGATCAGTGGGTTCTATATTCAACCATTACAATTTTTGTTGAACCTTCACCAGATTATTAAAACAGCTCAAGTATTTTATGTAGTCTAACATGGATTAGTGGGACAATACGTATTATGTACGTATTGTCCCACGTTATTGACTCAAAAATATTGTATCAACTTTGTCCGATGTTGGTCTTGGACTGAGAAAGAATCTGCCAACTGTGTTCCTTGCCCAGCTTGTCGTAAAAAGCGACTAATGCTATATCGGCTTTTGAGTGTGTGATTGAGTAGGCGACAAGCTAGCCACAGCTAACCACAAAAAGTTGTAAATTTTTTAACAGTTTTCCATCCAGACCAATTTTATTTTTTTGACTGAGTGCCCCTTTGGCTTTTCCTACCCTATCGGTGATTACGGGCCTGGTGAATTGGGTATTTGGTTTGTGATGATTGGTAAGTGACTTAGTTACCACTTTTTCACAATTTTCATCCTAAAATTTTTTTTATTGTGGTTGAAGAAATTTATCGCTCCATGGACCCTGCCTGCTCCGTCCGAGATTTCAGGCTTGGTGTATGTATGTTTAAGATTGAGGATCCTATCCTTAACTATATAAAATAGTGCTTCATGGTTAATCATGGTCCTAAATTTTGCGAGTACGGTGATATTGAAGCGACTGCCTTCATGTGACTGCTGTAACCCTTCGATAGAAAAACTATAAAAATAAGATCATGTGTAAACATCCTAACTAATGGAATTCCTCGCAATCGATTGATTTTTCCTGCAGCATAAATTCGTACTTGGGTTTTAAAAATCTAGAAATACATGTTCAGGTTTGATCCAGTACTTCTTACGGTGAAAACAATGTCCTTACCTATTGAACAACAACGGCTGTTATTCAATAGGTAAGAAGATATTGACTGTTTTTTTTTAACAATAAATTCAAATGCCCCTTCGACAGCGGCCCTCACGCGTGGGCGGTTGGTCGTCCCTATTTTCAGGCCTATCTAGGCCGCGATCTAATGTAGTAGCGATCGCGATCATAGCGCACCAATTCGTGTGTCAACCGCTTTTTAATGGCGCGGGTCAAGCGGCGCGTGCGCCGGTCACGATGCTATTTGCACAAGATCGATGACACTTTGAACAAATGTTCTATGAATATTATTTGAGGAATCCAAACGCTATAGGAATATTGGGTGACGTTAGCCCTTAGTTCTATCTAGTCTAACTGAAGCATGTCTGTCTGAACTTAGTCATAATTCTTCTAAACCTCCTTTCTGTCAAACAACAGGACTAGTAAATCATATATATTATGTTATATATTGTAAGTACATATGTATTTATTTGATATTTAGGCGCGTAGTTTACTTAATTATGCATTTGTGTTCATATGTATGTATGTATATAAGTATAATTAATATAAGTATTTTATCATCATCCATTCATCCTTATTTTTATATCCCCATTTTACTAGTATAATTTACTGCACGGCCCTATCCCTCTCTTTTCAGTAGCTTATTTTCCTCTACCTGAAGGTTGTCTGAAAGAGATTGCTTTTAGCGTTAAGACCGCCTAAATTGTCTTGTAAGTATTTGTCTGTATTATTATTTCTGTATTTGTTATTCGTGTAATAAAGATATCTATCTATCATTCTTTATCAGTATTTACTGAGAGGTCCCGCTTGGACCTGGATTCAATGAGTCTTGCAAACTAATATAATTTTAGAGATTACTGTCTGAGCTTTAGGACCATTAGACCTCGGGATATTTTCCCTCACCGCCGAATTAGCATAACTATCAGCGGCTGGTATAAATAGGCATCTACATAGATTTAAAAAGTTTTGAGGTACATTTGACTTCATACCCCTTATATGCAAGGCAAGTATTGATTGGCCTCAGCCCGAACAACTTGTGTAAATATCGCGTGACAGGCAATAAAGCTTTTAAAGAAGCTCAAGCTTGAAGATGTTTTAATTTTTGACAAACTCGATGGTGCATTCAGTAGTGACCCTGCCCCATGCACCAAGAGTTGTGGGTTCGATCCCCACCCAGAATAAATATTCGTGTGATGAATACTTGAGTTTGTTCTGTGTCTGGGTGTTCATATCGAATATTTAAGTACATATATATTTGTAATACCACTATTGTTTCTGATATCCGTGACACAAGTGCTTAAGCTACTTACCTCGGAGTCAGATCAATGTATGTGATGTAGTCTGATATTTTTGGGCTTTTTGTTTCAATTATAATT
This sequence comes from Glyphodes perspectalis, assembly GCA_951394215.1. NCBI lineage: Eukaryota > Metazoa > Arthropoda > Insecta > Lepidoptera > Crambidae > Glyphodes > Glyphodes perspectalis. The sequence continues at coordinate 3,155,131 of OX596210.1, read as the reverse complement.
GATTTAATTTTACAGAAATTTAATCGACCCAAATAAACTTGAAAGACGCTACGTATGAGACATTCTTCTGCGCTTCCGATCTCTTATCTAATCTTGACGTACAAATATTCTAGTTGTAACAAAAATAGCTTCAACATTGTCATATCCAGCTGAATGTAAAGGTCAGTAAGTACGGCGGGAGTAATCTGAGCCGGCCCGGTGTCCCCATTCTAGAGGCGCGTTTAATTGGGCTCTCTCTGCAGCATTTGAATGCGCCAATGGGACGAGTTTCACGCATATTGATGAACTAGATTTCGTCGCGATGTCCAAAGCTACAAGTAACAGTTTAGTTTTATATACATTTGCTGCACTTTAGAGAATGCTTAATATCATTCACAGCATAACGGAAACTTGTCATTTTCCTAGTGCAAAATTCTAGACGCGCCGGAAAATAAATTGGTATTCCCCGCCATATTGTATTTTTCTAAGCATAAAAGCTCTGATTATTACTTCTATTTTTTAGTTTTGTGTTGAAAGTTAAAACCTTTGTGGTGTGTAGTTTTAACTAATTTTTTTATCCTGCATTCCATTTTCAAGTTCGTGTTTTTTGATTTTTTTTTTTCACTTAGAAAACTACCGTTTCTGATTTGCAACCATGACCATGTCTTTTTGTATTTTCGTAATTCTTACTTATCATAATTTATATTTTCAAACATTTAAAAAAAAAAATCATACGAACAGAACCACCGTATCCTTTTCAACTATGTAAGTTATGTTTATTCACAAGTTCATAAAGCAGTTTTTTGCATTGTTATCAAATTTGTTGTCTATTCATAGTGTTTTCGATGCGTTATTACGTATCCTTTCTGTCACGTCCCTTTTCGTGACGTTCAAATTATTCAGCGTGAGTCGGCAAATTGCGTATTTTAGGCCTCCATGAAAGGATCAAGCGTGTTTCGCCTTCAGCCGACGGATATCCCGGCTACGAGACGAACTGCCACCTTTATTACATTGTTATTTGTTTTGGATTTAAATTGTGTTACTCCTTTATTTGAACGGCTGGTTCGATCTAGTGGATACAGACTCGTGGTTGTGTATTTACTTTTTAATTTACAATAAAGAATATTTTAAGTAAGTTTATGGACAGATACATCACACCAGCACTAAGCATAGTCTATGCGTTGTCAATATCCACAGCACAAGCATAATGTTATGGTATGTTTGAAGCTATGGATACCTACAATTTGACAGAGATAAATTCCACACGGTATACTAACCACAGTATGAGATTATTTGTTTCATTACTCTTAAACATGACATGATATTACTTATAGATCGAATCCCTTTCTGTAGGCAACTATTTACAGATTTCTGAAATTAGCATAGATAAATTTTATCTCGTTTTTCCAACCAGATATTATCTTTACTTAATCCAGAAGTTTACACGAACGAAACCGCACGTAGAAGCTAGTATCAAATAAAAGCCAATAATACCAAACGTTACATCTACAGTATCAGTACTCGGCGAATTAAATTGATTAAAGGCCACCACTTAACGGGTGGGCCCACCACTTAATTGTCACCGTCACCGCCAACCTTGTCACTTGTTCATTACAGTGCGACCTTTGACATGGGACACGGGACACATACTCGCCCTTTTTCTTTTATAAAGTGACAAATTTGCGCAACTTTAACAAAGTTTATATAATAGTGACTTAAACACAGTTCCTTTAGTTTTTTAGTACCTATGTATGGAATACTTTTTCAGTGCATTCAGCATTATATAACGGTGAGTGGCAGTTTTATTAAAAATACAAGGGTAAGGGAATTGAGATCACTTACATCTGGTTTTAGCTCGAAATTACTTGCAGAGACCTGATGAAGCTCGTAAAGCTAAAACCAGGTCACCTAAATGTATCCTATGTGGACTAACATGAAATTATTACATACTTTTTTAGATGATTATGGCCATAAGAAAATAAAACTGTGATAAAAAGTACCATTTGCAACAAAAAAAAAAACAATTTTTAATATTTATGAACAAGCTTTTGAATTCGGTTGAGAAGTATCAGACAATATCTTCTACATACAATGTACACCTTTATCTCTTCGTGATAATAAGCTCGGAGCAAGAAAAAACGGTAATTTTATTTAACGTCCATTAGCCGTTGACAACACAACCGCTACGAATAACTCTATTAATATTAACTATCAAACCGCCCATTCCTATTCATTCAAATAGTCGATCATAACATTCAATTAATGTGATTGTCATTGAAACATATGACGGGCGTAATGCAAATGAATGAGGCGTCCTTCGAAGGGCGGGTCGCAATTGCCCCCAATGCGATTCGGTGAAGCGGACCAATTCAGTTCACTACCAAGATGCAATGTTGATTGACTAATCACGCCGGGCAAGTGACATCATTCGCTTTCGTCTCGGAGAAGCTGTTTGACGTACACTGATTTTGTCATGTAATACTAGCTGTCACGGCGAACTTGGTACCGCCCCGTTCTCGAAATTATACATGGGAGGTTCGGCTAGGAGAACTTTACGTCCTATTTTTATACCTACTAAATACACAAAAAACCATTAACACCGGAGCCGTTTCGGAGCAGTTCGACTACAAATATTGTGACTCGAGATTTTATGTATAAGATTTTGTTATGTGTATAAAGTCGCATATTGATGGTTGTTGTATGGTTGTTGTATGGTTTTATAGATTCTAGTTAATAAGATTATGCCGCGTATCTCTCACTGATGCCTGAGAATACCACGTCATGGCATCCTTGTTACATTTACCTTAGAGATAATACATAACTACATACTTAACATCACGAGTGTATTCCTCTGAAGAGATAGACAAAATCAAAAGAGCAGTAAGCCCCCTCCAACCATATTAAGAAAATAACACTGGGCGGGGCTAGATAAAAAATTGTGAAAAAGTAGTTACTAGTGGCTGACCAGTTGCCTACATAATCACATGCCCATAACCCGACATACTATTAGTCGCCTTTTAATTTTAGAGATAATCTAACTACGGTAATTTTGTTTAACATCCTTGTTACTTTCTCGTTACTTTAATTAGAATATAAAGGTAGCTTATAATATACAAAACAAAAAAAAAATAACAAAACTGGATAGGTTATATTCGCAGAGCTTTTGATTTTAGAATCGATGTAAATATTAAATCCTTTTATTAATGATCGATTTTTAAAAATAAACTGTGTGATAAAGTGAAATCTATCCTATTTGAGAACGTCATTCAGTTTTTTTTCATTAATATTGACTAATTTAACGTTAAACAAATTAAATTATGTCTTGTAAACCACCCATAGACACAGATATACTTAATTATTACACGTTATCAGTCTTTTACTTTTACCTGTCTATTTTAAATCATACACAAATACTAATTTAACAATTAACCCCTTAAATACAATAAACAATAAATCCTCATTAAGTCTGTGTGTTTAATCTTTGATGTGTCATAAAGTATATTAGCGAAATTTTTATGTACATACAGTATATGCATACAAATCCACTAGCAAATAGAGTAATTTAGCATATTTCAACGTTGTAAAATAGGGTTACCTCTTACTTTTAGCTATTTTTAAGTGTTTAAAAACATATTACATACATACATAACATCACCCACGCAATCCCCGAAGAGGTAGGCAGAGCAAAGTCAAAAACTTATTAAGCGCTAAGATAAATGTAGGTATATTCTATGCTATAGTCTCTTAACGGATGGGATTAAAAAAAGGAGGAACCACCTTCATGTGTATACAAGCAGCGCCCCGCGGTTTCACCCGCGTAGTTCCCATTCCCGTGGGAATACGGGGATAAAATATTGCCTATGTTACTTATAAAGTAGCTTTCCATTGATGAAAATAATATTCAAATCGGTCCAGTAGTTTCGGAGCCTGTGCAAACAAAGAAACAATCAAATCTTTCTTTCTTTTTTTTAATATTAGTATAGATGTGTAGGTAGGTACATAAAATTTGCTTTCATATCATTCAAAACTCTTTATATACAAATGACAAAATATTTAAATTTACAACATCATATGAATAGGTAAACCATAAAATATAGGTATCAACTTTTTAATTGATAAACATTAGTGGTTATTGTTAAGCAACCAACCTTTTTCATTATTTTTATTACACTATGGCAATAGACACTTATTTAGTGGACAAAGGAATAAATAGACTAAACTTAAAATTTAATTTACAACATAAAACGTTCTTTAAGTTAGAATACGCCCACGGAGCTCAGTCGCGAGCCCATTAAAATCAGTTACTCATCAAGTATTTCATTCAGACCAACCAGTTCGACAACAGTTCAACCCCCAAAACAGTTATTTAAGTTAAACCAAAAGTACTAAGCACACAATTAACCTAAATATGATTTATTACATGCTGGAAACTATGTCGTTATTAAAATATTCGTCACGGATATTTTTATTCTCATCTTCTTTAAAGCTCCTTTCCAAAGATTTAAATCAAACTGTTAACATAAAAGGACCTACTGCCCCTTTGACTCTGCCTACCTCTCGGAGATTATAAGAGTGATGTTATGTATGTATGTATGTAAAATAAAAGGAAGGATAAGCCTTCTTCTTTCATCATATACTCGGTTCTTACATCATATACGGTCCTGTACCAATCTCATATTTTATTGAACATGAACTGAAATCAACATGTGAAAACCCTGCAAGCACTAGAGTGCCTATTTAAACGGTAGGTATCACCAATTGTCTTTATTGCGAAAACTATTTTTATTATTGAGATTCATAAAAACGGGAGTTCGTCGACTGCAAATCAAATCACTTAGCAAATGAGTACAAGCTAAATATATCAAATACACAACACACTGCTTGATAAAGTTATGTATGTGTATGTACCTTCCTCCTACCCACTGAACCCAATTTACAGGTACATACATACATAACATCACGCCCATAATCCCCGAAGGGGTAGGCAGAGTCAAAGAGGCAGCCAGAAACAAAACTTTGGTTAGATGGAAAATTGTAAAAAAGTGTGATAAGTGGCTAGCTTGTCGCCCACACAATCACATATCCAAGCCGATACACCATTAGTCGTCTTCTACGACATTATTTTTAAGTCCCAGACCAACGTGGGACAATGGGCTGGGTAAGATGGGAAATTGTGAAAAAGTAGTGACGAGTAATTTACAGGTTTTGTTTTATATTAGTATCAAAACTGTAAATCCATTTTATATAACGAAGCTTTATTCATATTATAATTTTGAATTACATAAGTACCTAGACAATTATGGTATGACTGACCATTCCTAAGTTCACGAAATAAAGTGTTTTTAAAAAGTTAAACTGTACATAAATTCTTAACAGGAGTTCGGGTTAAAAAGGTTTCTAAGCTATTTTATTCAAGTTAAGTTCAGTTGGTAAACAAGTTCCACACATAACAGAGCATGTTAGATACTGGAGCCAATAATTTTATACTTATATATCGTTACTTGCATACTCGTCAGTAAATTAATAGGCAATCTGTTTATGCCAATTCCAAATGATTATAACCGTGACCTGTTCATTTCATAGATGGACTACTTTAAGAATCATCGTTAATATCATACAAGCTTTTGATTGCGGCTCCACTTCTGTGAATGTAGTTTTTGTAAGTCTGAGTCGAATCGGTCCTACCGGTCGATTTTAGACGCTTCCACCGTTTATACCGGTAGTTTTCAATCCCAATTTAGCGGCACTTTTCTGGATGTTAGTAACCATTTCCCTAACAACATAGTATATTGTCAGTCTAGATGTGATAGCTCGCACATGCAAACTGCTAAACTTGTTAGTTACGAGCTATCATCTAGACCGACCATATGCAAAATTTCATGTTTGTAGTTCTGATCAGCGAAAACATTACAGCATAACATACAAACTGACTCACACGCAGTTGAATGAAACAAAAGAAATAAATTATTCAATGGCACATTACAGACACATCCCCAGTACAAACATTCGTATGATGAATGCTTATGTCTGGGTGATAATATTGAATATTTAAGTATATATTTGTAATACCACTGTTGATTCTGATATCCGTAAAACCAGTGCTTAAGCTACTTACCTCGGAGTCAGATCAATGTATGTGATGTAGTCTGATATTTATTTAAGTTAAGCCGGTTTGGCCCAACACCCCTGTTGGTTTAAACCCCCTTAACCCGTGTCCAATCGCAAATTGAAAGCGGATCGGCTTAATAACATTCAATTTGAACGTGTTCAATTTTGGCTGAATGTGGTTAAAGGGGCCAGTTGCCCCTATGACTCTGCCTACCCCTTCGGGGATTATGGGCGTGATGCTGTGTTTGTTTAGTGTTCAATATTGGCAACATTTTGTGTATTTATGTGTATTTGGGTTTTTGACCGATCCGTTAATGAAAATACTATACGGATTCGAACCGGAAACACTTACAAATGCATTCCCGTCCTAACCCATTGAGCTGCCTCACTCTGCCATAAAGAATGATATCATCATCTCAAAAAGTCATTGATAAAAAAACATATAGGAGCATGTACGTACATACAAATACATACAGATATAGTTAACAGAGAGTACCCCGCCGTTACGACCTCAGTAAAAGGATACGAATTGTCCTGTACTGCGACGGTTCGTAAATAGCAACCTTGGTAACGCTAAGGAAACAATAAACCACTTAATTACTTAATAGAAGCTGAGTTTAAAACGGTTTCATTCCAAACGTTTTCTAGAAATATCTTCGAAATCCTGTTACAACCTTTTTTCTCAATAAATATGTCAGGTAATTGAATAAGGAATAGTTTTAATACGTTCATTATTTATCGTGTAGGCGAGTGTGGAGATTGTTTAAGCAATGAGGTAACTAATTGTCACTACTTTTTCAATTTATAATTTTTCATATATAATTGAATATATACCTAGTTAATATATAAAATATATAATTTTCCTAGCTCAATTTATTTTGGGCAAAAATAGGTACAGATGCTTAGTGCTTCTTGGACCCTCTTCATCAGCCTTCATCATCTTCCTAGTGTCTTGTGCTTAGTCGGGCTCCGCTTAGACCGTTAGCCAGGATTAAGCGAATCTGATTATTACATTGAAGCGGCGGCCTACCTCACCTTCGTCAGATAGAAGAAAACATCTAGGATAATCTCTTCTAAATTGGGTCATGGTTACACATACATAGTTATTTTGGATGTGCAGGTTTCACCACAATGTTTTCCCTCGTAGCCAAGTGATTGGTACATAACAAAAATCGGTACGGAAGATTAAAGTGGGTACGGTAAGGGGAAAAAGTAAGGTAAGTAAGGTACGGGTTTGCCTTCATCACGAGAGGCACGTGGTGAGCTGCCACAGCTGTACACATCCTTCGAATAAATGCTCCATTTTTTTTATACGCGTGGAATGCTTTATGCGCCGTCACGCCTTACCAAATAGGAAGACGGGGTGTGTGGGACTCCCAGGGATCTCTGAATCGGAGACCACCTCTCCGGCCTGGAAGGTAGCCGCTAAACCCCGTGGCGCTCCTACATCGCCTGAGTGGTGGCCACCACGAGTATCCAGCGAAGCCTTGGACTACCGCAGTACCACCGGCGACAGCCCACCCTATACGGCGGGCCCCACTTGCCCTCTTCATGAGGAAGGAGTCAGTGGAATGGTCGGGAGCGCTGACGCTGGCCTTATGCAAAGCAGGTGCGGGCGCTCAAATAAATGCTCCATAAAGTAAATAAATTCTCCAAATTGACACACCAGTTCACTAGTTATAAGCTTGTGCTGTATATACGAAGTAGACATACCTAAATAAATACGTTTATAAACATCCATGACGCGAGTACAAATGTCCATGCTCGTCACACGAAACAACCCCTGGCGGAATTCCAACCCGCGATCCTTAGTTTCCTAGCCAGGGTCTCTGACGACTCGACCAACGGGCCTGCTATATCTTTTAAAATATACTGTAAATATAAAAGTACCTATTAAGCCAGTATATATAACTATACCTAGGTACAATCGTCACATAATTTCTGAGCCTCTATTATAGAGCCCAATGGGACACCGTTTGCACCTGCCCATTTACTTTTAATTGCCCCCATCAATTTGGAGTCCAGTTTGGCAATGCGATTTACACGGCATACTAAGTAGAGCCTCGAGTAGAGCCTTATCCGTCAGTACCGGCGCGAAAGCCTTGCGAACTCTACGTCGGGAGACGCGATAGAAAGTTAGCGGAAAGGTGACTTGTGCCCTATGTAAAGACTCTCTGAATAAAAAAAAGTTCCAAAATATTAAAATTACTTGAAATATTTTATTAAATTCTTTACAAATTATTATTTTATATATTACAATCGTTTATGAACTTAAAGTTCTAAAGGAAATTATTAAGTTGATAAAATTAAAATAACTAAAAATGATTGAATGGTTGAATTGTGAATACATTCAAAAGCTTAATGTCCACTACATTTCAAAATGTTTATAATAAAAAAAAATAGTACCTAGTTAGACATCCTTTTAACTCAAAAAAATGGCAAAATTAAAGCTTTATTGACTGGACTATTGAGCAATTCAGTTTTGAATTAAAATATTCCAGGGGAAAGAATTCCTTATTATTTTTTTACTGAAAAGTAGATGTACTTAATATATTCTGTCTTTTTCAATTTAATAAACTCATTTAAGCAACCTACATTTTCCTATGTCTTGTGGACTATCTCATTAAAAGTATAGCTTATCTTAAGAAGCCGATGTTTCTTTACAATTTGTAAGCGAAGTTTTCAGCAGGACGGAAGAGTGAATACCAATAAAATTAACGAAGACTTCCGCTTAGTTATCAAGGCCATTTTGAAGATTTCTTGAGATGTGAATTTCAAACAGTGTTTCAACTTAGTAACAATCTTTGGGAGACTCATCTCGTTAATAATCCGAGCTTTTTCTGTTGTCGAAGTCCTTGAAAGCTCTTTGTTATTATGTACGGTTGGTTGCTTGAGAGCGTTCAGCATTTCATAGTGGTAAGTGTTTTATATACCTACTTAATTTATTTTTTTACAAGTGCGCGAGATATTTCTTCTTTTTCAGTCATTACACAAAAATTACCCGAAATAAGGTTTATTTTTTTAACAGGTCTAGATATAAATAATGTTACGCTTAGATAAATATAACACTGTGTACCTAAATGTTATAGTAGATATGTAAGTTTGTAAGCTATGACTTGATAGCTAAATAGGTACTAAGCAACTATATTGTAAACTCACCGCCTTGCTAAACCGCTACTCAATTTAAGGTATAGTTAAAATAGGTATTTACTTATGTATTTCTCCAAATAAAATAAAGCATAACAAAAAAAACAAATTATAAACCCATGAAATGAATCTAATTTAATAATATGCAATATAAATATAAATATCAGACTATAAAACATACCACAATATTAATTTAGTCTATCTGATTGTTTGTTCATAGTCTATAAATCGGTTGGACCGAATTTTACTGGCAATTATCATATCATATCAGACTACATCACATACATTGATCTGACTCCGAGGTAAGCAGCTTAAGCACTTGTGTTACGGATATCAGAAATAACAGTGATATTACAAATATATACTTAAATATATTGGACAGACACAGAACAAACACAAGTATTCATCACACGAATGTTTGTCCTGGGTGTGGATCGAACCCACAACTCTTGGCGCATACGGTAGGGTCACTACCAAATGCGCCATCGAGCCAGTAAACCAGTCAAATCGCAAAATATTACTAAAATATGCCCCACAACAAATCACTAGACAGTTAACGATTTCCCTAGATAAATTATGATCTACCCAACGGTTTTTAGGTGGATATTATGTATGTTATAATCATTGTACCTATATGTACTAGTAATACATACATAGGTTCATACACAGATCATACGCATAACATTTCCACTTATCATTTTACTATGAATTTTATCACTTTTTTCACCCTTTTTTGTTCACTTTAATCATCTAGTAAAATATAGCTTACTAGCTTCTGCCCGCGGCTTCGCTCGCGTGGTACATCGATGAAACATAGCCTATATGTTATTCGAGTGTATGAGTTATATTATTCTAAAGTTTAATTAAAATCCATTAAGTAGTTTTTTTGTGATAGAGTAACACACATCCATCCATACATACAAACTTTCGCATTTATAATATTAGTAGGATTACAAATCTGATGAACACAATATCCTTTATACATATTATAAAAGTTTAGGGTTAACCCCAGACCCATTAGCGCCCTAAACAAATAACTTTATGCATGGTTTTATTTATAACTTTCAGATAATGGATGAGAGTTATATAATGTTTGATATCACAGCTGATTTGAACCGAATATTATTCTGCCAAAACATAATTACTTATGCGACACCTTTTATAAAATTTTCATTATAAATAAATTAATTCTCTTTACTGACAACAATTCCCTAGTTCCAAACTAAGCTTATAAACTTGTACTATGGATACTAGGTGAACGGATAGACATACTTAATGAAGTCGGTTGATAAATACGTTTATAAACATCCATGACTCGAGTACAAATGTCCATGTTCATCCCACGAAACATTCGCCCCTAACGGGATTCGAACCCGCGACCCTTGGTTTCGTGGCCAAGGTCTCTGACCACTCGACCAATGGGCCAGTCTAGTCATTCATTCATTCATAAATTTGTTCATACATTAGATTAATTAACACAATTGTTTGTTAACTAACTTTTTCGAACTTTTAATCACATCTCGAGGCAAAGTACGGTGTTCCGAAGAAGATTAATTATTTCCAGTTCTGGCTCACCGCGAGAATTTCACATGTTGCCTAGAACGGTTTAGGGCTTAGCCAAGCATAATAAAGTAGGTAATCCAGTACCTAACTACTCTAAATTTATGTAAATAAGTGCAGTATAAGGACGGCGTAGAGTATACCTAATTACTTCTACTTCTGGCCCAATGCAGGACAATACCTACGAAAAAAGACGTAAAAGAATTGAAAAGACTTTTGTATAAACAAGCATATTCTATAAATAGTTAATAAATAACTAGTTTTTAGGAAAATCCCTTCCTATAGAGACGGTAGACCGGTACCACCACAGAATAGCAATTTTCTACTGTTGTAATTTTTCTCGTAAAAAACTTTCTTTATTATGAAAACCGATAACGTGCGACTCGAGGTCATACACCAAGGGTTCCGTACAGATTTATCCATCACGAGAATAGAGGTACCAAATATTAATTACAGTCCTATTCAAAGTCTAAGATATTTGAAGTCTTATATTTTTGGCTTACTACATGTTTATGCGTGTTTGGGTCTGATGTGGTTTGGTAATTTTTCTTGTGAAGAAACTATAAAACTATTTTCGATGTTCGCCTGTATGTCGCAACGAAGTATCCCTAGATGTTCCTTCTTTATTCCTACAATGGTTTTTATTCATTTTACGGAACCCTAATAAAATAACATAAACACGGCCGTGATCCACTCACCCTCCCGTAGGTAACAGCTCACATTATCTTTTTTCAGACATGCTACTGAAACATTGATTGTTATTTTATACATGACATCACATAAGCTGGGAACAATTCCATTCGTTATATGATGTGCGGAAAATCAACGCATATTTTTGTAGATTTGGTTAGAAAATAACTTTTAAAGTACTTACTTCCGTTTTATTTCATAAGTCACAGGTTCGAAGTAGGTATGTAGTTATACGCCGTTAAGGACAAGCGTCCTTGTGACGATTTATTATAGTAACCCCAGTATTAAGGCTATGGATATCGTAATAAATAATGAAACGATGCTAAATTTACTGTTTGAGATATACAAAGGCCACGTCTTATCCCAAATATGATATTGTTAGGTTTTTGTTAGATAAAATATTGTTTATCGACTAGACTTGACAATCACTCAATTAATTCCGGTGTTTCATCATCTCCGAACGATTGGCATTGACAGGGGCACAGTGTGATAGATGGTGTCGCGAGCAAACGTAATAGGCCCATTATTGAAACAATAGGGAGCGAGTTTTGGCACGTCACGTCGCCAGTTGCGAAACTGATGGGCCTTGCGCACCCGGCGCTTCTATAAACGTTATTCCTGCAATATCATATACAAGCAACTGATGAGATAAAGTATCCTCACAAGTTTTTCTATGGAGGTCGTATTACACTCGTGGTTATTGATATCACAGACCATGTCGATGGTCTAACCGACAGCTTTAACGTTGACCAATATTCGAGATAATTCTAAAAATCTTACATGTCCAAGTACCTATAGGTAAGTGTAACTTGTGCTGGAAGTGACTAATAATCTAACCCACAACGTATTTTTGGCTATTTACCATTATTTATTGCTTTTTTATTTAAAACCTTATATGAAACATGAATTAATTGACACAAATGTCTCATTTTAAAACACTGTACAGTAGAATTGGACGATTGTAACAGCGTTATCGTTCACACAATAAGCTGACGCTTTATAAATCACCCTAACGATAAAGGTGAGAAGCGGACGGGTAGATCTGTAGAAAAATGTCTTCAAATTAATCCCATTTTTTCAGCAAGAATGCGGAGAAGAAATATGGCAGACAATACTTCGCGACGCCGGCGGGGCGAGGTGTGCGGTGTTCAGCGCCACGCAGGTAGCGAGTGAACATCATTAGCCTTCAAAATGAGCACGACCCATATCATCCAAATGGTGACAATAAGCGGGGATTTTAGACTTGCCTAACGGTCGATAGTACATTGAAAATTAGTAATAATGTCCATAGTCCAAATTTACACATTTTTCGTCTAACCCGGCCGTTTTATTTTTGGCTAAATATGGTTAAAGGAGCTTGCTGCCCCTTTAAATCTACTTACCCCTTCGGAATTTACGGGCGTATCCTAGCTATTTTGATATATTAAGTAGATTTCAGGATTTTTCTTAAAAAATTGGCAATATAGTCTATTGCGATAAATGTCTTCTTAAATTCAATAAAAGATTTTTTAACTTTTCAAGATACGCATAGATCTCCTTGTGTATCTTACTAAATATTAAAATCAATTATGTATGTATATAAATGGTATACTTAGTATGTTTAGAAACAAATATAACATTCATAGACTATTACCTACCTAAGATCAGACTAAACATTTTACATCATGTTTCACAGCAATATCCAGATGCGCTCATGTTACGACTTGCAAGCGCCCTCGCCCGGTTCATCTCCAAAGACGCTAACAGCCCCACAACCTCGACACCTGGCAGCCCTGCACCGAGGAAGCAGTCCCTCAAAGCCAAGCCGTCCTGGCGAAGCGCCTCAGTCCACAACGACGGTAGGGTGAACTCCTACAAGTGTCCATTCACCGCCACCAATGCTCTGACAGCAGCCGCCAAGAAGGAAATAGACGCGTACAACTCCTCAGAAGAAATACAATCACACATAGCCAAATCCTCAGATAGGATCCACGATGCCAAAACTAATGTTGTAAACTTTAATAGAAGAAGCTTGGCGATCACTTTTGAAAATCACTTCATTGGAGAAGCAGAATCTGGAGATGCTGAATCCAAGAATGCAAAGGAAATAAATGAAACGGATAATGCGTCAGAAAAAAAGGTCACAAGTCCTGATGTTTCGACGGCGTCAACAGCGTCCGTAGCAACGTCACCAGATTCGGAAAACAGCAAAAGAAATTCCATGGTAAAGCCATCGTTTCGGAAGACCAGCTGCACCGTGGCGCTGGATGTTTACCGACGGAGGGGGTCAGGCGCTCCAGTGCGGCAGAGGCTCAATAGTATCAGCCTCATTAGTGGCGAAAAACTGAACGCCATGAGGGAGAAATTCGGCACTCCGGAGAAGGCCATGCACTTCTTTGGCAGATGCTTCGTCAAGTTCTTTAGCAATTATGGGTTAGTACAAATTTAACATACCTACAGTAAAAATAAAGCGGTCCAAAAACCAAATATGGAAAAGTTTACATTTTAGAATTATCACTTTTATACACGAAAGTTTTTTACGAGTTTTGCCAAAACCTCACCAATAATTTTAAGTATTCTAAATAGGATAAACGACCTTCATAGTATCCTAAATAATATCCAATTAGAGACCTAATTTCAACAAACGGCATCTTTGGGCCATCCATAAATCCGCTCTCAGTCAAATACGAGTCGACTGCATGAAGGCATCGCTCCTTTTTAAACATTTTTAAAATTTTAACGGATCACCCCCGTCACTGCTAATAAAATAATCAAAAAACAATTAAAAGTACCGTAGAGCTCAGCAATTTTCTAAAATGAAAACTTAGAATTGGTTTTCAGTACCAGTGTCGTTTAATACGAACATATAATAAATAATTTTTAAATGGTATATCTTTCAGCTATCCATTTAACGTTTTGCTTTCAAAATAGGTACAGTATTATAATATTTCATCATCTTCATCTTCCTAGCGTGGTCCTGTGCTTAAACGGAGTCCGATTAGACCATGATTCAGGATTTAGCGAGTCTGGTAAATACAATAAAGCTACTGCCAATCTGACCTTCATAACCCTTACACCAGACAAATTTGGATCATGGTAACACATCCATTTCCTTCACAGCCGAGCTAGTTGTATAAATACGTACATAAATTTGAAAAATCCAAGGGTACGTGCCTGGTTTTAAAGCCGCACCCCTCGGTTAAGAGGCGTGTTATCATTGAGCTACCACCGCTATAGGATCATAATATAAAGAATGTCATAGAAGATAGGAAGAACGTAACGTCCCAATGAAGTTTAAAACATGCAAATATATGAGCTTAAATATAGGATTGACGAAGACGTTGAGAGAAAATACTTATCTCAAAGTTTCTTTGAGAATGGAATTATCGAGTGCCTAATGTCGTCGCACGAATGATATACCGAAAGGGTTGAAATTAAACATTCCAAGAAGTTATTCTCAGACATTGGTCTAAAAAATCTAAACATTTCGACGATCAAATATAAATGTTGAAAGAAGAAAGGACTGATGAGTATTTTAGTTAAATTCTTTTAAAACATAGTCTATCTGACACTGATCTCGGCTCCTCTCCTTTAAAAATATGTTAACGATTCAATACCATGCATGGAAACACACACACAGGTGGTTTTTTTTCAGCGCTTTTTCTACTAGATAGTAGAAAGATAATAGACTAGCTGATAAGGACTCACATTCAAATTGAAGGTCAAAGTCAAAGTCAAGAAGGCGAGCTCATCCCATGTAAACCTTTGACACCAACTGCCCTTTCAGCTACGACACGATGATCCGCGCAACAGGCCGGTACTTCTGCACGTTCCTGCAGTCCGTGGACAACATCCACCAGCGCATGCGCTTCACCTTCCCGCGCATGCGCTCGCCGAGCATGCAGCTGACTCGCGCGCATCGCCACGGTGCCGAACTAGTGTACAGCAGCGGACGAAATGGATTCACGCATTATCTTATGGGTATTTAAGTAGCCGCTTTATTAAGTCCCAGTTTAATTTTTGGTTGGTTAAAAGTGCAAACGTGGTACCTATATGGGGTTTGCTGTCCCTATGATCCTGTCTACCCCTTTGGAAATTGCGGCAGTGATGATATGTATGTAAGTTTTTCACTTATGAATCTCATGCATACAAATCGAGCTGGATCTGCAGAAAAAGTTTCCAAACAGCACAGTTTTGGCACGATGGCTGACGTAATTTCAGGAAATTAGGTGTCCATCAAAACACTGCAATTATTTTCTTACATCTGAAATATATAGATAGGTAATCTAATTATGCATAATTTGTAATATGAATATTCATATCACATTTTTATATTTTTATACCAAAAATTTGCATTCAAACAAAACTGTAAAAAGTGTTTATTAGTAGTATAGTACTATATCTAGTGATGCCGAACTATCGATAGTTTCACTATCGATAGTTGACCTCGAAAATTAGTTAGAATATCGATAGGACTATCGATACTATCGATAGTATCGATAGCCCAAATTAGGGTAATACTATTGATGCCTTGCAATACTATTGATAGTACCGATAGTATTATGGCTAGATATCACCAAACTATCGATAGTATCGATAGTATCGATAGGCTATCGATACTATTGATATGACGTCAACTATCGATAGACAATCGATAGACTATCGATAGTCGACTATCAATCGGCATCACTAACTATATCTTTTCTCATGAAGTCCGATCTTAGAAGTATCACTTTATTCGCAGGCCAGCTATACGAGATCGCAGAAGACATCTTCTCGTTGAAGCTGAAGGTGTCTGTGGTGAAGGAGAGCATGGAGGGCAACTACTACGTCGCGGTGCTTCGACTGGAGTTCGACAACAGCGACTATGTAAGTGTACCCTAAAACACCATGATTTCCCTAAGCCTTAACCAGGCACAAGAAGGGCGGATCTATCTTTTAAAACGGGAGAACGTCATTTTCACCATTTATTATAAGGGCATGAAAGAAGAAAAATAATTTTGATGATACTAAAAAAAAGGACGGATTCCTGGACACAAATATATTTACTGAGTTATCTTGTCCTTGTTCTCTCTCTCTGTTAGCACTAACCCGGTTAAGAATTCATTTTGTGTCTTTGCATTTAAAAACACATTAAAATTTTCAAACAATTTGACAGGAGCCCTTGTGTTACAAAAGGTACGATTTATTCAAATCCTTGTAAAGCAAATTGATCGCTGGAGAGTCCCACATAGCCACTTCTATTCCCAGAACCTTCGGCGTTAGCGAGAGCTCTGCCTTATCGGCGTTATCTTAGATGGTAGTGAATATAATAAATTAATAATAAATTAATATCTGACTACATCACACTCTAAGGTACTGGTTAGCAGCTTTAGCACTTGTGTTACGGATATCAGAATTAATAGTGGTATTACCAATATATACTTAAATAGTCAATATTAACACCCAGACACATAACAAACACAAGTATTCATCATACAAATGTTTGTCCTGGGTGGGGATCGAACCCACAACTCTTGGCACGTGGGGCAGGATCACTACCGAATGAGCCATCGAGCCAGCGAATGGCAGTATCTACACCCACTTACGATACATCTTCCTGACAAGTAGATATTAGCTGCTATACTATTAGGATCTATATGTAATATAGGTGTGGAATCTTCGAATGGACAATTCCGCGTTGCCAATTTACCACTAAAACCGTGATAGTATCCAAATTGCCTTTTAATAGGTAAGTTAGTCAAAGGTACTTTACCTTTGACAAACGCCTACAAACCTTGAGTATTAAATAATGGCTACTTAACAGCACCCTTAACCGACGAGCGTGTATGAAAAGACTTATGAATGTAGAAGAAGCGAAAGGTGTATGTCAGGATCGTAGCAAATGGAAGTACGTGATCTCTGCCTACCCCTATGGGAAAAAGGCTTGACATTATGTATGTATGTATGTAAATAAACTTAAAGTAGGTACTGTCAAACGCTCTCATTCAATTTGTGGCTCAACAATTTCGGACCCCATTAAAAGGTCCTAATTTATTCAACACGATATCCTGGCGGCGCGGAGTATCGTAACGGCTAAAATATTTATAAGGCACTGAAATATTAGCATTGGAAGGAAACAATAATAATTTGTCGGGAAATATATATATACTTATGTAAATACGAGATGAAAAGATGATAAATTATGTTAAACGCGATATCAGTGACATATTAATATAACTAAACAGTTTTATTGTTGTTTATTGCTATAATGCTGAGACAAGCACATCTAGACTAGAACAGAACTTTAGAAACATTTACAGAATTTTCATTGGATTTATAAATATGTTAAGATTATATTTGAGAATACGTATACGTATATCGTTATAGTAAACGTATATATTTATTGCACTTTAAGTTATTGCATATTTTCATTACGAATTTTAATAAATATTATTTTCACCTCGTAATATAATAAAAACATACCGTAGCTGAGTCACAAACATGGAAATTGTAGGTACATTGACTTTTCATAAAACAACCGCTATGTAGAGGAATATACGTTCTGAAAATGTTCTGTTTTGGGTGTGTGATTGTGTAGGCGACAGGTTAGTCGCTTGTCACTGCTTTTTTACAATTTTTTATATTAACTCAGCCCGGCTTTATTTGTGGCTGAATGTGGTTGAAGGGGCATGCTGCCCCTTTGACTCTGCCTACCCCTTCGGGGATTATGGGCGTGATGTTATGTTATGTATGTAAAATTTTCGAAATTAATGTAAAACATGTAGGTACCTATATGTATATATGTCAAGTTTTTAAGAAAAAACATATGTAAAGATACACGTAGCTGAATATAGATAAATCATGCCTCCAGCAAAGATCACATACACTCCATAAAAGATCCCAATGGACACTTCTGTCCCATTTAGGCAGCAAAACCATCTGCATCGTGCATCGTGTGCCAGCGACAACTATAAAACAATAACTGTTTGCCATTGTCATCAATTTTATGCACCATTCAATAGAAACATATATGGTAGATACGACCCTAGCAGGTTTTGCTACAACTATGTAGTATTTTTCAATAACTACCGAAATGGATAACAAATTCAAATTCAAAATTTAAGTTTTTTCTCTAGATGTTTTGTAAAAATAACATAACATTAAGTGTGTAACTTCACCCCGTGCAATACAGATTACGATTTGCATATGAATGGCGTTATTTATTCTTATCAAAAAAATATGCAAGTTGTCTTATATTTTATTTAAAACGCATTGACAGTACCTATATCTCAAATTTGACCGCATTACTGATAAAAATATATTACCGTTTATAAACTGAATTTTATTTACATACCTATTATCTCAATAGAAATAGTAATCTTAAAAAGAAAAGTCTACTTTTCTTCGCTTAATGTCGTCTACGACCAACGTAATTACGTAGCTGAAATATCATTTTAGCTCGTAGATATTCATAAATGTGGTACCTAACGTCGCAATAATAACCAGATGATACATACTGGGCGTCTAAAACAACGTAGTTTTGTTCTTTTAATAATATGTACATTATTTTACTCAACATGTGTTGATAGCAAGATATAATTACGTAGCAGATTTAAGCGTGTATATAAAGAACTAGGTATTATCAATTGCCAAAAATATATAGGTACCTAGTTTTTTTATCAATTCAAATGGATTGCGAAATGTCATACTTTTTAAGAACGCCGTTCAACAATCTTTTGCTTAATGCAAGAAAGAGTCAGAAAAAAAAAAACAATCCGCTGCATTGTTTAAAAAAGTAGATACCTAATCTCTTTCAGACAGTTTAACAAACGGCTAATGAACTCTGTTTATGAATAAAGCCCACAGAATAAATAATGTTGTTTATGACAAAGGACGTTAATGTAGATTGTACGGTAAAGATATATTTAAACAAGAAAGAGAGAAATTTGTGGGTTCGCTAACACGGAAAAGAATGCTATAGCGCCCATTTATCACAAACCAGGTGATTAAATAAGCCAGAATTAAAGTAAATAAATATCCCAACACAAGTTTATAGGCTTTGTCTTTTCGGGCGAACCATATTTTGGAATTTGATGCTATTTATAATAGGAATATCCCTTGATATATTCTCAATCAACATGATATTTGAGCAATATACGAGAATAATTTTTATATACTAGGCTAGGCTAGTAACAGCCGAACAAGATAATGACTTAGAGTGAACGTGAATATTCGAATTCGACGTAACTATGTGTGCTTATCTCCTAAGAACAGTTGTAGGAATAATATTCCAAGTTCTCAAGAAGTATTTAGCCTTATCGTACCGTGGTTTTGCAATAGGAGTCTCCAAATTCAGAATAATATATGTATTTGGCGTCATAATTTCCAAACTTTAGAACTTATCAAATTACGCTCGTTGATATCTTGTCTGTGTTGTTGACATTCATATTCGACAACAATTCTGGATTTACCATATTTTATTTTAAATATCTACTATTACTATACAAGTAGGTATATGTGGATGCGACAAGGTCAGTATTTTATCAAATTAAATAGATCATGGATTATCTTAGAATAGCAGTCCGTTCAATGTATTAACCCAAATTCTCACGTATGGGCTATGGTCCAATCGGACTCTGATAGAATCGGAGCATAACGCCGATTGGAATCCGATTCTAGGCAGATGATGATGTCACTAAAGAGGCCCTGGTGATCATTATCTCAACTTTTGGGTCACTGTCCATGCGGACCCCAAGCCCGCTTCCAACCAGGTTTAGAACATAAAACCATGATGAAGACGATGTAACCAGCACTCCTATCTAAATCCACCGGATGCAGGTCCAATCGCTAATGCTGCGCAAGTCGCTGCCGTGCCTGCTGCCGCAGGTGCCGGCGTCGCTGCTGCTTCAACTGTTCCCTTTTGGCGTAATGCTGGACCGCAGGATGAAGGTGCTTATGGCCGGAGATAAGGTAAGGATTGCCTTTTGAGAAACCTGTGATGTGTTTGGCTCTTTTGAACGTCTACAGGGATTTAAAAACGAAACGATCTAATTCAGGAGACAAGGTAATAAAGATTGCTATTTGGGAAACCTGGTGTAAAGGAACACCTACTGCATACACTAAAGCTGAATCCGGCGGTCTAAATTGAAAGCCGAATCGAAATCACAATGATTATTCAAAAAGAGATAGATATTCTATTCTGTTCCATCATTTCCAATTACAGTTGCAATAGACGGACATAAAAACGCTAGCGATTTCGTCCGCATGAGGAAACAAACTTTTCTTATCTATGTTTTTATGTTAGTACCCGTTCTGGAACCGCAGGTCTAATCTTAAATTCAGATTGACAATTACTTAACACAGTGTTTCGTAAATATTTTTGATTAATCAGCCCTAACGTTACGACAACGATAGAAGACCGAATTAAACAGAAAAACAGTGCTCAATCCCATTTGGACATTATTCCAATCCTTCGAGACAACAACATGAATATATATATAGTATGTGAGTATTGTTATTATCTTCCAAACCTTTGTGGCTCTTACCCAAATTGTTTTTACATTTCCTAGTTAGTGGAGGCGTGGGGCGGGCCCTACAGATGCATCGCTAAACAGCCCATCTCGGAGGTTCTCCGCTTGAGGAAACCCAAGATATCGTTCACTTGGGACAAGGTGACTTAATGTTATTGCATCGATCATATACTCGTAATGTCCCATATTGTTCTGGGATTCGAAAATAATGTGCAGTCCATTTTGATACACTTTAGATAACGTGTTTGATGAACACAAATTGTGTCGCACAAGCAAATTAACCTCTCAAACCTCTTAAAGTCTTACAACCGGTTTGTAAATTGATCTTCTTACTATAGATATGTAGCATCAAAAATATACTTGACAACGATTTTACACGTTCTCAACGGAAGCTTCGGGGTGTTTTATATTATTTAAAGAAAAATAATTTATTTTGTTACACAACAAATTAACAATAGTAAGAAAAGTTACTCGTATTTTCTCAACAAAAGGCAACACTCAGCATATTGGACAATAACCGAACACTGAATTGGTTTAAACTTCGCTCATCTTAATATAACCTTCATGTGCAGGTGGTGTGCATGCAAACAATGTTATTCGAGCTGGAGCTGATGCGGTGGCGCTCGCGCTCGGCCGGCGACGCGCGCCGCGGCTCGCAGGGCGCGCGCTCCGTGCTGCTCAAGGGGCCCATACACTTGCTGGAGGAAATCGACGCGCTCATCTTCCTCTGCAGTCCCATGTAAGTGGAGTGTATCATCCTCCTACCGTTAGTCAGGGTCCGCTTAGACATTGATCCAGGATTTAGCGAGCCTTCGTAACCCAAATAGGGGAAACAGACAATGGGGTATTTTACTCAAAAAAATTATAGTCCGTAAGTTACATTATCAAAAAATATTGAACATATATTTTCTGCTTTATCTAATACTCGAAAAAATACAAAGATACAGCGCTTTAAAGATCTGAAATAGGGCGCTTTACATTGCTTGGGCGGTAAAATTGTACGCACCTAGTGACGTCATGCGCTACTTTAACCCGCTGAATCTTCATAATTTTTAGTTTGCTGAACAAAAGAAAAAATACGTAAACAATATTTTTTTGTAATTAATCTCAATAGTGGACTATATAGATTTCTTTTTTGAGTATAATAGCCTATTTGGATCATAGTTACTCATCCGTAGGTAGTTATTTGCATGTGCAGATTTCATCACGATGTTTTCCCTTACCGCCGAACTAGTGGTATAAATAAATACGTACATAGATTTACAAAATCTGAATGTAAATGCCCGAGATCAAACCTGCACTTCTCAGATATGAGGCGAGTGTTTTTACCACCGCTCATTATATTTGCTTATTCACTGATGTGAGTGGAGTAGAGACGACTTATATACGACGCGCGCTCCCTGCTGCTCAAGGGGACCATACACTTGCTCGAGGAAATTGACGCACACATCTGTCGTCGGTATCCCTGCTGCCATGTTATAGGGGTGAGAGATTTCCGCTCCCTCATCTGCCCCGGTTATCCTTAGGAAATATCGAAATCCCTCCCAAAAAAAAAGACTGCCACGCAACGTAGCTCACCTATTTAGATAGTTTGAAACTGCTATTTCCACCAATTATTCATAACCTTAAAATGTTTCGTGTGCTCATCTAACTAAGCTGAACTTTTCTACGCTCCCAGCTTCAACGACTTAGAAGAGCTTCAACAAGCCGGCCTGTACCTCGCCGACATGAACGGCCACGGGCTGTCTAAGGAGATGCTGCTGCAGGGCTGGCAGCACCTGTCACGGCTGGAGCTGCTCTTCGAGAAGGCCGAGAGCCGCTGTACGTCGCTCGTGAAGTCTTGCCGGCTCCGCGACGAGTGCAAGAAGCGTGGCGACCAGCTCCTGTACTCGATGATACCCAAACCGATAGCGGATCATTTGCGGGCGGGGAAGAATACTATGGCGGCTTGTCAGGTTAACTGCCTTGTTTATTTAAAAAAAACAGTCCCCGCTTCAGCTTTGCATATGAAGCAGAGGCCGAACGTAATAAAAACCAAATCGAATTATTTTTTATCTACTTACTTGGTTTTGCCTCATAAAACATACTTACTCTACACACTGATGACCTTTCGTTGTAAACACTATTGAAATGGTACGCCAAATGACTCACGTTTACATTTGTTGCGGATAGTGCATATAGATTCAATATGCATTATGCATATTATAAGCAATTCGTTATGCATATTAGTAGCGAATGCGTGGTTCAACGAATATATTTGTGTCAACTCAGCCACTCAGGCATGCGTCGTCTTATTGTGTTAACATTAAATTGCACCATGGCGCACCAAATAAGGACGCCGCGTGAGCCTAACTCAAACTCAAACATGAGATATCGTCTGTATTCACCGATACTACACTTTGCACTATGCACTTTACATTTTAAAGATGGAAGGTTTTAAAAAAAAAGGGCGTTGCGCTATTTTGCCTACTTGGTTCATAACGTCGGATGTCTCAACATCTTTAAAATGTAAAGTACACCGTGCAAAGCGTAGTATCCGTGAATTTAGACTGCCTCGTTGGTCTAGTGGTAGCATGCGCCGCCTAAGGACCAAGAGGTCCCGGGTTCAAATCCCGGGTCGGGCCAAAAATTTGTGACAGGGTATTTCAATATCTAAATTACTCAGTAACAGCCCGGAGTCAGGAAGTTGGCGGTTTAATCACCCCCGTGCCACGGAAAGCACGTTAAACCGTTGGTCCTGCGCCTAACCTCTCTCCAGTCATGTCGAATTGCCGTCTCACCGGACTATGAGAGTGAAGGATATAGTGCACCTGTGTTTGCGCACACACTTGTGCACTATAATATCTCCTGCGCAGTTGGCTAATCCTCGTTGAGATTGGCCGCCGTAACCGATATCGGTTAGGAGAACATTATTATATTTATTATATCCGTGAATACCTACAGACGATATCCCATGTTGGTCTGGGACTTAAAAATAATGTGCCAACTGTGTTTCCAGCATGTCGCAAAAGGCGACTAATGGCATTTCGGGTTTTGGGTGTGTGATTGTATATGCGACGAGCTAGCCACTTGTCTGTCACTACTTTTTCAGAGCTTTCCATCTAACCCAGCCCAGTTCTTTATTTTTTGTAATTAATCTCAAGCTGAGTGTAGATAAGGGGGCTAACTGCCCTTTTGACTCTGCCTACCCCTTTTGGGATTACGTACGTATGTACGTATGTACGTAGAAATGTATGTATTTTGCGTTGCGCAGGCGTTCGAGTGCGTGACGATAATGTTTTGCGGGATGCAGTTGTCGGACGCGGGGTCTCGCGCCGACGTCATAAAGCAGACGGTCGTCTACATGAACGACCTGTACTCGCGCATCGACAGGCTGCTGGACACTCACCGCGTGTACAAGGTAAACGGGTATCAAATTAATTCAACCCACTATTGATACTAAAGAACTTCACCGCGTCATGCCTATATGAACGTCTCAGATCAACCTGGGACTAACTACGCAGAAGATATTATAGTGCACTAGTGTCTACACAAACACAGATGCCCTCTCTGTTTCTTCACAACCAATCCGTCAAGATGGATTGGAACGCCGTCAGGCCACCAGCATAACATGCATTCCAAAGGACGAGGGTTCTGCAAACTGTCTTGCCCGGAGCAATTGAATTATTCAATAGAAACGTTCAGCTCAGAGGCGAAGTTAGCTACCCAGGGTACCAATATCTGCTCCCTTGAAAGCTGCGTACGCCCCATGTATATTGATGTAACTTGAACAGAGGACCCCTAGTTTGCTTTTTGTCCTAGTAGCTACGCCACTGGCCCAGCTTAATCTTAATATCAAAATGTGCAGGTGGAGACGGTGGGCACGGTGTACATGCTAGTGTCGGGCGCGCCGGAGCGGCACCGCGCACACGCAGCATCCGCCGCCAGCGCCGCGCTCGCCATCGCGCGGGCCCTGCCTATGCTCACCATAGGTCAGTAGCTTTAAACACATTATAAACTCAACAGAAACTACGCAATTTAGGACACGGCTATGAATAAATGGTAAACGTATGATATCTGCCAATTAACTTATATAAATTAACCCATAAACCCAAATTAGAATAGTACCTACCTATAGATTAAACATGTACACTACCTATATACCTACCTAGTTTATGACCAACAAGTTACTTTTATTTTATTGACAACTGATTTATCACAATGATGGCATGTGCGAGTAAAGACCCAGTACAATACTAGCTATTGAATCTCTAGGCAGTATTTGTGTATGTAAATGCTTGTAAATATATGTTTTGCTTTTTTTCTTATTTTTTCATTTTGTTTTACTGCTTTCTTCAATGACAACCTTTCCTTACTGTCTTTCACGAAAAAGTGACATCCTTCCTGTTAAAGGTGAATTAATCAGTCACGATTTATTGGTCACTAAAGTAATGCTAGTCTTCATGTGGTTTTCAGGTATCCACTCAGGTCCGTGCGTGGCGGGAGTGCTGGGTCTGCGGCTGCCGCGCTACTGCCTCGTGGGTGACTCTGTCAACACGGCCAGTCGCATGCAGACCTCCTCGGAGGTATCGTTATTATAATGGTCCTCATAAACAAATAGACAGAACATTATTTTGTAAAATTTTTTTTTGTCACTTTTAATTAGAACTTAAATAAAGTTGATTTTGATGCCCACACACTGTGCTTGCAGAAAAAATATAATTTTTCGCGGAACTGGTATTATTTCGCTTCACATAACTTAATTTTAACTTACGTAATATCTCGTATTATTTCCCTATAGTAAAATTATATATGGTTTCGTCCACATTGAACTGGTTTAAGGGGCCTTCAAATTGCTTAATAATTCAAGCCCTAGATTTGGACTTTAAGCCAATAAAAACAGCACTTTAATTGCATGTGCTTTGTAAAGTAAGTACTTCCTAAAAAATTAAAATGCATTAAATTCTTTTTTAGCCGGGGCGTATCCAAATATCTGCCAAAACTGCAGCTCAGCTACCAGCTGGGAGGTTCAGGCTCCGGCGTAGGGGACTCATCAAAGTTAAGGTACAAAAATACCCCCTCAGCCTTATAGCATAAGCTTTTTGACTAGGTTTGAAACAAACACTTATAAATCGTCAATTCAACAAGAAAATCAACTAATAATATGAATCTACCACCGGTTCGGAATGTTGCTTCTACCAAGAAGAAACCGGCAAGAAACTCGGTAGTTACTCTTTTCAACAACATATTTTACAAAAGTGCATAGATCATATTTTCCTCTAAACCATGTCATGTCATGTTTAGTTTAGACCAGAGCAGGCCAGTCCCCCAAGGTGTTTCAAAACCCAGACCAAAAAGAAATCTACAATGCCAATAGTTTTCCATGTCTGTCTAGGACTTAAAACATAATGTACCTACCAACTATGTTTAGCTAAAAGCGTTAAGATGCTTGTTCCTCCTTGGAGACCTACCTTTTGAGGGATTACGAGCGTTAGGATTATTCGGATAAATGCTCTGTTATGTTTGCATGCCTAAACCACTCGGCTGATTATGATGAAATGTTGTACGCGAATTTGGATTACGCAAAGAGAGGGAAAGAGAAAGAAAGGATACTTATAAGAATCTGATTGATATTTAATAATATTTTATCTATGTTTCCAGGGCAAAGGCATGATGGAAACCTTCTGGCTGGAGGGTGAAGTGGAGGAAGAGGAACAAGATGAAGCCCTGCAACTATTCTCCGCCCTCTGTGGAGATAATTAAATATTAATTGCTGAGTAATAAATTTTGAACTACGTGAGCTTCTAGTTAGTTCTGCAAAATATCGTTGTATACGTTAGATGTAGCCCGTACAATATCATCTTCCTAGCGTTATGTCCCGTGTTTAGTCGGAGTCCGCTTTGACCATGATCCAGGATCTAGCGATTCTGGTAATTTTCAGACTGCCGATCTGACCTTCGTAACCCCTTTTTTTTAACGAGGAGAATGCCTTACGCATCGTCACGCAGTCCGGGGAAAACGGCGTGGTGTATTGGACTCCCAGGGCCCTTCGTATAAAATACCCCTCTCCGGCCAAGATGGAGTGGCCGGGATATACCTACCCACTAAACCCCTCGACGCTCCTAGATCACCTTCGGTGGTGACGCTGAACGAATCCGGATCAACCTTAACTACTCCAGCAACCTTCGTTACCCTTAGATAGAGGAACCACACAATTTGGGTCATGGTTCCATCCAGTGGTTAGAATTTGCAGGCTTCATCTCGACGTTTTCCCTCACCGCCGAGCTAGTGGTAAAAATAAGTACATATATTTGAAAAATCCAGAGGTACGTGCCCAGATTTGAACCGGCAACCCTCGGTTAAGAGGCGCGTATCCTTGCCATGGAGCTACCACCGCCCACACAGCATCAGATATATCCTGTACAATAACGGAAACTGAAATGTGCAACAATAACTTTTGTTCATTAAGACCTGACAAATTGACATTTTGGCTGAGCTTGTGATGTTCTCAACGAAAGAGTGTCAAATGAGAAACCGGTTAAAAAGACGGTAGTAGTGCCACTCGAATTCCTTTATTATCGAAGACGATATAATTGGATTAAGATAGAATTTTAAAAGTTAAAAACAATATGCTTACTAAATCGTTATTTAATATCAACAGACGAATTAAATTCGTATTTTTTTCTCATTTTATAGATTTGTCTCTATTAGATATTAGGTACAGTATTAAATATTTATGTTGTGTCTAATATAATATAATAAAAATTACAATCTTAAATGCTTGATGTAAATAATTTTCGATTACAAGTTTTATCGCGACGCTTAAATTATTTCCTAATAGTTATGGAAACTTCATCGTGATTATATCCAAAAATAGACGTGTTCCGGAAATCGTTGACAGTTGTGTATACCGACCAGCTTAAAAATCCAGGTGGCGCAATTTATAATGTACCTGTGTATTTATAATTAACTAGACAGTCACCCTGAGATTATCAAAAAGTCAAGGGCAATTTGTACCTACTAAAAAATATTGTGCGAATAAATACAAAAAAATATGCAAATAACATTTCTTTTTCCAAAATTGACACAATTTTGTGGAGACTTCCAAAGAAATGTCTGTTTCTGTTATTAAAGAATAAACATTTCGCTACCTGGATTCAATAGCTAGCATCGGGATAGGAACAAATACTGTATAAAAATATGTAGCGTACATCTGTGAAAATATAATTATTTGAGCTGCTACTGAATATATGACAATATTATTTCAGGTGCATCGACTTTATAATAAGCTTAAAGTTACAATATCATTAATCATAATTAATACTCATGTTATAACGTACAAGTAAATATATAGAATGTGAAAGATAAAGCTACCTTTTAATCATTTGTACCTCTCATTAGACGAGTTTGCAATATCAACCATAAACGTTTGCTATGTAAAGCTAACAAATTACAACCTACGAATGCGAAAAATTTCTTTAACAACTGGATAGCATGTATCGAAACGAGCAAATTGAATTAAAATTTCAATTCATTTATGTTTGTATGCAACCGGTACAATGTTTATATATTATTTAATGGATATACGAGGGCTATCGTCATAATATTATATACAGTTGGCACCAATAACCACCCAGATGTGGAATTCGAGGCAACTATGCAAGCTAACATAAGTATAGCAGCTGTATGAGTAACAATATAAACGAGTAGGTACCCGTATGTATTCGTTACTAAAACAATCGAAATCAGTATCGTTATTCGCTATGCCATTTTTAATACTAGAAATAATCATTACAAAACTTTTTAATACTTCAATGAAGCGACTTACCCATTTCCTCAATAAATAGATACATACGGTTTGGTTTTTACAGACATGTTTTCTATCAATTCAAACCAAATGTTGCCCTATGAAATCCTTAAAATATTTTTCGTAATAGTAATGTGGCATTCAGAGAAAGATAAAAATTATATGTAGGTTTATCAAATCAATACTTAACATTGACCATCTATTATTTTTGCACACTACCTATAGGAATTATTTAATTAACATCTGAATACCCATACTCCAATACCTGACACGACAATAAAAGACCCAAGATAATTTAACATGGTTTATCTATCCATTGTCATGTTGTCTTAAGTGACAGATATAGCCCTCATTCAACAACTATCGAGACAATTTTAGTGCATACATATTATTTAAATATTAATACCTAGAGATTGGCACTAAAGTACACTAGGACGGTGAAGTTACACCCAGTAAGGAGTAAGTAAACCAACGCGGGCACAGCCATTATTGATCAATGCAAGACTTGAAAATGTAATCACAGTCCAAATTGGTACCTGTCGCACTATATTATCGATTATTTTCAATTAATTGTTAAGTTTAATCTAGCTGCACAAAATAACAACTCAGAAAAATTTACCCTAAAACTACAGATACAAAAATCGAAGCAAATAATTACGATCAGTCTAATATTGTTACTTTTTAAACCGACTTCAAAAAAGGAGGAGGTTCTCATTACAAAGATTAGCCTTCAATTAATTTGAACTTGAGTTGTGACATAAACTCCGTATTTGAGTATCTGTGTTATTAATAAGTTAACAAAGTTATAACAACATTCTAATGACTTAACCGATAATATAGCATACAATATTAACTATTCACAGCGCGTACTAAATTATTGAAACATAAATTTGTCACCGGTTGCCGTGACACCAGCCGCATAGATCTACTTACAACCATTACTGAATAATAAATAATTACATTACATGGATATAATACAAATGACGTATAGAATATTATAATAATCTTTAAAATAACTGTTGCGAATAAAATCCATCTGTATACCAGTATCAAATGAACAGTTTAAGGCACTAGAATACAAAATAACTGGTACAAATCCAGCGTCAACACATAATTTATAGTACAAAAAGTCAAGTTGATAACAAAATTTTCGGATGATAAAATACCAGGCAGCGTATATATATAGGTATATATAGGTACACATAGAATAATAAACCATTAATTACACAAGTTTACACGCGCATCTTTATTCTAATTACTAAGTAGATATACAATACCTATGGTCAAAAAAAATTGTTAGGATACCTCAAATTCTGTAAGATCTAGTATCGAAAAGAGTCGGAAGAAAACAATCACAAATACTAATCAGGCCATAGTAATATGATAAATTTTACAGTAAAGCCCTTAAAACGTTTATTTTATTTGTAAGTACGGTAAGATTTCGAATCTATAATAGTATGACATAACAATTTATCGCCGATGACAAAACAGCAAAAGACCCATATAATTCAAATTCTTTATATCAGACCGCATCGAATCGGATACTAATCTTGAGATAGCACACGTGCCTTGTGTACCTACTAGACCGTACCTACTGGCACAATTTTATCATCCGAGATTTTATCTCGCTATCGACATTCACGGGGAAAGTAGCAAAAAGCAATAAAATATAAATCAATAAAATAACAAGAAACATTCACAAAAACAAACATGCACCTCCAAAGCCGATTTGAGGGTACTCAACAAAGAAATAAAATTTGGTCCTCGAACCGTTTGTTGGACTCTTTGAACGCATTACGACTTGAAGAACACTCGTGGAATAAAAGCAGATGGAATACTTAGAGGTTATTAAGTATACACTGTCACCAATATTACCTATTAGTAGGTATACATTCTAGTGTATGCATATCACTCCGTAAAACATACTGGATAAACATAAAATCGTGCAATTCCGTGAAACAAGCATTTATTATACTGAACAATTGTTCTAGGGATTCTAAAAGTCCAAACAATATTAGGTATCATCATAGAAATTGGATAAAAAACTAATCCAACTTTAGTAGTAGTATAAAAAAAAGATTTTTTTAACAATATTTGTTCCGTACAATATGCACAAAGCGTAGTTTCAAGAAATTACAGTATTTCATTGTCACCCTATATAGAAAGTATAATAATTTAATGAGTTCTAAACATTGATTTAACTTGTATCTAAAATACTTATTTAATATATAGTACATTTAAACCTCAATATTTGTAAAATTCGATAGTAAGTACTTGGTTTAGAAATATCGAGTAGTTAGGTATAACATTTTGTAAGTGTAAGATGTTCAGTCTTTCTAATTTATGCGAAACTGGTGATCTAGTTTTCAAAATCCAACAAGACCAATATTTCTTAACCTTTCCCATGACGAAAGTTTATAATGAACTAAATGCCACATTCCATAGGAAAGGTTAAAAACACTTTAAATTATATTCTCCATTCAACTATATATGCAATATGCATCTTGCAAAACCGTTCTATAATCAGACAACATTATACAATAACCGAGTAGAACAAAAATAGTAATTATCACAATTCATAGTAAATAACTTATTGCAACGTTGATCAAACTTAACCCTAAGGAATGTAGCTTAAGTCTAGCGGTTGAGAGGGCTACTGCTTGAAGAGAGCTGTGACTTCTTCGATCGTCTTGTTTTTTGTCTCGGGAAGTTTGAAGTATGTGAAGATGAAGAATAGTATAAGGAGTACAGTAAATGGCAAGAATACATAGTTGCCGAGCGTGTTGGACATGGGAAGGAAGGTCAAGCCCACGACGAAGTTAGCGAACCAGTTGACTAGCGCGCCCACACTGACGGCCGCGCTGCGGGCGCCCTGCCCAAACAACTCCGATAAGATCATCCACGGAATGGAGCTGGGGCCCACTCCGAAGAACGCCACGTACAAGAACGTAAAGATCACAGCGAAAATACTCATTGTAGCATTATTGTGGTAAGTAAAGAAGGCGATCGTCATTAGAATCGAGAAGACCGTCATACCGCCCAAACCCCACAGTTGGAGCGTGCGTCTTCCTAAACGATCGATTAAGGGGATTGACACCAGCGCCATGACAAACAGGACGCTGCCGACACCAATAGTCGCCAAGCGAGCGACTTCTTCCTCGAGTCCAGCTCTTACAAAAATAGTTTGGGAGTAGTAAAGAACAGCATTGATCCCACCTAATTGTTGAGACAGGTGCATGACGATGCCAATAATCAATGGTTTTCTCAGATGGGATATTCTGAAAAGGTCTAGTATAGTAAACTTTTGTTCCTGTTTAGCTGCGTGGTCTTCAACGTGCATATCGTTGATCTCATCGTTAATTTCGCTAGTGCCTCTTATTTTAGTTAAAGCTATCCTCGCCTTCTGTTCATCGTGGGCCGCGAGCAACAGGAAACGTGGCGATTCTGGCGCAAACGGCAACATGAGGCATTGAAGGGCAGATGGGAAAATCGCTAATCCTAGTAGCCACGGCCAGCCATCATTGCTCCCTAGAATCACATCAATGCCGAGGATCTGAGAGCCGACTAAGCCAAACGAGACCGCCAGCTGGTTGACAGTACCAAAAGCCCCTCTCATGTTAATAGGAGCCACTTCAGAGACATAGGTCGGTGAAGCGGTAGTCGCGAAGCCGCAGTTGATGCCGATGACGAATCTGCCAATGATGAGCATTTCGACGGAGCCGGCCGCCTTGCTGAGACCCATAAGGACGGCGCCAACGACGCCGACGGCCGCGTTGATCAGCAAGGCTTTTTTGCGACCGAGTTTCTCGACGAGCCAGCTGGCGAGGGGGCAGCCGATCATGCCGCCGACAGCGAAGATGCTGACGATGATGCTGTAGATAAGGTCCACGTTGGCGGTGGCGTACTCAGCGCGGATGAAGTTCTCGATGAACTCGCGCGGCGCGTTGATGACGCCGGTGTTGAAGCCGAACTGCAGCATACCCAGCACGGCTGAACTCACTGCGTACAGCAGCGCGCCCGTGGTGCCTCCAGCCATCTTGGGCCGTGCTCTCGTCTCTGGAACGGGAGATAGCGAGATTGAGAATGCATTTAAATTGCAGTCATCAAATTTTAAATCTTATCGAAAGATCAAAACACTTCAAATTGCCACCGGTGTCAAGACATATCGTAGCATAGAGTGCAAGATATTCTAAACTGGATGACGATAAAAGATTTATCTGTCGGCTAACTTAGTACCTGGTGTAGTTTTACGATGGAATAACAATGTTAAAATTATCGCCAAGTATAAATCAACACTAACAGGCAATGCTTTACTCTAACACTACAAATAATGCATGTAAGTAACTACACCATGCAAAGCAATATAGGGGAGGGCGGGGTTGGAAGTGCCGGGGGTAAGTTGTTCCGATGCAAAAATCTTAAAAACAGTAAGAGATAGCAACATGTTCGTATAGTATCCGATGCTCCGGCAACCTTGCGCATGCATGGCGGTCATTTTAGCCACGCCAGCGACGCGGCGCTATCGGCAGCATGTGCATGGCTCCTCCGTCGTCAAGTTAGAAAATATTTTTTCTTCAATACTTTTTGGTCTCATGTAAACATTTTTAGTCTTTCGGTGATGGGAGTTTCACTAGTGTGTTTGTTACTTAACAAGGAATATTAATCTGTTAATTTTCAATGCATTGTACAGAATATTTTCTTGGAATATGATAAATAGTTGATGTATTGCATACGGGGTAAAAAGTGCCTTTGGATGGGGGTCATTTGTGCCGCGGCACAACTGACCCCGCCCAAATATAATGTAATATCCTTTATTGATTTTTTAAAAGAATGAGAAAAAGCAAAGGGCTGCTTATGCTTTCAACAAGGAGGGACGAAAATTAAAAACAGTTACGCGTGAATTGAAAATTTGTTACACAGCGATACTACGGTATGTCAAAAATATAAAGAATGGTCTCACTCTTACGGCTGGATATAAACCAGGTCTACTCAACATTTAACCACTACCTAAAGCACATCTCGGATTAACTAGGGTTAATACACGACTTAAAAAGAAGTCATCGGTTCTATCGAACACTCCAGAAAAAAAATACTAGCAGAAAAACAGGCTAATAAGAAAAAAAAAGAAAAAGGAAGTGAAACCACAGAGAAGAGTAAGAAGAATGAGAAAGGAAAAAGTGCTAAAAGAACGAAATCAAAAAGAAACAAGGCCAAGAACCCCGCCAGAAAGAAAGTTCTTCTTAGAGATGATGAAAGTATCGATGAAGAGAATACACATAATTCTTCTTCTTATTCATCATATGCTGTGACTTTTTGTCTAATTGTGTGCCTAAAGAAAAATGAGTTAAATGTAGCGCATGTAAAAACTGGGCACATACGCTATGTGCAGATGTCGAAAACTTACCATATTATGTCTGTCCTAATGTGATCAGTTAGATAAAGAATAACTTAGCTTGATGATTTTTAATTCGTTTCAAAAACCTATACAAAGATAATTTGTGACGAATAATTTGTGTGACAGATTATTTAAGAAAAGTAATTATCTAAATAAGGAGAAGAGAAGAAGAATTTAGAAGTTTTTTTCAGTTCCTATAATATAACAAGCGTAACAAGTTGTTTATTTTATTGGTTTTTATATATGAACTAAGTAATGTTTTTAAATTGTAGATTTTTTAATAATTTTACTTCTAATAAATATAAAACGATCAAATGTGTTGTGTTTTTATTTAAAATCAATTTCTTATCGTCTATAAAGGCTAAACATTACCAACGGCACAACCGACCTCACCTGGGGCACAACTTGCCCCAACGAGGGGTCAATAGTGCCGCACGACCTCTGTTTAAAAATATAATACTCTAAATAAAACTATTAAAAAATCACGGAAACTGGGTATAAATTCAAAATCTAGATTAAATTACACATAAGATGAACCTGAACTGTAAACCTCAGCATTGTTCTTACGCCATTAATTTAGGGATTAGTCCAAATCGGCACGTCCAACCCCGCCCTCCCCTACATTCCTTTATTTAATATTATTTTATAAAATGAGTAACTGATAAAGAACTTCATTTTCAAATGAATGAAGATGCGGTAGTTTTATACCTCTGATTCGATTTAAGAATAAACTTGAATATCAATTGACTATGCACATATAAAAGTATATATGTATTGTTTACCTACCTACCTACATTTTTAGTCAGGTGATGCTTTACATCAAATTGAAATTTGCTTTACATCAAATTGAAATTCTGCCCCCACAGGACAGGCTTCGCCTAGTGTGGGGATCAGCTAATGTAATAATATGCCTTTGTAACTTTTGGAAAATAAATTTTATTATTATTATTTTATTATTAAATAGCACCTCATCTCATCATCTCCGATTTCATAAAATTTAAAATAATATTGAAGGTATCTTGAGTTACTAATCAAGATACCTAACTTGTGCGTAACAGCAACGACTAATTAATAAATGGTTTAGTTATTTATCATTGCTTACTTCCGTAAATATTGTAAACTTGAAAAAATATAAGAACCGCAACCGTAAAAACTGTCATGGCAGATAATTAAAATTCCTGTCGATAAAATCTTCCAATAATATCACTTGATCAAGTCACGAACGTTCTTCAATATACGATTAGAATGATAGCGACGCTGATTGGATCTATAAACGGACCTATTAGATTTCGATAAGCTATAAATTACTTATAAACACATTCAAATAACCCGAAAGAAAATTATTCCAAAACGAACGAATTTTTTTTAGGCAAGTATTGCAATATTTTGTTGCAATTGTAAGTTATAAACATATGATTTGGCGAAATGTAATAGTGCTTAAAATACCCAAAATTCAACAATTCTCGGATTTGGGATGCATTGACAAAATTATAATGGTCGCTTGAATTTACTTGTGTCGTTCCTCAATGTAGTACTTGTAACGTAATAGCAATATTTTTTGTTGCGGTATTTAGTGGGGTGCAGGGTTGGACCAGACCACCGGCTATCAAAAAATCTAATTACCTACAAATTTATTCGACTAGGCAGAGAACAATATCACAGCATCACTTCTCAACCGATAAAGGGCACCGCAGAGTATAACGAATACACCCTTGCACTCCACCTTGGTACTCCGTTTCAGAGGGCAATGGGTCAATCACACAAGCTATTTTTTCATACCCCGATTAACGCGGGGAGTGAAGGTATGGCACTCCCTGCTCTAAAAAGGATAATTTAACTTGACATCTGCAGCATGCACGACTGGCCCGTTGGCCGAGTGGTCAGAGACCCTGGCCACGAAACCAAGGGTCGCGGGTTCGAATCCCGCTAGGGGCAAATGTTTCGTGTGATGAACATGGACATTTGTACTCGAGTCATGGATGTTTATAAACGTATTTAAGTATGTCTATCCGCTCACCAAGTATCCATAGCACAAGCATAAGCTTAGTTTGGGATTAGGGAATTGGTGTGTCAGTCTGGAGAATGTATTATTTATTATTATTATTTATTATCTATACAACGTACATACAAACTACTTTACCTCGATACAAGCTCAAGAGATGTATATCTTGGTGTATGTTATCCGAAGATTACATCTATACAACCTACTGTTTCCACAATATTAACTGGATGACCTTCAGTCCACGTTAACCGTACATATTAACATGTAAACTAATACAATTATTATGTAGATACGTAAAAAGTTGGAATTCAACGTTTGTTAGTCACAATTGAATCGCTTCCATTCACAATTAACCATGCCGATAAGTAGAAGCGAAACTAAAAATTTCTCATTAAGAAATACATTGGCATACTCGTTTAAATAGAATAATATCATTAGAGGACAAAAATTATCATTCATATTTTTTACCTATTCATATGGAAAACATGCAGAACACTTTGAAATATGCAAGTATTTTGATTATAATACCTAAGTAAATTTGAAATATACTTAGCATTAAAACAATATTACATCTAATAAGGTTAGGCACTTAAATGTAAGCATTTATTTTAATAACAAAATATTCATGTGATATTTAATGTTTGCCTATATTTTCTCTTTTTGTCTTACAAAAGTACAGGTAACCTAAAATATTGAAACAGTAAAATATAAAAAAAAATTACTTACAGCGGAAAAAGTGAAGCGTATGACGGAAAGTCAACAGAAATCTAAAGTTACAAAACTATGCTAAACATTTAGATACGCTTATCAAACGGAGATAAGAAATCAGATCTGTCTAAGATAATCACTACACTTATTTATTTATTTATTTGAGAACAACATTCGAAACCAGATAAAACACTACTTATACACGGGGCGGTCTTATACGGACTGAGTACACATACTTAAACAATGAACAGGTTATTTAAACGAAGTCTATATTCTTCATACACGACTTCTGTTACTCACGAAGTTTTTCTATGATATTCGCATAGATGATAGATGTTACCCCAAACACCGAATAGATATTTATATTAGTACAAGGTCGAACTTTTATTCGTTTGACTGTATTACAGACTATCCAATCACGATGTTGTTTTGACTTTATAAATAAAAGATAGAGGGTGCCTATAGCGTACAATGATAATAATAAATGAGTAGATACAAGCCTAAATATCGTGAAAAAATATGAAAGGCTCCTGTTTACACGAGGCGCAACCAACTATAGTTCTATTCTAACGTGCGAAACGAAATAGATATTAAAATTAGTATTTATAAATCAATCGCGATTTTCCAAACAAAATCAAATAAAACAATATTCATTATTGTTTTACCCGGATGGCAGTACGGCTATTTCTTTGATCGATCTCTCTTCCAATTTTCAGGAAATCCGCGATTATTATTAGAAAAGTTAAAGAAAAAGACTGATGTCAATAAAGTTTTATGTGGACGGAACGATTGAACTCTATATGCTCTCTATTTTGTACCAAATGGAGAAAAATATTAGGAAAGTATGTACACAATAAATGGAAACAAACACTAATAAAGTAAACACGATTAGTTAAGAAACGGGTACACAAGAAAAGATAAAAGGTACGAAATAATGAGTCGTATACACTTGAGGTACGTTACACGTAACGATATCAACCACAAGCCATTACAAATGAATATGTTTCAGACCGACAGGGATATACCATGAGCTATTCGATGCAACAGGAAAAACAGCCGCATTTCGCTTAATCATGTAAACATAGTATGTCCCAAGTGTCTGCTCTATTGTCTACGTAATTGAGTTGCATATGTAATCTTGTCTTTTTCCTTGCCGTTCTTAGAGCCACCATTTCATAGGCATAAATATCCAATTGATATGTTTTTACTTAAACGATTGCAATCCGAGTATCTTTACCCAATGTTTAAATAACCGTGCCCACAATTTCCTTTGCGTGGAAAGTTAATATTTGTATTGTTATTGCGGAACAATGCAGCGTCTTGCAAAAGATAAATAACTTGTATATGGTTTTTATTATTTGTTTGATATTTTCTCTCCGCACCTTTGACACTTTCTTCGATAAACAGATGCGAAAACAACGTAATAAAAAATAATTGACAGCAGATTTACCGGGAGTTTCAATAATATATATTGGAATACCGGCTATATTTTTTAACCAATCGGTTATTGTGTGAAAGGAGAACACTTTTTTTTACAAGTCTGTTTTATTCCGTCTTTGTATCTATGGTTAAATTTATTGATCGCAAAAACTTTGCTGCACCTTGGACTCTACCTAGCCCTTCGGGGATTGCAGATGTGATGGTAGTGTGTACTTAGTTATCTATATAATTAAAAATGATCAAACTGTATTGACATCTATATAGATTCTAACTATATTTTACTTTACTTTTTTGAGAGAAGCATCTAGATTTCAGACAAAACAAAACTATGGTGGCGCATTTCCCCAAATATTTTTGCAAGTTAGATTTTATAGTCAATAAAAAATGGGTAGTTCGGTTAAATCGAGACTAGACGTCGCAAGAGATAACAATGCTAATGGCGCAACAGCAACTGGTCACAACCAGGTCGTGGCCACCAATTAGCCAACTGACCAAAAAACCGTTCAGTGGTTTCTATCAATTGAAAATTAAAATATAAACGGTATGTACTTATCTGAAAACCTGTTTTCTAAATAAAATTAAATTAAATCTAATGAACCCCACTAAATAGTAAGTACTTAAGTCCGTTTATCTGTTAAGTTTTCAAGCCATTTTGATAAAACAGTGATATTTTTTTCTCTTGTTTGTATAATTTTAGTTATTTAAAAAATGGTGATTCTCAGATCGCATTCCACTGACACATTTAGGGCCTTTCTACCAAACTGTAAGTGACTGTCTGATTTCACGCCAAATCACTTGCCTGATTGTGATCAAATTCAATACGCCGAATGCGTGCCTAGAACAATATTTTTCGTCGAGGATACGTTGATACATCGAGATTCACGATATCGTTGCTCTAACAGACGTATTAACGAGTATAGCCGAGGGAAAAGCAAGAAAAAGTTAGTAACCCAAATCAAAGAGTATATTAGAGTAATACGAAACATGTGCAAATGCGTAGGTAATACAAATATTATTGAATAGTTCCTACATATTACTATGAAGAAGACATGTTAGTAGAATAAGTTAGTAGCCTATTTGCGTACATTAAAGGACGTAGTTAGGTCTAAAGTCAAAAGGCAAAAGTAGTTAAATACTCAGATTTATATGACTAATTAATTATGACTGTTCAATTGAAATTGGAAGGAAATGCATCGTTAAAACATACCTAGACTCTGCCCACCCCTTCGAAGATTAGGTACGGACGTGATGGTATTTGTGTATGGAATATTCTAGCTAACGATTTTGTATGAGATCGTAGTTACGTAAACCCAAAGAAAGTAGCAGTCAGTCTCTAATGCAGTCCGAATACAACAGCGGAGAAAGTGCGAACTGATAAGTTTGTTTTTTTTTTATATACAGAACAGATCATAGAAGTATATTTATTTTATGACTAGCTGTGTATACATGATTTCTATGTAACTTTAACCATTAATGGAGTAACTTCTCCCGTTTTCCCAACATTTCCCTTCACTACTCTGCTCCTATTGATTGTAGCATGATGAAAAGTATACTATAACCTGCCCAGGAGTATGAAGAATAATTGTACCAAGTTTCGTTAAAATCCGTCGGGAGTTTTTGTTTCTATAAGGAACATAAAGACAGACAGGCAGACAGACAGACAGGCAGACAGACAGTCAGACAGACAGACAAAAATTTTACTGATTGCATTTTTGGCATCAGTATCGATCACTAATCACCCCCTGAGTTATTTTGAAAATATATTTCATGTACAAAATTGACCTCTCTACAGATTTATTATAAGTATAGATTTATTAACTTTACGTCACGGATTCCCTGGAATAATAATATAACTTGTTAATCGGAGATGTTATATCGGTAGAACGTCAAATGTTATTTTTATCCTGTCTTTCGATATGATAGAACAGTTATATTTTAGACTAGCTGTGCCAGCGTTGTCACCCGCGTTTATGGTTAAGGCAGCACACGCGACGGAAGCTTAAAAAATGGAGTAACTTCTCCCGTTTTACCAACATTTCCCTTCACTACTCTGCTCCTATTGATTGTAGTATAATGAAAAGTTTATCTACTATAACCTGCCCAGGAGTATGAAGAATAATTGTACCAAGTTTCATTAAAATCCGTCGATTACTCATCCGTCGACTACAGACAGACAAAATTTTTTTGTTTTAATATAAGTATACATGTAATATTTCCTTTTCGTTACCCGTTATAAACGAGTATGTATGTAAAATTTCATCGTGATAGAATCGGACAAATAATTAAGTGAATGC
The DNA here is from genome assembly GCA_951394215.1 of Glyphodes perspectalis. NCBI lineage: Eukaryota > Metazoa > Arthropoda > Insecta > Lepidoptera > Crambidae > Glyphodes > Glyphodes perspectalis. The sequence continues at coordinate 3,114,531 of OX596210.1, read as the reverse complement.
GAAACAAACGAACTTACTTTCGCTACATAATACTCATGTTAAAAGATTATTTCCCTTAAATATCTTGCTATTCATTTATATTGGACTATACCATGAATAGAATAATATTAAGTGACGTTACTACTTGAGTCTGTTGGAGACAGTAACTTATAGTGGGTTTTATGACTGAAAGTCTTATTAATGCCTATTACAATCAATAGCAAGTTCGTTTCCAAGTATAAACAGTTCAGACAAGCTACATATATGCATTTTATGTAGGTATGTTGATAAGTAATTGGCGTGTTTGTGTCAAATCAACCATTTGTATTAGACTTCCTGTCGGTAAGAATGTGCGGGAGGCGATGTTAGTGGTAGAATGCAACTTATTAGGTACATGAAATGAAATAAACATGGCAACTACTGCTTAATACTAATACTACTTAATGACACTACCTAACTGCTACTAAATAACAGGTAATTTTAAATAATTAGGTAAGTCCTAACTTTATGCCCATTCGGACTAATCTCAGAAAAAATTGGACGTATTTTAATCAAAAGAAATCACGCACATAATCCCCAAAGAGGTAGGCAGAGTCAAAGGGGCAGCAGACCCTTTTAAGCACATTCAGCCAAAAACAAAACTGGACTGGGTTAGATGGAAAATTGTGAAAATGTAGTGACAAATGGATAGTCGTTTTAAGAATTACTTCGTTAAATCAAATTATAACCTGTATATATTTGGCGGAACGAAGCCAGGCCGGATAGACTTAAATAAACTGCTTTAAAGTCTCCGCTGTAGATAAGTACCTACTTAATATACTATGTTAAGAGTGCCTCCCCCTGATGAGGTAAACTTGCGTGCTAACTTCAAATGTCATTGTTATGATAATGACCGTGAGTTGTGTGCTTGTGAAGTAGAAAAAACCCGGACCGATACAATACAAATAGAATTGCTCACACAGAGTTTGGTACATTAGACAACTTTTATTTTTATTGGAATAAAATTAATTTTGGAAATTGTTTTATTTTTATTTTCCTTCATATTGATAAATAAATAAAAAATTACTTTCCTCAAGATATATTATTTATATTTCAATATTACATCTTGATACTGATATTTATATTTATACCATTACACAAAATACCTATATAAAAATATGCAAACAAAGCTATTCCAGACCCTGGTGTGCTTCTGAAGTCACTTTTGACGTTCGATATGGAACCGACTGCAAAAACAAGGTCACTCACAAATCTTCAGCCCAAAAATTTTTTTAAGTTATCATTTGTTTATTTATAAACACTAATAAAGGCCAATTCTAGATTAATCTACATGTTGATCTCATTTTTTAATTCGCTACATACTTATGTGATACTGGGCTTACGTACATAAATTACCTACTTAGTAAACCTGCAGACCTTGGCCACATTTCGTTTTTATTTTAGTGTTTGCTGATTTTTATTTGATACAAGCGGAATGTTCACTTTTGAGTTTCCATGAAATCATGTTTCGGATCACATAAATTTTTCAAATTTGTTTATTTGTAAACAGATTACCGACGGTCATGGTATTTCAAGGATGTTATACTTGGATACGAAGTCAATAGCACGACAAATCAAATACGACTAACAAAGAATCCTCGGCAATTAAAGCTTTCATCCTGTAATTGAATAATAATGTGGGAACGGCAATGTGCAATTGGAATTAAAGTGCAAAATAATCAAGCCCCGTCTGGCATGCAGCGTTCGCGCCACAAAATGCGGCCTCATCTTCCAATAGACGCGATCCACACACGCGAGGCATTTGTCTTTTTGCACACTCACAATAAAAAATGGTACCACTCACTTGGTTAAAAGTTTAATTCACACTTAATGTTATCCGAAGCAGTGATAACATGTTCGTTGGGAGAAATCGCGAGCGACAGTGCGCCGGACGCGGCGAAGCAAAACGCACTGACTGCACAAACTTGTCGAGGTTGTTTATGACAGCTGTGTTGTGCCGAGACCAGAAGTGTAGCTGCCATATCAGCCGTGTCAATGAAACAGGGCCTGTGATCTATAGGGCCCCAATGTTTATAGTCAAAAGTTCACGGAAGTTGTCTATAAGTTGAACAATATTGTGATATTGATAATGGACCCACGTAATTAGCTACGCCCCTGTCGATAATATAACGAATTTAAAAATAACTATTACATTGACACGGAACACTTATTTATATATTTTTTTATTTTAACGAAGATTGAGAAGAAAAACTAAAATAGCGAAATGACGAACGTTTCCTATGGAGTATTTTTATACATTGTTTAATTTAATACTCCTACTAAAATTTAAAAGCAAATATTCGCTTCTATTAAACTGCTGATGTGCAAATTTCATTGAATGTAAGGTGTACATAACTACTATGAAGATCGACTGTATTATTTTTATTTCGGTCACCCATCTGAATCTCAACACCGAGAAGTATTCGATCCCTATTCCTTTGACAGGCCGTTGGTCGAGTGGTCAGAGATCCTGGCCACGAAACCGAGAGTTGCGGGTTCGAATCCCGCATGGGGCAAATGTTTCGTGTGATGAACGTGGACATTTTTACTCGAGTCATGGATGTTTATAAACATATTTAAGCATGTCTATCCGTTCACCTAGTATCCATAGCACAAGCATTAGCTTAGTTTGGAACTAGGGAATTGGTGTGCTAGTCTGGAGAATTTATTTATTTATTTATAATTTAACGTCAACTGTGTAAGCCACAACGTCGCTGAGCTATTTTATTTTTTTACAATAATATTAAATAATAAAACATGTACATGTGACATAAATGGTCACTTAAAATAAATAGGCAATCATAGGATGAACACTTTGGCGTTGCCAGCACATCCGTCAACAATCACACCAAAAAAAAAGATGATAATTTTCCCATTATAACAACAAACTATTTCAGTGTTGATAAAAAATATATGTTAGGTATACCTAACTTTTACGCGTAAAAACCGTCTAGTCAACAAATCAGCATACTACAAGCTAGTATTTATAATATACTAAGTACCTACTATCGCGGTCAATCGTGACTGATTACCTAAAGTATCAAAATCCCTTGCGCGTTTCCACGGCTTTCGCTTGTGTGGCGTACATAAGCAACATTGCGCCTGCATAGAAAACTTTCTGTTACCTGGTTATCCGAAGCTGACCGCGGCCGTAAATATAGCTCGTGTTTGCATATGCACAATATTAACACACATTAGTCACATATTAATTACCTACGGCACACGCAAATGCAATCGTACAAACGAGCAATTCATAGCACTGTTAATTCCGAATTTTTTTTTTGACTAATAAATTTAATTGTCCTTACGCGTAAAAAAATACAATTCGGAAATATTAAATGTCTGCGCAGGTGCATCTATTTACCTAAGAGAAATCAATTATAATTATTGGATGTAAACTCAATAAAATACATAAACTCTGGGAAGTTACACCTACGACTATAAATTACTAATGATGTTTTGGAATGTCATAAAATTGTCACAACTATTTTTTTGTTAAATTATAATCTTTCTTATGCTATATCCCGTTCCTTCCTATCGTTGTCCAGTCCATTTAGATCCTAAGCCCAGATTTAAAGAATCTGATTTGATTATTTTAAGCATTGCAATCTGATCTTCATAAACTTCAAGTAGGGAACAAGATAACTTGTGTCATAGATACACACACATCTATTCATGTAGTAAAATATGTTTTTTGACGCACGGATGTTAACGCAAACGTTTTTTTTTTTTTTTTATTATTCATGAACTAAAAATCGATACCGCGTACCATGGCATAAAATCCAAAACAAAAAGGAACGAGAATACCAATCAATATGTAATTTGAATATCTGCGATCTACCCCTCGCCAAACGGTGAGCCAAGAAGCCAACTTGGATTTTCCCCTTTTTACACACGAAATAAGATATGTGAAGTAATTATGTCGCGACGGAAGATTTACGGTTCACGACTATGGTTCCATGACGCGACGAAATCGCGTAAATTTATATTAAAATTTAAAAAAAACAATATATAATTGAGATGAACTTCTACAACACCAAAGCACTAGCTCAAGTGGCTATGTCGTCGCAAATATACACTATTTGCAACATGTTAAGCAAGGAACACTTTTGGCACATTCTTCTAAGTTCCAGGCAAACATTGGAAATATCTTTTATAACAGATACATTTTATGAGAAATTGCTTTTTAAGCGTCTCTACGAAGTCTTAAATTAATCAAGCTTATGCACTTAACACTTCAAAAGCTATAAGTCCATTTCAAACATTTGTAAAGGTTACTACTATTCACAAGTATAATGTTCGAGGGACGTCAGCTAGCTAGGCTTCATCATGATTTCTGTTTAAATCTCCACAACGATCTTAATTCCACGGGGCCAATACTATTTAGATACTCTCATTTCTACTTTAGTATCAAATAATTTAACCGTTAACCAAAATAAATTCCGTAAAAAATTGTATTTTTTTTTCTTTATTGCACCTTTCACTAAAAGCAGAAGTTTGGGCAAGTAACGTGACAATTACGGTCGCCACATAAGTATATTTTCCTCATAATATTTAGAATTTAAACTAACTAATTAGAATTTAGAATTTAGATTTATCTTTATTATTTGTCTTTTGCAAGTACATAGATATCTATCAAAGAAATAGATATATACAAAATGTAATTCATATGAAGATACATTAAACCACATACATAGTACATCTTTACATGCATGAAATGTAAAGACATACTACTATAACCGGAAATTACGAAATATTAAAACTTTTTACGACCTTTATGTTTGTTGAAGTAAAACATTGTAAGAAACATATTACATGAAATACAACACACACCACATATGTTAAATATTACATGTCAATATAATTAATATATACATCAGATTACAATTAAAATGAGAAGAGGTAGGTGTAAAAAGATCGAAATGTTAATTTCTCGTTTGATATATTATCTTGATGTTATATTAATAAATACACTATTAACAGTTTAGTATTATTGAAAAAAAAAAATAATAGAATTGAGAACCTCCTCCTTTTTCGAAGTCGTTTAAAAACATGTAGCATCGCAGATGCCCATCTCACATAGATAACTCTACCGTCCGAAGCCAGGCCCGATTTCCGCTCTATTACAAATGTTTCAACAAATATTTGTTCCAAAAGTTACTTACTTGTGTTGAGTCGTCTAATAATAAATTTATTTATTTACAAGATCTAACAATCTCACGAAGAAAATATAAATCTATACTAACTTATATTTTAAAGCTGAAGAGATGGTTCGTTTGTTTGTTTGCTTGAACGCGCTTATCTTAGGAACTACTGGTCCGAAAAAAATCTTTCAGTGTTTAGATAGCTCATTGATCGAAGAAGGCTATAGACTAATAACATTCGCCAGAAACGCGGGTGAAACCGCGGGCACAGCTAGTATACAGCTAGTATATTAAGTTGGGCACTTCACTAAAGCGCCTAACAATTATAAAAAATAATTTTCAACTGATATACACAATCATATTGTTTATTGTACACACAGCACATCAATATTGTATTCCCGATTGCACCAGCTTGGGGTAATGAGCACTCCGACAATGCAAGGGGTAACCAGTACGAATAACAACTGGGTATTTGATGACAATAGCGTAGGATCCCTACTGATAAGTTCGTTTTACCCGCGTGTTATCAAACAATTCCTACAAAACAACATGCCTAAGTACATACACAAAGTAATATTTAAAAAATATCATTTGCTCTGCAAAAAATGATTCAACATTGTTATTAACAGATATGGTAGATAGCGTTGACTATGTTTTCTGATGACTTGTGAAAACAACAGTGATATTTTAGTACAGCTTGAAAATATTGTATTTGTAAATTGTAACATCATGGAAAAATATTAGGTACTAGCTGTGCCAGCGGTGTCACCCGCGCTTATGGTTAATATTATAAAGACTATTTCCGTCATACATGATTTCTATGTAACTTTAACCATTAAGGCTGCACACGCGACGGTAGCTTAAAAAATGGAGTAACTTCTCCCGTTTTCCCAACATTTCCCTTGACTACTCTGCTCCTATTGATTGTAGCGTGATGAAAAGTATACTGTAACCTGCCCAGGAGTATGAAGAATAATTGTACCAAGTTTCGTTAAAATCCGTCAAGTAGTTTTTGTTTCTATAAGGAACATACAGACAGACAGACAGACAGACAAAAATTTTACTGATTGCATTTTTGGCATCAGTATCGATCACTAATCACCCCCTGATAGTTATTTTTAAAATATATTTCATGTACACTGTACAGAATTGACCTCTCTACAGATTTATTATAAGTATAGATTAGAAGAATGTTACATAGCTTTGATATTATTTTATAGATAACTTTAGATAAGGTTCTTAACTTTAGATAAATCCAACTAATGAATCTTATTAAATTTAACAGAAAAATCAAATGGCGTCAATATTAGGTAGATAGATATATTTTTATGTCTAAATCTGTAAATACATTTCTTATTTTATTACAGGCATACGTCAATCTTAATATTAAATCGTTTTAGTTATGACGCCTAAAGTAAATTACTATGATTTACGCCGTAATTAATATGTTTTACATTTCACACATGAAAGACGTTTATACCATGATCCGACACTGATTATTGATTAATCGATCCTCGCGACTTCGTCCGCCAGGAATTTTAACTAAAAATCTTTTTGAGCGGTATCTCTATTCTTTTTTATATTAATATATTGCACTCAAGTAATACAATACATATATACCCAGTTTGAATACTTATAAAGAAATGAGCACATGAATGAACGTACTGATTTAATAAAAGGCAAAATCAAGACACTTCTCTTGAATAACACAGTATTATAGTAAATTTATCCTGCTTTATAGGAAAAACTGTGTGGGGTAATCTATGGTTTGATTCCCTAGTTAAATATAGTCCGTATGGCGTCATTCGCCAGCCTAAAAGTAAGTGGTGGCGCCGAAGAAATGCGACGGTCTCAAGATAATATTGTCTGGCATTCCGTAACTACGTGACGTGACGTAAGGACGATGGCCTACTTGCTCCTATATTTATTTAAATAAATAAAAGAAACATGTATTTGTATCATCTAGGTATATTCATATCAATAAATATAAGAGCATATAGGTCATCGTAACTATTTAGAAAAGGTGATATCTGCATTACGACCAAAAATGTATTTTGTTTTTAATACCTATGTACTATATAACTCATTTTAGATTCATTATTTATTTATTACAAACACTAATTAAAGAAACAGGTAGATATTATTAGGTCGTCAACATGAAGGTGGAGACCTGATTTCATTTAATCACTTGTTTATCTTTACTACATAAAAATAGCTAAGTAATTGCAAAAAGTATCGTATAGTAAGTACCTATAAGGTCGTTAGCTTTGTAGACTTTCTTAGACAATAGCTTTTTATTTTCAAATGAATATAATTTTAAATGATTTTATTTTTTCAACAATCACTGATACTTTCCTAAACTTTACTAACCGATTTTTTATTTATCAAATATTGCCAACTAACCTTTGAAATATTGCTCCAAAAACTGTTACAGCTGTGAATATACATTATAGAAATGAGTATTTGCAAATATTTACATTTACTCAAAACCCATCAAATGGCTGGGGCTGGTTGATAGTAGGGGCTGCGGACGAATAGACGTGAAATTCCGATAAATACTTGCGATTCCATTGCCGCATGCCGTCTGACCTACTTCTTTCCAGGGCAGTGAAACCAGAGACGAATGACGTTCCAATTGGGGAACCATTGGCTAAATGGATAGAACTATAGGTACGCTCATGTATAGCTTAGGAGCAACAAGTCGAGGATTGCATTACAAACCTATTGACCATCGATCACATAATCTACATTGGCAATATGGGCGATAAAGTTCCGAAATGTGTCAGTTATTAAAAGGAACACTATGTAAAATTATGTTCGACAAGCTCGATGGCGCATTCAGTAGTGACCCTGCCCCATGCGCCAAGAGTTGTGGGTTCGATCCCCACCCAGGACAAACATTCGTGTGGTGAATACTTGTGTTTGTTCTGTGTCTGGGTGTTAATATCCAATATTTAAGTATATATTTTGAATACCACTGTTATATCTGATATCTGTAACACAAGTGCTTAAGCTACTTACCTCGGAGTCAAATCAATGTATGTGATGTAGTCTAATATTTATTTATTTATATATCCCCGATCAACCAGCATCTTTTTTTACGCAGAACCCAAATTATTTCTCTAAATAAAATTAGCCTAACTTACTCCCTGTAACACAGATATACCAGTTGAAATCTCGTAAATTTGAAATACAAATTGAGTCAATTTACATTTAACCGCAATTAAAGCTAAATAGGTACTACATTTTGAAAGCATTTATTTGTCTAATCAAAGAAAAAAATTAATAAAATCATTATGATTGACACGTAGACATGGACGAGTTAATATTTTTATTGGTTTTATTGTTATTGATTTAATACCTCATAGATAATCGAAATTACTTGTTAGACTATAAATAATAAGAATAAGTAATGATGGAAGCATGTTAATTAATTGTATTAAACCAATTTTTATCTATTCTCAGGCGCAAAGGGACATGGACTAACGATAAGGCACAACACTTCCTTTCCGACTCATAATAACAATTTGATATACACCACCTAATATGGCGAACCGCACCTATATGCATAGGTACATCCTTATACTATACCTGCCTTCCATATTTGCAAATATATGCCGACTCAAGTAGTCAGGTTCAATATGTCCAACCTGCCATGACCACAGTAGCGTTTTTGCAATCATTGTCCACTTATTAATAAATAACGAAAAGTTATGTACGTTTCACAGATTGACTTAGCCAAGCTTGACACTTTTAACCTAGGTAAATGAAAATAAGTTTACTTCTGCTATCCAATAATCAAAATCCGGACTAAACAAAGCTATCGCTAATAATATTAGTAAATAAATAGGTACGTAATAATGGGAGCAAAAGTAACGTAATTTATTGGATATTTTATAGGTATATTTACTATTTCGACCATAAAATATTACATGCAATTGATTTTGCAATATTTTACGATACTTTAATCGATACACCGATGTTGAATGGTATCGGTAATATTTTTTGGCAAATACAAATCTCAAGTTTCTTATGCGAATAAACTACTTATAGCAGAGACTAACATTAATACAGTGGAGACAATAACACTAAGATTAAATGATTCAAGTGGATATAAGTATTTTTTATAAACAAGTTGGCTTCGCACACAACACTGCATTGGAATGTAGTTACACTACAAACTAATCAATTAATACAATACCTCGGCAATAATAACACTTAAACTATATTGATAAAATCAAAGATATCTGCACTTGTTCTATATGTAAAGAAATCGTTTCCAATTGCTATGCTTGCAACGCATATTGGAAATATGTGCGATTCTTTTAACCCCCATATCATCCATATTTGTAAAAGCTTGCAAAAATGTATGAAATTAAACTACTTTTCACGCAAATACGTTACGTTATCGTAGGCGATACAAGTTTTAAGTCAGATTAAAGATTCCATTTGACAATTTTGTGGCGTCGAGAACATTTGTGGCATCAAATAAAATCGTGGTATCGTCATGAATTTGCAAGAAAGTTACAAAGCGGCACCTTTGACATTCGCATTGGGCGCCAAGTACACTCCAAGCTGGCGCCCACCAGTAACTTTATATCGGAAGCACGCGAAACCGTAGTTAATCGTAGCGTCGAATTCCCTACAAAGCCCTTCCAAGGCCGTAACCTACGTACCTAACTGAATGAATAACCTTCTATAGACGAAGAGAGGCCAATAATAGCACTATTGACGTTTTCATTTAGGTAACCCTCTGATTTCCATTTACTACAAGATTCATTAGGACTAATGATTAGTGATTCAGTAACTATGTATGAAGCGTGCTTATATCGATCTAATGAATAGGCGCCGTAGAGTATCTGTAATAAAATATGTTAAGCCTTTTTCTTAGATCATTTTAGTACACTGATAAGAGACAGTATTACAGATTATATTAAGCAATCCTTAAATCAGTAGTTGTTATCTCAAAATGTAAGTGATTAACTAAAACCTATTAATATATTCTTAACCTTACAAAAAATTGTTTACATAACCAATTACTTATGATATATATAAGAGTAACAGCAACATGCACAACAAGTGAGGTCCTAAATAAATAAATTCAAACACAGTAGTGTACAAAAGTCCATTTTAACCTCATCAATAACAATTCAAACTCCACTAAAATATGTAGGTAATAGAAACAAGATACCTATTTCAATTGGCCTTGAGACAGGTTAACAATAATTGTTTGAAATACCTAGTGAAAATTGCTGGTGAGTGACATGATAGTCTCATAATCACTCTGTGCTCACTTGCAATTAAAAAAAACTCTTGTATCATGGAAAATAATATGTTTTGTAACATAACTTGTAAGTTAGAGGTGTGATTTCATATTTAAAATAGTCATTATATTAATAAAATATGAAAGCATGCATAACCCACACATTGAACAATAGGATTAAATAAAAAGTGATTATTTTAAATAAAAATAAGTATGAAATAATACACTGTTAATACCCTAGAAAAAATTAAATTGAAAGCATGTTTACCAGGCTAGATGATTGTAATGTACCTACATTTAGATCAATGGTGTTTACAAAACTTGTGCAATAAAAAATATTAGCCCAAATGTTTAGTAAATAAACTATAATATTGTTGTTTTAGACAAACCAAGATTTTTTGAATACCTTATAGATAATGTAAAATAAAATTATGTGTCAAAGAATATCAGCAAACACAAACCATTATTGCGAAGTAGGGCCGCCGTGTTGTCACTTTGCATTTTAACAATCAACTAAGCAAGCATAGTCTTAATTTTAGACAACCACATGCGTGCCGTAACCGGTTTGAGCGGAGACTCGCGAACTGGAGGGTCCCCGGTCGCGGCAACACATATTTAATTAAAGCAAACAACAGTAGCATGCAAATACAATTGGTCATTGCGATTATTATAAAACTTTAATCGAGCGTAGCAGATAAATTGAGACGGTCTCGCAATAAAACACGCGCAGTTGCGCATTCGTGCCTCCACACTTCCACAAACATTGTACTCCCTTAGGGCAGTAATTACATAAATCAAATAGGTGCTTCATAAATGCAACTAAAAATTCAGTGCATAAAATAATCCAACTCATGCTGTGTGCATTAAATAATTTTCTCAGTTAACAAACATACCTACCTGTCTCTTGAAACAAAATTAAATTTTAGTAGGCCACAACAGAAACTGTCATATTTTAACCAAGTCTGCAATGCATCCCGTAGTAACTCTCATGGCAGGCTTATAAAAATTAAAAGAATATCATGAAAATGCGTTAATAAATGCATATTTTCACAATCGATTCATACAACTCGCACCGTAAACATTGATTGATTGCATTTTTGTGACAGAAGAACTGTTTGACAGCAATCTAAGACTGACAGTCACAATATGACACTCTCTCTGAATATGTACTGAAACCAACGGAGATGGCATAACTACGAAAAAGTGAAGCCCAATTTGAGTAAGAAACAAATATGGCGCCTTTCCGTAGTGTCATTCCACTTTACTTATTTACATCCTTTTAAGTCTCTGAACAATTTATTTATGACGATGTTTCTGAATGTTACAAGTTAGATTAAGTTATATACACAAATTTAATCAATATTGGCCCAATACACTGCAAATTCCACTGAGATTGACAACTTAATGCGAGAAACCAAAATGGTAAGCCGGCTTCACTTAGGTATTTCTATGACGTCACTTGATGATGTTACCGAAAATAGTTAAGTCAAATATATTGTTGTCTCTTTTTACGTGCAGTATTGTAGCCTTGTTAAAAAGAGAGAAAAAGAAGTTTATGAATACAATATCGATACTAATCATGTTTGTATAGCAAATTGTTCGTATAGGACATTATGTGGTCTCCATTGGTTTCAGTACTCAGAGCACTCTCTGGATCCCTTTTTTTTTCTCGAAGGGAATGCCTTACGTTACGCCATTCGGAGGAACGGCGTAGTGTGTAGGACTCCCAAGGCCCTTTATTTATAAGGAACCCTCTCCGGCCGAGATGGAGTGGCCGGGGTATACCCACTAAACATCTGGCGCTCATGCATCGCCTTAAATGGCGATGCTGAGAGAATCTAGATTAACCTTGAACTACCTCAAACGCCGCCGGCGACCGTCCGCCCTATGTGGCAGGCCCTACTTGTCCCCTTTAAGAGGACCTGACGGGAATGACCAGAGCGCCGAGACATTCCCGTCCGGCGGTGGTGGAAGTTGGTGTAATGCAAGTAGGGATGCTTCTGCGCTCGTCACCCGCAGGTCTCCGCCAGAAGACACTCTCTGCATCGTAAACGTTAAGTTTTATGCACCAAATAAATAAGTTTTCTTTCTTTCTTTCTAAACCAACCCACTATCAAATTTAATGGAGCTATCTGCGTTATGGTTTCCATTACTATTTTTTTACGATACTACTATCTTACTATCTTCATACCAATTGAAACATCTTATTAAAATATTACGGCCTTGTGATACTTTGTAACAACATTTGCACCCGCACCCCTTTCCTATTTGTTAGGTGCATCTATGTTGCTTAGTCAGTCACACCAGAATTTGGGCTCATAAGGAATCCTCGGAGTATTTTTTTTAGGATATCTCTTAAAATGCACAGCTTTTAATAAATAATTACTTAATAAATAAACATTATACACAAATTACTCAGTCGTTCTTGTTCATTTTTTTATTTTCGCTGCAAAAATTACCGGTAACCAATAGGCAAAGGAATATTCTTGTAGCAACTTCGATGTTCGGAAAAAATTGTCAGTCCATCGGGGCCACAAATCGGGGCCCCTTGAGGATGGGGACCCTGGGAACAGGCCTCTTGTGCCCTTTTGGTAATGACGGTATTGAGCTTAGCCTATTTTAGTGTAATTTCTTTCAGAGCTAAAGGAATATTTACAAGGTATCCCCATCCGTATTGACATTTATTGATATTTATGTTGACGTTTACGAAGCCGACAGCTGCCAGTTTGCGAGATTTTGTTTGTTGCGCAATAATAATAATCCAACACAACCGCAACACCACAAGTGCAATAACACCACAACAGTTAAATCTTCAAGTAATTCAATATGGCCCACAACGCCTTCATGGACAAACTGAGGTCATTCTTTGGATTCCGACAGGAGCCGCCTCGAAACGATTTTCGAAATCCGATTTGGGGCTCCGACGACGACGACGACGGGGACGAGCTGTACTCGCGACATGAAATGGAGGCCTACGTCGACCCGGCGGAGATACAAAGGCATTTCGCTCAACAAATGCACGATATGTTCAGATCTTTCGGGTCCATGTTTGGCGATGTGAAACTCTTCTTCGACGACGATCACTTCGACTCACTTACTGGTTTCGCAGACGTGCCAGACTCTGACAACTACAATGGGAATAACTCCAACGACCTTAGAGACTATTATTTGAAACCTGGATATCAAAACCGTAAACAGGAACAGCATGAAGACATGGATTTAGATGGCAAGGTTTCCTCTCACGAGATATCGGGTTTGTTGAAACAAAAAGAAGACGGCCACAAGTCAGTCACACCATTTAACGGCAATCTGGTGCCGGGGAGGTCATTCTGCCAGACCATCATCACAACAAGTGTGACCAAGCCAGACGGAACGATTGAAACAAAGAGGATAATCAAGAATGGTCATGATGTGGTTGAAGAAACTACTACTACGTCTTCAGGACCTGACTCCAGAGGCCCCTTCAACTCCAATATGGACCCAATCTCAGCAACAAACTTTGTTTATGGTAACATAATGTCAGAGCTCTCATCTATGTTCAGAAATTTTTACTAGTAATAACAATCTACTCAAGTTTAAAATTGTAAACATTATTTCAATTTAATATTTTGATGGAGATAAATTTATGAAGTACTTATTGGAGTATGTGATATAAGTACTTAGTAGGACTAAAATACTAACATCATATTTATTCTATATTTATCAATTCATAAGTAATGGATTAGGCGGTGAACATTTGTCTGACATAATCTAGGAGCTAGAATTTCAACCTACAAAATAGCTTTAAGTGATAGTTTCCTATTGGGATGTTTGAGACATCATATTCCATTTATTATATCCATATGTGATCATCATCTATAATAAAGCTGTTCAACATAATGTTTCTTTCAATTCAATTCTTTCTAATTCATCATCCTCATAGCATTATGTCCCTCCATTATGAGATGTGTGTCCTTACTTTTGAGCTACCATCGCTAGTACTTAGTGAAGTTAATTCTTTTAATTCTAATTTATTGTTTACAATTTTTTGGAATATTTGTGGTAAATGTCATATAGGATGAGGAATCTGATAATACTCATATATTTTAGACTAGCTGTGCCAGCGGTGTCACCCGCGTTTATGGTTAATATTATAAACACTATTTTCGTCATACTTGATTTCTATGTAACTTTAACCATAAAGGGTGCACACGCGACGGTAGCTTAAAAAATGAAGTAATTTCCCCCGTTTTCCCAACCTTTCCCCTTCACTACTCTGCTCCTATTGATTGTAGCGTGATGAAAAGTATACTATAACCTGCCCAGGAGTATGAAGAATAATTGTACCAAGTTTCGTTAAAATCCGTCAAGTAGTTTTTGTTTCTATAAGGAACATACAGACAGACATACAGACAAAAATTTTACTGATTGCAGTTTTGGCATCAGTATCGATCACTTATCACCCCCTGATAGTTATTTTGAAAATATATTTCATGTACAGAATTGACCTCTACAGATTTATTATAAGTTTAGATATAGACCAGATAAAATCAAAATAACTTTATTAATAACTTATCTTTGAGCAAGGTTTCATAAAAGGCCAATAAATAAATAAATTAAGTTAAGATTACTGGCAGTAACAAGCATCCCGAGTATTGCCTTTGATCCACGTCATGTAGCGATTGACTCTTGTGTACACTCCAGGCCTGTCTGGCCTCGCACAGCCTTCTCCCCATGAAACAATACCTGGAAATGATAAACAATGTAATTACATTATATCTGTGCCATATAGATAGTGGAGTACTTGAATGATTCAACACATCCATTATTCTATAGATATGGATAATCAGGGTTAATCCTAAACTCATTCCATAAACGAGGAAGCAGCTTGAACCTAAATACTGCACAATATCGTAGCCAAGATTCGATCTTGTATAGGTATGTCTCCTTTGTAGACTTGCACTATGTCTACAAAGGAGATACGTCGTCGGGCGTCTTATGAGTGTCTAGCACTCGAAGATATTTACAGGTAAATGTAGAATGCCTGCAAGATTATTTTAGGATTCATTCGGTCTGTGTCTTATACTGCCAAGTCTAGAGTTGAAGAAAAAGTAAACTACATATTCGGGCATATTTACCGTAGGGCCAAAAGAGCCATGTCCTACGGCCGCAACAAATTTTGCATTGTTGTCAATCACCGTATAGGCAATCATGTTTGGTCTGGGCGGTCAATTTTGGTGTCATACCTTATGGTGCCGCAAACCATATTGCCTCAGGCCGCTCAAATCTAAGATAAGCTAAAACCACCTTTGTAATTACTTACCGACTTCCTGGAACTGGCCCGTGGCCGCGTTAAGTATGTGCAGCGGGCCGCCCGAGTCGCCCTGGCAGGCGTCGCGCCCGCCCTCTCCGGCGCACAGCATGTTGTCTGTGATGCGCTGCTGGTAGCCGCTCTGGCGGCATTCCGCGTTTGATATGATGGGCACGGATACCTGCAGAAAATTTTATATTATAGAACATGCATTGGTTTTGGACTTAATGATAAATAGATATAAAACATGTTCCGTGTTGGTCTGGGATTTAAAACAATGTACCACCTATCTATCTGTCTCAAATGGCCACTCATGCTGTGGCCACTTTATCATATAATTTGTTTGTGTCTGTCAGTCTACCTACGTTTTGTTGATCAGACCTTCGCGTTATCGCGGTAGTGTGGTCGTAAGGTATGTTGGGTTTGTGATTGTGTAGTGCACGAGCTAGCCACTTTCATAATTTTCCACCTAATCCAACTTAATTTTATTTCTGATTAAACGTGGTTAATGGTGCTTGCTGCTCCTTGAACCCTGCTCTCTATACCCTTTCGGGGATCGCATGCCGGCGTGATAGTATGTATGTAGGTATGTAGAAAGACAAGGTCCGTGATAAGACTAAGCAGTTAAGGAACGGAGAAAAAAAAAAGAAAAAAGTAAAAGGTCTACCGACTCTTCGTTTATTTATAGGGTGGTAGATAATGGCTGCCAGAAGCGTCGACGATCAATACTTACAAGAAACAAGTTAAATATATTCCTCATATAGTTATAAACTGGTAGTCGATACTAGAAACTTGGATGGTAATGTAACATACTCAGAGAAACAGCTTATTTTTGCTATCTCAATATGTAAAGATAACTAACTCGTAAGTTAATATTCTTTTCGACGAAGTAAAAGTGACAAAACTTTACATCAAGGAGCGACCTTACCCACTTCTGTTACGAATGTCATTCATTTCTCTCCATCTACTTATATGATAAAAAAATGAATCGTCGAGATATATGTTCGCGCATAACTCTTGAACTGAAAATGCTTAACCTGCGGGCCGCCGGGACTTTCTTATTGGCCCATCTAAAGTTACTAATTTATTGTTAACCATTTTTTATTGAATTTCGTATTAAGTAAATAACACATAAATAATTTTTGGTTGCTGCCCTCGACACCATGACTGAAACGTGTTTGTGGCCTCTATAAAAAAAAGGTTGACTATCGCTGCTCTAGAACGACTGTGCCAAATTGGATAATTCTTTTTAGACCAGATTTGTACTGGATGTTTGTATGAAAAATTAAAATACCTATTGTTTGTACTTATACAGGAAGGTAGTTTATATGTATGTATAAGAACGGGGTCAACGGGATAAAATTTTAGTCGGAAGTCGGGGAGGGCCGTTAGTATTAAATAAAATCGGTCCAACGATTTACCTCCTGCAAAGTATTTGACACCGAGCCACCTTCCTCAGTGGTGCCCCAGCCGGCGACCACTCCACTGTAGTTGCTGTACGCAAGGCCAGCAGTGGGCATGCAAACAGGCCTAAGCCCCACGTCATCGTCCTCGCTGTCAGTGGAGCCTTCGCCGTCCGTTTTGCGCAGACGTTTCTTCAGTGCACTGCTGAGATCCACCTATAAATTTCCATTGTTACCGGTTACGCGCTGTGTTTTAAAGATACGCACGGTCTGAATACAGTTAACTCATTCATGAATACAGAGCCTAGAATAATATTTGCATTAGCATGATCGGCACCAACCACCAACGCATGCATTCACTCCAAATGTATGAAACTAATTTGTAATCTTCGCAAAAACCATTGACTCGATCAATAAAAGGACAACGGCAACCATTTCCACTTGCTCTCTCACGACACACCATACATTATAAGCAATAAATCAGTTTGCATGAGTCCCTTTAAGCGTCAATAACGTCTAAAATAGGAAAACGTACCCTTTGGCTCAACTTCAGTAACGCAATATCGTTGTCGAAATTAGCAGGACTGTAGCGCAGATGGCGTATAATGGCCGAAACGTTTCTGTCGACGATTTTGGTCTCGTTTGCGACGGAACGATCATGTTCCAGAAACCTCACTGTGATCTTCTCTTTGCGGAACCTGAAAGTAAGTGTGTGTAACTAAAAATAATGAGCTCTAGTTACGAGTAGGAATGAATACATTTACACGCAATTTGCCACGAGATACAGATCAGTTAGCAACAAGCCGTTATAAACGAAACTCTACCAAGCCACTGCTAAATTGGTTCAATCTGCGAAGTGTTAAGTACTTATGTAGTGTAAGTATCTAGAATCTAGAGCTCACCCTGATGTACAATGAGCGGCAGTCAGCACATACAAATCGTTGAGCAGCGAGCCGCCGCAGTAGAACCGGCCGTTGTACATCAGCACCGCCATCCAAGGGAACTCCAACTTCTTCGTCTCATACCCTCCCACGATTCGCCGCCGGGTGCGAGCGATGCCACATTCTGGAATTAGAGAAACACAGATCCTTATTGTTATCCAAGGGTGGACGATTTCTGCTCGTGTACTTGCACTATTTCTTGTAGTCGCTACGTATGTTAATAAATATATGCACACATCCTCCAAAGGTAGGCATAGTCTAAGGAGCAGCACCTAAACTCGTTTAGCCATTAATGCCCGAAACTTCATGGAGTTAGTTAGTTGTGACAAAGAAGTAACAAGTGACTAGCTCGTCGCCTTCACAGTCACAAATCAAATACCATTACTAGGTACTTCTGTCTTACTTGAACTCGTCTGCTTCAATGGTATCTTGTTGTATGACTATGACTTTATACCACGCTGTCGATAAGACATATTTTTCGCTTTCATTTTGCTTTTTTATAGCAGGATAAAAAGGTGAATTTGTGTCTTTACAGGATAATATGATGTGATATGCAACTACTTATTTTTGTTATAACAGTTTGATAGCAGCAGAAAGGACCATAACAATAGTTTACACCATCTTGGCTTAACTTGGTATATGACCGTCACTTACTTGCCCTTATATACGTACCTTAATATACCTAGTCTAATATATCCTGCAAAAGCGACTTAAATGTGCAGACCTGTCTTTAAAAGGAAGACAATACAAGCAGTGTACAAAAGCGAGCGGTTAGTATGAATTGTGCTTATCCAACATAACCCAGTTCTCTTCAAAATGAAACGTTTGAAATGCCTACACGCACTGCACAAATGACAACACATAGACAAAACTCTTGAATAAATTACTTAGATACTTAGTTATAATGATATCTAATTATTTGTATTTGTTTTTATTAAAAGTCGAAGTGCTTCTTATTATTTTTACTGAGACTAAAATAAATGTATTTACAACACGTACAAACTATTAGATACCTGCCGGTCTTGATTCTTGCAAGTAATTGAATAGGTACATAGGTGCGTCATGTGCGTGACTTATTTTTCTAATGTACGTCCGCAATACATAAATACATGTTTTCACTTTTGTTCCTCGACATAAGTTACAAAATTATTTACCTACCTAAATTATTGACACGTGAGTGTAGCAGGTAAATACCTACTTACCTAATGAATGTGGGTTTTGCAAAAACCGTTTTATTCTTAATTTGAGGTCAGCAGACATGAAACAATAACTATCCACGGATCCACTCAAAAATTGTTCTACTTATACATACTTATAATAAAAAGTTATTGATTCCTTTTCTCAGATTCTGTGTCACTAAACTATACTATGGAGTCAAAGTACTTAGCCGCGGATAAAAATAAAATCTTAATTGGCTTTAATTTTGCAGAGTGGGTGACTTGACCGAAATTGCCACATCAGAGATTAATTTAAATATATTTTAAAAATTAAGATATACTTAGTAGAGATATCAAACTTACCTACTAACAGACGCGTCTTTACCTATGATGCAGGGTGTGCGTTGCACAAGGGCGCAGCGTTTCTAGGGGGCGCCGAGCGCTGCTCGCTACGGAGCCCCACTCGGCGCGCGTCGAGGTATCCCCAAAACCGACATTTTTTTCTCCAAACAATAGAGTTTATTAACCATTGGGGAAATTTGACAGTTTGAGGTAACTTAATGTGCTGTTACTTGTACTAAGTGATGTGTGCCCATTCCACTTTGATTACTACTACTTACTAGGCGCTAGGGTAATGTTTGCACACGGGCGCTATAGGTATGGGCTAGAGACGCCTTTGTTTACTAACATAACACAGTAGATAAAGTAAGTACCTACCTACATACAAAAAATACTTGATTAAGTATGTATCCGTAAGTCTAGCATAACTGTGTGCTTAGTTTGGTAGCCTGAGAATAGGTGTACCTGTGTGCAATGGCCTAACTGTGGCGGGACTAACAAAATGCTACAGGCCTCTGCTCAGAGGGGGCCCCAAATCCACTTGAACACGGGGGGTCCCTAGGCTCTAGCTTTAAAATCAAATACTATAATTGAGCGAGGACTGTATCCGTTGAAATTACCAAAGTTATGAGCAATATAATCTACCTTATAATGATTTTTGCATTTAGTCCTTTTATTTTTTATTCTTATTTATGTTCCACTTGTAATGCCTTTTGATAATATTACTTACGGCAGACAGGACATTCCGCTGGGGGGTCGTTGACTGGCCTAAGGGTGGTGGGCGACTGCCCTCCTAACAGGCCCGCAATCCACTCAATGAACCCTTTGTCCTGAGGGTTCTGCCCTCTAGGCGGGGATTCTAAAGTGTGGCAGCTCGAGTAGACCACCAGGCCCAGCAGTAATAGCAACAGCTTCATGTTGACTGCTGTAACAAGTCAAACAAGACGTTGAATCAAGGGATGAAGGCAGTAAAACGAACTGTCTGGTTTAGAGCCAACTATTAATTGCTAATTAGACAAGCACTTTTACTCACAAACCAAAAATAAGTACATTAAATTAATTAATATTCGACAACATCCAATAATATTAATCTAATTTAAAAGCAAGTAGTTTTAACACTTGTGTTATGGCAATCAGAATCAACGTGAGTTCTACAAACACCCAGACCCCGGCGTTTCTTCCGGGGTCGAGTTGCATAATGTTATAATACCTGGTAGCACATTTGTTAAAACATATTGGACACAAAGATCGTCCCTAAGCATGTAATCACTGCATCACAGACACCATTGAATTTCTTGATAATATTAACACAAATGAAGTAAAGAGTCGTCTGTCCAATCTAAGTCCAATTTATAAAATTTGTTGATACAAACCTAACATAACATCACGCCCACAATCCCCGAAGGGGTAGGCAGAGTCAAAAGGGCAGCATGCCCCTTCAACCACATTCAGCCAAAAACAAATAATAAAAAAAAATTGTTGATACAAGTTACAGAAAATAGCATTATAATTTAACAGAGAAAATATTCTGTGTTCGTGTGTCTCTTGCTGAACGTTATCCCTCGCGTTGTGCTCTTTTGAATAGATCTCGTGCTTGGAAATACTGCGGTTTACTTTTAGCATTCACCCAACACCGTCAACATATTCCTTATCGACTATTTCACAATGCGACTTTCTCGGTAACAAATTAACAAACATGGTCGTTAGATCTTCTCTATTTCAAACAATGTGTTATTTTGTAACCTCACGGGGACATCGCATAAGTCAGCCGTTCGATACATGCAACATATTTTTACCACATTGAATTTGACGATCAAATCGCTCTTAAAAACCATTCGTTCCCGGATCCACCTACTTTCCGAGACATGTTATTACTGTAACTGTTCACTTTACTGCCAGTTTTATCTCAAAAAGGTTATCAAAATCGATATTAACGATTCGAGTTTCGAATTTAAAATCGAATTACGTTCAGCAAATCAAGGACAAGGTGAAATCGGGTCGAAAAACTCGCGGATTCAAGCTGTATTCGCGAGATACCGCTAGTCGATCAGTCATCTTATCCGCATCCCATTAGCATACTAACTCATTTGTTTTTATTAGCACCTGTATGATGTTCACATTGCGGGTGAGCGTTTAGCTAGCCCGGTGAGATAGATACATAATCAATTAGTTGTTTATGCACCTACGCTCATTATGAAACAATAACTAAGTATGTGTAAGTTGATTTTACTAAATAAATTTTAAATGATTACCATGTCAAAAAAAACAGTAGGTATCTAAGTATATTCGTAAAATTATTGGAAACATAATTAGTACCTAACTTATTATAAAACAAACACCTATAACTCAGATATTTGTTACATTCAAGTAGGTAAAGTCATTCAGTAACCAAGTTAAAAATAATTTAAACTTGTAGAAAATATTTAATAGACATCAGGAATCATTGTCAAACGATCTATCTTATTCCGCATAAGGCCGTTGCGTTTGAAATGATAGAATCGCGGATCTAACGTGACTTGAACTTAAACAGTATAAAGTTTAAGCAAACTCAACAAAGTTTTTGTTACAAATAGGTACTGAATTAAACTACTTTTAGAGACACAATAAATTCAGAATGGGCTGTTTGGTATGCGCTCGGCATCGGGCCAGGCGTCGCGGCCCGTCCCGACTCGTTCTAGGCGTTAGAGAGCTACGCGTTTTCCTGTTGCCCGGCACACACGACGGAAATGAAAGTAGATAAGTTAATCTACCCGCTCCTATATATACCTAATTCAACCTATCATATTTATATGATAGGCAGCAAGATTTCAAGGATAGGATAAGAAAATTCGCAAAAAATTGCTAAGATATCTGCTAGGTTTTAAAATTGATAACGTGGACAGGATTTTTAGATCGTCCTTTCTTAAAATAGAATGACTTATAAGATATGCATTTATTATGCCTTAAAAACATTGATCACAACATAAAACTCTTAACTTAGAAATCAGTTGCGTACTTAAATGGTGAACTTCTGGCAAATTTTACGATTATTTCAAATAAAAGAGCCGAATTAAATAGGTCGGGCGCCCTAGCCTTGACCATTATTATATCGATATATTTGAATATACATAATATATAATTGAATTTTCAATTAGATGAGGACCTCACGTGCGACACGCATATTACCTGAAATAGCTAGTCACAAAACTTTTTGCGTAATTCCGACCTAATTGTTCATTGTGCATCTTGATAATATCCCCAAATCAATGGATAAAACAAATGGAAATTAATTTGTACATACATTTTCTTTAGCATATCTAATATCTTAAGAAGGATCAAATTGATGACCTCAATACATGAAATCAAAACACAGATTAAAGTTACACAAACTCGTTAACACAACTGCCAAATTTCGAACAAGAACATGCTCGTCAAAATACACAGAGCGTTATCACAATACGCACTACACCCATCACACTCAATATCGATCGCAAATCGATAAGATCGATTTTTAAACAAAAATCGAACTCACTTGCAAGAAGACGAGCGCGGTTTGCCCAAGGAAGACGAATGGCGCACGGACACGCTCGCGAAACCGTCCAGCTAAATAGATTCAAAACAGAAAGAGAGAGAGCTATCTTCACTTTCACTCGGACTGATGCTCCACATAACCCTCGCAGGACTACCTCCGGAGTGCACCGTTCCTGCCCGCACGTCCAGTTATAAGCTGCAACTGAGATGCGCTCAGTACCGTCATAAATTCCATAACAGATATAGGAAATTTTAGCAGAATCATTATCGGTAAACGTTGTAATTACAAAATTACCATTAGCTTTTCATGTGGGACCTAATAGGCTTCACTGGGTCGGGCATGCGATAGTACGAGAGCTAATCAATCTGCTTGTCATGTTGCGCAATATTATTATCATTACCATCACAATAAGGCATGCACTATGCGCATGCACCTAAATATCATGAATGGCTAATAAACATTTCGCAGTTGTAACTGGTAAGCATGGATTTCAAAAACCATTGAATTTCAAATTTCTTGAGTAAGTGCTATGATGTACTTTCATGTAACTTGTTAAAAACTAGTTTTATAAGCTTAGTGGCATAATGGCTTTTTTAAAGTAATGCAAAGTTAAGAAACATGCTCTAAGGTTGGACTTGGATGGATAACCAAACTATATAAAAGTACCTAACTATCATAGACCCCATTGTTTGTGGGACACGTAAAAAAATATACTTTGAATGATTCGGTCTAGTTAATTAGTATTTAGGTACTCATATCTGAGTCTCGCATTAGGTAGGCCGCAGATTGGGACCTAAAATATAGCATCTTATAAATTTATGACTTAATAAAACTCTATTTCAAATAATCATACTTTAAAAAATATGATACATCTTTAACCCTCAAATTCAAAATAAGTAGGTAAACTTTCTTGTTGTAAAATACTTATTAGCAATCTTATTACATAAAAGTTAGTTAGTACTTGGTTTTAAACAGACTAGAGAATAGCCGAACAACTTGAAATGTTAGGTAGGTACTTACTACTGTAAATCCAAATAAACAATAGGGACATTTTAAATATGTCGAACTCTGTCCAACATTTTTTATATTGAATAATAGCATTGTTATAGGTACCTATAATTAAACATTGTTAATTTTGTTTTTCATTTCACCAAGTGATTAATCACTGATGTGTTTGAATTATATATCGCTCATATTACCTAACTGGGTGTTGTCGGCGCGGGACTCATCATCTTCCTAGCGTTATGTCCCGTGCTTAGACGGGGTCCGCTTAGACCATGATCCAAGATTTAGCGAGTCTGGTAATTACATTAAAGCGACTGCCGATCTGGCCTTCGTAACCCTAAGATAGGGGAACCACACAATTTTTGGATCATGGTTACAAATTCAAAGTTGTTTGAAATTGCAGGTTTCATCACGATGTTTTCCCTCACCGTCGAGATAGTGGTATAAATATGTACATAGTTTTGAAAAATCTAGAGGTACATGCCCGGGTTTGAACATTGAGCTACCACCGCTCCGGCGCGGGACTGAACAAACAAAATCTTTTTTTGTGTCTGACTCTTATGTTTGTGTTGTGTATTCAAAGCCTAATCTATTGGCTGTAAACATGTATGTATATGCCAAAATTTATCGAAATCGGTTCAACCGTACTAATATCAAATCGGAACATACATACAAATATACTACATTTATTTTATTAGTAATGACGAGTTGCGATTATATTCCATAGTCGTCCCATATTCCATAGGTCTACTTTAATTATCCTTCAATTGTAATGATTCACGTTATGCTTTTTATATGGAAACTCATTTTCTGAAGTACCAAAATATTATTCTTATTGTTTTATATCAATTACAATATAAGTAGGCATAGATAGACATAACATAAAAAAGTTTATTTTTACTATGAATAAACATAGAATAGTCAAAAGTTAATATTCTTAAATGCTACTGAATTATTTTTAGTTTATCTACACTGATAGAATTGATACTTGTCAACTGTTTATGGAGAAAAACGCCTTAAGCACATGTAATTGCTAAAGTACACGAACATAAATGTAGCTTGCCAGAAAACATTAGCAGGCGTTTAAAGTCGCAAAACACGTAAATCAGTTGAATTGCTTGACATTTTAATCAGTAAAACTTGTGTTTGGTTCATATTCGAAAACTATTATAGATAAATAGGTAATAATGAAATAAGACGTCCAATAATAAATGTAAGTTATTCATTAAGTAGCTGAGTCGATATTCATTAAATCTATACTATAATATTTATATTAGATATAAATCCGAAAAGTTTGTTTGTTTGCTTGTACGTGCTAATCTCAGGAGCTACCGGTCCGATTGAAAAAATATCTCAGTGTTAGATAGCCCATTTTTCGAAGAAGGCTAGTATAGGCTTTATAACATTAACCATAAACGGGGGTTGAACCGCGGGCACAACTAGTAAATCAATATAATAAATTATATAATTGAATTGATTGAAATTAAATGATTGAATTGATCTAATAATAGGTTATCATTTTTTATATACGAACCGATTTGCAAGTTTCAATATTTTATAAAAACACTTCCTAACTTACTGGTCTGCTGGTTAATCTAATGTTTACAAAATAAGTTAATTTATTTTTATTTCTCAACACAAACTACATTTGTTACATTAATAGGGTACGCTTACAACAATATCATTCGTGATGTTTAAATTCCGTATGATTAATTATACAAAATATGTCAAAGGCATTAGCACTGTAGGTATCTACTGGTCTGGCCCTGTAGGTGTACGCAGTGGGAAGCCGCCCTGGGCATCACGCAAGGAAAGAATGTCACTGCCGTTACATGTCCTTAATATGCCGATCGCTAATTTTAATGCAATTTTAATCGAATAAAATCGTCGAGTGTCGACCATACTGTCGATGCGTTAAATAACAACTATATCTCCTGTCCAGGCCCATTTGTACTGATTACAGTACAAATGGAATAGTACTTCGTTAATTATAACGAAGGACATGACGATAAATCAGCCCCTATTTCACCTCCTCACAACTCAAGGTGGGACAATGAACCATCTGTTCAAGATCATAGACGATGTCGTAAAACCGTAAGGCTCTAAGACAGACAGCAATATAGGAACTGTTCCAATGTTAGGGAGTATATCATTGAGTAAACAAGGTGATAAAACAATATTTCTTATTCTGTATTGAGGAAGTTGAAACGAAATGTCCCTAGTTTTGTTCAAACATTGGAGTAGGTAAACAGAATAGCCATTACATGCAAGTCTCTGTAATCTGTCTAGATAAAAGCCCTTCGTATGTGTAGTATTTTCCATTGTTTTTTCCTCAACGTTGAGATTTAGACTATAGGTAATAAGTAGGTTAGCTTCTATAGACAGAAGTAGAGATAGGGCTACATTTGCTGAAAGCATTGTCCCATTTTGGTCTGGGACTTGAAAATAATGTGCCAACTGTGATTCTTACCTAGCGTGTCGTAAAAGGCGACTAATGGTATATCTGGTTTTGGGTATGTGATTGTGTAGGCGACAATTTTCCATCTAACCCAGCCTAGTGTTATTCTTGGCTGAATGTTGTTTAAGGGGCCTGCAGCCCCTTTGACTCTGCTTACCCCTTCGGGATTATGGGCGTGATGCATGTATGTTGCTGAAAGCAAACTTGACCACAAATCCTTACTATGTGTGATAATCCACACGACACACATAGTACCTACGTTACGTTGTTGACCCGGAAACGTAACGCAACATCGTGAAAAAATTGATACAAAACCTCCACACAACGGTGCGTATGCAATAACACCAAATCCTCGACCAACTGCCTTATTTACGAATGCATTAATCAATTGTCGTTATTTATTAACATTTCGCCGAATGATCTTGTTTCGCAATTGCATGCACATAAATTACGTCTAAGCTCGTACCGATGTGGGCAAGTAGACCGCGGCTCCAGGGTCGGCCGCATGCAGGCCTACTGCAAATAGGCTGCGGCGTGTCATCGGTGCATCGCGTTAATTTATTCAGACAGACACATAAATAAGATAAATGACGCTACCAAGGATGATGCGAGCGTGCGTTTTATACTAAATGGCTTTTGACAACCTTCGTGGCACATTTTCAGATTCCAAGAGGTAAATTGGTGTAGGTGTGTAACAAAATATTTTTAATCAGTTTTTTCTTAGGATGATCAAATAAATAGTATCAGATATTAACAAAAAGTTAAGAAATTTCATTCTGCAGGTAACTAAATTAAACCAATAAGCAACAATATGAAAGTAAATGCTATGAGAATATTTTAATTACTTACTACACTTATAACAATTGAACAAGAATTGAGCCAAATTTTACGGCAATCAGGCAATTCTCAACGCTCTTCTAATTTAACTTTCAAAGCATTTACTGTGAAATGTTTTCACTTTACCGAAGTGACTAACTATTGGAGAATCGTTCCGGCTGACTTGCATTTGCTTTTTAATTTGTTGGCTAGTAGATATTTCAGACAATAAGCATATTACAATATAACAATTAGACATAAAAATCAAAGTCAGACTTCATCTTACCAGGCGTTCCTAATAATAAATCACTGGATCCATGGAAGATGATCAAAGGATGAATTGTTGTCGATTCCAAGGGAAGCATCGAAGAATAATATCACTTTTGCCGTTGTCTATAATGCTTAAATAATCATGTCAGTGTATAAGAATTATTTATTTATATTTGAATGGTGTTAGTAAGGTAGGTAACTTATTTAAAGCACCTCTTAGAACACACCGTTATACCGTAGCTAGCGTCTATGAATTTCATACACTATGTTTAGAAAGTCTAATCTAATAATCAGTATTGTCAAAAAACTAAGTAGGTACAAGAGTCTATTGTTTAGAGACCATGATAAATATTAGAGGCTTCAGTGACAAAGAAAAAAACTTTAAAAACGTTACATATAAACGCACCTAACTCAATATTTACTCACATACTACGCGACTGATACATTGGTAATGCATAATATAACACACATAACGAGAAGGCTGCATCGTTATCGTCATACGGGCTCGTCGTCGCCTTGGCACGGTTCCACGGTCTTCAGCAGACCGCACCAAGCACGCGGCCGGGGCTCTTTCCATCAAAACAACACCAAGGCCAACCCTGTTTGTCTAGACCGTGCAGGAAATTCCTTCCACAATAACCGATCAACAATCCTCTAAACACCAGATAAAACATAGAAAACTTCAGCCTGCCCTTAACTTTGTTTTCTTCCGCTCTTCCGCCACTTATCAAAAAGGTTAAACAATTACGCATCATTAATATAACAAAACGCGCGCACAGTTACCAAATACCAAAGCGAGGACGAGTCATATATCTTAAAACGGTACGTTTCCTTGGGGCACTTGTTATCGATAAATCAGAAAACGCATTATTGCAGACGTTGTAAAATAAGAAAGTGGAATGGCGCCGGGCAGTTATTCTGCCGCTATTGGTGTCCAATGAGAATGCATTAATGTTTGTTCCAAAATAACGAAAATTGCAAAACGTAAAAGCGTGGTTTTAATCCTGGTATTGCATAAAGCGTTGGGCAACGTTGTCCAAGTATACATATGTAGGTACGTATTGAACGCACCGCTCGAGCCTGGCCATCCGGTGCGCGCGAGTGTCCGCGTTGCGTAACAAAGCTTCGCGCAAGGATATGGCGGGAGGGGCGCGCGCGGCCCCGAACGCGCATCCTCCTGCACTTGCCAAAATTCGTCGCAACACAACCACGCCTTAATTTGTAATAAACATCAAATAAAACATGCCCTAACGAAGCGTAAGAATTTTAATATTTCTTTTCAATAAAATTAAATAAAAATAATAAATTCAGACTACATCACATACATTGATCTGACTCCGTGGTAGCTTAAGCACTTGTGTTAAAGATATCAGAAACAACAGTGGTATTACAAATATATACTTAAATATTAGATATTAACAACCAGACACAGAACAAACACAAGTATTCATCACACGAATATTTGTCCTGGGTGGGATCGAACCCACAACTCTTGGCGCATGGGGCAGGGTCAGCAGGGGCAGCATGCCCCTTTAACCACATACAGCGAGAAATAAAACTGGGCTGAGTTATATGGAAATTTGGGAAAAAGTCCCATATCGGTCTGGAACTAAAAAAGAATATGCCAACTGTGGTTCTTGCCTAGCATCTTTCAATCATCAGCACTATTAAAAGTGACACCACCATATTCAGCAATTCTATACACACCAATGTTATTTACTTACCTACTCAAAGTGTTTTTTTTTTAATGTCGTAATTATCTAATCCGATGTACACTCTTTATTAACTTGTTAACCTACTAAACTAATAAAATAAAGGAGTGCACATAACAATTTAGAATTTATTTAAAAAATAAAAAATCGCATCATTAGACAGAATAACCTCTATGCATTTATTAGTTAAAATAAAAAAGTACCGATCTTTTACTATTTGAATAGTAATAATAGAGGATCGATCCTCTTTTGATTTTAGAACGCACCACTAATAAAACATCTATAATAAATTATGTTCATACAACATATTGTAGGTTAAGTATGAATTGTATGTATTCCCATGCGTTTTTGTCGATCATTCAAGTTGGAGAGGTTACTTCACGGCCCACTAATAATTCAATGATCATAATAAACTACTTAAGTCAATTAAAATAAGTATGTCAACTAACTGACTTAATTGAGCAAAAAATCACTTATTTAAATTTCATACTCATTTAAGGAACGCGTTGGTATGTACCGATATCGCTGGAGTAATACAGGGATGACAACTGGAACCGTTATTATTCCGTGTAAATTAAAAGTTAGCTTAGGTACTATAAGACGAGTCATGGTAATTAACACATTCGGACATGTATGGTTGCACAATCAGGATATTATTTGTGTAGTCCAGTCTTGGCCATTATTCAAGTTTTATAAATCAGCGTATATAAAACTAGACTAATGGTATATCGGGTTTCGTGATTGTGTAGGCGACAACCTAGCCACTTGTCACTACTTTTTCACAATTTTTCATCTAACCGAGCTCAGTTTTATTATGGGCTGAATGTGGTTAAAGGGGCCTTCTGCCCCTTTGACTCTGCCTACTCTTTCGGTGATTATGGACGTGATGTTATGTTATGTTATAAAACTAGAATCATGACAAGCCGGGCCCCAAGTTGTGCAAGCAAACATAGCGCTAGGAAGTGAAAATATCAATCATTACTTAAATAAGTAACAAACACACATAGATGTGCTTCCTTTTAACATTCATAAAGAATCTGATGAAGGTTAAGATGTAACTATCTACTATTGATTACATTCCAATCTACAAAATATTGCGAATTATCAATAACAAAAAGGTATTATCATTTTTGTACTTTCGAGTAGATATGCCTAGCAACCCTACACGGAATGTTTCGAAGAATTCCAAGTAAGGATATTGCTATTAATTATGCCGAAAAAGTGTACGAAAACGACAAGGAAGTGACCGGCCCAGAGCTCGCCGGCTGTGGTCCAGTCGCTCATTCACGGAATACAAATATTCCGTTGAGTGCAGTGTGTTCATTAGCAACAAGCTTTTGCTTACTTTTATGTGATTGCACCATCATTTGGAGGCTTACTAAAGTATTGCCACCATCCTGTAAAAACGTTATTATGTAAGCTTGCAGTAAAATTGTGATTTATATATGTAGTGTATCCCATTATACAAGACAAGGTATTACTTCAAACAAAAAACGTATAACACGTCAAAGTATGTGATAAATTTGCAACATTAACATAAATAAAAATAACACTGATTCCAGGACGATTCCTTGTGGCAATCCAAACCATACTTAATATTTAGCTGGTTTTACACAATATGAATATTTCATACAAGACTCGCCTGACGATCAGGGGGATACCGATGTAACAAGAAACAAGCTAAATGATGAATGAAACGGCATTTACGAGAAAACGGTATGCAGTTACATTTGAATACCCTAAAAAAGAAATCTTAAATATGACAGTGCGTCAATTTTGCCCACAATTCATAACGGGCAACTTGCCTCAGTTAAATAACGCGATATTTGCATTTTTATTACGCTAATAAATATGCATAACAGGCAAAAGCATAAAAAATGCAGTTTTCATTCTTAGTCGTTTCACTTTCTACGACACCTCAAGAATTTATGAAACTGGATTTAGTTTTGACGGTGGCCTACATTTATATTATTTATTTATTATAAATGGCCTACATTCCCAGGACTATAATTAGCGCAAAAAATTAAAAACATAAAAATGATTAATGACACTCGTCAGACTGGTTGAGTAAGAGCTCTCTTATAAACGCTGATGTAGGTAAGTTAAAACGATTTAATAATAGTAAATCTTCGAGTTTACCACACAAATGGAGGTATGTAGTCTCGAAATGCTGATTCAAACAATTATAAAATGAAAAACGAACTCAATCCTCTTCCTACACACCACAACTTCAAACACACCAACGGCGGCGTCGACGGCGCGCCTACGAATCGTAATGTTTACATCGACAAGGTCATTAACTAATCCCTTCGCCATCCTCGCGCTCTCCAGCAGTGGGGTGGGCGCGCGCGCGTCGCGCCATTCAGTCCGTGATCGCGTTGCCGTGAACTTGGCCCGCTCGCAGTCACCCTGGCCCCGAGGCGTTATCGGAGGCGCCGCCCGCGCCCTATAATAGCTGGGCCGGCGTCTCCCCCTACCTCCAGAGTAGGCTCTGACTCCGGCAGACATGTTTCGCGCCTTGTGCATCCTCGCTGTGGTGGCTGTCGCCCGTGCCTGCAAGCCCTGCAGTGAGTTCTACCATCTAATGAAAAAAGTTACCAATTAATTAAGTGACTTTTACAATTTAGTGCCATTTATGGAAAAATTACCGAATTGATTTTTTGGAAGTTCATCATCGTCATCTTCCTAGCGTTATGTCCCGTGCTTTTTGAAGTTAATGTATAAAAAAAAGTGTTTGAAGCTTGTCTCAATATGTAGGTCTCGTGTTTTATAGATGTTTATCGTAAATTTAAAAACTGGTGAATTTAAAGAAAGTTATCAGACACGCGGATATTTAAACACCGCAGCTCAAAATTTCGTAACCAAACCATTATCGGATTTGGAACTCGAGTGCACTTGTGTTATGAATTATCATACGATTCAGGTTTTAATTTCTACTGCGCCACACGAGACATTCCTCAATCTCTGTTATGTCATAAAGAGTGCTAATAACATCGAGTGCTTTTAGAGAGTCCGCGAGTCCGCTGCGGTTCCGACTTGGATGCAATAGCTCGATATACCATAAGTGTGTTAAGTGCCGGCGGCTGTTTGCGAATCCTCTTCAGACCATTCAAATATTAAGCCATTATCTATAGCTGATCAAATGCATCCGCTTAGTAGTGTTTTCGATCTTAAGAATCTTGATGATGAGGGCGTAAATTGTAAAGTTATTAGCCCATTCCAATCACATTGAGGGGTTTTACAGGGAGGCTATATTTTACCGTTGTATTACCAAAGCAGTTGTGGTTTTAAAACTTCAAAACCCAGATTTCTTTTCTTTACTAATCTTCGAGCTTTCAACTAAATCTTTATTTATAAGCAATTTTGAGTACAAAGAAATGAAAATGAAGTGCATTTTAGTAGGCGCCTACTTACACAAATCGTTATCAGCCAGTGATCGCCGCTTAACCCACTTTTGTGACAATAAATATTGCAATAAATGCACATTGGGTCGCTTAAAATCTTATTTAAATATAACTTACGAATTTATTAAGTCATATATTATTGCAAACGGTTCTTGCCACACGAAATTCCTTCCTGCGTATAAGTTATGTCATCGAATTATCATAATAAATTTAACTTATCTCGTAAGTCTCATTTCTTTAATAAAGTTACAGACAAAGTGATAATAAGGTTAAGCATTTTTAATAAAAGACTGATACTAAAGTACCACACAACACCATGATTTGAGATGTCTTATTTAAAACGCTTGTATAATAAAATTTACTTTACTCATAAT
This sequence comes from Glyphodes perspectalis, assembly GCA_951394215.1. NCBI lineage: Eukaryota > Metazoa > Arthropoda > Insecta > Lepidoptera > Crambidae > Glyphodes > Glyphodes perspectalis. Next base: position 3,081,426 of record OX596210.1, on the reverse strand, counting down.
AATGTAACAGATCTTGACCTATAGCAATAGTTATATGAGAACAGTTATAAAATGAGATAGGTCAGTGATGCAGATCACAATAGATAAACTTCTTAAGTTTATCTATTGTGATATGTACAATTAGTAGAATGTTTGAATAGATTTGTTTTTTATTTGGTGCATTGGAATATACCTACCTATCCTAAACCTAATAGGGTGGAAAACAATTTCTGACCACATCGGCTAAATCATCGATGACTTATCTATTTGGTATCCATTCTTAGCTAAAATGGGAAGGCCTATGTCCGGCAGTGTGACTTTGATTAAATTCCTATCTATTTTTTATTCAGCATGCGGGGTGGCTCGAGGCGCCCGCGTGGTCGGTGGCATGGCGGTCACTCCCGGAGAGTTCCCCTGGCTGGCTGCACTCCGCCGGGACGGCAAAGTTGTCTGCGGTGCGACTGTAATCGCCAGGGACCATTTGATCACAGCCACGCATTGCGTTCATGGGTAAGCCTCATAAAAATATGTCACAGGTTCTGATACAGTTACATATATTACGGCGTGGGTTAGCGACTAGCATACCACGATCCTGGATTTTCTTAATATGACGACGCAAACCGTGCATCTTACGTACCCTAACCACTTTACCCAATAAACACAAGTATTCAATTACGCATTTTCAACATATTGCCGATGACTTATAATAATGTCCTAAAAAAAGTTACTTGCACTTACTTTTGACTGACATGTTACAATACAAAGGTCAAAAATCATTGTCCCCTTTGTTGAGTCACAAACACTTTCTTGCTAAGCGAAATGGGGTTACAATATTCGCCTTTCTGTTTATGATTCACCTCCGACCTGACTTACGAATTGCATCTTAGTTTTGTTCGACCCTCCTTACAGGGTTCAAGCTCCGAAAACAACTTCTCTTCACCACATATTCAGATCCTGCTCTTTACTCATGATATCAAGAATCGAAAAACTACAAGTAATGTTGATAGCACTTAGCCGGTCAGTCCTAAACGGATTTATGTCGTGCATTCTTCTTCAATGCTTGCTCATTTATAAAGCTGGATTAAGTTCAAATAACGGACCTTAAGTACAAAACCTTTATTATACTTAACACGAGTATGTACCTAAATTACTTAATAATATCTCTCTACCAGGGTATCGTGAAATATATGACGGTAACGCCAACACATGAAAGCTTCGATACTTAGTATAAGGTATAAGGACTACAATTTAGTAGATAGTAATTTCATTTAATTAGAATAGATTTTATTATCATTTTGCAAACGATTTTTAGCTTCATAACCCTATAGTAGTATTTTGTGGACAAAAGAAAAGTTTCCAAGTTGTCGTCAATTCTTTCTAAGTCGTCAATGTGTAGATACCAGAACTATTGTTATCGGTAGCCAACGTTGTGTGCGTTCCAAAACACGTGTCATCGGAATGAGGTGACACTCTTTCGTTTCGGTGCCGACTTTGACCTTGCGTGAGCTCCGTGGCTTTGACCCTCGCCACTCATGTCGCCAACGTGGACTATAATCCGAAACACAAGGCTCCGAATAATTGGTAGTCTATCTAGTGTAGCTGAAAGATAAAACAAAGCCTGAATGGTTCGAGTTAAGTTGATAACTGGAGGTCAGACACACGTTTTGTTCTATTTCAATGAACAAATGGGCCGTGTAATCTGAAAATATTCTCTACAGACATTTACCTTCAAATATAAGGACTCTCCTATAACAATGAAGTTTTCTATGCATCATACTTAATTGACCATTAATTATAATAAACCATAATAAAGACAAAGTGTTTATTTTTTGCCTGGGTTGATTGTTAAATCAGTTTACCGTATTCATAAATAACTTTACTATGTTTTACTATGTTACATAGTAACTAAACATGGATAAAAATTAAAAATGATTGGAATAATTGTCGAAAAAAATTATAAATAAACACTCTGAGATAGGCCTCGTCAAATTCAATTTGAACGTGAAAGTTTTAATGAAAGTCAATGCGCACAAAATGAGGACTCCGAACAAATAAAATACTGAAACTCGGAAGATTCTTTATTATAAAGGAATTTAATTTGTAGCGTACTTAGGTACTTATCGCATCTTAATACAACCCAATAAGTACCTATATGGTAAAATTTATTTTAAGAAAGTGTCAGCACACAAAGATACGCGATCAAAGTTTTGTATCAAGACACCCAGTTTTTTGTGTATGTGATCAAATAATATTTTACTTTTATTAGTACAGTAAAATGTTCTTGTAAATCTCACAAAAACCTACAGAACTTACCTAGGTATAACATGATTTCAATAATTCGTAATTTATTGTCATTTGTATACCTACTATCAGGACCATATTGCCCAAGCAAACTACAACATGTTCCATACTAATAATTCAGGAAGAAATGTCTGGACCTAAATTGCTAGTACCTTCCTAATTATGGAGATGAGATATCACCATATTAAGAGGAGGTTCTGTCATGAATATGGAGGGGTCAAGCGTAACCAATCATTACGGGCTGCGTTGCGCGAACGCAGATCTACAAACAATAGATTATTTGGGTGCCTAATAATAGACTCCATCTTAACAGTGAAAGTTAATAATTATTAGAAAACGGAAGTGAACTTGGATGAAACTGTGATAGACGTACAAATTCGCTCTCATTGAGTCACTCACAAAAGTAATTAAGGTTTCTGCACTAAAACATATTTTACTATCTCGATAAAAAAAAGACTGTTACAATATTAAAAAGAAATAAGTAAAGATGTATCGGGAAACCCGTAATCTCCTCTTTCTTGTGCCGTCCCTTAATGATTAATAATGATTGAAATTCATATAAACCGCGTATAATGTTACATACAACATTCCTTAATTGGTCATACGCCGGACATAAAATTATTCACATCGTTCTTGAATTACTTAAACGAGCAGTCAATGAGTGGAGCTTTATTCACAACGGGACGCTCGCAGACGCCCTAAATTGCAAGTCCCGTAAAACCGTGGGGGGAGGGGGGATCACAAATTGCTCCTTCCAGAAATTCATACAGCAAATGTGTAAAACCTTTTCTCAGCGTATTGGTAAAAGTACTTTTTTTTTAAATCGTGATTTGTAACTTTTTTTCTCAGTTCCCCGGAACTCGATTTAGGAATCGCTGCTCTAGATACTTAGGTAGGTACCTAATTTAATTCTTACCAATTGGTAAGCATGTGGACCACACGAAACAAAATTAATTTTGTTTGCAGATCTAATTACATGTTGTCCACATGTAATTAGATTTCTCTAAAGATCCTAAAAAACAGTTATTTATTCAGCACTGCACTTGGCAGGTATCTTATCTCGTCTTAACTGTCATGGATGTTAATTTTGATGTTTTAATCCGAGCACAACTGATAACAGCCGAAAATTAACACAGCAGCTTTAATATTTTGGTTTAAAACGATTCTCATACAATTAGCAGGCCCATTTAAAAGAAAGTAAAGAGCCTACATATTGAATTATTTATTAACATTCCACAGGTATATTTAACCCAAATTAACTCGTTTACTGACACTCAGCACTTTTATAAATTTTCTGAAATATGATTCACCATTTTAATTTACATAAAGATACGTCAAAATCGTCATCAAAATCATCAAAATCGTACTCATCAAAATCGTCTATTTATCATAATTATGATGCAGTTTGATATTTGGGCGTAGATATCGCAAATTCAATCCCAGAGAAGAGCCCGTTCAATTCCCCGTTTGATTAATTATAAGATGAACTTTCATAATATACTTTATCGCGTATGAGTGTGCTTAAAACATATCTCTTAAAATGTACAAACGGCACTTTTAAAAGTTTCATGTGAAAATGAGATGTACCCACCCAAATTTGAAGAACAATCTTTTGACTGCAAGTGCAATGCGAATGCATGTGCAATGCGTAATTACATCAACATCGCGTAATACTGCTGGCCTTGATGTAAAAGCCAGCTGCAGTAGGGCTACCATCGAGATTTGTCCTCTGATTTCATTGAAGTTTTAACAAAACCACACAACATATATTCCAATAAATAAGGGTGTCGAATCAATGCCCAAACGGAGTGATTGGTTTATTAGATTCCCTTCAAAGTTCTCATCAAATTTGACTTTTATGAGGATATTCTGATCTCCCACATGGCTACCCTACTCGAAGATGTCATTATGAAGAACGTTTTTCGAAACGTTGATGGCTGTTATCGACATCAGTCAAGTTAATTAACTTGACCAGTTCACGCGGTGTCTCCAAATAAAAACTTTGCATAACCAAGTTATCAATATACGCCCTTTAGGGCTTCTGACCTACATCGGACTGTTTGACGGCTCCACATTGGGCACACTTTCTAATTGCGCAAGTCTCTCACGCCTGTTTACGTTGCAACATTTGCATGTGCATTACTCCAATTAACGTGAACATCTTGCTCCGAACTTATAATGACATACCTACTTGTTGTCGAATAATTGTAACAACTAAAGGCTTTAGCTGACAGCCTGCCATATAGAGCTTTAAGCTAATTAATTTTAGCCATTTAAGGCAGGTTTCCGTTTTTTACCCTGAACTGTATAGGTATTTCATTCCAGAAAATATTCTCGCCTCGGAACAAGATTATGGCGTCATCTTATCATGAAGATAAGTTACATACCTACTTTTAAGATAGGTAACACTTTAGTACTACCTAATTATCTCATGTGATAGCATTTACTTCCGCTCGCATGCCTTCCTCTAATTTTATCATTATTATTATCGCATAGGTATGCGATTGTAGTAGGTACCTATTTACACAATGATACTAGGTAACTTCCTGCACCATTATCTACTAGTTTTTCATCTCTTTGGCCTTCATTAAGTTACGATGTTCACAAGGTTTAGGTTTGTAAGTAAAACTTATCGTTCTTACAGGTCATAAGTCCGACGGTGCTCGTCAAGGGCCTTTACTCTATTAATTGTATTAAGAGCCTTCGAATACATTTTGAGCCTTGTCTAAGAAATGGGACATAATAAAAGTACCTCGCATATCTTTATTATGTCCCGTTTCTTAGACGACAAGTTTCTTAGGCAACGATAAGTAGGTATAATTTTCCATAATGATCTGAATACAAAGGATTATATCCAGCCCTACGTCAATGTTAAAAGAACAAGCGTGAATAATGAGTACACAAATATATGATTCATTTAAAATTTTCATAACATAGCACGGAAATACTTTTCCACCACTCATGGGCAAGCGACAATCAAAACGTAACACGGAAGTTTCATCTCTAATTATCATCCTGTCATCTCGTTTGTTTATTTAGTTTGCTCTTCAGTTTTGTAATCTCATTAGAATTGGTTCTAGTTATAGAAACACGTAGTATTGTAATTCTGGTGGCGTCTCTCTATGCGTCACGCGTGGCACGCAAATTAGCGCACAATGCGTACTAGGCGCATCCAATGCGAGTGGACTTGACCCCCTTACCCGACCTTGGTGGACCGCTGTTTTTAGATTTTCCAATAGGACTAAGGTTGAATTTCTTCACTACACTGAATACCTGGGTAGGTAGGTGACTGTAAATTTTAATAAATAGGCAGGTTTAACTTTTACATTCTAAATTAAAAATAACTAGGAGGTAGGTACACGTGGTTCGTTGGACGTTCCAACATAGGACGTGAACAAGACGCAAGGATCATCTATTGTTGATAATCCTCCCTTTACTCTACTTCTATAGAAACAATTTAAATAGTTTCGGTTTATTTTCATCAAGATGCTCCAGGCAGGAAGCCTGAAAACGATACAAACATAAACATTCCAGGATGAAAGTGTGCCCTGCCAATGAAAACGACCCCAATCATCCGGTACATAACCATTCCAGGGTGGAGGCGTCCCGCCTCTCGGTGCTGGTGGGCGTGTACGACGTGAACAACACGCAGTCGGCCGGCTACGACGTGTCTCACGTGACGCAGCACCCCGACTTCAACCGATACAACTATGACAACGACATCGCAGTGCTGCGCCTCGCGGACCCGCTGCCCGACAAGCTGTACCGGCCGGCTTGCTTGCCCGGTGAGATCAGCATACAGATTATAGAATAGCTATTACCAAAAAATGATAACCAAAAATTTTTGAGTCTACTAAATTGCTCAAATATTTATTAGTTTTAGTTGAACACAAATATACTGGTAGTCTAAGCTTTAGGACTGGCACAGACCAAATTGAACCTTGTGGGCTCTTCCAACTTTGGATACGATTACACGTTGGATTTAATCACGTGATCGAAGTCCCCAGAGAGCATGGGACAGACAGTTAAGGCGAAACCAATCAGGGGGTTCTTATTGTCACCTGTTGTGCTATTGTGCCTGTTTAGCAACCGCCCAGTTTAATCGTACCTACAGAATGACAGATGGATTCAATATAAATAGACCGGGCCGTTGTTAAACAGGCCTGCTGTAAAAGGTGACATTATAAGCCCCCTACTGGTTTCGCCATGTCTGTCGGTCGTCTATCCTCGACAAAGTTTTGGGTACAAGTGAGGCGCTTCTCCCAGCAGGGAACATAAACAAAAATTTAACTTTACACTCCTTTATTCCTTCTTCATTTGTTTTGTTTATCTACTCGAAACCGAATGAGAGTTCTTTTTACAAATATTTTTATTTAAGGAAATGTTATATACCTACCTACTTACATACTTACCTACGTACATTTATTTATTTCGGTGCATTTATAAAGTTTAACATTATTGATTGTTGTGATCCACATAGCGAGGAATAGTCCACTTTTTCTAATTTGATGTAAAATCTACTTTATTGTGTATTTTTTTTGAGGTGACGATGACATCCTCGGCGGGGCCGATGCTGTTGTTTCCGGTTGGGGCAGTACAGAAGAAAAAGGCCCTGCTTCAAGTATACCAATGAAAGTAAGCACCTTGTCTATTTTTTTTATTTTGATTTCAGCTTAACCACCCTCTAATAAAAATATTAAAAAAACTAAGGAAGAAAGTTGTGAAGGAAAAAAACTTAAGTTTAAGAAAGTATTGAGAGTCGCCTGCGCCCTTCCAGACAGTGATGTGAATAAAGTGATTTACGTATTCACATCACTATATTATTAACAAATATCAAGTGACATTACTAATTAACACAAGAAACACTTTTAAAATACTCAATAATCTATTGAATATTGCCAGGCAGACGTTCAAATCTGGGAGCAGGAAGAATGCTCCGGCGCTGGATATGGTCGTGGTAAAGTAACTCCACGGATGTTGTGTGCCAATGCTCCCGAACGCGACGCGTGCTCCGGTGATTCCGGTGGCCCGCTGCTCGTCTCACAACCTCATTTCACTATTGTCGGTAAGTAGAACAATTTAAAAACCTATTTTTTTTTTCATAAATTATTATAGCTTTTAAAGATGCTGATCCTAATTAACGCTAATCTTACAGTTACACTTTAGGTTACAAAACTCCATAATTCAACATTATATAATAAGGATCAAACCAAGCTATGAGTCTATGTATGCTCGCTTTAAATATATACCAAGTTTTATTTAATTTTATTGTCCTGTGTTGGTCTGGGACTTTAAAAGAATTTGCCAACTGTGTTTCTTGCCTAGAATGTCGTAAAAGACGACTAATGGTTTATCGGGTTTTGGGTATGTGATTGTGTAGGCGACAAGCTAGCCACTTGTCACTACTTTTTCTCAATTTTCCATCTAACCCAGCCCACTTTTAGTTTTGACTGAATGTGATCAAAGGGGACTGCTGTCCCTTTGACTCTTCCTTCCCCTTCGGGGATTACGGGTGTGATGTTATGTTGTTGTTGTTGTTATTGTATTTAATTTTATTTGTGTTTCAGGTATCGTGTCGTGGGGACGTGGTTGTGCGCGACAAGGCTACCCCGGCGTGTACGCACGAGTCGATAGCTTCCTGCCTTGGCTTCGGGTAGCACTCCGACATGCTTGCACCTGCGACCCGCCAAGCTTTGGATAGTTACTTTTCATGCTTTAATTTTTATATGATCTATAACGCGATCACATTTGATATGCAAGATCATTTTATAAATAGTACTTACTTACTGTTTATGATTTAAATTATTAAAGAAAACAGTGTTTTTGCAAATAAAACCAAAGTTATTATATAGTAGTAATAATACATGGACTACAATGCATTGTTTTCTTTTTGAATAGAAATTGATACAGATGTGAATGTTAGAATGCCTATTTAGTTAATTATTAATTAAGTACGTAATGTTATCAGTATTAAATTATATGATACATGTTATATATACGTAATTATTAGTAACAAAGTATTACCTAATTTAGATTATTATTAGACACAAATGCTATTCATAATAATTATTCCTAAAGAAGTTACTGTAAGAAACTATGGCTGTGAAATACAATAAATAGTGTGTGTTATATATTATGTATCTATAAGTTACGATTAAGACGTAATTCTATGAAACGAATAAATATTAATTAAATAAAAATATTGTTGAAATCGGATATTTTTTTACAAGTGGTTTTAAAAGTCTAAAACTAACTCTTAATTAATTTCGTTTCATTAGGTATACTTACGTCTTAGATAAAATAAATTTAATTTAAGACTTACGTACACACATATTGTCACGCCATGCCAGGCAGTTACCCCTGAAGGAGAAAAGTGGGCCAAAAAAGCGGCTTTAACCACTTTTTTCAAAGAAATAACAAATGATCTGGGTTAGATAAAAATTGCAATAAAGTGTGTACATGTTGTTGAATAAATAAAATTACTTTGTTAGTACAAATTCTTTGATTGATTTGTATAGTATTTAGTTGACTAGATATATTTGTATAAATTATATTTAGTAATAATTAACATTTTAATCAAAGAACTGCCGTCATCTGATGTCAATTTATTTTTGTGGAATCTAGTTACTTAATGTAATTATGTTGTGCTTACCATATTTAATATTAATAATTTCTTAAAATATACATTGAAAAAAAAATTCTTCGAGTATTATTTCATTGAAACTTCCAATAACTATTCTTAGATCAACAGAAAAACCTTTTTCTGTTAATCTGAGTACCTATTTAAATAAATACGAAATTTTGGTTCACGTCACAATTCAAATTCAAATCAGATTAAATGTTTTTTCGTAAAATAACACCTATCAGTTTTAGACGTTCCCGGCAAAATTTAGAATCCAATTACTTGACATAAAAATTGTAATACTCTTCATTATGTGCTTATTTTAAATATTTTTTTATTTTTTATTTAGACAGTTACATTTTATGACACAATTGTTTAATAACAGACAACAGTCTGAGCAGACAACACTATTCGTTGATCCCGCGAAAATTTGACATTTTGATTGACGTTTCGGACACCGTTTACCCTAGCCGCCTGTCAGCTGATAATTTGTTGCATTATTCGAATAATTACAGAAATCTTAATTATCTGTATGCAAACTCATAAATTGGATTCAACAAAAGTTTGCCTAATCGTTCCAGAACAGTAAACTATGAATTTATCTGATAATGAAGCGGTAAGTCTTATATGAGTCTGAATCATCATGTCTATATTTTTGTAGGCAATTTGTGTTAAATTACTGTGGATAGTAACAAATTTATTAAACACGCTTTCTAGTAAACGATATTTTAAGGTAATTTGATCTTATACAGATCCAATTTAGTTGTAATTCATACAATTTTACATGACTTTAAGATAACCTTAACACTGCGTTATAGGACGATACATCTAGCGTGGAGAGTACATCAAACACAGACAATACATCTCGTAGTGAGACGCCAACAAACTCGCGAGTCAAGAAACGCAGACGTGGTAAAAAGAAAGCCTCTACTAAACAAGTGAAACCGCCTTATAAGTTCAAGTAAGTACATATTATTATCCAATGAGAATACTTAAAATCCGTTTCAGTCTTAATCACTGCAGTTTTAACTTCCATTGGCAGTAATAATGGAATAAGTATGATCAGCTTAACACAATATTGCTAGATCTCTGCGTCTGTGAATGTCGATAATATGATTTAGGTGCCCTTAAGATGCTACTGTGAATCAAATAAAATGTAAGCTTTATACAATATTTCCAACTTTACATTCAACTCGCAAATTAGACTGAGATAATAAGCCACCCATTTATGGTATAGCAAACCTGGTTATTGGATTGGTGGACATGCCTGTAGCCAGGATACTGATCTCGGCTACAGGCATGTCTGGTATTTTTGTTTTTCATTGGGCCAGCTTGAGGGTTTAAATACTATGGTATCAGAATATTCATAGCACTACCTCCAGATTAAAAGAGCCCTTCTATAAGTAGGGAAATTAATCTGGTGCATATGGTGATCTATAGAACAGAATCTTGTTGTCTTATCTACTTTAACAAATCCACAGCTGCAGTGCCAAAGAGGATCACGGGCAGCCTCTGTTCGGGTGTCAGTTCAACCACCATCTCGGGGAAGGGGAGCCCCAGATATTTGCTGTGGTAGGCAGCAACAGGGTCTCCATTTATGAGTGCCCTGACTCTGGAGGATTTAAGTTTCTCCAGTGTTATGCTGATCCAGATGTAAGTCATTCATATTGAATTTGTTTGTTTATTTAGTTGACTTGAACAGCTTAGTGTTTAAATGATTTTAATTTAACTGTCTATTTTGTAATAAAATAATAGTTCTTTATATAATTACCTTTACATTGATTTTAAAATAATAAGATAAGAATTATATTGCTGAACTGAAGTTATTTTTCCAAATACATTGTAATTGCAAATACATGTTTCTTTAGGTGCTATTTTACAATGAGACTGTGAGGCGGTCTCATTGCATATCGTCAGAATGAATGTATGCATTAAAATACAATATAGACTGATTATTCTGCACACCAATTTGGTTCAAGGTGGACGAAACGTTCTACACATGCGCATGGTCGTACGAGGAGGAGACGCACCTCCCGCTCCTAGCGGTAGCCGGGTCTCGCGGCATCGTGCGCATCTTCCACCCCGCTACACAGACCTGCATCAAGCACTACATCGGCCATGGACACGCCATCAACGAGGTCAAGTTCCACCCGAGGGACCCTAACCTGCTTCTCTCCGCCAGCAAGGACCACGCACTCCGACTCTGGAATATCATGACTGACGTCTGCATAGCTATATTCGGGGGAGTCGAAGGACACAGAGACGAAGTCTTAAGCGCCGACTTTGACTTGAAAGGCGAGAGGATCATGTCGTGTGGAATGGACCACTCTCTGAAACTCTGGCGGCTAGATAAACCCTCGATGAATGAGGCCATCAAACAAAGCTACAACTTCAACCCCCACAGAGCTCTGAGGCCTTTTAATTCCTTAAAAGAACACTTCCCCGATTTCTCAACAAGGGATATTCATAGGAATTATGTGGACTGCGTTAGATGGATGGGTGACCTCATTTTATCCAAGGTAAATAAAAATATGATTTTTCAAACTGCCAAACTGTCTCATATTCACATTTACTATAATGCATATAGCATTTTGACCCGTCAATATTATGCAAAGCGAATTTAACTAAATGTAATGCATTTGTAGTTTTAATTTAATATTTGATTATATAGAAATGGTTTTGTTACAGTCTTGCGAGAATGCAATAATCTGCTGGAAACCCGGGCGGCTGGAAGACACAGAACTGCGGCCTGGCGATAACTCGGTCACCATAGTTCATCGGTTCGACTACAAGGAATGCGAGATTTGGTTCATACGATTTGCCGTCGACTACAGTCAGAGGGTAAGCTAAATTACACTACACCAAATGATTACAAATATAAAATAGACGAATACTTACACAGATAATTGCTAAAAGCTACGCCACTGCTAAAATTAAAAGTTCAAAGAACGCTGAACAAATTGAAATCTAAAATCACTGTAAATCCATACGATAATGGTGACACATATTATTATGTTGACAACAATGGTTACTACTTAAGCTGTGTTTACATGTAACCTTACTTTTTTCCGTACCTAATACTGATGTTGATAATTAAATGTGAGTTGTGTCAGGTGATCGCGCTGGGCAACCAGTGCGGCAAGACGATGGTGTGGGAGCTGGGCAGCGTGGCGGGCGGCTCGCGCGTCTCGCAACTCGCCCACCCGCGCTGCGTCGCCGCCGTGCGACAGGTACTGCCTTACAGTTTGCACCAGGGAATGCTTTAGCCTCTATCACACACTCCAAACGGAAGCGGCCACAGTGTCTCCCAGGAGTTTCTGAGTTAAACCACCGCACTACCAGAAGTGGAGGAGCCTGGGTATAATAATAAATATATAAATATCAGACTACATTACATACATTGATCTGAATCCGAGGTAGCTTAAGCACTTGTGTTACGGATATCAAAATTAACAGTGGTATTACAAATATATACTCAAATATTCAATAACAACACCCAGACACAGAAAAAACACAAGTATTCATCATACGAATGTTTATCCTGGGTGGGGATCGCTCGAACCCACAACTCTTGACGCTTGGGGCAGGGTCACTACCGAATGAGCCATCGAGTCAGTCAAAATATATAATACCCTCTTACACACTATATCCCACTTTAATTTTTAATATCTTTAATAAAATAATTTTAGATACCTACTTAAACCTGAGATCCCTTCATATAACGATAACCGAAAAAAACTATGTAGGAAATTTGTATAAGTTGTTTTTGTAAATAACAACATTTACACACTACGCATACACCCGACTATTCTCCGACCTTTGGCCATGTCTCTAGAATAATGTTATATTTCCCAGGTAACCCTATCGCGGAACGGCAAGGTGCTGCTGACGTGCTGCGACGACGGCACCATCTGGCGCTGGGACCGCGTCCACAACGCGCCCAACTAGCCCAGGCCACGACTGAACCGAGAAGACTTGTACAGTTACAATCAGACAGAGACTTAACAATGGGAAAAACGACAGATAGGAATGCTCTCCAACAGTAATCTAGGCCATAGATAGGGTTTTACCTAAATTCAAGCGCCGAGATGACATACTCTTTTGACAAACTGGAATCCACTGAGTATGCACTAGAGCAGGACATCCCAACCAGTGGGGCACAAATAATTTAGTTGGTATAAAAATGTGTGCTTCTTATTTTTGGTGACAACGTAAGGGGGGGGGCACGAAAATATTATTTTTGCTTCGGGGAGGCTCGGCGAAGTAAAGGTTGGGAAACCCTGCACTAGAGCATTTTTATCTGCCATTCAATCAGCTGTAACAAAACGTCTTATCTCGTGGTCAATTGATTTTTGATGGGTAACAAGCCTCGATGATTTGTTATAAATAAATGTAGTCCATACTTGCCATAATAATGGCATTTTTTGCTACGTGGATGAGGATCTCCCGATGTATCACGGTCACATTCCTACCAATAGAAGGCTTGTAAAAGTCTCCTAATTCAAAAAATTATCATTTAGCACAATAAAAATTAACTATGTACTAGTAACTAGTACTTTAAGACTTGATTATGAAATGGCAAAGGCTGATTAGGCATTACGCTTGAAAAGCTCATTGATTGGATAATTAGATCAATTTTATTTGAATAAATAATGATTCATTTTACAATGTGAATATCACAATAAAAAAAGACTGGCTTAGTCGAATTAATTTTGCGTTTTCATTTACATTACTTGAATACTAAAATTAACGAATTGGATGTAAATTCTTATTTTTGGAATATGTAACATTTATACATATATTTTTTACATAAATATTCGCAGTAGATCTATGCAAAATGGAAATTCGAAATAACTTTACTTACAAAATTGGAACATAACGATATGACGGAATAGCATACTATATCTACAGCTGTCATAAACTTCAAAACAACAAACATGAAGTAGGTGCGTAAATAATAGTTCGCAAAAAAAACAAGTTTAGTCCTATGTTAGTCTGGGACTTGGCCCATGTTGATCGGGGACAAAAAAAAAGAATGTGCCAACTGTGGTTCTTGCCTAGCATGTCGTAAGAGGCGACTAATGGTTTACGGGCTTTTAGGTATGTGACTGAGTAGGCGACGAGCTAGCCACTTGTCACTCCTTTTTCACAGCTTTCCATCCAACCCAGCCCACTGTCCCATGTTGGTCTGGGACTTAAATTCAAATTCAATTCAAATTCAAAATCTCTTTATTTATATAGGCTTCAAAAAAGCACTTATAAATAGTCAATTTAAACAGAAAAAAGGATTACCACCGGTTCGGAAGGTAGAATCTATCGAGAAGAATCCGGCAAGAAACTCGATAGTTACTCTTTTAAATGCAAAGATTTACAATTTCGTGCTTAATATTCTATAGGTACTTATTAGGTAACAACACTGCAGGTGAACACTTCATTATGAAGTTAAACATAAATGCTTATCATTTAGGAAGTCTTCAAACTTATAATAGCCCTTTTTCATTAAGAACGCTTTAATGCACAATTTGAACTTATGTGAAGGTAATGCTAATAGACTTTCTGGAAGTTTATTAAATATTTTAATACTAAGACCAATAAATGAATTACCACTCTTCTGGAGTCTATGATTTGGAACAGCAAGTTTGTGTTTATTTCTAGTATTAAAACTATGAGTGTTTGACTTCTTAGGAAATTGGTCAATGTTTTTATATATATACATAATACAATCTAAAATAAATTGTGATGCAATTGTTAAAATGTTAATTTCTTTAAAAATATCTCTAAGAGAGTCACGTGGTCTAAGGCCGTATATGGCTCTAACGGCCCTTTTCTGCAAAACAAAAATAGTTTGTATATTAGCCGCAGATCCCCACAGCAGCAGACCATATGACATTACGCTATGAAAATAACTGAAATACACCAATCTTGCTGTTTCAACATCTGTTAATTGTCGTATTTTCCTGACTGCATATGCAGCCGAACTAAGTCTTCCTGCCAAGGCCGCAATATGGGAACCCCATTGCATGGGGATGAAAGAATGTGCCAACTGTGGTTCTTGCCTAGCATGTCGTAAAAGGCGACTAATGGTAGGTATATCGGGTTTTGGGTGTGTGATTGTGTAGGCGACAGGTTAGCCGCTTGTCATTGGTTTTTCACAATTTTCCATCTAGCCCAGCCCGGCTTTATTTTTGGCTGAATGTGGTCGAAGGGGCATGCTGCCCCTTTGACTCTGCCTACCCCTTCGGGGATTATGGACGTGATGTTATGTATGTATGTATATAAAAAAACAACAAACATTCTATCACAAATTTTATTATGACCAACAATACGTCTACGTTAACAAAATGAATCACAGGGGTCAAGGTGTTATCTCGTGTCCACTATCGCAGTAAGTACAGCGCCGCTAATCATGTGACTAATGTACAGTTCAACACGCTACTCTAACACCGATACACGACCCTACCCGCCCTGCCACAAAACAAACACGAGTTGAACGGTCTGAGGAAAAGTTTAGGTCGCTTACTGCATAAATAGTACTTGGTCAACCCAAATACGAAACTTCGTTAAAATGTGCCTTTAGAATTTTTTTGCCAAAAATTCTTGAATATTATCTTGTACTTGGGAATACTCCTATTTAATTTGGCATTTAAACGAAACGCGTCCGTTAGAGTGTTAAATGAGCTCTAAACTTTATACTTTAGACTTTACAAGTTCTAATCAATTGATACATCTAATATACATAAAAGAGCATGTAAAAAATCATGACTGAAAATAACGTTGGATGTACTAAGCTCACAGTAAGCGACCATAAAGCATAAATTCGCGTAACAAAGTAGAAGGAAATGCTGTCGCATCGCACTATCATCATTCTACACAGAATTCCGTCCAACAGGTGTTTTTAAGTAATATTTTGTGATAAGACAAATGTTTACTACGTTCGAAGTAAATATCATTGATAATAACTAAGACTAACATCCATGACAGCGTAATTGAATTTTAATCAATTTCCTTTTATTATTAATTTCAGTCTTTAAAATTTTACAATTAAAACGAGCAATAATGACTGGCGTATGAAATAACCAATGTACAAAATTTTTAACATCAAACTTTGAGATCGCTATTTAAGGTACAAAATTCATTTTAATACTCTTGTTAACATTTCGATTTTTATATACGATAATAAGTCAATTTTAAATACAACTCATCGCACCTTTTAAACAAACATTCAATTAAATATACCAAAGTTCAAAGTATCAGAATTTTATATATGAATTTCATTTGTATAAATTTCAACAATAGGAATGTATTTTTGCTATCAAAAAAAAGCTATTTTCTTTAACATGTAAACAATAATCTTATTATTAATATAATAACATTGAAACCTAATATTTATATAATGATATTTTGTAACTATAGTGTCTTAAGAAAATATTGCATTTAACTCGGAAAGCGAATAAAATGATACTATGTTTTAATAAGTCTATTACATGTCGTACAAAAATAATAATCATACCTATAGATCTGCAATCATACAAAAAGTCACAACTGAGACGTTGAGCTAATTTCGATCCACGGAACAAATTCAAGAGTTCGGAATGTTACGTTTATATTGGTATTTACCGTACAATTCATTCGCATATTTTAAACATTAGGATACTTTTCCCCCACGAGCAGAGCAGAGCTACGCGGAGCTGGCTTAGAAAAAGAAAACAATGTTCTTATTGATAGTGATAGATGAAATGTTACCTCACACAGCTCTAGTGAAATGTAACTGTGAATAAAATATGCGAATACGTTTACAGTACATATTATATCTATTATTATTATGTCGCCTGCATCTATCGTTGCAACGAACCTTCACATTCATCTAAAGCACTGCGTTACTAACAAACACATTAGCAAATGCCTAGTACCTACATACTCGTAACATCAATTTAATCTGGGCACTTTTAACTTAGATTGTACATGATAAACGCAAACAATAAGTTAGCAGTATTTTTTTTAATAGTTACAGTACTGCACATTTTTAAGATAAGATACCCAGACCAAAGAATACAACTATATGCAACTATAGCTAACGATCGGCAGTTATACTTATTATTACATTAAAGTCCGCAACGATCGATGCAGGTATTTCAAGGATTATAAAAAGCAATTATTAATGATCAAACACACAACATATCGCAACAATCAACATTAACACGGTAAAGGCACGTAACTAGCTACAAACAAACCAACGGTTAACATGGATTATCGTCATATCGTCGATAGGTAGTGCAATATGGTGCAACCACACTTTATCATCAGCACGATGGTCTTGCCTACCACTTCAACTCTACTATGGCAAACACGACCATCTCGCCAGGGTTATACACTGGTCAAACTCATACCTTGAGCATCATATATTTAATTCCATAACATATAGTGGTGCCCACAACCTTTTTTGAAGGTTGGATCCGCGCCGTGGATGCAATACCACATAACTAACAATTGATCATATATGTAGCCTAATTTTTAATGTTATTTTAATAAAAGTAAGACTTCTAAGATCATGTGTCGGTTACGGGATAATGCACAATCAGCGAAGAAAAGCTACTTGCGCGTTATTGCACTACCTCTTACGATATCGTTTAACATCGTTCACCGAGTGTTCGCACGCATCGTCGACCTTGTACTCGGCGCCACTCGCTCTCTAAGTTATTTATCAATAATTTAATAGTACAATATTATTGTTACTATGCAAGCTACGCGGCTCTGGTACTTTCAAGAATTGACCTTCGTTTTTAAACGAAACTGTTTTAATTTACTAATCATAGTATAGGTGTTTGTAATTATGTAGGTAATTTGAAACTTATTGGAAATTTATTAATTCATATTTTCATAAAATGTTCAAATGAATTAATGAAAATAAATCATAGGTTTCCTTTAGTATATAAGAGATATTTAACAGATATATATTACTTTTATTATGAAAATCAATGAGAAATAACATTTTTGCACTTATCATGCACCTCAATTAATATCTATTTAAAGATTTTTATATCGATTTTTTAATACATATGTCATAGATATAGTTTCTAGTTTAAATAATTGGAGTGTTAGACATTAAATTTTGTGATCTAGTATTGCGTGGAATTGGTAGCCCAGCTTGAATATCACAGCTTCCAAATGTGACAAAGTTAAGATTGATTAGAAATACGTTAATTCAAATGCAATTATGACAAACATCCGAATACGGATAATGATTTAAGGGTAGGTATATTATATTATCTACTCTACGAGTTAGGTAACACACGGTTTAACATTACAGGTGCCTGTTCGAATATCTATAACTACTTACTTCATTTTGGGGCGGTATTTATTCTTACACACTAAAAAGTTCACTACAGAAAAATCTGAGCAGAGATCAGTTGGTAAAGGAAATGAAAAATGAGAGATCCAAAAATCGATTATTCTCTAAATACATACGTAAAGTAACGTCCTGTATAGCGAAATAAATATAGACACTTTTATTCGCTATTGTGTACACTATACTACTTATACCCTGCCTGACTATAGCGTTTGACTAGATTAAGGTTGAGATTTTATAATTAGTATACTTAAAAATACAATTTCGGAAGCCGTCCCTTGGAACTGTTAAAGGTATGAAATGATACATTAGTTCCTAAATATACCTTTTAGACACCAAAACGGGTAGTCATACGCTACCACGACAAACTACTATGATGCGGGTGAAAGCCACACATTTCATGATTCATATCGTATTAAATATTCGTGTTTGACCTTCTGAAATACTTTCTTGTAGCTAACGTGACCTCACTTCCAAAACATCGTTACAGCCTATAATCGTTTCCTTCATGAAACAATCATTCACCCACGAAATTGGTAGGTATTCTCTCGGTCAACAACCGTATATGAAAAACAAATAAATACTATTATGAAACCATAGGCTAGATGACAAAAAAATTCTGTTTAGTCCGTCAGTTAGATTATAAAAAAATATTGAACGCGTATTTTTTTATTTATTTGTCAAACAAACATTGACGAAGATACAATGCATTTAAGTTGCGCGTGACGTCACGCTTTCGTAAAATTTTTACAAAATAATGACGTCGCAAGGCTCCACTACAAAACTTTGATGCTCTTTATCTTTGTGATTTTTTTGTTCATTTGATAAAGCGAAAATATGTGTAGTATTTTTGTATAATCCAACTGACGGACTAAAAAGAATTATAGTTTTTTAATGCAGTCATCATCCCTATTTAAGGCAACTGGTAAGAAAATCAAGAGAATGGTAGGCTACTAAGATATAGTATTTCCTACTGGATGTAACAAATATTCAAATCGAATTGCATAGGTGATTATTAAGTATACTAACGGATCATTATACATCGCGTGATCCAAGCACTAAATACCGTAACGTTTTTGTTAGAGTAAATCATCTCCACGCAGTAGGTAATAAATCACTTCGCCAATTCACATGCCTCGCTAGATCCAATTGATGTACGATCAGCAACAAAGTATTATACATATAGCTACTTTTTTAACGTTTATTCTTAAAGACATAAGACAAACATGTTTAGTCAGAAGTAACTAATAACTACCAAACTAAACTTCACGCCACTTCAACCTCTGACATCGGTAACCTGGCAGGAGCGCACTGCGGTGGGCGCGGGAGGCACTGGCATTCCCGCGCGTACAGGGCCTCGCCTTCAATTTGGGTCGCCGGGTGGAAGACGCCGGGTGGAAGACCCGAGAGACACTCTCCGCGTGTCCCTCTGGTATAGCTGAGGGCACAGCGCGAGAGTGTGCCCACGACGTCAGATTCTTGGGCGGAGAGGGTTGAGACGTGCTGGGTGGCCTGGCAGCACGTCTTAACATTGCGCGCGTGCTCGGTGTTGTGCATCCGACGCCGGACAACGGTGGGGTGCATAACATCGACCAACTCCGCAGCGCAGTGCGGCACGCGCACTACTGGAGGAGCAGCCGAATAGTCCAGGTAGTGGGGATACTGGCTCCTCCGGAACTGCGCCTCTGGAGGCCATGTTGGGGTTTAGTCGGTTCGAGTCCGACACTCCGCCCTCTGATTCCCCAAGCAGAGGGTGACGGCTAGTCTTAATCATTTTTGTCTGATCTCTTTAAGAATTTAGTCTTTATACATGTACATACTTGTATTGAAATAAAACCATTTGTTTATTATTAAATAATCAGGCGACTTTTTTTATACAAGTGGGGCCTACGCTAATAGGAACATGACCTCCTTTCCATACCTTTAACTGGTTCCAAACCTACACTAAACTTCTACTAGAGGAGTCACAACATCGAGATTAATATTTTGTACCTACAAAATATATGAAATAGTCATAAGTGCGAGGTGATAGAATAAATGTTCATAACAATTAAAGACTTATGAAATTGGGTTCCGCGATCACCATGTACAAAGAACTTTACCTAACTGTCGTGCCTACTAAGAAATGCAAATCTGTAACACACGTCTCCAAGATCAAGATGATGTGATGCAAATCTGTAACATACTTGCACGATATAATGATGATACACTACAGCACTTTCGTGAGCATTCCCTTGTTATATAACATTCTTACGGATGCTACAATACAAGCAAAAGCTGAATTTTATAAAGCTTCTCCATGTAATGTAACGTTCCTACCACGTGTGTTCGAAATAATGCTTACGATAAATTACAATTTACTTGTAACATTCCATTATATTTAGCTAATTTACTCTTTATTTCAAACGTCATTCTACCAACGCTCATATATATTCTCCACGTAACGTTAAACATTAATACACTCATTGAGTTGTAAAATCATAATGTAATGTCATTCAATGTTTTGTTGCAAGTAAATTCTCTAATGTATAATCGCCACGAAGATCTACCATATTCTATGGAACCCTAGGAAAAATTGATGCATCTAACATTAGTAAGGTTGTAATCTTCAAATACGAAATGTAAAAGTTGGCATATTTTTCATAACGTGGACAGTTACTTGAGGTACGTATATTGTATTGTTCAGTCAATAGAAGAAATCCATTGTTAGGGATAGTGGAAAAAGTGAGAAGTGGATTAGAATTCTAGAAAATACACATCACGTTCTTAGTGTGCGCACGGGCACACGCGACCTCCGCGCGGATAAGCGCTTTTCGCACATTTTGGTGACTAATGACCACTGTATGGCAAGCAAGGGCAGATCATGGGTTCATGACATTTCTTGGGCTAGTTTTAGGTCGCCAAGGTTATGATAATTTTTCCTTTTAGTTGATTTATTATTGTAATCTTAATGAGTCTTTCCCAGATAAATCCTAAGCTGAATCCGCCCTTGATGACGGGTCCGTCGAAATAAGTATGCCTTAATGAAGATTGAGAAAGAACTGTAAAGAAAGTGCCATATAGCACTAATTACTAATGTAGTGATAGATAAATGTAAAGATCGTTTCCACAAAATAAAATGATATCAGAAACCTTATTTTTTTTAAATTTCAAGTCAAAATAGGAACAACAAAAATTTATGTTTGAGCAGTTACTGTTTTGCTATTTCTTCCCAATTAAATTGAATTAAAATTCAATTTGATACTGTGTAAACTTTAACAGCCTATTGATAAATAATAATTATAAATATAGTGTTATGAAGCAGTTCCTCGTCAGAGGGTGTCAACAACTCCAGCTTACGTTTAGCGTAACATCAGCAGCATCATATGGGCTCGATTCCGTAATCTATTACTAAACATCAGGTACAAATAATGTTTTTGGAAGAATTTTTATGTTCTGGAATATTCCGTAATATCTTATCGGTTTCTGCCAATTTCAATATTATGAAATGATACCAAAAATTATACATTATCTACATATTCCAAATAAGGGTTTACTTAAGTTCTGACTTGAAGCATATAATAATGAATACCAAGGATTGACCTCTTAGTATTCATTAGTCAATATATTTTTTGAGTAGTTTTAAATAAACATGTGAGAATGAAGCCCATTTGCATTCGTGTAACTAAATAAACGGCGTACGTGATTTTGTCAATTGTAAATAGTGCGTCTCACACACACCGGCCATCTCGCTTCAAACTCGCATTTTTATTATATCGTGAATATTGACCACAATCCCGTTGAATCCATACATAATTAAATTTGGAATTATTTTGTCATATACGAATTAAAGTTCAGAAACTTTGTACTTTTGATTGATAAAAAATAAGCTGTTTTCTTTAAAGCAATCCCAAGTAAAATCAAACATGTCGTGATTTATATCGTCGACGTCAATTGTTTGAATTGCCACTTAACAGTGCATTCAGATGACGATACCAACCAAAAGAACATTCGTTTTCAGCCCATAATAAATAGAAGGTAAGTAGAGAGCAAATGTCGGACCTGATTCAAATTCAGTTCTGTCCAATAGCAAGGGCGTTATGTATGGCCGAAACTCACCAATATACAAAGAAAGTTCGAATTTGAAACTAGATGAACTTTGTAGACCACACAAAACAAAAGTTACTGCATACCCCACGTCGAAGAGTAGACGAGGGTCCGCTCGCTGGTGACGACACATACTACAATACGTTGCGCCTACGATCCTTCTAGGAGTGGTCGTGTGAGCGGTACACCGTCCGACCGTCGCTGAGACACACCACTTATCACTGTCACAACACGCACTGCGATCCCCTCCTTGGAAGTTGGTAATCAGGTCTTAATCCAAGAGGGTGCAAATATAGTTCCGGGCGTGTTGAGAAACGCCGATGATGGGCAAAGCTAAGGGTTGTTTTCCACCAACGCCTATATATGAGAAGCGAGGAGAGGAGATGTGTTTATAACTAACCAATATAATTAGTAATTTGAGATGTGCAAATAAGGGATTTCTATAGCAGACTTACCACACATCTCTTCTCCAATTTGGTAGAAAAATGCCCTTAGACTGTTGATATTAAGGACCTTAAGACTGTTCGTTGTTGGTTTATCACCCAGGAGGTTGTAACGAGGCTGCGGGCTAGGCGACTGTCAGCACGTCGAGCTGGAGCGCGCCGAGGCCGAGGTCGGGGTCGGGGTCGGGCTGCGAGGGCGGTCACCTGACGCGGCCGGAGGGCGAGCGCAGGTGCGAGCGTATGTACCCGGTGCGGTAGTCCATGGCGTCGCCGCGCCGCCCCGACCCGTTGTTGCCGCGCTGCCGCCGCCGGCTCCATCTACGCACACAATTATTTCCTTGTATGTTTTAAGCTTCCGCTCAAAAACAAACGGTGCTATTAAGCGCGGATCCGGAACAATGACGGTTTTTTGAATTAAAACATCCAAAAGATGGCGTAACTGTAACTTGCGGTCTTGTCACCCTCCTCATTGGTTAGTTGTCAGACCAAACTGACATGCTGTCAACAAGGAGCCAATAGTGACAGTGATAAGACCACGAGACTCCCTTGTGCCATCTGGCGGTTTTTGTATTTTTGAAAATCCTCATTACTGAAAGCAGTACCATTTTGCAGCGCATATGGTGTCATAAAAATATAGGCCCCAAAAAACACCTCTGGTACGCCTATATAGCAGATATACATGTGAGCATAAAATATTGCATACATTGTAATATTTAATATTTATTTAAAATGAAAATGGTTATTTACTTAAGTAGCCTCATGATGTAATCAGGCCAGTTATCTGGGAACATGACCAGGAAGAAGCCCACAGTTATCAGTATTATACCGGCCAGCTTCATCCCTTCAAACTGGACTCCATAAAGCACCACATCCAAGGCTGAAATGGAATAGCCTTAAGTGGTAAACAAGTCATATTATAATTTTTTTCAAATTCCAATATTATATAATATTTCCTTACCAGCTGAAACAGGTACAGCAGTAATAAGTCCAAGTGAGACGAAAATGTTGTATGTCATGATGTTCCCAAATTGGAAAACCAGATGAAATACTGAAACATATAATTTTATTAAATCAACTGAGCTGCTCCATCACTTGCTGCTATTATTCTGATGTCATCCCAACCAGGGCCACGTCTACCAAGACTCAGTTTCATATGATTTGTCGTGATCACGTGACCAGCAAGCCCGCTAGCCACTTCTCTCATAAAAAATCTAAGACTAGTTTGTCAACTTTCATCAATCTAAATAAATAATAAATAAATCTAAATAAATAAATCTAAATAAATCTTTCAGACCGACACACCAATTCCCTAGTACCAAACTAAGATTATGCTTGTGCTATGGATACTAGGTGAACGGATAGACATACTTAAATACGTTTATAAACATCCATGACTCAAGTACAAATGTCCATGTTCATCACACGAAACATTTGCCCCTAGCGGGATTCGAACCCGCGACCCTTGGTTTCGTGGCCAGGGTCTCTGACCACTCGACCAACGGGCCAGTAGATCAATGTGGTTAGAGTTAGGGAAAACATCTATAGATCCACAAATATTTACCAATAGTTAATAAAAAAAATTAATAAGAAGCCTTTTTAATTACGTCCTCCTCCATTGAGCTATAACCAGACATAAACAAGGACTTGCTAAAACAAAATATTTTTGTACCATTCCAAACTAACTTAACTGTAAGGATTGTGCCATATGGCGTTCGGTTCTCTCAGCCTACCCCACTAGGGAAGTGGCGTGAAGTTTAGTTTAATTTTGTACCATTCTATGTACAACATAATCTGTTTACCTAGCAGAGCGACGCTGGCAACCAGCAGATGTATCCAGGGCATCCTGTGCGAGGGCAGCATCTCGGAGCCGGTGAGGTACAGCGCCAGGCACACCGGCCACAGCAGCGACGCGTTCACCACGCCCAGGATCGAGAAGAACAGCGCCCGCTGCCCGGAGTTCACTTCGCCCATCACTTTCCGGAACAGCACCTGTCGCCAAATATACTAGTGCTATACCTATAACTCTAGGGCAGTGGTTCTTAAAGTGTTCTAAAGTTTCAAAACATTTAATAGTTACTTAGTTCAACTGATTATTGTATACAGGGTCAGATTAAACATGTTAGGCCCTTGTGATGCCTCAAGTATTATGATTTTTTTTTATAATACTCGAGGTTTAATACAAGAGATTTTATACATCCCAAAATATATGGACCCGCGAGCCCCGATCTGATGAGTGATATCTGATACTCTGCTTAATGGATAGTCTGTGGATAAAGCACTGCTCATAAAAAATACCAAATTATTGGTTGTGTTACTAACCCTATTTGGTGCGTCTTCAAGTTGCGTTACATTGTGTTTGGTAAATTGCTCAATAAAGCATTAATGGAATGAAAATGTTACCTTAAATATGCCGAAGCCGGCGGCGGCGCAGGCGGCCAGCACTACGCCGCCCAGCGTCGAGCTGCCCGTGATGCCGTCCATGTACGCCAGCAGCGCAATGCCCGTATCGCACAGGATCGCTGCCACAATCTGCACAACCCAACGGTTTCATTATCAGAACACCACAGTCCAGCCCAAGACCCGTGGGAATGCAAGCGGCGCGCGATGCTTTTTTGATACATAGAAAGTTTTTCATTGTACAAGAATATCAAAATGTGACAATTGAAAAAAGGATAATACCCCTCTATTTTTTTTTTAATTTATTGTATTTGCGACTGCCTTATTATTATTTTTTTTATTCTTTATTAGTCCAAGATCATATCAAATTTCGCCAGCTGTGAATAACGGCTGACGGACCTAAGGCGTTTAGAGCTTGCAAATCGCACATATTCTGCTTTCAAGGCCTAAATTACATGTAATCAATGAATACTGAATTCACAAACCCTGACGCCGACGAACTGCTCATGGAGTATAACCCAGGAGAGTAAGTAGATGCAGGACACATTGGTGGCAAAGAGGGCTACCACGTCCGTCGACAGCAGGATCTTGAGCGAGTAGGTGTACATGTAGATGGTGACCACCCAGAGGAGACAGAAGAGCCCACAGCGGCTTATGAAACGAGCTGAATCCAATTAAGAAAAATAGATATTTCATTAATTATTGGAAATCTCTAAATCCATTAAATATGAATTATTAATTTTCTTTTATTTATAAAGGTTTTAAACACTTATACTTGGAAAACTTAAAATATTAATGCCTTATCCTTGGCACAACTGTACTACTTAGTTTTGCAATTTATTGATAGTTTAACAGCCAAATCATTGATACGATCGATCGGACAATCGATAGTATCGATAGTATCGATAGTATCGAAAGTATCGATGTCTCTGTTAATGCAATACTATCGATGGTAGCGATAGTTTCGATCGCTGCCAACCAATTAACTATCGATAGTATCGAAACTATCGATAGTGCTGCTGTTCATCGATAGTTTTCAGTATCGATTGTCTATCGATAGCCTATCAATTGTCTATCGGCTATAGTTCCATTATCGATAGGCTATCGATAGACATTGTGTATTGAATAGCTGTTTATAATTTTAGTAATCTAATCCTGCGAGGCTATTAATGTTTTACTAATGACCCTGTATAAATAAATAATAGATAGCAATTACCATGAGAATCCAATTCTGCATATAACAATATAAACATAACACTTACCAAATGTAAATCCCTTGTCTCTAAAGTCAGTGAAGGCATCATAGACAATGTCATTAGCTGATTTACACTTATTGTGGATCAGCATGACTATCAGGTACAGAGGGTAGAACAAGATAAGCCAGTTTGTAGCAAACCAAGTTGTAAAGAATGGGGCATTGTACAAATTCTGCAAAGGAAAAATCTATTTTATAAGTATCCATTTATCAGGATTCCATTTTCATAAAGTAAGTAATCATTACTTACATGTGTGCGAACTCTTGTACTAAGATTATTGTAAGAAACCAATGAAGCTTCTGTGCTGATCAACCCATAGGTGCTGGGAGAATAAACCTCAAGGTACATATGCTTGATGCAGTGTGTTGCTGTCACCCAGGACACGGTGAGGAGAAGGGTAACACAGATCCCATAGTATATCTGAAAAAAGTAATCAATCTTATCATGTTGTTTTAATCATATCTTGCCTAAATTTAGTTGTTTATTAGGATAACTTGTTTACATATTGTACTTATCACACCTGTGTATTATACTGATACAACCCCTGAAACAAGGTAGGTATAATATTGATAATAATTATACCAGTAAGCTTATTCTATCATAATAATTACCATAATTTTTTTTATAATTTATACTTCTGTGATTCTGATTTATAAACCTAACTTGCATATAATTTCAAATTGATGTGATCCATCTAATTATAAGTGGATGATTATTTCACTTAACTGTCTTGGTGTCATAGCTCACAACTACCTTTATTCATTAACCACACATATCTCATGACTAGTTTTTCAATGTAGTATTGAACAGTTCCATGAATAGCAATCAACCATAATATTTTTTATGGAAGAAGTTCTACCTGAGGAACTGAACTTATTTAATTAGAAAGTTTATTAAAACGAAACTAGGTATACTATCTTAAATACAAATTTATGCTCTTAATTTTTTTTTTATCTTTGAACAATTCCTATTAGAATAATATCTTGAACATGGCTAATAACAGTAGTAACCTTTTTAGCAAACTTTGAGCAACAAGATCTAGGACATTTCTTATCTCGCAATTGCCTTTCCTCATCCTGACTGCTAGTCGCAGACTCGCTGTATGCTTGCTGCAGCGAGGGCTGCGTCGTCAGCGGCGGCGCTGAGCACACCGACGCCTGAGGCGTGAGCGGAGCGCGCGGGCTCAGCGGCGTCGGCGGGCCGTTTGGCCGGTCCCTGTCACCATCTCCACCACCTCTCTCGCTTTCAACCTCTTCACTGGTTATTATCACGGAAGGCGCGCGCACCCGCTTCGGGTTGAAAATAGTCGGCAGGTCTCCGTCCCTTGCCATATTCTCCCTTACAAATTATGTACACATTGCAAAAGTAGTAAACACCCTGTAAATCCTCATCGAACGATATCAATTCATTGTTGGTTTCATTTATTCTTCAGTTTTAAAGAGTATCAGCTGACTTTTATATATTAAAAACATGTTAATGTTATTTTTGCCGCAGCTACACATTCTTCCAGTTTAAAAAACATGCAGTATGGTTAATTATATCATATTATTGATTGTATGGAAATTGTTTTGAAAGATCTAAAAAATTGACAACCATTTTCCCAAGATTTTCCTATTTTTTTTTCTTCGAATAGATTTTTGTTTCTTGCAGCACTCAAATATTAAAACCGTCTATGGTTGTCTTTAAAATTGTCTTTGGTTACAGCTCATGGACTTTCATCGCGACATTGGTTACTTATTGGAGAATTGTCAGTTTACTGTTTTCTTATAGGTTATTGTTAAAAAACCTTTTGCTATCATTGGTCCAAGATTTCATTACATCACAGATAATATCAACGCAATATACTACCATAATCAAAAAAAGGTAGTAATGTGCATTTTATTTTATCAAAATAAAATTCTAATTGAATTCGAACTTTACCGTTTATTTAGGTATTCAAAAAAATAATGATTTTTTTATTTTATGCAAGTATGTAAACCCATTATTTACTTTCAAATTAATGGCTCAAATCACTGAAACAGCCAGAAATTCATGAAATGTTGTATTTAATTGAACATAATATAATACAAAAAACTAAAATGAAATAAAATGTGATTGTAATTTTACCGTAACAGTGTATTTTGAATTTTCGGTTATTTTTTAGAAGAAGGTAGATGGCACTAATGGTAGTACAAAAAGTTCAGTATTTTTTCACCAGAGGGAGATAATTGGTTAGCCTACTTGAAGCATCCGGGAACCTCGCCATAGTAGTAGACATGGCGGGTATCAACCTGGCTAAATGACGAAATAAATTTTGTTTGCTAATATAAGAACGTGTTAATTTCGTAGAAAAAGTGTTGATACTGAAAGACTAATTAAGTTATATTGGTTTAGGACAAAAATGCAGAATGTTGGACAGTCTGAAAACCGAAATATCGATAAGGTGAAGTTGCAACTTGATGTGGTAAAATCGTCCACTCCTCAGAGTTCGGCTTCGAGTCCGGCCAAATCTGAAACCGAAACGTATTCAGGAGCGCCTGCCAAATACATGACGGACTCTTCGGAAAGCGAGGATGACTCTGTATCCGAGGTAAAACGTGTTTTGTTTTCGGCAGAGGCGGTGGCAATGAGGGAATGTGATTATCTGTACCGCTCTAAATACTGCAAGGGACATCTTGTACATGTCTAGTTTGTCCGTACAACTTCTTTTTTCACTAAAATCTTAGGGCTATCAGTATTTTTTGTTAGATTTTATGCATATTGTGTTACTACGAATAAAATCTATTAGACATTCCCAATAAAGTACGTCGCTTGCCAAATATTCCGTAAAACGTCAGAAAGTCATAAGTACATACGTACTACTGAGTAATGCATGAAATTATTTATGCCAGCCGCTCCTAGACAGTATTCAATTGATTCTTTGTAATTCCACGATATTATCGGGCTAATCCGCCGTAAGATTCTTTTCAATGTCTATTTGTGTTTTGGTTATGGATTGAACTATGGTGGCCATGTTTCTCGAATCACATGCATTTCGTCAATGTGAAGTGATGATTATTGTATTTTCGTGTCACTATTTTCACGGAAAAGTTCGAATTATATAATTTCCATTTGAAACTACCACCAATGTTGTCAAATAATGATGTGTCTAATGTCGTCACTCGCGGGGAAATTCTACAAAACGCCTTCCGATATTCGCGCAAAAATCATGGTTACTGGTGAATTACAAGGACCATTGTCAGTAATAGCTAGGGTATGGACTCGTCCTTTTGCACCACATTGTCAGTACTCACTACTTTCTCATTGGTGTTATAGATCTTGCTGGCTTGTTTGTGCCTAAGCAGGCCAGACCTGTTGGTAAGTCGAAGACAACCTTACTGAGTGCAGAGGGCTTCACCAACACCAATCGCTGTGGCAGTTTGAGTGACTTACCGTTAACCTGCATAATGTGTGTGCGATGGACAATTACATATCACTGTTTTGGTTTTGATGTTGAATGGTCCTTGTGATTCTAACATATTGTCTCAATTCCAATTGTTGTCTTCTGATTGCTAACATAACAATACTAATCTATGGATGTAAAATTTGCTACAAATTAAAGTGAAATCTTAATAAATTATAGCTTTACTAAGGCTAATAACCTAGACTTATATTCAGTATGACTAAACAATGAATGTTTTGCCAATTGTGTTTTATTATTTACTTAAATATGATGTATTTGACTTGGCATAGTTTCCATACATTTAAAATTTGAACATTATAAATTGCAACATTATTCCAAGATTTTTTTTTCTGTTACCTACAATGTTTTTTTTAAATATTAAGGTTGCTTATTAATGACTTCCTACTTGCTACAAGTATAAAATATCTGTATGCATATAATATTTTGTTATTATGATTGAATGTTACATACAATGTTCAAATAGTGAATGAAAAAAAACATACACTTTGTTGCCACATTTTCTTTTTTTTTTTAAGTAGACTTTTTTGCATCAGCAAAAATCCAATTAATTAGATCTTATGATAATTTTTATGTAAAGAAACCCTTGATATTATGCAATAAGATTTTAAAACAAATTTGTGTACATGTTTATCATATTCATATGGTGTTTCTTTTACCAGGCGGAAATGGATGAAGAAGGTGGAGGTACAGAGTCGTGTAGGTTCCTACTCTCCCATGATGATCCAGAGCGAGCAGTCGACCCTGAGATGCAAGCAAGACTTGAAGCCCTTCTGGAAGCAGCCGGTGAGCACACATTATATGCATGCACCTTTAGTGATTTAAATCATAAACTCAATTTAGTACTCCTTTCATTGACCTCTTTTGCATTGTTATATATTGAGAGTTTTCTAATCTTATCATTTAAGTATTTAACTCATTTGCTTATTGGATTCCAGATTCAATGCTTATTATTATTAGAAATAATTCTTCGAGGTATACTAAGAGTTAAAAGTCATTTTATTTTTATACCGGAAGTACCATTTGTGGTGCTCACATTGATTATTCAATAATCATGACTGTTGCAAGTTTGAAATGCACTTTTTAATTGCTTTGCAACTTTATGGTAACATATTTAAAATCTAGTACTAGATAGTGTTTATAAGCCTAATAAATCAAGCCATTTTGATAACCAAGTGTACAGAAGTTAATTTTATCTATGAATATTACTTTTTAACACAAAGTTATCATATAGGTGTAGTGTGGATTTATTTAATGTCATGCATTATTCTGATGAGCTAGCATTTTTACAATTGAATACGAAGTTTATTCAATTCTATTTATTCGATCACTAATTTATTGCTTATTTAAAATTAATTGTGTACAATATTTACATGCATTTCATTATATCATTCAAAGGCAAAAGTATTGAATAAAATTACAATCAATATGACATTACATCTTAAGCCGCTATATGTAAATTTATGTTAGGTGACAATTTGAAATAAAATCATTTAATTGTGTTATTGAGAACACTATCAATATTTCTTTGTATCTAGTATTAGAAGATGTTCAGTAAATTAGATAACAGATACTAACGTTTCACATGCTTTTTATCTTTGTTTGTTGACTTTTGACAATCAATAAAAACTCAATTGCCATTTAATATCCTCTCATTTGCGCCTCCTGAGGGGATTGACTATTTGTATTGATAATCCTGATTGTTTGATACAGGCATTTTACATGCAATAAATGCATCCAAATAATATATTGTTTAATCAAACTTGAGTCAATAATGGCATGTTTGCCTTCATTTCGTCTAAGGAAAAAAGACCTATAATTTTATCATTCCAATCAGGTCCCGCGCAAGAGCTATGCAGTAGGTACTAATTACAACAGAGCCTTATAACGCCAACAATGAAATTGTGCCGCTTTTGTTACGGCGTCGTTATTTTGATAAACAACAAAACGGTGATAAATAGAATACGGCGTCTTTATGTTCTCGCCGTAATTATTATAGTGGAGTAGCGTCGGCATGGTAAGGGCTGTATCTACGTCATGCCGTGCTATTTCATTGTGCTATTGATTGTGGATTATTATGCGATTTTTATAAATAAAAAAAAAATCTAATGTAAAGCGAATGGCGCATTGCAAAGGCTGTTGATCACAAAAAGTCTTATTATACCTACTATTAATCCACAAAATGAGCTTTGCCGTCTTCGTCCGTATAACTCAATTTCTGTTTACTTGTCACAAATCGCGAATTGCCTGAGAATTAATACACTTTAATTTACACAAAAGTTTGCTTTTTATAATAAACAAATACGTCCTTCGGAATATTAAGTTCTTGATACGTAAATATCTGGCTCTTGATGACGGGTCACACACTCGGCGCGGAATTCGTTTGTACACGTTGTGTTTGTGTGTGGATATTGGACCTTAAGTTGAAGGCGTGACGGGTCAGGCGGTGGGAGATGTCGGAAGTGCGCGACGTCACTAGCGAGCAGACGCGCCAGTCGCAGACACGGACCGGGACCGGCACAAGTCACTAGCGCTAACTACGTAGACCACTAACCATATGTTTGTTGTAGTTATCAAAATCCTCTTTATTCTTCACACATGTGGTGAAGTGTCAATAAACTTTTTTTTTATGTTTCTCGTACGCTTTTAATATTTCTAGTATCAGCCAGTAATATAAATACATAAATATATTTAAAAAATAATCAGTTGTAAATTTTCCCGTTTCCTAAATATTTTAAAAAGAAAACAGTTTAGTCTTTTAGGTGATTAAAAATTAATGTATTTATTCACTACGTTGAATAGAAGAGAGTTGCGAATTTTCACGTACCTCGGGAAATCACGTTTTAACAGCATATAGCAACGTTAATTTTTATTTAAAAATAGACCCTCGACAATTTAAAAAAATCTGTTCCAACAGTTTATCCTCAATTAACTTACTACAGAAATAAATGTATCGAACAACAAACATTACATCAATATCTACATATATTGTTGTCGTAAAAATGGCATTCGTTTATTTACCGCTGAAGTTCATAACTCGCGACATCGTCACTCTTCCTCATAGAGATTGATAAGCAACGGGTAAGCTATGATGTTGCATTATAAACTCCTTGCCTCTACACGTACGTCAGCAAACTCATCCTCCGAGCGGTAACCGCATTCTACGACCTTATGACGTCATAATTTGACTACGACTCCATCTGGCAATTTACTCGTTTTATGTCGCTTGCTTTTACGTCTGAGGATCGGAACTAGAATTAATAAATATTGTTTAAAACTTCACGACCTATAAAAAAGCATGAAAATGAAAGCGTCTAAATTCCATACACATAGTAGCGCTTAGTCTCTTTCTTGGTTGTGGCCGCGGAGAATAAATGTGTCTCTGTTATTCGATTACGGAGTTACGTGCTAATAGATAAATACAATATAGTTACGTATTTAATAATAAAATAATGTTAATACATTAATACATCTGAAAAAAGAAGAATGTAAGTGGAATTACAAACCAGGATTGCCATTACAATTACAACTGTATGTTTATATCTATTAGGTAATTTCAAATATATATATAACCGTAACTAATGTAATGCATTGTATTTTAAGAACAATAAAACTTATTTTTTATCTAATATGATTTTTAGAAAAGCCTAAGCACATAGTTTTCTTGCACTCATCTTGTGACAAGTTAATTTATTGATTACAATTTAATGAATCTCGGTCGGCTATTATTTTACTTTATCGATGCTAAGTTCGGTCAGTAAGTTCGATACAGTTATCTTTATTGATCGATTTACGACTGAATTACTGTCGCAAAACTCGGTTCCATGCATTTTAAAATTATGAAACGTTCGATCGTATAAATCGGACGCCTTGACCTTTTACTACGCGTAACTAACTGCATTTACTTCCATTTGTCTGCCTGTAGTCTATTTAACAAAATCGATAGCTTTCGTTAGCACGATGACGTGTCGCGCGCTCGGCCTTTCATGGGAGCCGTAGTACATGCACTGTTGCAAATGAATCAATTTTCACATTAACCTATAATTTAAAGGCGTTTATTATTCGCGCAGTACGTAGTTATGTGCAGGTCTTGCGAACCCGGACGGGTCAACTGTACAAAGAGACTTTTTGTAGCTCCTTTGTTCACTGAGTATCATGTAGACATGTATTCTGTTTATATTACAATTTTTTATTGAAACCTACAAGTTTATAAGTAGACAGTAAGCTCACTTATATCCATGGATTCATGTCTATGGTTCTAAGTCACCAAACGATTATTATAACGCGAGCTACAAAAAAGAAAGTTTACTCTAGTGAAAACTACTAGCGGACTTGTTATTTATTTAATCCGATGTAGTTAATGGCGATAACCCACATGCGGGTATTAGACCCCTCCGTTGCTATACTTCTATAGATACGGGTGCGAAAATCACTAATAATAGTAATAGTACTCTTGCATAATCAAAAATGCAATGAGACTTAGCATTGAATGAAGCTTTGAAAACAACCAGCCGAAATACCACATTATAAAAGGCAACATTAGTGATATTTTACAATGGCTCGGTTTAAGCTTTAAGCATGGAAAATCCCGAACGCAATTCCTGATCAACTTTCTAAAGGGTATCTGGTGTTCTGGGAAACGCCTTCATATTTATTATCTGGTATTTAAACTAAAGGGTAAAACCCAACACTGATGTAACAATAATCGTAACAGGGAAGGCATACAATGATTTCTGGGACACTTATTATGAAGTTATATACAAATGTATATATCCTGCGATATTCCTATAGCAAACAAACCAAATAAAAACAGTATACCTTACTGGACTCATACAGTGTAACGTTAGGAGACAATACTGGGTCAAAAAACTATCATGTTAGATTATACAAAAATACAAGACACGTATTTTTTGCTTTATCAAGATAACAAAAATTTACAAAGATAAAAGATCATCAAAGTTTTGGAGTGGGGACTTGCGACGTCACTTGTAAGTAAAAATTTTACCTACTTGTGACGTCACGCGCAACTTGAATCCGCTGTATCTTCGCCAGTGTTTGTTTGATAAATAAATTAAAAAATACGTGTTAAATATTATTTTATAACCTTAATAGAATTTTTAGTCCGCTCTTCCGCCACTTCCATATTATGACACGGCGTTCAGATGTAGCACAAGTCTGCATATAGGTTATATTTCAGTCCCACCTTATGCACTCCCCGTATGTGGGGCCTGCCGTGTTTATCTTAGCGGGATTATCTTAGCATCTTGTCCATTTCCAGAGGACGTTTAGGGTGTTCTTTGCTTGTTGTACACCAGTTCCCCGGAACCGCATGATCATCCTTAAAGTATATGCACATATAAATCAAGACGAACATAGAAATGGTTACAGTTTTGTTTGAATTGGATTTAATGATTATTAAGTCTGTCTTAATCTGAACTCGACGAAACAGCGCCATCGTAAGGCAACCCACACCGTCCTGTAGTTGGTTAATAGTTGAAATGGAAGAAGAGAAGGAATTGGAAATAAACACCAACAATTTGCATGTAAAGTGCAGACACTCACCGCCATTGTTGTCATTCGCGAATAACTAAATGCAGTCTGACACCGTAACCTATTTCGGGAATGCCTGTAAGTAGGCTAGCCGGTGTCTCCGAGCTTAGAACCAGCCTTTTTGTTTTGATACATCAAACTGACGCGTCCTCTTATATGGAAGATGGAATTTTTTGCCTCAAGTTTCACTATTGTATTCGCTTGCAATTGCCGCATAAGACACTTTGATTATTATTTAACGATATCAGTTATGGGCGGGTGAATGCCAATTGTTTATGTCTTTAATTAAATCGGACCTATTGAAAGCATAAACTATAAATAGTTTTTATTGAAAGCCCAAAGTAGCACGAGTAGGTAAACATTATTATGTGTATTAAGTTATTCATCATGTAATTTAAACTGTAATGCTCATTCAGTCATATAGTCCTTGAAATAATATTAAATTAGTAATGTTGGATAGATCTTCATTCATCATTTAAGTGAGCAAAGAACTAGCAATGAGCGCTTTATGTAGAAACGTTTATACCCTGATTTCACAGTGAATAAGCAACCGTTATATGTAGTTATCTTTACAAGACAAGTACCCTTATTCACAAATTTCTGGAATATCTTCTTTGGAAATGAATATTTATACCACATAAATAAATACCCATTTGACTCCGAAAGGAAATATATCAATCGCACAACTGAACTGGGGCTTGCGTAAATCAAAGTATGTTTTATTGAATATTGTAGGATTCTCCCCTGGCCCCGGAGCGTTTGAATTAGTCCTGATTGGCCCACAATGGACCCGCGAGGACTAATTAAAGCTACATAATGAATAACATTGATACAGAGCGACCTACGGCCGAACCGCTCTGGGCTTGGTCATTGTAACAATGCGATCATTTACATAAAACACACTTATTTGTCCCCTCTACTATCTTTATAAGTTTAACAAAAATTAACCACTATTGTTGCGATGGAAAAAGAGAAAATCTGTACAGTTATTGCGGTATAAAGCTGTGAGCACATTACATGTGTACCATAAATCTTTTATAGTATTTTAAAGTATGAATACCTGCTATTGTTTACTTTAAAAACATAAATTAAATCTCGTTATATTTACAGCTCCTCGTATAAAGCTACGTTTATCAGTTAGCCGATTATAACTTTATCTCTTATTTCCTCTTTGGGCTTATACAAATTATTAAATATATAAATCTGCTTATTTCATCTGAATATTCACACCAAGGAATATTTATAATCTTTATTTGCAACTTTGAAAGAGCTTAGTTAAACAGAACCTCGGCGAATAATATAATCTTTATCACGTCGATGGTTACATCGAATATGGCGGCCTAATTTCATAGTTGGGTAACATTTTAAAACGTAAATCATTATGCATAGATATCATAAAGTTACCTATAGGAAGATTGTGCTAGATTTGTTATATGCGTTGAATGATTATGCCATCCTTTACGATGAATACTAATATTTAACAAAGTAAATTTGACAAACGCCAATCTATAACTACCAAACAACTTACTGTGCCTAGTTGATAGTTGGACGATTTTCCATCCTACTAATATTACAAATGCGAAAGTTTGTATGTATGGATGGATGTATGTTACTCTTTCACAAAAAAACTACTGAATGTATTTTAATGAAACTTTAGAATTTTAGAGCTCATACACCCGAATAACATATAGGCTATGTTTCATCGATGTACCACGCGAGCGAAGCCGCGGGCAGAAGCTAGTTATCTAATATATTAACGCGTATCTGCTCCAACCAACTTAGATCATCTCGCATTTCAGACAAACTTACTTACTTCGACTACTGAACCGTAGAAGTAGTAGCGCACTATTGTTTCTGTTTAGAACTAGTTATTGCTTAGTGCCATGTCATTGAATGCAGTTTGACGCGAAATGTAAAAGCGAGTTAAAATGCAACTCATCGCCACAATGTACTCCACATGAGTGAGCACCAGCCGAGTACTGCTCAGATATTTTGTCGTCGGGCATAATAGTGCTTATGCGTGCAACTGGCACGTGTCGCCTTTCCCCAACTGATGGATATATGTATGCGATATGTATCACTACGGTACGCACTGCATTTATAATTCTTACAGTGAATTACGTTCGATTCTAATTCGGAAGTCTTGACTTGATGTGTCCAAGACTTTTCTGGACTGAAGGCGGTATCGTAATTTATATCGTTTGCGCTCTTTTATTAGTTGAAATCCTTTCTTTTCATTATATTTGACAAGCTCGATGGCGCCTGCGGTTACGTAGTGACCCTGCCCCATGCGCCAAGAGTTGTGGGTTCGATCCCCACCCAGGACAAACATTCGTGTGATGAATACTTGTGTTTGTTCTGTGTCTGGGTGTTAATATCCAATATTTAAGTATATATTTGTAATACTACTGTTGATTCTGATATCCGTAACACAAGTGCTCAAGCTACTTACCTCGGAGTCAGATCAATGTATGTGATGTAGTCGGATATTTATTTATTTATTTATATATACAATATTTTACCTACGTATTACTTAGAGGAGAAAAGTACAATTATGTACACAATATTCATTTTATGTATACATTTGAATCACTGTGCCCATAATCATCTTCCTAGCGTTTTGTCCCGGCTCGGCTCCTGTCTGTTCTTCCGTCGTCTTGCACTGTCTTTACATACATAGCTACTTGGATGAACAGGTCTTACATACATGCCGTACCATACTGTATTTGTTTTTATTATGCCTAACTGCTAATGTATATAGTAAAGCAGTGTAACGTTTGCGCCAGCAGGCATCGGCAAGCTGTCCGGCGAGGGCAAGCACCTAGCGGACCCCGAGGTGCTGCGGCGGCTGACGTCGTCGGTGTCGTGCGCGCTGGACGAGGCGGCGGCCGCGCTCACGCGCATGCGCAGCGACCAGCCGCCGGCGCACCACCGCCACCACCACCAGGACAAGCCGTGAGTTGCCCTAGCCTCTTGATTTCCATCACGGGAGAAATTAAGGCATAAAATAATTATAATTTAGGGGAAGTTAAAAGTAAAGTGTCGCGCGCTGGTATTTTCCTTGTGATGTATCATGTCTGGGTAAATATACCCCTAGTTGCACTTTCGAAAGGTTCTTATTTAGCCACCAACACCATCTGTGAGTCGCCCTAGTCCGATGGGTAATTATTCTCACCACGGGAGTAATTACCCTGTAAGCATAAAACATGAATTCCTTACCAGTAGATGCGCGAGGGATAATGCCTATAACGGAGGAGCTGCCGTATAATCCCGGTAGTGGGGATACCGGCTCCTCTGGAACTGCGCCTCGGGAGGCCATATTGGGGTTTTAGTCGGTTCGAGTCCGACTCACCTGTTTCCCCGAACAGAGGGCGACGGCTCGGGGGTGTTTCCCCAATTTAAAAAAAAAAAGGGATAATGTCTATTATGTGTAGTGAATCTAATAATATATCTCTAGTTTTGGAAAGGCTCATCTAGTCACCAACACCAGGCGAGCCGAGAGTCGGCCTAGTCCAATGATTGCCTCCACTGGAGTATGTAGTGGGGTTAGTTGAAACTAATGGATTTTCCAAATTACGGGTATCTCCGCTAATATATCCCTAGTTGGATTTTAGAAAGGAACAACACTTATAGTAATTGATTTGTATGGATAAAACCGACTCTTTAGCGGTATGTGCGCGAAGGATTTTCCCTTTTATGGGTAATGTCCGTTAATATGTCCCTCGTTGCAAGCCACGAGTCACCCTATTGTCACATTGCGGGGATCGAACTCAAGCCTTTAGGACGCAGAGTCTTGATTACTGTCTGAACCACCAAGGCTGACGTTGGTCATTATTAAATCCTAACGCACCCGTAGGCTAAGGCGTCAATGTATGATGAAAACGCCGATTCAAGATGTAATATTCATAAAAATACGTATAAACGCGTCATTTTACCGGCCGTACGTCAGTCTCAATGCATCGCGAATACATAGTTCTTATCGTCTTTTAAAACCATGAATTTTCAACGACATCATGTGACGCACGTTGTCGTACTGGTTCCACAATAGTTTATATGTAATATGATTGACTAGTAACCTAGAATCTGTATATTTTACATTTCTGAGGACCAAGTGTATATAGAAAATGGTCCTTAAAACACAGCAATTTAATATATTTCGTTGGAATGGAAATAAAAGTCTCAAACGGTAATATAAAACGTATTTACTTTTTTTATTCGAATGGCTAATTTTAGAAACTAAGTTTGGGAAATTGTTAAATGTCATAATTATTTAATCACATGTTGGTGTAAACCTACATATCCCATCTGATAAACATTTGTATAATATTAGCTTTGTATAAACGCTAAAACGGTCAGAACAAATAATAAAATTTGTTTATCAGCTACCAGATTTTTTTTATTTATGAGTGTAATACACGTTACGAAACTGCATATTCATGTTATATTATTTGTATATTTCATTGTTGTTGTCAAGTGACTAGCGAAAAGCGTTTATTTGTGTTTGCTTACGTACATTACAATAGCAGGTGAATGCATAAAAATGTACTTCGATAGTGAATCATTTGACGTAGAATGCCTCCTAACGAAAATGTTATCTGAAATTAAATCATAAAACACGAAGTTATATTTAGATGCCAATGGCCAAAGTTTAAGTGGTCAGTTAATAATATATGACGAAAGTGCAAGGTGAATCTAGCCTAGTATCTTGATTTAGCCCTTGTTGTGTCTGGGGTTTGACCCAATTTCTACTGCCGCTTTCGTTCCGTATTTGGATTGCCGCCCGTTTTCTGTATTATAACTTTACAGGTGTCCAACAAAATAATGTATGGCATTATGAACACCTTGTTTAGTTTACGCATACAGAATGAGACTGACCATACGTCAGGTAAACACTACGTACACTGGATCCTTCCCTCGCGCATGATCAATGTAATTTTATACTCGCTTCCTGTGGCGACACCCGTTTGTCATTCATAATTCAATGAAATTGCGTTCACACCAGCCGTCGTTCGTTTATATGATGAAAATCCGAGAATTGAGTAAAGGTCGCAGATCTCTCGTTTCGGGAGCGGTGGAGGCGGTAGCCGTCTCTCGCTTCCGTCTCGATGAGACGCGGCGGCAATGATTCGTGAAGCTTTGATCTTATCTGATATTACTGATCTCATTCATGCTGCACGTTGTGACATTGTTGTCGTCTAACGCTTTTTTTTTTGTTTGTCTAGCACCCAATGCGGGTCGACGGCGACGGGCACGACGCCGACGGCGGCGTCGTCGGTGGGCGCGGACGGCGCGCCGTCGCTGGCGGAGGCGTGCTCGGACGGTGACGTGGGCACGGTGCGCAAGCTGCTGACGGAGGGCCGCTCGGTGCACGAGACCACGGAGGAGGGCGAGTCGCTGCTCTCGCTCGCCTGCTCCGCCGGCTACTATGAGCTCGCGCAGGTGCTCTTGGCGATGGATGCGAGTGTCGAGGACCGGGGCATTAAGGTGGGTAACGAATGCCATCATAGGGTAAAATAATTATATGAAGACTTGTGTTTTATTTAACAGAAAAAAGTGATAAAATATACTTTTTACTGCAATACATA
This sequence comes from Glyphodes perspectalis, assembly GCA_951394215.1. Lineage (NCBI taxonomy): Eukaryota > Metazoa > Arthropoda > Insecta > Lepidoptera > Crambidae > Glyphodes > Glyphodes perspectalis. The sequence continues at coordinate 3,040,422 of OX596210.1, read as the reverse complement.
GAGTATTGAAGTATACTTTGTATTTTATTATGTCCAATGAAGCAAAATTTTAATGTTAAAAAATATAACACTAAATGTTTAACTCTTTACATGAATAACTTATAATTTTACTTTCATATTTCCATATGTAGTGAACTTATGGTAAAAATATTTTTATTATTTGTACAATGTTATTTACAAAAAAATAATTTACTGTCTATATTAATGCTGATCAGTAAATTGTCTCCCCTTGTTTGTTTGTAATTGTTTTTCAAAGTGTCAAAAGTGCTAGCTTAGAATTCCGCATTATCTCAGACTATATCTGTTCATTTCTAGATGAACATTAGTGCAAGTTGTCATCATGTTAACAATAAAACATCATAGAAGGAGTTCGTATTATAATGTAACATGTGTGTCGTGTCGCGCAGGGCGACTGCACGCCGCTGATGGAGGCGGCGTCAGCGGGGCACGTGGATATCGTGCGGCTGCTGCTGGCGCACGGCGCGGACGTGAACGCCGTGTCCGGCTCCGGCAACACGCCGCTCATGTACGCGTGCGCCGGCGGCCACGAGGAGTGCGTGCGCGCGCTGCTCGAGAACGGCGCCAACGTCGAGGACCACAACGAGAACGGACACACGCCGCTCATGGAGGTGAGTATCTACCGGACGATCTCTTTTTTTTTTTTTACACAGCGACTGTGATTTGCATTATGTCCTCTCGGATGCACACTGCATTTTAGCTAAAGAAATTTAGTGTGTTAGCGAGGGGAATGCCTTTCGCACTAATACGCATTCGGAGGACCAGTGTGATGTGTATTCGGACTTATAAAAGGACCCACTTAACCCCTCGGCACTCCTACATCGCCCTAGATGGTGACGCTCAGGAATCCGGATCAACCTTAACTTCTTTAGAAACGGACGCTCCGTAGCGCCTCACCTCCCGCCTTTGATTGCGTTTAAATAAGTCACTAAAAAGGTGAACAGATGATGGTGTTGTGAACATGTAGGCGACATGTTAGCTACTAGTTACAAGTTTTTCACAATTTTCCATCTAACCCAACATACATGGCTGAATTTGACTTAGGGACCTTATTACTCCTTGGACTCTGCCTATCCCTTCGAGGGTTGCAGGCGTGGTGCAAATATATAATCTAGAGAATAAAAAATGATCTACTATCTATGATGCAGGCTGCATCAGCCGGCCACGTGGGCGTAGCGAAGATCCTCCTGGAGCACGGCGCGGGCATCAACACGCACTCGAACGAGTTCAAGGAGTCGGCGCTGACGCTCGCCTGCTACAAGGGCCACCTGGACATGGTGCGCTTCCTGCTGGCGGCGGGCGCGGACCGCGAGCACAAGACGGACGAGATGCACACGGCGCTCATGGAGGCCAGCATGGACGGACACGTCGAGGTCGCCAGGCTGCTGCTCGACTCCGGCGCGCAGGTACGCTTCGTCTGAGGATCGGCATTAGGTTACCTGTGAATGTCATTGGGTTTGCCCAGTCAGAGAGGAAATGACAAATGAAATAAGCTGTAAGGGATATTTGACAACTCAATTAATAGGGTAATTAACTAGTATATAAAAATAATTCCATAGCATTCTTTAAAATAACACTTCATTTAACATGTGCATTTACTTACCTTTTTTTTTATTACGAAAACGACGCACAGTGTGCGTGGTAGTCGCAATTGCCATACAAAATCTGTAGAAATATTTCATTTTGACAGGGACAAAGTAAATTTATCAATATTTTAAGAGTTCTATCGATAACCATACATGGTTTTTATGTTACTAAAAGGTATTTTATCTTTAGAGTTCAAACAATATGTATGACTAAAGTAATTAGTAAGATATGTATATCTTACTTTTTGTTGCAATGTTCTATATGTTTAGATATAAGCATATCTGAAATACCGTAGAGCTTGTATGAAAAGGATTACGAATGTTAAAGAAGCGAGTGAGGTCTGTAAGGACCGTGCTATATGGCGATTGGTCCTCTCTGCCTACCCCCCTAGTAGCGTGAAGTTAATAAGTTTGATATCTGAAATAACTAAATGAACGTTGGTCGCAGGTGAACATGCCGACTGACAGCTTCGAGTCGCCGCTGACGCTCGCGGCGTGCGGCGGCCACGTCGAGCTCGCGATGCTTCTGCTCGAGCGCGGGGCCAACATAGAGGAGGTCAACGACGAGGGGTACACGCCTCTTATGGAAGCTGCCAGAGAAGGTCACTACTGTTTTGAACCATTTTAACGTTGATATAAAGTTTAAATTATACTGACAACTATTGCACCTCTAGTTTATGTATTCGCACTTCGTATACCATGTCCCAAGTTTTTTTTTTATATTGTGACTATAGTAAATGTTTAAGGCCAGTTTGATGGTAAACGGTAACTGTAGTCTATTTGCGCCTGTAACACAAGGGGTGTCACTCCCTAGTATCAAACAAGAGTTTTGTGGAAGGTATACCGTTGGCACGGTAGATTCACTGACTCTGTGTCTCACTGACCCCGTCTGACCCTGTAAGAATACTCAGTATTTAGGTCTGCCAATGATGACCAAAGATGTCTTTCAAGAAATGTAAAAGTACAACCACATCTTATGGGCAGGTTAAATCAATGTGAAAAATTGGTTACTTCGTTAAAATGTGTAAACAAGCGATAAATGCCCTCCCCACTTTTGGCGACTTGTCGGTTTATATTTTCTTTTTTCCACCTAGGTCACGAAGAGATGGTCGCACTGCTCCTGGGGCAGGGCGCGTCCATCAACGCGCAGACCGACGAGACGCAGGAGACTGCGCTCACGCTGGCCTGCTGTGGAGGCTTCCTGGAGGTGGCGGACTTTCTCATCAAGGCCGGCGCTGACGCCGAGCTGGGCGCGTCGACCCCTCTCATGGAAGCCTCGCAGGAGGGCCATCTCGAACTCGTACGGTATGTTAAGTGTAATGTATGAAGATTGATGAGGCCAAAACTGACGACTGGTTCCGTTTATTGTGTATTATACTTATTGTAATAATAAGCCATTAATAACAGCAGCAGTCTTAGGTAGGTATACCTTATTACCATTGTAATCCAAGCCATTTTCAAGTCGAAGAAAGGTCTTTTGGGTTCCTTTTTATAGACATAGCCATCCATTGATTATTGTATTCTACTAATTCGGCTATATAAGAATGAACTATGTCTATTATCTACGTTTCGTTATTTTCCAATTTTCGATTACAATTCATTTCGGACGATGTTTATCTGTTGCTTAAGATTTAAGAATTCCCTTATCATATATAACACCTTCATAAATAGACAGAGTGTTAATATGGGAATGCGTTTGTAGATACCTGCTGAACGCGGGCGCGGACGTGCACGCGCAGACGCAGACGGGCGACACGGCGCTGACGTACGCGTGCGAGAACGGGCACACCGACGTCGCCGAGCTGCTGCTGCGCGCCGGCGCCGAGCTCGAGCACGAGAGCGAGGGCGGCCGCACGCCGCTCATGAAGGCCTGCCGCGCGGGACACGTCTGCACCGTGCAGTTCCTCGTCGGGAAGGTGGGGCTCGACCGCTTGCTCTACGCACTTGCTTTGACGTAACATCACGCCGTCCAGAAGGGCCACCTTTGGTTCTCACTGTCATGATTACGCCGCTGGAAGGACGTCGTGGTCGTAAAATAAGCCATTTCTCCGAATGAAATAGAGTAGCCGGAATAAATTAATTAAATCCTGCGACACTCTTTGTTGTCGAGAGTGGTGATGCTGTGAGAACCATGATAAACATTTTATTTAAACTAATTGATTTAACTTATATATTACATACCCGATATGGGTGACTATTGAAACTTATGTAAAGTATATTACCTTTTGTAACACAGTTTTTGGCAATAAAAAACATTATATTCTATTCTATAACTCACGGGTGACGGTCTGTTCATATCGGAGAACTGACTTAACCCTGCCTGGCATGTTTTGACGCCTGGAATGGATTAGAGACTTTGCATACAGCGTATTTAACGGCACAAATGCGCATATAAAAGGTGATACGAGATATTATGTATTTCTTTGACAGGGAGCAGACGTGAACCGTATGACGGCGAACGGCGACCACACGCCGCTGTCCCTCGCGTGCGCGGGCGGGCACGTCGACGTGGTGAAGTTCCTGCTGGCGTGCGACGCGGACCCCTTCCGCAAACTGAAGGACAACTCCACCACGCTCATCGAGGCGGCCAAGGGCGGCCACACGGCCGTCGTGCAGCTGCTGCTCGACTACCCCCACTCGGTTATGTTGCCTAGAGGTGAGATTTTTACTGGGATCCACCACTAGTAAATCAATGTAAGAGTATAGAGCGCGTACAAGTTAATCGAATAAGTATATTCGTGAACCGGTGCCGGTATGGGCGATTACTATTAGATTCATTCATTATCTTGAGATAATAATTGTAGTTTTAAAGTGGCGAAATGCAACCACAAGGCGGGACCACCCCTCGGTTGCTACGTCTTTACGGGTGCGAGACCGCAGCGCCCGCCTCGGTCCGACGGCGAAATCCGACTAACGAACGTTTTTGTGTATAGCAGGCAACGGCGCAACCGAGGAGAGCGGCGGGCTGAGCGCGGCGCAGGCGGCGGCGCTGGGGCTCAGCCACGCGCCCGCGCCCGGCGCGCCCGCCGCGCGCGCCCTGCTGCCCGCCGCCTACCCGCCCGCGCACGCGCCCTCCGCGCCCGCGCCGCCCGCGCCGCCCGCGCACCCCGCGCCGCCCGCGCAACCCGCGCACCCCGCGCACCCAGCGCACCCCGCGCACCCAGCGCACCCCGCGCAACCCGCGCCGCCGCACCACGCGCCCGACCCCGCCGACCTGCCCGCAGACTTCACCAAGCCCTACTACGACGGTTAGTACCTTTTTAATATTCGATCCGGTGAAGTATCATAATCAATGGCGGATTTACAGTCTTGGCCGCCCTAGGCCCCAGGCCATAATTCTCAGTACTTATGCGTCATCACTTACTTTTTAACTCGATTGGCTGCCTCTAATATCTGGCCGCCCTAGGCCCGGGCCTACTGGGCCTTAGGGTAAATCCGCCACTGATCATAATAAAAAACAGCCCACCTAAGTCAAATCTGTCGCGTTAGTTCCCGACAAGTCACACTCCAACGGTGCCTGCACATTCAAACAACTATGGATGTGTAAATATTATCTAAAAATGTCTGGTTCCCCTATGAAATTTTATAACCTTTCTTTTGGACAACATGTAAAACATATGAAATTAGTACGGGTTCACGGTTTCGATTATCAAAACTCCTTATTTAGAATTTTACAAGAAGAATTTTTTTAAAACAAGTGTCTTTCTGACCTTTGCGCTGTGACTCATTAGGAATATGTATAACAAAAAATATTCGAAACTAGAAGGCCATCCAACTGTTACTCACTGGAAAAAAGGGTAGCACATGTGACTGATTGGGAACAAATGATCTAGCGTAGTCTTTTTTTTATTAAAGAAAGGTCACTGGGCACCATAGTATGGAATTCATACCGGCGCTGTACAGAAATAAAATAGGCGTAGATAAATAGATAAATCTCTTTATCTTACGATAGTACGTGTCGCATTATTGTGGGTACTGTCTGTCTTGTCAAAAAAGCTAATATCCCCATGTTTCCCATTACCATATTGGTCTGGGACTTAAAAGAATGTGCCGACTGTGTTTCTTGTCTAGCATGTCGTAAAAGGCGACTAATGGTATATGGGTTTTGGGTGTGTGATTGTGTAGGCGACGAGCTAGCCACTTGTCACTACTTTTTCACAATTTTCCATCTTACCCAACCCATTGTTCCATGTTGGTCTGGGGCCTGAAAAATATATATTTTTTTTTATTATTACATTTATATTATTTTCCGACATGCTAGTATAACTATAATAACTTAATTACTAGAAGTAATTTTTGTCCAATATTACATAATATTGGACAAAAATATTGTTTAGTTTTTATCGGACATATTTACTCTCGCAGTTTAAAAAAAAATATGTACAGTAAATGAAAAACAACTTGATAATTTTTTCCCTAACCGGACCGGATTCGCCCAGTGATCTTTATGATGTGATAGTGATGATAGTCGGTTTGTCTAATAAATAAAGAAACGTGCACTTTTGATTGCAGGGCGAAAGAAGAGCGGCCCCGTCGCTGGGGGCGGCGCAGGCGGCGCGGGCGGCGCGGGCGGCGCGAGCGCGGCGGGCGGCGCGGCGGGCGGCGCGGGCGGCAAGCACAAGTGCGCGCGCAAGCAGCGCGCCGTGCCGCCGCACCCCGACCACCACCTGCCGCCGCCGCCCGACATACTCGACGACCAGGTACCAACACAACGCCCTTTATCCTGATAATACAGAGGTTGACTTTCGACCCGCTCTACATACTTTATTTTTAACAGCCGTCAAGCCGATCGCTTGTTAAACTTTAATGAACTTCTCGGTTTGCAATGTCTCCAATTAGCATACTAACTTCTATTATAATCGGTTTTGGTTTGATACAAAATCTTATTTGGATCCTAGTTTCAATTAAAAATATGGACCAATGTATGTTGCATTAGTTGTCTGAAATAAAAGGTTTTTTTTTTTTTTATTTTAATTAAACCAGGTTTTTTAAAGTACTTTACTTTAGCATCCTATTTACTAATTTGATGTATGGAAATTATTGTAAGAACCGTGTCATATACTCCCTCTGTGAAATGACGTAACTCCAGGGAAATGACGGAATTTTTTTAAATTTATTTGTAGCTGTTTACTTCCCTATTACATTAGAAGCCGTATTATATTTGCTTTAATTTTTTCTGTAAATTTTATATTTGTTACATCATCATCTATAGAAACAATAGAGAAATCTATTGGGTAAAAAATTGATTTTACATATTCAGTCTGTTTAATATCAAAAAGTGAAATACGTATTTTTTGCTTTGTCTTATACCCGAAATTTTAAGAATTTATAGCACATCAAAATTCTGGAGGTTGGTTTGACTAGGGCCTAAAATTTTAAGGGTTTAGTGACGTAACGCAGAATTTTAATGCGTCGCATTTTCATGATTTTGGATTTAAACAAACAAAATAATACGTATACAACAAATTTTTGTAATCTTGCTGTCGGACTATAAATAGGCTCTCAAAAATTTACGCCAAAAGGTCATTTGATAAAATCTGACAGCTCTTTTGCCAATTTGTGCAATGGTCTTATTTAATAATTTGCAAATACGATTTCATTCACTTATTAACTTGCAGGGTTATTAAATAAAAGAAAATGAAAATAATTAATTTCAAGACCTTGAGTTCTCAGATTACTAACACTACTTGTATCTTGTATATAATATAGTAGGTATTTTAAGTAGGTACACTGTACACGCAAGCTGCCATTGCAGCAATTGACTCTAAAATAAACATTTTCAGATGTGTGCTTCTAAAACTGTCTCCCAAGATCAGATATAGCTGTAGTTACGCTACACGCATGACATAATGCTGCATTTACCAAGCAACGTTTGACAATCGCACTTTATATCCGCTGATTGATGCTGAATATAAATAATGCAGATTTTTTCATCATTGCAACTTTCCTCAGATTACGTTTAGAAAGAAAGAAAGAAATAACATTTATTGGACGCACAATTGTTAATACATACACAAGAAAACGAAATTTGACACAGGGCAGAATAGTACAAAAAAAGAAAAATCATTAAAAAAAGAAATCAGATTGGCGCCAATTGAGTCCCTGCCTCAGCATTATGCTCTTGCGGCGTCAAGATAACGCCGCAGGAGCGCTGGTATTCTGGCGGGGCCTATTTTTTATATTGCCCCTAATGTGTATCTTAGGTTTGTTATACCAAAACAATATTGGAGAACCTGTGTTGCCGGTTTTTTAGATTCTTTACTTATTTTTTAGCTAAGTTAATTGATTATATTCAATATTTACATAACTTTTATTCCTCCTCTGAAAACTGTTTTTCTTTTACAAAAATACTACATTTATATATTATATATTCCATCGTTATACGAGACTTTAACCTCTGCTATGGTGTGGGGCTGTAAAATAATTATTATTGGGAACCATTCCAATCAATAGATAGGTCCTATTAATTTCTGTTGTCAGTCAACGAAAATACCAGCATAGTAATAAATAACGCGTATACAAGGTTAATTGCAGTTTATGCGAAACTGCTTACGTACTTATTTAACTCATTATTATTATACCAATTAAAATTATTTTAGAATATTAGCAAGCAATTTTGTTTACTTTTTATACAAAATATCCAATCAGCTGATCAACTCTTTATGGAAAGTATATATCATTTTTGGCTCATTTACCAAATCCCTTTAAATTGGTTCCTTAGAATAATAAGTTAAACAAGTAGGTAAGAGGTTTCGTACAAAACAAAAATTAACCATGTATATATTTTTGTTATATAAAAAAATATATATACTATAATTTTATATGCAATTAGTCTATAAGCTTTTTGCCTTACTTTCGCACACAATTAATTTTCAGTGAAACTGAATTTGTATCTATCCATAAATCAATAAGCCCCCACTATTCTAATTAATACATCCAAATAACTACTTATATATTTTATTAATATACACTGTTCTTATTGCGAATTGAAATATTTTAATAATATGCTATGATCATTATTAAATTTAATAATGTTATAACTGGAAGCTTAGCCATTAATGTTTATACAATTAGTCGCATATTGCGCTTAGTACAAAGATAAATCATATTCATTATCCTGTGTGCTTGCTTTCCACGGTGTAGATACGCCACGGATCCATGGCTAAACTATCGCTCCCATCTGGCTTTACATGGAAGGACGTAAACAAGAAAAAGAAAAACAAAAATAAAGACATTGAAAATAACTTCAATGTGAGTGTCAGTTCAGTAAATGTTCATAAATCACTATGTTTTTTGTTTTGTACCTGTCTGTAGATATTTCACTCTATCGTTATTATGTAATGATTTTATTACTATACTAATAGTTGTGGTGATGGCAGTAGTCAATTGATCTCATTAACTAATCATACATTTATTTGAAACTACTTATTATAATAACATTAATAAGGACAATGCGAACAGTAGGCATATACATACATATTACATATACATTGTATCTTAATATTATTATTTATATTCTATGATATACAGAGAGTATTTAATTTGTAGCTTATTGTTTGTCAACTATCAAGTCGCTATCGTACGTAAATGAGAATGTTAAATTGAAACTCAGTTATTCATAATAATAAGAGCGGTAGCTCATGGTAAGACCACACGCCTTATATCCGTGAGGTGCAGGTTTAAACCCGGGAACATACATCTGGATTTTTCAAACCCACATGGGTTTGAGTATAAGTACGTATGTAAAACTTCGTAATGAAACCTGCGTATTCAAACACCTATGGATGTGTGACCACCATCCAAAATGTCGGCTTCCCTCATCTAAGGCTTACGCAGGTCAGATCGCCAGTCGTTTCAATGCAATGACTAGAGTCGCTACATCCTGGACCATTGTCTAAGCGACCCTGACTGAGCACGGGACATGACACTAAGAAGATGATGCAATTGTATATTCTCATTTACTTATATATTCATTTATTGTTATCTATGTGAATATAACGGCAATGGTTGAAGATGTATCTAAATCTTTCAGAGAGCGGAGGTGCTTGCCAGCCAGCCGCGCAATGATGCACTGCCAGATTCCGATAGGAATCTTCTCGAATCAGCTGATCCTTCAGGTAGGTGTGCCATCATATCATTTTACTTACTTAACAGATTTACTTTTGAAAAAAGATGAAGAATTGTTATAAAAGTTTAATTATATTGAGCATCTAAAGGTTGATAAAGTCACTCACAATTTTTAAAGTGTACCATTTTGTGAGTGATATAGTTTTCCCAAAATGTCAGCAAGATAAATATTGATTTGCAGACATTTCCTAAATATGACATTAGTGTGATGAGATTTCTCACACACATGATACAGAATATATTGTGTTTTTGAGATTTGATCTCAATCTGCATCTATGTGAGATATATTAAGTTGTTATAAATTGAGCGAAACGCATTTTAAGTACAATACGGCGATTATATAAATAAACGAAAGGAACGTATGTGAATAAAACGGATATAATTAGATGATTCTACTTTATAATCATGGAGTTTAGGTATAAATATGAGGGCAACCTCATCAATATTTATGCCCTACTTAGAATCAATGCTTGTTGTGTGAAGGTCCGCCCACACTCGCCACGTCGGCGCTGCACGCGCTGGACCTCCAGTTCTGCGCCCAAGGCAAGTCCCGCCCCTCAGACGGGCGCGCTTATCATGTACATTGTTTATTGTCGCAACACAACACCCTCTAACACCCCTAGACCCTTCATCTCATAACAACGATATCCATCGTTATATCCTAAATGCCTAGTCTATTAAGTTATTTAGAATGCAACTTTCTTAGTAATTTTCAATCTCATACAAATTACGAGATGTTTAGAAACGTATGTTTGGTTTTTCTTTGCCTTTCCTAATTATTTAAACATCATAATATTGACCAAAAGCATCATGCTTTTTTAGACTTTTTATCATATTAACCTATACTACCTAGCCGGTAGGGTGATGTTATTCATACGAATACAATAATTTAACTGAATGTTTTTCATTAATTAACCGTGCATTTAATAATTGCTTGTGTCCCATGTCTCTAGCTTTCCTTGTTTGCTGTTTTGACCGCAAATTCTAACGTAACCAACCAATATATAAAAAAAAATTACAATAATTTATGTTTAATTCAATGTGTATGCCATTTTCTTTACAACTTTTGTAATCTTAAATGTATATATATCCCGCACATATGCGTCTACTTCAGCTAATGCTTTGATGTTTGAGTTATGGATTTTCACAATCTTAATTTTACTTTTCAGCTTTATTATCATAGAATTAAATAAACCCTAAAAGAGTTAAAAACTAATTAATCGATATGTAATCACATTTGTCTACATATAGATTTTTATATTCGAAAGGAAATCATATTTTATAGATATTATGCAAAAATGTGCCAATTTAATAAACTTGTTACGCACATATATATATTTTTTTAATATGTGAGGTAGATCCGTGTAGAAATATATATGTATTTCTCAGTCTAACGACCTCAAAAGTAAAGCTATTCAAAAGACAGACCATGATTAGTTGAATGGCCACTAATGCAAATAACGCCTTTTTCTTCATAATATTCAAGAGCCTCCAGAAATGTTCTACTAATATTGTTGGAACACATACCCACCAATCAACAGCGAGCAATCCCGTTATTGGAAAAAAATATCATGTTATTTTATATACGAAATAAATAAGATTTCATTAAATTTTTTTTACAGCGATTTCAGGCTGGTCCCTTAAATAATAAAAGGATGGTCATAAAAAATGCTATTTAATACTTCTGGTCGTAATTAGGCGTTGGGGGGTACTTTTGAAATTTAACTTTAAGAAATGATGCTTCGTTATCCATTTTCCATTTCATTGTATATATATATATTTAATAAATTTGACTCCCGCAGGTGTGACGACCATTCACCCTCCCACCACGCCGCCGTATCCGCCTCCTCAGCAAATGTTCCCCGTGCAACAACTCGCCAACAATCTCGACCTGGTAAGCAATAGATAAATGTTTTATCAAGTAATATTTCAGAAAGAGGCAACATTAACACTACTCTGCATGAATCCTGCGTGTTAATACGAGTAAAATTGATTTGGCTTTTATTTGCCGTCTTTTACATTTGTTTCTTATTTTTTTTTTTTTTTTTTGTTAAGTTAAAATGGTATAGTTTGTTTGATCTTTGTTACCTTGTTTTATTGTCTAGGTATAGGATATAGAAGACGTCCATGCTAATAAAAACCTCACGGCACGTACGTTTAAATAATAATTAGGAATGTTCAGCACCAGATGAAACTGAACAGAACCGTTCAAAAATACGTGATTTGATGCACTTACCAAAGGTTCGCTTTAGCAATACTTAGGCGGCAACCTTCGTTTTTAGATATTTTCTGAAACGATAATATATAAGAGGAATTTATCGGTTAGATTTACTCCCATAAACTAGGCTTTGTATCAAGAATATTAGGTATCGAATAGGAAGACATATCGGTCCGGTAATTTGAGCTAGGTTGTTTCGGAGGCTGCCTCAGTCGGTCGCGAGCGAGGATGGCCAGTTTAAACGCATTCTAGTAGTTTTCTGTTGGAAGCAGGATATTTTGATCTCCAAGAGCGGACGCAACGCGGTCGCGCGCTCCTTGTTCGAGTTCCATCGCAAGCTAGAGCTCATACGGGGGAAGCACGTCAGCGTGGACTTGGATGAATTGACGGTAAGCCCTTGACAATGAGGGTTTTCGAAAATACAAAAACCGCCAGATGGCACGAGGGAGTCTCGTGGTCTTATCATTGTCACTATTGGCTCCTTGTTGACAGCATGTCAGTTTGGTCTGACAACTAACCAATGAGGAGGGTGACAAGACCGCAAGTCACAGTTACGCCATCTTTTGGATGTTTTAATTAAAAAAAACCCTCATTCCGCCGGCGCCGGCCGGCCGGCCCCAGTGCTCGCTCAGGGTGCAACGAGATTATTTTTAGCGTAGATAACGTAACCGTACCGTACCGTTTATTTGGTAATTAATAAGTAAATTGATTAATCTAATTCCAAAGAAAGTTAGCATAAGTATTTGCGTTATGGAAAGCGCTGTAAAACGTTCCTAGTATAGTGTGATCGTCCGGACCTACATTTTGTAGTAGATACGTATATTGTCGACTTGTTCATTGTCAAACTATGCTCAAACGTAAATATATCAGTTGTAAATATTATAGACGTAGTTACGCGGACCTGGTAGATCGAAATTAGTTCAATAGTAATAAACATAAGAAGTACGTTAGTTGCAATTAATGATTGTACTTATTTATTATTGGCCAGTAGTAAACCGGGATATTGTCATTTTAAGAACTGTAGGTTCTGTACTGAACTGTATAGTTAAAAATCTACTATCATTAATGCAACGTAATTTATAAAAAAAATAATTATCGGACGTGTTGCTTATATCTTCATGCTATGCTTTTTGCGTGTAGGGTAGTGCGAGTGCTATTAGGCAAAGGATTTCTTTCCACTCTTGATATTAAATCAACCATATAAGACGTGACGTAATTTTTCAGTTGCACGCTAAATAGCATAGGCAGTAAAACGGAATAATTAAACAATGGTAACTAAGACAAATATTAGCTGAATGGTAAATAAAAATATTAGCAGATACATACATACATACATAATGTCACGCCTTTTTCCCATGGGGGTAGGCAGAGATCACGTACCTCCATTTGCTACGATCCTGACATACACCTTTCGCTTCTTCTACATTCATAAGTCTTTTCATACACGCTCGTCGGTTAAGGGTGCATATACATATTTCATATTAGCAGATAGATAACGGTATTCCAACAAAATCACATTGCAAGTTAATTAAGTAAAGCGAAGCGTTCAGCGCGAAACGTGACGTCATGGAGTTTTTATTTCATAGATAAAATCACGTATATTCAAGGCCAAAGGGCCCAAAAATATAACAAACTAAAAACACTTCCAGATTAGCTTCTGCTCGTTACTTTTCTTACTATTGTAGCGTGACGCGTTCTTGTAGTCGGCGAAAACTGTTCCTGGTTGTTTTTTCATGACAGGTGGAACTTTGTGTGCCGCAACCGTAGAATCTTCTCTGCGATGAAGAAAAGGGTTTCATAGTCGACCACAACATTACTTTTTTTTTTCAGTTCAGTATTTAGTTATACTGTTTGTTTTTTTTTTCAGCTTTTTTAAGTGAACTTTTTATTTATAGTGGGACGTTCGAGCATTTTAGAGTTAAAATCCGGCCGCTGAAAGAATGCGTTCCTGACACCTGTCAGTTAGTCGTCAATAGTGATGGGCAAAGAAATCACAGAAGAATAACACGTCACGCTACTCTACCGCATTAGTGGTACCTAACTGTTATTAGTCGATTATTTTAAGTGATTAAATAAATAAAAATGTTTGTATTATTTAGATATTTATTATAAATATTTAAAGTTTAAAAAAACAAGTTTAATCAGATTCTGATTCGCTAGAGGTGGTATCTTCGTCATCGTCTTTACCGACATGTATAATGATATTATTATCAATAATGCTATCGATTCGGATATCTCGATCGTAGTCTTCCATTATTTGTTTTTTAGTTTTTTCAACAACTCTAGCCCACTCGTCTTTAGTGACCTTCTCGCAGGCTTCTTTTAACAGGGTCATCATCTTTTTCGTGGTAAAGGGCGGGGAAGTATTGTGACGGGCTGCGTATCCTTTTATTTGAGCCCAGATAAGATCGCGTTATATTAGCAATGGTAAGGTGGTATTCTCAAAACGCGATGACCGTACTCCAGAGCCAGTTCATCTATTTCATATCGGGCATGTGCTATTTTATTTTCTTTAACTAACTTGACTAATTCTGGTTTTAGCATCTCCATACTTCAATTCCTTTTTTTGTAACCATTCCACCAATTCATGTTTTTTATTGGCTTGGATAGGTGCCTTTTCTATTTGCACAGAATGGTAAGTAGCGTTGTCCAAAAAGATTACAGAAGGCTCTGGTAGGCCGGGCAAAAGCACGTCCTGGAACCACTCTTTAAATGTAGCTGCATTCATTTCTTCATAATAAACGTTCGTGCTTTTCGATTCGAATGCAAGTAATCCAATCTCCACAAACCCATATTTTGCAGTACCTGCGTGACATATAATGAGTCGTGCCCCTTTACCCATTGGCACTTTTGATGTTGAGGCTTGAGTATCATCTGTCCATGAACGAGAAACTGTGTAATGGGCATTTAGCCATGTTTCATCAATGAAGACGACGTTATCCCAGGTTTCGATTTTTTTCGCTTCTCTTAAAAAATGTATGCGTTTCAAAATAATATCATATCTCTCCAATATAATCTTTCTTTTATCGGTTTTCTTATATGAGAAACCAATATCTTTTAAGATTTTGGATAGGGCAGTTTTACTACCGCTAAACAATCCAGCATCTCTCAATGATACCAAAAGCTTTGGCCTATTCAGGTATTCATTCCTTGAATAGTAACTGTATATATGATTCCTTATTGCATCAGCGTCAAAGGTGTCAATATCTGTCACTAGTTTAGTTCTACGTTTCTTCTTCGGACTACGCAATATATTATCCGCCGTGCCCGAAGAGCCGTACTTTTCTTTATTAATGTTTGTTATAGTTCGTTTGCTAACTCCAAGCTCCTGAGAAACGCGTTTTTGTACTTGTTCGACAGGTACCAAGGGTCCACCATTTTGCCGCTCCCGTTCAAAGTAATCTTGCAGCTTGATGATTAGTTCACGGGATGCACTTTTCAACGTTTGTCCACGTTTAGTCATTATTGCACACCAAAAGTATATATACACAATGCAATACTGAAAACAATAAAAATCCAATTTAGCGCCGATATCAGTATGAAAAGCAGACACAGTCCATTTAACGAAAGTTGAGTTATTAGATAAAAAACAAATCAAGTAACACTAGAAAATGTGATCTATGCGTACGAAACAACAGACGACTGGGAGCATCAAAAATGGCGGCGCGTCAAGCTTTCTGGGGTACCATTTTTTAAAGACAAAATGCTACTTGCTCTCGCTGGTTCTTTTTTTTAAATTTAATTATTTTTTTTTAACCTATTTTTATATAATATTAAAATAATTGTAGTTATTATTCATTACTTAAAAAATAAAAATAAAATCATATAAATAAATTAAAAAGATAAATAATAAAAAATAAACAAAAAGTTACAACATATTTTGGTAGTACGACATATTACGATAATTTGTGTGTTATTATTTGTCACATCTCTACGAAAACAAAGAGCACATATAACCTTGTAACAGCGTAGCGTAAATTAAAAAAAATATTGTTTTCTAATTTATTTTAAAGGAAATTTAGCACATGACCATTACATTGATTGTCTACTCACATAATAATTTGATTTTTAATAGTGAAATATTTGTGAGTACGACTAAAAGACAACATTCATATTATTCGGGCTGGTTGACGCTGTTACAAAGGTCACATCGTGAGTTCGATTACGACCTGTCAGGAACGCATTCTTTCAGCGGCCGAAGTATAGTATTTATCAAACAGATAATCACTAAATAACAAAATTATTTTCACTTCCGGGAAGAAACACATAAACTGTTAATTATTGCAGAGCGTGCTTGAGGAAGTCGAACAGCAGCAATTGCAGCTGATCGCCGCGCAACAGCAACAACAACAACAACAACAGCAGCAACAACAACAACAACTGCAGCAGCAACTACAACAACAGCAACAACAGAAGAAACAACAAACTCCTCAAGCGCAGCAGCAGACACAGCAACAACAACAGCATTATATCCAGAATGTCCAGCAGAGGCCTGAAGGATATGCGTCACTGGTATGTTAATTGTATTTTTAACCGACTTCAAAAAAAAGGAGGAGGTTCTCAATTCGACTGAATTTTTTTTTTTTTTTCATAAGTGTATATGAGTATGAATAGGCAGCCGACGCCGTCACCGAGGTTAAGGAAATTCTCTCTAGTCCCAGATTATTAGCAATATTTTCCATTAGCACTACCTCTGACGAGCTTAATTAACGATTGCGAATTTGGGAAGGTACCTTAATATGGATGGAGAAACATCCTTATCTCCACTGCCGTACGAGTTATGGTTATTTGCAATCATCCTGCTAGATAATACATTTTTACCGAGGTGGTGGACACTTTGTTACCACTAAAACCCGGGTTACGTACCTTAGAAGTTTCAGTATGTTTTGAAATCTATGTACGTATTTACACCACATGCTTGGTGGTGAGAGAAAACATTGTGATGAACTTGTGTACATTCAAACAACTAGGTTTACGGATCCGAATTTCAATTTTTTCCTTTTAAAGGTTACGATCGGTAGTTGCTCATTGTAAAAACCTGTCTCGTTAACTCCAGGATCATGGTCTTAGCCGATCCTGATATAACTTATACGATAATGACGGTCGTGAGTTGATAAGACGCGATAGTAACAATGTGTGGTGTCCGCCGACAGAGCGACGAGGCGGCGGAGGCGCGCGAGCTGGGCGCGGTGCTCGCGTACCTGCAGCGCGAGGTGCCGTCCCTCGTCGCGCTGGCCGCCCAACGAGCTGCGCTCCCTCGTGCTGCAGGTGAGTGCGATGCGATTTG